>JALIGW010000031.1:372500-1574144 GCA_023053685.1 Diadophis punctatus similis
CTCTCACGCTGTCCAGAATGTTTATAATCCTCAAGGTTCTGAAAGTTGGATGTTTTCACAGTCTGTCACTAAGTACCAAATATAATCAGTATTTGGTACTTAGGTGTTATTTTGTGTATTCCAGCTAATCTGCCCAAGATATAAAACCTTTCACTTCTTTGACTTTCTTCAGCTCTAAGTTGCTTCCTGGCCAATAGGTGTTACTGTTACTTTTTCCTGTGCTTTGCTGTAAATAAAATGTCTCCAAAAATATTTTCCAATAATTTTCCAAAGTCCTTCAAATCAAGATGGTAATAAAAATATAATCCAGAATTCTGAAATGATTTAGGTTGCTAAAAACTAGCCAAACCAGTCTACCTTTTATCTTAAGATTAATTCTGTCTGCAATTTCTTTTTTTTCTTTTCCAAAACTGACAGTAGCTCCAGATCTTAATTGCCGCTATTTACCTCCATTGAGTCCCACTTTCCAAAGGGGAGTGTTTTAGGGAAAATTCCATGGCAAAAGTTAGAAAAGTTCTTACCCAGACCGAGCACACTGTTACAAGATCATTCCATTCTTCTCTTCCATTTCAGCTGTCACAACTTTGGTTCAGCCATAATGGCCATCTTCTCTTCTGCTAGTATCAAGGTCAAAGACTGCGCTCTCCTTGTGAAGCATCCCCTCTATCTTTGTCACCCCTACAGGGTGACTTTTGGGCCCTTAGAGCCTCCAGGCTTGAAGAAATTGGCGGGACTTCGTGGAGCTACTGCTCATCCACACCGCTTCACCATGATGTCAGCTGCCTTCTCTATAAATAAATAAACAAACAAATAAACAAACAAATAAGTAAGTAAATAAATAAATAAATAAATAAATAAATAAATAAATAAATAAATAAATAAAATCTTTTGCAGAATCTGCAAATACGAAGTCAGGAAAGCAAAGGCTCAGACTGAACAAAGACTTGCAATAAAAGTCAAAGATAATAAAAGAAGTTTCTTCCAACATATAAATAACAAGAAAAAAAATCAAGGAAACAGTCTGTCCACTAAAGAGAGAAGACAGCAAGGAAGTAACAGGCAACAAAGAGAAAGCAGAGCTGTTTAACTCATTCTTCATGCAAAAAGAAACTATAGCCCGACCTACCAAAAACATAACTGTAAAAGGCAGACTAGAAATAAAAATTAAAATAAGCAGAAAAACATAATAAGAGAACACCTGTCTGATCTTGATGAATACAAATCACCGAGACCTCATGGATTACATCCCAGAGTTCTAAAGGAGCTGGCAGATGTCATCTCAGAACCATTGTACCACATCTTTCAAAAATCCTGGAGCCCCGGACACTTCCAGTTTGGATCGCGCCATCGCGGACACTCCTTTGTTGGGCGCCTTTCCGATTCTCGTAAAAAGCCGCCAGAACAGCTGTCTGGTGGCTTTGAAATCTCTTCCCCGGGCAAAGGGGAGAGATGAGAGCCTGACAGGTGGGGTAGAGCCCCCCCCCCAGTGCCCTAGGAGCCATCTAGGGGCGCAAAGGGAGGGCTCCCCATGCAGCCTGTCTCCTGCTCCGGGAATCAGGAAACCTCCGCTTTTGCGGAGCAAGATGCCGTGACCACCGCTGCTTCCAGAATGGGATTTACAATTATTTTTTGACTTTAAAAAGCAGACAGAGAGAAACAGGAGTGAGTGGGCAAGTACTGAAATTTCTTTTTTCTTTTTTCTTTAACTCCTCTGCTAGCTTTCACTTCAGCAAGGGAACAAAGTAACAGTTAATAATATGGCGACTGAAGAAGGTGGGAGGAGAAGTGAAAGTGACTTTCTTTTTCCCAGAGGCTTTTTTTCTTATGGAAACTTTTGATTTTGAAAATTGGCTTTTTTTTCTCTGTCTCCTAACCCTGGATTAAAGTTATAACTGATAGATTTTTAATAATAAAAGACTATCTGGTTTTGAAACTGGAAAGAAACTGGAAAGAACTTTAATTAGGGATTTGGCTCTTTTTTTTTTGTATTCCTTTGAAACACTACAATGGCTTCAAAATCCGGAAAGATTGTTTTGAGTAAAAGAAATGACTATCCCTCTGGTTATACTTCTAAAATGCAATTTATTACTGAGTTAACACCTCCACAGTCTTTGACACCTGAAAATTCCTTAAGTAATTTAAAGATTATGAAACAGGAACTTACTTTGGAATTTAACCAGAAAATTAGTGAAATAGATAAGAAAATGCAGGTTGCTTTGAAGAATATGAATCAACAACTTAGATCGGACGTGTTAGAGGTTTGCAAAGGATTAGCAACAAATATTGAAGTTCTGGCAGAACGTATTGAAACAAATAAACAAGCTTTGGCAACCTCGGTGGAATACATAGATAAAATTCAAAATGATATTGCAAATTTTGAAACAGAGGTGTTGATGATGCAGTTCAGATCAATGGAAGTTGCTATTAGGGTCAGAGGATTGAAGGAGGGATTATATGAAGATTTAAAAGGAAGGATGGTTGATGTTTTGGACCAGGTGTCTGGAATGTCCAAAGTGGAACTGGCTACACAAATTGACAAGATATATAGAATCAACTCGTGGTATGCTAAACAAAAACACCTACCAAGGGACATTGTCATATATTTTACTACAAGAACTTTATGGAATAGAATTATACAGGCAACATTTAACAACAACCTTAAGGTGAATGGCCAGGAATTAAAGATTTGGAAAGAAATCCCCTCTAAAATGCTTAAAGCCAGAAAAAGTTATACCTTTCTGATTGATGAACTCAAAAGATTAAATTTACAATACAAATGGGAAGCACCAGTAGGAGTAGCTGTGAAATTTTCTGGAAAAAGATACCGGCTTAATACGATAAAGAAAGCTACTGAATTCTATGTCAATGTTTTAAAGGCTGATATATCCAGAATTCCAGAGGAAGGATGTATGAAAGTAAAAGAGGAGGAGGAGGAAAAGCCACCCCTGTCGGATCAAAAGGAAATAGATTTAAAGAATCAAAATGAGTGCCAGAGCCAGATAGACGGGGAATAGGAGATGGAGGATGGAGGATCGGGACCAGATGGGAGGCGAGTTGATAAATTCAAAATCATTGAGCTATAAAAAGATGCAACTATCAAGATACAAGAAGATGTGGTGTTGAAATATATTGGACGGATAGAGATTAATATGATTGTATTTTTTTTCTTCCCTTTTTTTAATATATATATTTGTATATGTTATTAATATGTTATTATGTTATTAATATTATGATGAAATTTAATATTTAATGATTATGTAATATTTAGTTAAGTTTTATTTAATTTTGTGGTTATTTCTATTATTAATTTTTATTATTAATCTATTATTAAACTTAGGAAAAAAAATTTTTTTTGAAGCTAGCAATTTGAGGTATGGCAACAATATGTTTATAATATTAGTTTAAGATTTTTGTATCTTATATTTAGCTATTATTTACGTAATATTTATTTAAGTTTTATGTAATTTGGAGGAAATGTTGCACTAGGTAGAGGATTGAAGGGAGGAGGAAGGAAGTTTGTTTGTTTATCTTTTTTTTCCTTTTTTCTCTATTTTATCTTAGGTATGCTTTTCTTGTATTGTTAAGAGATTTTTTCCTTTTTTTGTTTTGTATCTTTATTATTTTATACATAGACGATATATTATTAGTGTACAATTTGGAGTTGAAGCTTTCAAAAAATAATGTTCTTTTCTATTAACCTAATTTAAATTTATTTAATTGATATTATGCCCTGTATTCTCTCTGGGAAGTCCGGGGGGGAGGGGGGAGGGAAGGGGGTGGGCTAGGGGGGAGAAAAATAAAAAAAAATGTTTGTACTTTATATTTAATATTTAGCTATTACTTATGTAATTTTGTACTAATAAAACTTTTTGAATTAAAAAAAAAATCCTGGAGCCCCGGGAACTACCAGAGGACTGGAAAAGAGCTGATGTGGTTACCATCTTCAAAAAAGGGAAAAAAACAGACCCAGGAAACTACAGACCAATCAGCCTAACATCAATACCCGGGAAGATACTGGAAAAGATAATTAACAAAACAGATAAAAAAGATTTTTAAAAAGATAATAAAAATACTGCCAAAATCTAGAAATGAGTAAAGTAATAATTAGCAGTCAGCATGGGTTTGTTAAAAACAGATCATGCCAAACCAATCTTATTTCATTCTTCAACATAGTGACTAAATTAGACCAGCGAAATACTGTGGACATAATATATAGTACTTAGACTTCAATAAGGCATTCAACAAAGTAAACCACAACCTACTTCTTGGTAAGCTAGAGAAAAATGGGATAGATAGCATCACCACCAGATGGATTCGTAACTGGCTGACAAACCAAACTCAATGAGTAGTCCTTAATGGGTCTAAGTCTAGTGAAGTCTACATGGAGAGAAGTAAGCAGTGGGGTACTACAAGGTTCCATCTTAGGCCCAGTACTCTTCAATATCTTCATAAACGACTTAGATGAGGGAATAGAAGAGGAATTTACCAAATTTGCAGATGATACTTAGCTGCCAGGAATAGCTAACACCCTAGAAGATAGGCTCAAGTTCCAGATGGATCTTGACAGACTTGAACATTGGGCCCTATCTAACAAAATGAAATTTAATGTAGAGAAAAGTAAAGTCCTACGCTTAGGTAAGAAAAACCAAAAGTACACATATAAACTGGGTGAAACCAGGCTTAATGGCAGTGACTGTGAGAGGTGATCTTGGAGTCTTAGTGGACAACAAGCTAAATATGAGCCAGCAGTGTGCAGCTGCAGCCAAAAAAAGTCAAAGCAATCAAGATCAAGTGAGGTACTAATACCACTCTATAAAGCCTTAGTACGACCATAATGCATCCAGTTTTGGTCACCACACTATAAAAAAGATGTTGAGACTCTAGAAAAAAGTTCAGAGGAGAGCAACCAGGATGATTAGGGGACTGGAGACTAAAACATATGAAGAACGGTTACAGGAACTGGGCATGGCTAGTATAGTGAAGAGAAGGACCAGGGGAGACATGATAGCAATGTTCCAATATTTGAGAGGCTGCCACAGAGAGGAGGGGGTCAAGCTATTTTCCTAAGCACCTGAAGGCCAGGCAAGGAATAATGGATGGAAACTGACCAAGGAGAGATTCAACCTAGAAATAAGGAGGAACTTTCTGACAGTGAGAACAATCAACCAATGGAACAGCTTGCCTTCAGAAGTTGTGGGAGCTTAATCACTTGAGACTTTCAAGAAGAGATTGGACTGCCAGGAACTAATTAAGCTTAATTGCATGCTTGCTTTGCTTTTTGTCCAAATAACACAAGAATCAGAATGGAGCTGGAAGGGACCTTTGAGGTCTTCTAGTCCAGCCCCCTGCTCAAGCAGGAGATCCTATACTATTTCAGACAAGTGACTGTCCAGTCTCTTCTTAAAAACCTCCAGTGATGAAGCACCCATAACGTCTGAAGGCAAGCTGTTCCACTGGTTAATTGTCCTCACTGTTAGGAAGTTTCTCTCCTTGATTAGTTTCTGTCCATTGTTTCTTGTCTTGCCCTCTAGTGCTTTGGAAAATAAATTGACCCCCTCTTCTTTGTGGCAGCCTCTCAAATACTGGAATACTGCTACAATGTCCCCCGTAGTCCTTCTTTTCTCTAGACTGGCCAAACCCAACTCCTGCAACCGTTCTACATACTGTATGTTTTAGTTTCCAGGCCTTTAATCAGTGGTTTTAACAGATTAACAGAGTTGGAAGGGACCTTATATGTCATCTAGTCCAACCCCCCGCTCAAGCAGGAAAATATTTTCCCCCACTCTGCTTTGTCCTGTTTTCCCCACTGGAAATAGCTGTTTGCAACACATAAGGAGGGGATACTTTCCTAAGAGCTCACAATTCAAGAATACCAATGTACACACATTTGCTAATCTAATGCACCATTCGTTAAGTGCACATGAAGTATCTCAAGGTGGGGAAGGCCATGGGGGGCCAAGTGATGAAATCGGTCCTCAAGGCCTCCCCGACCCACTAAGATACCTCATGCTTCCCCCTTCCTTCCTACCACACTGGACTCACTTTCCTAAGAGCTCACAATTTAAGAATACCAATGTTAACTAGGCTTGACAACAAAGTCCTTCCTTCTGTGACAAAACAGAACACAAAATTGCTTTCTCCTTTGAGCCCAAATCTCAATGGATCCAGGATTGATGCACAACTGCATGAACTGGGGCTTCTCCAACCAAGTTGTCTCTCCTTCCTTCCTTCCTTCCTTCCTTCCTTCCTTCCTTCCTTCCTTCCTTCCTTCCTTCCTTCCTTCCTCCCTCCCTCCCTCCCTCCCTCCCTCCCTTCCTCCCTGCTTCTCATTTCCATCTCCTTCCTTCCTCTGCACTCAGGAAGGGACAAGGGGAGAGATTGGCAGCACTGCCGGCTTTCCCATGTGGGGGCAGTCCTGGTGAAAGGGAAGCCTCGCGGACTGTGAGGCTTGGCTGTTGAGTGGGGCCTGGAGGTGCTGGTGCTGGTGCAGGGCTGATCTATTCTACAACCTGGTGGGGGGGGGTCATCCGGGCCGGAACATGGTCAGCCTTAGATCTGAATCACAGGGCCACCCTGGAGCCAGTGAGGGGCCACCCCACTGCCTCAGCCCCACTTCCTGGGCATGCACACAAGAGGTGGTAAGGACTGATGTCCTGGGTGAAAAGGAAACACTGAGAATGTGGTCAGCCTGAGGGGCAAGATGGTCCCCAGGGATGCCAGGCTCTGCACGCTCGCCGTCTCCTGTGCACACACCCAGGGGGCAGGGCAGGAGCAGGCCCTCACTGGCTGCAGGGGGGCCTCACAGATCTAAAGTTGACCGCATTCTGGCCTGGATGGCTGCCACCAGGTTGTAGATCAGTGTCCAGTCGGCCTGGGCCAGGACAAGGTGCCGCAGGCTGGTCCTTTGCTGTTTTCAGGGCAATCCCATGTGTGAGATCTAATGACATCATGGGGAGGATCTGGTTAAGAGCAAAGCATCTCCTAGAAAATAGCCTGAGACTTTTTAAAAAACAAACTTAAGTGCATATTACTTCATAAAGGGTCAAAAACTCTTGTAAATTCTTAAATTTAAAAAAACTTAGAATTCCTTTTTAAAGAAAATTTCCTTTTCAAATTTTTTAATTTTTTTTCAATTTTTAATTTTTTTTTCAATTTTTCAATTCTTTCTTCAAAATTTTAGCTTATTTTTTCAACTCTTGAATATCATGACTGTGTTTCCCTGAAAATAAAACCCGGTCTTATATATTTTTCCTCCAAAAGAGGCACCAGGTCTTATTTTGGGGGGATGTTTTCCACTGTCTTACCTCGTGGCGGCACTGACAGCCCTGCCCAGCAGGAGCCCATGTGGTCACTGCCAGCGCACTTCTTTTGCGTCCACTTGCTGCTGCTCGTGCACATCACCCCTGGCCTCCATTTTGCCATCAAAGGCCTTCAGGAAAGGCCCCCGCAAGCTGAGAAACAAGTTCCAGATTGACGTGTGTGATGCCCCCCAGCTTTGTTTCACTGTCAGAGGCCTGTTTTATTGGTGGCAGAAGCCTTTCCTGAAGGCCTCTGACACAAAATGAAGGTCAGGGGAAGCTGCGTGCATCAATCCAGAGCTCTTTTATCAGCTGCAGAGGCCTTTCCTGAAGGCCTCTGTCAGCAAAACAGAGGCCAAGGGGTGCTGCACACGTCAATACAGAGCTCTTTTATTGGCTGCAGAGGCAGTGGTGGGTTCCTACTGGTGCGGCCCACTCTACAGTACCGGTAGCGACCAGCAGATGGTGCTATTTGAGCACAGCTGCTCCGGTGCTATATTTTTGGGCTGTTTTGCTTTTGCACATCTTGGCGAAATTGCCTGCACGTGTGCGTCCCCTCGCGAGATTTCATCAAGATTTTGCTTCCACGCATGTGCGAAAGCAAAATTGTGTGAGGGGCGTGCACGTGTAGCGAGGGGGCACGCGCACATAGTAAGGGGGGTGCGTGCAACAAATGTGGCAATGCGCGCGCAGAGCTCCGGTAGCGAGGTAAGAGAGCAACTCGCCCCTGTGCAGAGGCCTTTCCTAGAGGCCTCTGACAGCGAAACAGAGGCTGGGGGCGACATGGGTAATCAGCAGCAAGTGGCCTCAGAAGAAGCCATGTTTTCAAACTGCGCATGCGCACACACAAAGCACGTGCGCGTCCACGCAGCATGGGGGGGGAAGCAAACCAGCAGTGAGGTAAGTTAGAACCCACCCCTGCTATACACTAAGTTTAGGGAACAAAGTTTAGGGAACAAACAGGGTGAACTTGAAGTATTAGTACATGAAGGCAGATGTGATATATTGCCATTATTGAAACTTGGTGGGATGAAACTCATGACTGAAATGTACTGATGGAAGGGTACAAACTATTCAAAAGAAACAGACATAACAAAAGAGGATGTGGAGTTGCATTATATATAAAAGATCACTACATCTCTACAGAATACACAAAATCAAGGATGAAAACCTCCTAGAATCCATATGGGTCAATATAAAAGGGAAAAAAATAATGACATTGCTAAAGGTGTATACTACAGGCCACCCAACCAAGCAGAAGAAATGGTGATTAATGATTAAAGACCTGGAGACTAAATCATATGAAGAACGGTTGCAGGATTTGGGTTTGGCTAGTCTAAGAAAAGAAAGACTAGGGGAGACATGATAGCAGTATTCCAGTATGGGAGAAATGGGAGACATATATGACGAGGTTTGATTGCTTCCTGGAAGCTAATGATCTGTTGGGTCTGACAGATAACCGAAAAAGAGCACTCTTCTTAAGTCACTGTGGCCATGATGTTCGACACAGCAGAGGCCCTATCAGACCCAACCCCAGTACAATACGCACCATGGCAGGTCCTGCAAGACCCACTATGCTCCCACTCCATCAAAAGTCATCCAGCGCTATGAATTTCGGCAATGAATGCAGCAGGAGGGTGAGACAATAAACCAGTATATCGCTGCCCTCCATAAAGCCACAGGTCACTGTGGATTCAGAGACCTTAATGACATTTTGCTTGATCAACTTATTTGCGGTGTGCAAGATATTCGCCTCCAGCGCCGGCTTCTTGCCAGAACCAATTTGACCCTGGCCATCACTCTGGACGAAACCAGGGTGGCAGAATCTTTGACTAAAGGCGCTGAATTGCTTCATAAATTTGCTGCTTCCAAAGCTGAAGCCAAACCGCCAGCCTCGGTGCACAAAGGTACCTACGAGGACTCGGCTAGCAGAGATGAAGAAGTCTGCCTCACAGATTGGAGGCCCCTATCTGAAAGGTAGGACAGAAGGATTGACTGCGCTAGCTGTGGGGGTCAGCACCTAAGGGCGTCATGCCGTTTCTGCGACACCATTTACAAGCAGTGTGATCAGCGAGGACATTTGTCAAGAGTTTGCCATGCCATTTTGCCCACCAACCGTGCGCATGATTAAAAAAAATTTCAGATTAAAAAAATATCAATGGTCTTTTAGCAATCCTGCTACCTACTAAGCTGTTCTCTTTCTTCCTCTTTTTTACTCCTTGCCAAGTATTTGTCTGGAAATTCTTGAATTCTGCTCCAAAGATTGCAAAAACCCTATGAAATATCTCAGTTTTTCACAGATGGGTTTTTGCAGTGATACATTGCACAATTACTTGTGCTGGCAGCTAGAAGGGATAGCCCACTCCTTCTAAGGGTTAGGAGATTTGGGGTTTGGGAAAAAGCATTTAAAAATCTGAAATGTATCCAAAACCTTCTGAGTTGGACATCATGCTGGAAATCTTAAGACACCAAGTTCTTCTCATGAGACTGCTGCTCTTTCCCAGCTGTAATGTCCTGGGAATAGCTCCAGATGTCTGTTCTGGATTTTGGATTAACCGCAAAAAGACCACCCCCAAAAACCTAGTCTACAGTTGTTACTTAGCTATGATGGTGGTGTGCGCAGCATGATGGGATAGTTTTTTATTTATGACTTTGTGGCAGTCTCTCCAGTAGTTCTGAAAGAGCAAAACCTCAACCAGAAAGATCACCTCTAGGAACAGGGGCCAATCTCCCTGACAAAACCTCAGAAGGTTGAAAGAAGCCAGGGAAAAGTGATTCATAAAATCAATAGACTGTAAAAGTCATAATATTACTCATATTAGTAACATTAATATAGAATTCATAAGATTTTACACACACAAATCTCACATTAGAAAACATTGAGAATTATTTAGATAAATTGGAGTTACCAGTTTTAGACTCATCATGCTATTGGAATTAATAGCATTTTTTTAAAAAATGGGTGCACACTTGGTCCAGGTGAATTTACTTGTAGCGCTACTCCCATAAGGGTCACTAGAGTCCAGGTCCATACCTCCTGGTATGGCTGCCGGTCCACACTGGTCCCTTGCTCAGGCGCCTCTACTTGCCTGGGTCACATGGTGGAGTGGTGATCAGTCTCCTCTCAGCAGGCAGGTCACATAATGGGGTGATGGTGTCAGGGGATGGATCAGAATTTTTTCTAGCAGTGAATACTGCCTCTTCCATGCTGTAGCCCAGAGTATCATATTTCTTCTAAGGGGGTGTATTTCTCATTTTAGTCTCTGTTCTTTGGGCTCAGCTGTGACGAATGAGTCATCCTCTCGAGACTTCTTGCCCCCCAAAGTCTCTGGGGCTGGAGGCCCATTCTCTGGTTCTGGCTGTTGCGAGGCAAGTGGAAGGATTGAGTCCAGCCCAGGAACCTCCAGCCCAGCCCAGTCTCCTCCAGCCCAGGAACCTCTGGAGTTGGCAGCGCGCTCTCCAGTTCTGGCAACTGCTGGAATGTTCATCAGCCTTCCACTCTGGTTCTCCAAGAACTTCTCCCTGTTCCCGAGCTTGAGGTACAAACTCAGGGACATCTGGCCTGAGCTGCTTGGGCCCCATCTCAGTGTCCGATGAGGGGGTGGATGTCGCAATGTACTCCGGTGACCACAACCAGTTCATACAGCACTCTTTCTCGTCACTGTTCTCTTCTCCTGCTAGAATAATCAGGATGAGCAGATTCTAACTAAGTTGGTATTTGTCCCCAGAATCAGTGAGCCCTGGCTAGCTCCTGGGGGGTGGGTGGAGACCAGGGGCGGGTTCCTAATTTTTTTACTACTACTCTGTGGGCGTGGCTTATTTTGTGGGTGTGGCTTGCCAGCCAGGTGACCGGGTGGGCGTGGGCCTTGGGAGCTTGACAGTGGCCGGAGAAGCAGGGGGGGCATTGCCCACCCGCAACACAGCCTCCCGCAGCAGGAGCAGCAAGACCACGGCAGCAGTTCTTCTAGGAGGTTCCTTCCAGCCTGAATGCTTCTCCCCATTCGATGATCCCAGGCTCCTGCCGTCTCTCCCCTTAGCAGCTCGAGAAGCCTCGAACGTGCGAAAATACTTGGGATCATCACTGCATGTTAGTGGCTTCTCAGACTGCTGAAGGGAAGGAAATGGAGATAGCTCCTGCCGCCCGTTCTTTCAGCGTCTCACGTGCTCCCTCAGCCATCCTCCCCTGCTTGGACTCACTGTGGGGTAGAAAGGCAGCGCATGCACAGTGCCGGAAGCTCGGCTTCTGGGCATGCGCAGAAGAAGATTTTTAAAAAAATACATTTAAAAAAATGACGGCGCCCAGGCACTCGCAACCGACCGCACCGGTACTGTGACGTCACCAGCGGGCTGCTACCGGTGCTATAGAGTGGACTGCACTGGTAGGAACCCACAACTGGTGGAGACAATGGCTGGGTTGTCGAAGGTTTCAGCGTATCCAACACCTGGGGGCCTGAATGTTAGCTGGATAGGTAGATACCCATTGTATGGGAACTTCTTTGTTCCAATGCCCCAAATCTTCAAATCACCTAACTTATGGGTATGTGCTTCAGGTGCCTGTCATAGAAATCCCGATACAATAATGTCACTTACGCACCTGAATCCAAGAGAGCCCATGTGTAAATGCCTTCCACTTGTATTGGCATTATTGGAGAAGGGCCCATCAACTGTTTAGGGATCTTGGTGGTGAGAGACACAGCATCTGGTCTGACAGTCCATGCTTGAGTGATCCTGTGAGTCTCCAAAAGTTGTTGCCAGAGTGTCGTCACTTTGACCTTGGTAGGCCCTTGTATATGGGAATCCCTCGCTATGGGAGATGCTCCCATTACTCCTGTCACTGAGGGGGGCTTTGGGGAAGCTTTGCTCAGGAAGGGTGACACCCAATGCCGCCCTCGGACATCCCTTTGATTGGAGCTAGCTAGTATCACTGGGCACTCAGTTGGCTCCCTCACTGGGGCCCTCTGTAGTTTCCTGACTGAGCCGATTGTTGTGGTTTCTGCGGCTTTATACAAGTACACCTGTAATGTCCTGCACCCCCACAGTTATAACAGATCACTGGCCTTGCCAACTGCTCAGCTGAAGTGGAAGAGCCCACTCCTCCATTAACCAGCCCAGCCAGACCTCCATTCAAGGATGAACCACCCATTGCCATTCACAAGGCCATCATCTTGGTTAAATGGGATATTTGAGCTTGTGTAGTGGTGAGCCGGGATCATCACCTCCCATTTTCCTCACTCCTGAGCCTGGGGGGGACATTCCAGTGGCGAATCGGTTGTGGCCTCTTTGGCTTCCTCCACTTCTGTTGCCCTAACTCTCCTAATGAGCTCATGATATCCCCAGGTGTTCCCTTCAGCCTGAGTCTTTATTTGATTCCAGACTGGGTCTGAGAATAAAGCACCCTGCAAAAGTTGTTCCATCCTGGCCCATTCTACTTTAGCTGGATCCATCCCCTTCCTTTCCACAATCTGACATAGTAACTTGTTCATTCTTCTTATGTACTCAGACAGCCTTTCACCTCTCTTCTGATACATTTGCTCAAGCTGAAACAGCAGGCTAGAAACTATTTTGGCAGGTCCAAATTCATTATGCAGTAAACAGAGGCAATCACAAATGGTAAATTGTCTTCGACTGAGTGTTAAGTTTCTAATGGCTTCCACAGTGGGACCCTTTAGGCTCTCTCTGACCCTCTGCTTCTTTTGAGCATCTGATACATCCCACTCTTCAACTGCCTGTACTGCCTGCTCCATCCAGGTTTCATATTCTTCCTCTCCCTCTGGCACTGTTTGTATCCCTGAAAATATATGTAGTTTCTTGTACCCAGCCCCCACACAGTAATTGCCAGTCAGAGTTTGGATGGGTGTCAGGCTCCCCATGGCCTGGGCAGAACCTGTCTCTGCTGCCCCTATGGTGATCAAGGTGTGTGTCTCCTCTTGGGGGCCCAATGTTTTTGTTGAAGGTGTAGCCCATGGGGTCAGGTGTATCACCCTTGCCCTGGTGTCCTCAGTCAATTGAAGGCTTTCAATCCCAAAGCACTCTGGGACCCTTCTCTTTCACTCAAATAGCACATAAGAGTGAGAGGAATCGCAGTCCACCTTTGTATCTACCACGTACTGTATACCCTTTCGTCTGGGACAAGGGTCTTCACTGCCTGTAAAATTCACTCTTCTGGCTAAGCATCCCCAGGGATATCAATTGCTATGCTCATCTTTATCTTGCTGTTCTGGACCTCACAACACTTAGTGATGGTAGTGGAGTCCATTTTTCTCACTTGGCTCATACCCCTGGATGGGACCACCACCCCCTTGTGCAGAAAGGCTAGAAGGAAATCCCAGATGAGACCCCACTTATAGTGTTACCCCCATAAGGTTCGCTGGAGTCTGAGTTCTCCTGGCCCACTTGGTATGGCTGCTGTTCCACACTGGTCCCTTGCTCAGGCACCTCTACTTGGCTGGATCACATGATGGAGTGGTGATCAGTCTCCTCTCAGCAGGCAGGTTCATATGGTAGGGTGATGGACAGTCTTTTCCCAGCAGGCAAGTCATGTGATGAGGTGCTTGTCAATCTTTTTTCAGCAGGCAGGTCACATGATGAGATGGTATTCAGGTGGCTGGTCATCCCTTCTTTCTCTCTCTCACTCCTCTCTCTCTCTCTCTCTCTCTCTCTTGCACTGCCTGCTGGGCTCTCCTTCCACAACCTTTCCTCCTTCGTTGATTCCTCTGCTTGCCTCCCTTTCACTCAAACTCTTCTCTCCCTCAAGCTTGCTCAACTTGCCTCTCCTCTCTCCTCAAGAAAGCAGAATTCTTGAAACAATTAACATTTCAAAAGGAACCTTTAATTGGGAGATTGTGATAGCAAGAAGAATAAGGCAGAATCTAAAATTCCCGCTCAGAACCGTTAGATTAAATGTTGCAGAAACCCCTCCCCTATGTCCAGTCCGAGGCGAACCAATCCACAGGTGCATAGTTTTTGTGAGAACTCGAGCTGAGAAGATGATAAGTTGTTTTCAGGCACCGCTTTGCCCATTCCTTTTGTTGGATATAAGAAAATTCAAAAATAAAATAGTATATAGAAATTTATATAAATGTAGAAGATTTAATTCTGCTTGGGCAGAGGGTTTGATTGGATGGCCTACAGGGTCCCTTCCAGCTTGAACTTGTTAAATATTAGTTGCTTTGAGATAGTTGGAGAAAATATATGTTGACATATATCCTTTTGTTAATTAAGAAAGGGGCCCAACCAAAAAGGGACATTCCTTAATGCTAGGGTAAGGGAAGTAGGAAGATGCTGTACTTGCAAAATATTTTATGGGCAATAATGGAAAGGTGTTGATGGACATGTCAGAGATTCTGTTGTCTCTCAGGCGTTACAGACTAGATGTGATCGGTAACTGTATCCGAAAGGAGGGGCATGGGGGCGTCGAGATAGAAAGTATAAAATGTAATGCTTTTGAAATCTTAAGTGTGGCTTTTGGCTCAAACCTCACCTTAAGGTCGGGCTGAATGATCCACCACACTTTGCAAACTGCTATTATTGTTATTATTTCTTTCCAATAAATACTCTTTGTTTTTTTAATCGATCCAAGTTTCTTTTGTTATTTCTAACACTTTGGAGCTGAAACAAAACAGATGGCCCCAAACCTATACCTCCCCCTCCCTTTCCCAAGAAGTGGCAAAGTGACAGAAAGACCAGAAACAGGACAAGGTTATACAGGAGTATCCTGCCCCCCCCCCAGAATGGCAGCATCTTGACACGAATCTATGGGGACCTGACACTTCTCCTATTCTACACCTTTCTCTCCCTCAGGCTTGCCCCACAGAAACGTCTCCTATCCTATCCCCTTCTCTCCCTCAGGCTTGCCCCACAGAAGCCTATTCTCCCTATCACCTTCTGTCCCTCTCACTTTCCACAGGCTTCTTTCTCTATTTTCCCCTTAGGTCTCTTCTCTCCCTTTCCCCAGGCCTCTTTTTTTATTTTCCCCGGAGGCCTCTTTTTCTCCCTTTCCCCAGGCCTCTTTTCCTATCCTTTCCTGCAGGCTTTCCCCACTCAAGCCTCCCCGTCTTCCTCTCTCCCTTTCCCTCATTTCCCCCAAAACCTCTTCCTTTTATTCCCTTCTCTCTCACCCCCACTACATACCAATGAGTTCAAAAGAAACTCAAAAATATTTTAATTCCAGAATTTTACAGACATGCAGTCTATTATGTTAAGGGGAGAATCTCTCTATTTATGGTGAAATTCTAAAATTACACTTACGTTGGACCCAGAAAAAAACTCATAGTAAGTTATTACATATGAGCCTATCTCTTTATTAAACAAAGATTATAAATTATATTCAAAACAGCTGAACATCTGAAATTAATTACCGTATTTTTGGGAGTATAAGACACACCTTTTTACCCCCCAAAAGAGGGTGAAAACTTGGGTGCGTCTTATACACCAAATGTAGCCCCACCTAGCCACCCCCACTCTTTGATCGTTGCCTGCCAGCAATTTACCTCTTTGCAGAAAACAGCAGCAGAGCCTGATCAGCACAAGCCACTGATTATCTGCCTCCCGACACTCAGCTGTTTGGTTGAAGTTGCCAGCAAGCCCATGTGCTAAAATGAAAGTGAAACTAAAGCTGCACGGAGGCAAATTGCTGGAGGGAGAGGCAAAGACAGAATTTTATTTTCTTGTGCTAACCAGACTGTGCTGAAACTGGCTGTTTGTTTTTTGCTGTAAGGAGGTAAGTGAATAACTATAAATGCCTATATAATGTTCAAATTATTAGACTTATTTTTAAAGACTGTTTTATTATTGTTCTAGACAACTTAACAAAATGAAGAAGCTTTTTAAAATAAATGCTTGATCTGAAGAGGCCCAATGCTATTGTATCTTCTTTTAAATAGCAGAGAATACTTCCAGAAAGCCACATTAATTTTAAAGATCTGTAAAAATATAATCTGAAATGTCCTGTTTTAGTATTAAGTATTAATTATTAGTATTAAGTATTAGTATTAAAATAAGGCAGCTGAGTTAAACCCTGACTTAATCTATTTAAATAATTGGGAGGAGTTAATGTGATTACATTTAAGAAAACTTTCTGGGATTAATATATTGCCATAATGTACACTTCTCCAATTCTTTGCTATTTCTATGGGTCAGACACACATGCACAGAAATACACAGCAAACAGTGTATATCATCTGTGCTGTTTGCTGTTTGGTGTTTGGCAAATTGCTGGAAGGCAGAGGCCTTTTTTCCTTGTTTTCCTCCCCCAAAACTAAGGTGCGTCTTATACACCGGTGCGTCTTATACTCCGAAAAATACGGTATAGGATGAATTATATACCTATATCTGTAATTTTATATATATATATGCAATGGGGTGAGCTCTTGGGGTGAGCTCGTTACTTGCTCCAGCTCCTGCCCACCTAGTACAAAGGCATGCAAATGCAAGTAGATAAATTGGTACCACTTTGGTAGGAAGGTAACAGCATCCCATGTGCTTCAGCTTATAGTCATGCTAGCCACATGACCATGGAAATGTCTAGAGCACTGCCCTTTAGAGTTGGACATGACTAGTGTGTTTTAAATATTTAGGAATTAGTGGTTAAGGCACCAGCTAGAAACTGGAAGACCATGAGTTCTAATCCTGCCTTAGGCAAAAAAGCTGGCTGGTGACTTTGCACCAGTCATTCTTTCAGCCTAACCCAACTCACAGGGTTGTTGTTGTGGTGAAAATAAAAGGAGGGAGGAGTGTTTCAGAAAACACAAAGATTGGAGGGGATTGCTAACATTTTAGAAGATTAAGATTTAGAAGTATCTTGACAGACTTTGTTGTGGCCTGCCAGCAGCCCATACAGCTGATAGCGGATCCTGTTCGAGAGGAGACTGACTTGTTGTTGCGCCAGTGGCCCGTGCAGCTGGCACCCGAATCAGACAGTGAGCTGGCTGGCGAGGACTTGGTGGTAGAGGCAGAGGTTCAGCCAGGGCCTTTCTGGCCGAATTACAGTTCGTTCACCAATTGGTGAAACGGTACCTCACCAAGGCCAAGGAGGACTACAATAGGGCTGCGGACTGCTCTCAGCGGGCAACACCACCGTTGGCTGTGGGGGATCGAGTGTGGCTGTCAACGAGACATCTCCCCTCTGATTGGCTGGTCTGGAAACTCGACCATCGGTTCCTGGGACCTTTTCCTGTCAAGGCGGTCATCAATCCCGTGGCCTACTGCCTGACCCTGCCTTGATCTCTACGCATCCATCCTGTCTTTCACCACTCTCTCCTCATTCCCAAATGGCCTACCTTTCCCCTCCGCCAACTGGATCGTCCCCAGCTGGCGCCCTGTGACAGAGCTGAGGTTGCCAGCATTTGAGACTCCTGGTGGATGAATGGCCGGTTCCAGTACCTGATAGAGTGGAAAGGGTGTGGACCAGAGGACTTCACCTGGGAGGATGCGACTTCTGTTCATGCTCCCGATCTTGTTCTGGCTTTCCACAAACAGTTCCCATCTCGGCCGCATCCGGACTGACAGACCCAGGGGAAGGGCCCTGCGGTGAGGGATAGATTTGTGGCCCGCCAGCAGCCCGTGCAGCTGATAGCGGATCCCGTTCGAGAGGAGACTGACTTGGTGTTGTGCCAGCGGCCCGTGCAGCTGGCATCCGAGTCAGATAGTGAGGAGGCTGGCGAGGACTCGGTGCCAGAGGCAGAGGTTCAGCCAGGGCCTTTAGAACCTCCATCACCTCATAGCAGTGATGAGGGAGAATAGGCTTCTCCTCTTCTGAATGCAAGGGCTCGCAGAGCTGCTAAGAGACAGGAATGGTTACTCCGGAGGAGGTCTCCTCGGAAGTAAGACTTGGGGCTCATTGGCCACTCCCCTAGTCTACTTAAAGACATCAGAGGCAGCTGAAAAGCTGCAGGAAACAACATTTTGGAAATCCGTCTGGTCATTGTGTGTTCTGTGTTTGAAAAACTTCTTTGTTTCCATGCTTCATTTGGATTATCAAGGACTACCTCTAAGCATTTTGCCAACTCTCTGAAGCTACGTAAGATAGCAAGACCTAATTGCTCTTCTTGGCTTTAAGACTCTTTGAACTGATACCAGCTGTTAATGAAGATTAATTAGCAGCTGGTTGCTTGTAGATTGGTGTGTGCATATTCACTACTAAGATATTTATTAGTAATGGTTATAAGATTAAATAAGTGCGTACAAACTGGGTTTTGTGTTACATTCCTAGCTGGGGCAAAATAGACTTCAGCATTAGGCCCTATCCAATAAGATGCAGCTCAGTGGTGAGAAAAGTAAAGTCCTGCTGGAAAAATCAAATGCATAGGTATAGAATGGGCCCATGATGGCGAACCTATGGCACGCATGCCACAGGTGGCACACGGAGCCATATTTGAGGGCACGTGAGGTATTGCCCTATGTCAGCTCCAGTGCGCATGTACATGCTGGCCAGCTGATTTTCAGCCTTCCGGCGGGTGGGGGGAGGCCATTTTTCACCCTCCCCAGGCTCTGGAGGCTTTCCTGAAGCCTGGGGAGGGCGAAAAATGGCCCAACAGGACTACCGGAAGTCCGGAGGCTTCAGTGAGACCTGCGCGCATGCATGGGAGGGCAGCATGGGGGGAGGACATTGCATTATGTGTGTGGGAACATGCGCGCTATCTCATACACGCACACTGTTTCGGCACCCAGGCAAAAAAAGGTTCACCATCACTGGAATAGGCAGTATCTGGCTAAGCAGTAGTAACTGAGAGGAATCTACTTGAGGGGCTCTCACAAAGAAGAGGGAGTTGTTTTATTCCTCAAAACTCAAAAAAGATAGGACAAGAAGCAATGGGCAGAAGCTCATCAAAGATAAATCTAACCTGAAAATAAGAAGAAATTTCTTCCCAGAGTTGTGGGTTTTGCTGGAGGTTTTCAAGAAAAGATTTCACAACCATCTATCCAGGATGGTATAAGTTCCCCTGTCTTGGTCCCTTCCAGTCCTATGATTGTATTCTATTCTATTGTTGAGAAACAAAATCAGAAAACCTCCACAAAGCTGGAAGAAAATGCACTCATGAAAACACAAAGGTTACATTTTGAAAGACTACTAAATGGTTTGGATTTTAAAAATTCTTTATTCCCAAACTGATTTGTATCATGCAGGGTCCTAAGATCACCTTAGAGTCCCAAAGTGCTAACTCTTCCTCGCCACCTTGGCCTTCTTGGAACTCCTCCAGAATGCTATTAAATGAAGTTCCTGTATCAGTCAAGAGAGCTAAACACAATAGGTAGATTCACAGATAATTTATTCATGAACATAAGAATGTTCTTGGCCTCTATAAAAATTTCCTATATTCTACTGTAGCTCAAGAGCACAAGAATCAAAAACATACTAAGACTGAATTATTCATCTAAGTTTTGTCATACAATGGCTTATCTAGTAGACTTGATTAAAGTCTTTATCATTCTCTCTGTAACATAATTGGAACAGTGAAATGTCTCTGCTAAGAGTTTGGTTTTGATTTATACTGGATTCCATAAAACTCAGCAAAAAAGTAGAAACTTAATTAAAACCGTGAAGCAAGAAGTCAATATGTCCTTGTTTAGACCAGAGGTGGGATTCAGCAGGTTCTGACCAGTTCTGGAGAACCGGTAGCGGAAATTTTGAGTAGTTCGGAGAACTGGTAAATACCACCTCTGACTGGCCCCGCCCCCATCTATTCTCTGCCTCCCAAGTCCCAGGTGATTGGAAGGAAATGGGGATTTTGCAGTAATCTTCCCCTGGAGTGGGGAGGGAATGGAGATTTTACAGTATCCTTCCCCTGCTATGCCCACCAAGCCACGCCCACCAAGCCACGCCACACCACACCGACCAAGCCCACAGAACCGGTAGTAAAAAATGTTGAATCCCACCACTGGTTTAGACCAACCTCTTTCCTTTTTTAAAAAATTTAAATTTTTATTAGTGTATCCAAGTATAAAATACAAAGGAAAAAAACGTGAAAAACTAAGTAAAGGGGGAGGGAAAAAAGATAATAAATAAACCCAAGCTTTTCTTGTTCTTCCTATTTCCCCCTTTGCTCAAATAAATTCCTTTTATAACTATACATTTAGTTTTGAAAAAGCATTTCTCCTCAAAACTTCATTGGGAAATCTATGTAATGATAACAAAGAGGAGAGCTAAAACATACTTGAGTGAAGTGGGAGAGTTTGGCAAGTGAGGTCAAGGGGAAGCACTTTTCTTGTCTTTCTTTTTGTTCCTTTCTCCTTTCTTCAATTCCCATTTTTCAATCCAAATTAATCGTCTCCCAGAGAGGCAGCATCTTGGACTTTGTGACCAAAGCAAATGGACAAATGAGCAAATGGAACTTTGGCTAGGGGAGTTGGCAGAAAAGGCTTTAACATTGATAGTGAGGGAAACATCCATGTGGCTTGCAAAATGTATATAACATTTGTCTTACTGTCTGAAGAAAAATCAAGCTACACCATCTGCAAATACATGTTTTCTTATTGGAAGAGAAGGTGAAGAGACTAGAAAAGAAAGTTGCTACACCTAAATGGGACATCTTTAAAAGGATATTCTCAAGGAGGAAAAGAGGAATCCAAAGAACAGGAATAACTCCCTTTGGCAGAGGGGCTTCCCGGGCATGGCAGCGGGCGCTCTGGTCAGTCAGTGCTCGGGAGATTGGAATGGAGAGGAGCAGGGGGAAAGGGAGGCCTCCAATGACCATCACCATAGAGCAAGAAGTGCACTCGCAGAGCAGCCGCTGCCCTGGCTGGGGTTTGGAAGCCACCGAGCCAGAGTTTGGGGAGAGAAAGAAAGACTTCTGCTGCTTTCCTTGCGTGCAGCCAAAAGCAGGAGCAGCAGAAGTCTTTCTTTCTTTCTCTCCCCCAAACTCTGGCTCTGCGGCTTCCAAACCCCAGCTAGGGCAGCGGCCGCTCTGCTAGTCTGCTTCCTGCTCTATGGTGACGGCTGAAGCTGGAACTGGAACTAAACAGACCGGCCGAGAGACGCCACGGAGCTGCCAGACTCCAGTAAGACATGCATCTCCTGCACCCCAAAAATAATAAGACCTCCCCAATAATAAGGCCAAGGCCATATTTCGGGGTCAAAAATATAAGACAGGGTCTTATTTTTGGGGAAACATGGCATATTATAGTATATTTTATTGTATTATTACTTACTATAACTCTTATTATTCCTCCAAAGGATGATTGACAGTCCTGACAGAAGAATGGGCAGGATCTTGTACCCCATACACTGAACATACCAAAGGGCCACCCTGAGAAAAAAAGTGGTGTGTCACTGTGGTCAGTGATTCCCTGTTAAGGGGAACCAAAGTAGCTGTGTGCAAATCTAATATGATGCTGCAGGAGTGTTATATTCTATGTGCAGAGGTGGTATTCAGCTGGTTTGGACCAGTTTGGGCGAACCAGTAGCGGAAATTTTGAGTAGTTCGGAGAACCAGCAAATACCACCTCTGGCTGGCCCCACCCACATCCCCACCTGCCCGCTTGCCACTTGCCCCCACCTGCCTGCTCGTCCCCACCTGCCCGCTCGCCACTTGCCCCCACACGCCTGCTCGCTGCTCACCCCACCCACCCTCTCACCCCATCCACACTCTTGGCCAACCCACCCACTCGCCCTGCTCTAACTGCTCAGTCACTCCTCATCTCGTCTCCCAGGCATAGCACACTATGTGGCTCCTCGCTTGCATTGACCACACAGTCTCTGCAGCTTGCCTGCCTTTCCACGCAGTGCCAGCAGCCCAACTGAGTGGCCCAAATATGCCTGTCTGGGTGAGTAAGCCTGTGAGTTGCGGCCTAGCTAGCTGCCCCCCATCTCCGGCCTCCAGCTTGCCTGGCTTGCTTTGCCACTGCGGCTCCATCCCTTGCGGCACTGTGGCCTAGCTAGCTGCCCCCCCTGCCGCCGCACTAGGCTGAAGGGCCGTGGGGGTGTTTGGCATGGGCACAGGAGGGCCAAAGTGGTTTGGGAATGGACCAGATGGTTCTTCTTACCTGTAAGAAGTCCCATCTGGAAAGCGCTGCAGCAGAGATTTTGCAGCCGCTTCTTCCATTCCTTGCTGAGCCTCGGTTGCTTGCAGAGATGCTCCATGTGCTCTCTGGGTCGGCAGCTGCTTCTCTCCACTGCTGCTCTTGCTGGGAGAGTGTCTTGTGCAATTTAGCAGCTGTGAGCTGCTGCTTTCCTCTAAGTCCCATCCGAAAAGCGCTGCAGCAGAGAAACAGTATTCAACCTGGCTGCTTCTCTCTTTCCAGATGGGATGCAGCACTTTCCAGATGGGACTTAGAGGAAAGCAGCGGCTCATGGCTGCTAAATTTCACTGTGCTGTGCCAGACACTCTCCCAGCAAGAGCAGTGGTGGAGAGAAACAGCCGCTGACCTGGGAGCACATGGAGCCACTTCATGTGTTCTCTGGGTCTGCAGCTGTTTTCTCCACTGCTGCTCTTGCTGGGAAAGTGTCTTGTGCAGCACAGCAAAATCTAGCAACCATGAGTTGCCACTTTGGGTCCTGTAAGTCCCATCCGGAAAGCACTGCGGCAGAGAGAAACAGCAT
The DNA here is from genome assembly GCA_023053685.1 of Diadophis punctatus similis. Classification (NCBI taxonomy): domain Eukaryota; kingdom Metazoa; phylum Chordata; class Lepidosauria; order Squamata; family Dipsadidae; genus Diadophis; species Diadophis punctatus. Next base: position 395,334 of record JALIGW010000031.1, read on the forward strand.
TCAACCTGACTGCTTCTCTCTGCTGCAGCACTTTCCAGATGGGACTTAGAGGAAAGTGGCGGCTCATGGCTGCTAAATTTCGCTATACTTAAAGGGGCATGCTGCGGCAGCTGCCTTCTGAGCAGCTTCACTGCAAAGGGGGCAGAAAAGTTCGGCCAAGTCATCTCCTCCTTCTCGGCCTCAAACATACATACAGAGCAAACATGCACATATCTCATGGCGCTGGAGGGACTCGCCCACATGCTGTCTCCTCGCAGAAGGTCCTGGCGCCATGAGCTCTGTGCGTGTTTGCTCTGTATGTTTGAGGCTGAGAAGGAGGAGACAACTTCGCCGAACTTTTCTGCCTCCCTTCGCAGCAAAGCTGCTTGGAAGGCAGCCGCCACAGTCTGTCCCTTTAACGTACTTAGATGCTGCCCGCCGTCTGGCCCTGTGCAAAGGCAGCCAGGTAGGGCTGCCGCTGCCAAAGGAAAAGGGCTTGAGTCTCCCAGTCCCAGTTGCTCCATAAGCTGAAGCCGAGTGGCAAAGGGGGGAGCTTAAAGGGACAGGCTGCAGCAGTTGCCTTCTGAGAAGCTTTGCTGTGAAGGGAGGCAGAAACGTTCGGCCAAGTCATCTCACGGCACCAGGACCTTCTGTGAAGTGACAATCGTGAGATGTGTGCATGTTTGCACTGTGTGTATGTTTGGACAAAGAAAGAGGCGGTTGTTGGGGAAGAAGTGGGGTGAGTGAGTAAGGGGCCTCTGAAGGGATGGAGGTAAGTGAGCCAAGCCAGCGAGTCAGTGGTGGAAGCAAGCGGGGTGGTGGTGGTGGTGAGGTTTAGAAAGGCAGGAGCTGGATGCATGGACCGAACACCGCAGCTTGTTTTGTAGGATCTGGAGCTTAGCAGGATCTTCTGTTTTAGAAAGCAGGTTGTACCCCTTGCCCTGAAGCAAACTTTTCTTTGAAGCCTGGATGTCCGAGCGCTGCGCTATCTCTCCAGTTGACATTTGTATTCCCTGCCACCATCTTTTGCTGATCCAATCTAAGAAACTTGAGTTTATTTCATGGACCTTGCTCTGCTGCCTTTCCGTCCACCACCACCCCGCCCGTTAAATTTCTCATCCTCCCTCAGGCTCTAGGCCTGATTTAGTGAGAGGAAGCAGACATGCTGGGTGGGGAGGGGAGAGCTGGTTTTTTGGGCTCAGGATTGGATCTTGGCCGTGGCTTTGGAGGTTTCATTAAAAGTCCTTTTTAAAAAGTGCGGCCGTGGAGCCCTTCTTCACACGGGATCATCCAGCAGTGAGGAGGGAAAGGGAGAAGGGGGTGGCTGCTAGCAGAGAGGAGAGTGCTTCTGGGATGAGGGGAGCTGGGAAGAGAAAAGACAGCTTGCAAGAGCAGAGGCAGGACAGCAAAGCAAGCGAGTGAGTGAACATTTGGCCTGCCCGGTGGCCTCTTTAGTCCCCCTCATTCCCAAGGCAGCGGGGTAACATCTGTCTCCTTGCTTGAGAAGCCACCAAAGGGCCTTCTCACTGGGAACGCTGCCCTCATTCAGATTCCCCACCTCCCTCTGGCAGCCCTCAGCCAAGCGCGGGTGCCCCACCAACCGACACCAGCTTCAGCGACACCACCACCTGCGCCCAAAATCTTTCATCTTGAAATCTTTCTTGAAAGTCACCCCAAAGGGGTGAGCAAAGTAGGCTCCTTATCCTACATTCTCATTAGGGGTAGCCCTTGATTTATGGCCACAACTGAGCCAAAATTTCCATTGGTAAGCAAGATTTAAGTGAGTTTTGCTCCATTTTGTGATTTTCCTCGCCACCGTTAAGTGATGTTCAGTAGTAGTAAGTAGTAGTAAGGAGGCGGGGCCAGACATGGTGAGTGATGTTGAGTTGGGCATGCCCACCCAGTCACATAACCTCCTAGCCACACCCACCCAGTCACATGACCACCCAGCCATGACCACCCAGTCACATGACCACCAAGCCATGACCACAGAACTGATAGTAAACATTTTTGAATCCCACCACTGTCTATGTGCCTGCAAAGAACATTAAAACCTAAGGCCATGTGGGGAGGGGAGAGAAAGGGGGAGAGATTGGTTATTTGTTGTTACTCGATCAACCACCCCACTATGCTCTCACTAGTCAGATCCTATTTGAGGTAGTTTCTAGACTTGAGCACCACAGAATTTAAAATAGGAATAACTTTGGAGGAGAGCTTATAACCATGCCAATGAGGAACAGTTGAAGGATCTGCCTAAACTTTGAAAGGATAACTGAGGGGAGATCTGATACCAGTCTTCAAATATCTGAAGGTAGTACACACAGAAGGACTTATTCTATATTGTGCATAGAGCAGGATCAGAACTAATGGTTTAAAATTACAAAGAAGGAGGCTCAGTTTAGACCTCAGGAGGAACCTCTTATCTATAGGAACTCTCAGCCAGAGGAACAGGCTGCCATATGTATGCTAGCTACATTAGTTTCAGAGTACTGAATAGAACCAAAATTCAGTTCAGTATGCATAACTGTTCAGTTATGCATAACTTGTATGAGTAATCATTGTTTCATTTCTAACAGTGTCATTTGTCATGTCTAAATATCGTATTTTTCAGAGTATACGACACACCTTAATTTTTGGGAAGGAAAACAAGAAAAAAAAATTCTGCCTCTGCCTACCAGCATCCATTGGTATTCATCTGGCTAGCGTCCTTGCAGCAAACAGCCTGGTCAGCTTCAGCAGGTTATTGCAGCCTGATTCAGCAGGAGCAGCTGATTGGCGGGTGGAATATCCCCACCCCAATCAGCTGTTCCAGGCTGCAGGGATTGCCACAGACCATTGCCACCTCTGTGCCTCGCGTTTTCAAGTGGTTCCAGGTGGCGGGGATCGGCGGCATCCTCACTTCCACTCAGATTTTGATAACAAGCAGCACAGATCTTTTTATCCATTCAAAAAATGGGACATGCGGAGGCAAAAGAAAGCATCACGTTTTCAGGAGGCGGAGATCACGGCAACAGCCTTTTGAGATGGCAGCACCTTGCCTTATGCCTCCTGCACAGAGCCCCTTCGCCAACTGAGTCCCAACCTCTGAGCTTCCCAGGGCCGCTTCAGGAATCAGGCTCTGACTGAGGCAGCAAAGATCCCAGGGGTTTGTTGGGAAGCCCAGCAGTGTGTTTATGAGATGGCAGCGTCCAAGAGGACTGAAGTGCTGCATCTCTATCAGGGCTTGCTGCAAGAAAGCCAGACTTTCAATGCATACAGCTATAGGTAGGAAGATGGGGGTATCTCGGGAGCGGAGCCTTCAGTGCCAAGTCCCTCTTCTGCCCCCATGAAAATCACCCCCCATCCCACCCACTCCAGTTAAATGCATGTAGGGTGATAGGGTTTGTTTTAAATGGATAAAAAGATCTGTGCTGCTTGTTATCAAAATCCGAGTGGAAGTGAGGATGCCGCTGATCCCCGCCACCTGGAACCGCCCGAAAATGCGACACATGGAGGCCAACAATGTCTGAAAGGTGGGGGCCAGTGGGTGGGTGGGACTACATTCAGAGAATAAGACACATCCAGATTTTCACCCTCTTTTTTGGGGAGGAAAGGTGCATCTTAAACTCCAAAAAATACGGTAATCCTTGTTTTTCAACAATTTTCTCTCTAGCCTTCAGATTTTTCTATCTCCATTTTCCAAATGTGGATATTTTAAAGTGGTGTAGCTGGAATAATTGGGCAAGGTTAAGTTATATAAGTCAAATATCCCTAAACTGCAAGCTTCCTTTTTGGCCTTGATCATGCCATTTAATCTTTTTCTCCTTACCAGATTTCCTCTTGTAAGGAAAAAAAAAAGGAACAGTAAGTGAGGGAATATGAAAGAGTATTGTATGCAGTGGAAAGCAATGTCATCAAGAGTCACACAAAGTCACATAAAATTCTAAGAATAAGGATGGTGATTGATCCATTTGGAAATATCTTAGGTTTCCAAGGTACCGTGAGCTCTAAACACAAACAGAGCCACTGAGATTGAGTACTCTTTGCCAAGTTCTTAGGAAAAAAGCAGCACCAAGCCACGTATTAATTTATTCCTTTGGCTAGGAAGAAAATCCCATTAATCCACAGAGCTGCCAGGAAGTACATCTCTGAAGCCAACATTTGCTGCTTTGGCTTCTTCCTCTTCTAAAGCAGGAAACCCCAGTAGTTCAGATTGCTATGAACTAAAGGTCATGTGAATTGGTTGTTGTTTAAATCAAATGATTCCACAAACCCTTTTGCCAATTATCTTTACTTCAGCATTTTTAATGTCTCATTATCCTTTGAGAAGAAGGGTTCTGCTGTAAAATCAAAATCCAGCCCATGAAACCAAGATCCACCAGGATCCAGGGTGTCTTCTACATGAAAGCAATATACTGTAGCTTGTATCCAATCCATAACCTTGGTGTTTTTGCTTGCAACTTAAAGTACACTCATGCTTGCATGTGGGAGAGCCTACAAAGATTGGCAGTGTAAAGCGATTTTCAAATCACAAGACTTCCGAAACATTTCAAAATGTTCTCTATCCGTGGTCCTGCAAAGAGGATAATAGAGTGTGGGCTATTTTATATCAATGGGAGTCTTTATGTCCTGTGAGTTATGGAGGCTTCACATAGGCCTCTTGAATACAGGAGAAAAACTATGTGTCCATGGCAAGATCCTTCCTCCTTGTCCTCAACACTGACAGAGGAGAGTGGACCTTCATGAGGTGCATCAAACCAAGTGTACAAAAGGAGGCTTGGCTCAAAGAGCCAAGTGATAAGAGGTTGAGAAAGTGAACAAAACATCTTGGGTAGTGAGAGAAAGAAGAAAAAAATAACTAGTTTACAGAATGTGTTGCACATTTGTCTGCCCTTGAAAATTCTGCTACTGAACTGGAACCAGCTCCAAAAACCATGCAGATATTCTGGGAATAGATAAACTAGAACATATGCAACTGTGATATTTAAAAACCACCCTTCTCCCTCATACAGCGATTCTATATACCTGATAATATATTTTCCCGACTCACATACCTTCCAGAATAAAATGTGGTGCCATCCCACATTGCCACTGCCTGAAGGAAGTGTAAAGGAAAAATGACTGTCTACAAAATAAATAAATTGAATTAATAATTAAATTGAATATTTCATTGTAAATAATAATTGTAACCTTTTGATTGTTAACATTTTTCCACCACGGGGCAGGAGGGAGAGTATAGATCTTGGCATGCTCCTGAAACAGTAATGGTGCTCTTGGACAATCAAAATTGTACATTTTTACATTCCTCACCAGAATCCTTAATTTTTCAATCTACATTCCACCAAAGGAGCAGAAATACTTCCCTCCAATCAGTGGGTCTTACTCCCTGAACATTTTTATCCTAAGTAAAATACTTATATAATCCATGTCTTCAATCTTGTTATCTTGTAAGAGCCGAGGTGGCGCAACGGTTAGAGGCAGGTACTGCAGGCCACTTTAGCTGACACTGATCCGCAGGTCAGCGGTTCAAATCTCACCTGCTCAAGGTTGACTCAGCCTTCCATCCTTCCGAGGTAGGTAAAATGAGGACCCAGATTGTTGGGGGCAATGTAAATATACATTGCTTACTGATGTAAACCGCTTAGAGAGTGCTTGTACTGTGAGGCGGTATATAAATCTCACAAAATAAATAAATAAATAAATAAATAAATATCTCCTCAATCCACAAGCTTGTTATATCCAGCAGAAACAAGAAGACAAAATTTTCCTTATGATACCTACTGTTATTTCAATACTAGCGTACCCAGTCACTCGTTGTTGTGGGTCAGTCTGCTTAAATGGGAAAGAAAGAAAAGAGAAAGTGCACATTTCTAATATGTTTAATGACACAATGCTTGTGGGTATACAATATTTTTTGTTGTTCCATTGTCTGTGCAGATATAGAGATTGTCTGGTTTGCTGACTCTAGAACACGCAATATATAATTGTCCATGTGAGAAGCAATCTGTGTCTAGATCTAAACCACACAATTCTAAAGATTGGCCTTGAGCTTTGTTGATGGTGATTGCGAACACCAATCTAATTGGAAATTGCAATCTCTTAAATTGAAATGGCATATCTGTTGGAATCATAGGAATGCGAGGAATGAGGACATCTTCACCTTTGAAAGGTCCTGTCAAGACTGTTGCTTCTACGACGTTGTTCATTAACTTTTTTACTGCAAGCTGCATGCCGTTGCAAAGCTTTGGCTGGTTGATATTTCGCAACATGATAATTAGCACGCCGATTTTCAATTGCAGTATGTGTGGCGGCATCCCTGGCAGATCGAGTGAATTCAAAAATTCTGTTGGATAATTAACTGCTTCATCTGCTTCCACAACAGTTGTTTCCCTCAACTTGGCTCAGAAACCTTGGAAGGGAATAGTCAATTAGTACAGCGTGTGTCCAGCAGAGGGCGCTGGTTTTCAACAAAATCATGTTTTACCTGTTTTTCAAGAAAATCATGTTTTTACCTGTCACAGGTAGGTATATAAAAACACTCTCGTATTCGAATGCAACGTTGTGTCAAAATTTCAAAGCAAAAGGTGAAGTACTTTCGGAGATCTTAAATCATTCCCAAACGAACAGTTACATTTTTATTTACATATAAATACTAGTAAAAAATGTCACTTGTCAGGAAATCTGATGGTTTTTAAGAGGTTGCAGAAAAGGCACTTAAGGAACCCTTCTTTTTATCTTGATTAAAGCTTTCTCATGCACCTTAACACAAAGTGAGCTTTCTGTCCTCATTCCACATTATGTTCCATCATAGCTTTCATAGGTGCATAGGTATGTGATGACAGAAGTTTTCACATCAGAAAATCATTATAGGTAAATGTCTTCCTACATGGAGACAAATGAATATGTCAGGAATTCACTTATACCCACTATTTTTCCATGCAGCAAATATTCAATATCCAAAACTGTTAAGGAGTCAATTTTTATGTAATTAATCTTATTTATTAAATACAGATTGTCATGGAGAAAATCATCCATGTGGTCACTAAAGAAGCATGTATGATATGCAATATATGAAAAATTTGAATACATTCAGGCCAGTGGTGAAATCAATTTTTTTTACTACCGGTTCTGTGGGTGTGGCTTGGTGGGTGTGGTGTGGCTTGATGGGCGTGGCAGGGGAAGGATACTGCAAAATCTCCGTTCCCACCCCACTCCAGGGGAAGGATATTGCAAAATCCCCATTCCCACCACACTCTGGGGCCAGCCAGAGGTGGTATTTGCTGGTTCTCCGAACTACTCAAAATTTCCGCTGCCGGTTCTCCAAAACCTGTTAGAACCTGCTGGATTTCACCCATAAGTATTGTAGACTAAGTATTGTATTACTTGAAAAACTAAGTATTGTATTATTTGACTAAGTATTGTATTACTTGAAAAAAAGACTGCCTATGTACCCAGATGAATAATATAATATTTAAGGCAACAGTACTAGTATTTGTGAAGCGCTCTCTATGGTTTCCCCGCCCCCCCAAACTAGCTTCATGAAAAAAGCATTTCCTTTTCAAATTATTCAAAAGATAAGAAAGTGTCAAGGAAATTCTCACAATATAAGCATGGCATTCTTTTGTTTAGTTTAGCTATAGCATGATTAAGATGTGCATGTAATGTTGTGCTTTTCATTTGTGATGAAGCTCACACAAATTACTCTTATTTTGCTGAACAAAGACCGCCTTTGAAAAAAGTTTTTAAAAACTCCAGAAAAGTTTTTAAAGCTTTAGGAAAGATTTTCTAAATTTGGATGGTAACTGATCTTGACAAGTACTGCAGTTTTTATGAACTGTATTAATAGTCTATAATCATCACCACACCCTATTAATTCTTACAAAATTGCAGACCTTGGCTGACTGAACTACTCACCATTTTATGAGTTTTATGCTTCCTCTTCTCTGCATACAGTGTGTATGTAGTCACATACTGTACATGTACACAGGGAGAGAGCCTCAAATTAATCTTTTTCTTAATACAATGCTATGAATTGGAATTGAAAAGAAAAAATCTAAATGTTGAGACTTTGGCAGGTTAGTAATAATAAAGTTCAGGTATATTATATCCCGATTGTCAGTTCTAGTTGCCTTAGGAAAGCTTTTGTCTTGGATAATCAAAGAAATCTTGTCTCTCATGGAACAAATTACATCACACACACACACACACACACACACACACACACACACACACACACACACACACACACACACACACACACACACACACACACACACACACACACACACACACACATATATATATATATATATATATATATATATATATATATATATATATATATATATATATATATATGAATTTTAATATGGTCTTTGGCCAATCAACACAATAAACCCTATAACTATGGTTCTCAAAATAAATATTAGCTTAACGCAATCAGTATGGTTGGTTATATAATCCTCAGCAGATGTCAGCACTTAAGAGATAAAAGAGATAGCTAGCTCTATTCATAGGCAAAAATTCCCTGCAGCAAGTTCTGAACAAAGGTAGAATTAGCCCTCAGCCACAATAGGAATTGTCCAACAAACCCTTTCATTGCATCAGCCAAACTCCAACCAAGCTTAGCTCAGAAAAAGCTCCTAGGATTCGTACACTGGCACCATGGGAGTCTGACAGCCAATAGAATATATGTTCTTGCACAAGAACAGGAAGTTCAAGTGCAAAGCCCAAGAGAAGGTATAAAAGCCACCCACTCTCAACTCCATGTGGTCATCTGCACCAGAACCATGCATATTTAGTGGTTCTGCTTCATCAATAAATGGACCCTCTTTCCAATAAGCCTCCAGCCTCCATTGTGTCTCCAGTGCCTTTCTCCCAGCTTGGAACTGAACTAGATGGATATATCTTCCAACAAGGTTTTCATTAGTCCCAAAACTTATGAATGGCTAAAGTCTTCATACTTGTTGCTTAATGAATAACCCCCACACACTTCTTTCTCTTTCTTTCTATCACTTTTTACTCCAGAAGATCAGCAGCTACCATTGCATCAAAATCACCAGACAAAGTCAGGAATTTTGGATTTATTCTTATTTCTTCTAATTAGTCCAAAAGCAAATTAGCCTCTTCTGTGTTTTCCCCTAATTATTTAAAACAAGGCTACTGTTTGCAAACACCCTGCAGAAGTTTTCTCAATTTCTTCCAAATTGTTCCAAATTCTGCTTTTATTTTGTTCTTTCTTTTTTCACCTTGTTCTGTAGGGCTATATATATAGAATTTTTAACAAGAATCCTTGGATTTACTTCCTGCTCTATTTTCTGTAACTCTGTGGTCTATTAAAGACATAATTCTCTTTTTATTTTGTCCTTCAGCATCTCTGCTTTTCAAAGGAAGCTACTTATATACCACTTCTAGAAATGTCAAAAATAACTTTTCTAATTAAATGCTCTCAACAAATACATCACACTACATTGATTTGATTTTTCTGTATGATTGCCCTTTTCATGTTTATTGAATTTTATGTAAGTTCCTACTTCCTTTGACCTATTGAAGATCTCAGTTTAATACAAATTTGATTCTTTTGCCAAGGTAAATGATCTGAACTTGCTTTACTTCTTCTTTTGTAACCAAACTGCTATTTTTCAGAATGTTGTACTTTTAAAAATATCAATTTTTCCTTAACTATTGATGTCACATGATTCTGCATGTCTGATTACTTATAAATAATGTGCATGGATGTATGTAAAAGTGCTTTCAAAATATTTTGGAAAACATTATGCAATTGTTTCTTCAGTAATCAACATCCTCCCTGCTTTCTCACAATTTAGTTAAATCCCAAGGGAAGATTTAGTAAAGAAATGCCTTTTCTAAGTCTTTTTCTGCAGTGGTACAACTGGTATCTTAATTGAAGGATCATTGGCAATGATTTGCCCCTTTCATCAATTAGAAAAAAACACTGAAAGAACTTTCTCATAAGAATATTTATGCGAATAAAAATATTGTGCAAGGCTGCAACTCAGTGGGAAATAAGTTGTGGGTCTCAAGTCTCCAAGTCCATACCTGCTCTATGCTTCTAAGGCTCCCAGATCTTCAGTCACAAAGCAACCAAATGGCTAAAATAGGCTTTGGCATCAATTGTCAAAAAATTTATCAATTTAATACTTATACTAGTATTGAAAAATAAGTAGGTGTAATAGGAATAAATACCATATACCTCTCCAAAATTAATTCTTTCTTCCCAACATTTTTAGAAATTAGGTGAAGTTACCTTTCCTTAAGGAATATTGGAAACTGAGGCTCAATATGCTTAGTCAGCATCTACCATATTCTTAGTTCTCTCTAATAGATCTTCCAAAACTGCAGAAAACTAGAGCCTAAAATCTTTAAATGTTCACTCCTATCATATAGAACATAGAATAACAAGGTTGGCAGGTCTTCTAGTCCAACAGAAAAGTGGACAGAGGACTTCCTGTGCTGACATCACGCCAGTGCGAGCAAGCTGACGGAGCTCTGTCTGGCACGCCCAGTATTTCTTGTTTTTGTGGCCATTTTAGGCAAGGTTGGCTCTGGGAAAGAGCACTGGTGGAGAGGGGTGACTTTGGAGCTTCTGGAGAAGAAAGGCAATCTTTGGACAGAGCGAGAAGTGCCCTCAGAACAAACAAGAAAGAGATGGGGCGTGGCACTTACCTGATATGCTCCTTCTCGTAGGGTGGAACTATCAGCCAGGATGGGTAATGACCTCGCCCAATCAGATAGGACTGAGTCTGCTAATTAAAATATTGGGGGCACTCTTGCCTCTCTGCCCCAGTTACGACGAAGAGCGAAGGAAGCAAGCAGATTTGATGTGGCAACGAGGAATCAACACAGTCCATACCTAGGCAAAAGTCTTTTTTTTATTTGTAAAGTAGAACAGAAGTTGCAAGAAAAAATAGTATGTAAAAACCAGCTATAGGCAAGAAGTGTCCCCATGTTCCCAATATACACTCAACATCAAAGTGAACCAATAACTAGGGAGGGACTGGCTGATAGTTCCACCCTATGAGAAGGAGCGTATCAGGAAAGTACAACGCCCCTTCTCCATAGTGGGTGGAACTATCAGCCAGGATGGGACATACCCAAGCCGTATGTTCTAGGGAGGGAATAACAGGAACACCTCAACTGTCGGCATGAGACACCGATTGCAGAATCCTGCGGCCAAAGGAAGCCTCTGCAGAGGCGAACTCATCAATTCTATAATGCCGCATGAACTGCAAGGGAGAAGCCCATGCCACTGCGCGGCACACCTCCTCCAGGGAAGCCTGGGTTCACCAGGCAGCCGACGTGGCCGCACACCTAGTGGAGTGGGCGGTTATTCCGGTCGGCCAGGAGGACCGGAGGCAGCCGGTCGTAGGCAGCCGCGATGACAGCGCAGAGCCAGCAACCCACCGTAGGTGCCGACACCTTCTGCCCAGCAGAACTGGGAAGGAAGGACACGAACAGTGACTCCGAGAGCCGAAGTGCTGCTATGCGTTTGATGTAGGTGCGAATGGCCCTACGGACATCTAGCTTGTGCCACTTGCACTCCGACCCATTGGAGGGGTCAGGGAAGAAGCTAGGGAGGATTAACTCCTGAGCCCGGTGGTACCAGGAGTTGACCTTCGGGATGAAGGTAGGGTCCAGTCGAAGGACCACCCTGTCCTGATGGACCATGCACAGGTCGCTCCTCACGGACAGAGCTGACAGTTCGGAGATCCTCCTGGCCGAGATGATGGGGCACCATGAACAAGATGGAGCAGTACCCGAGCACGATCTGGTCTTTAGGCACCTGCTGAGTGGCCTTGATGGCAAGCTGGCGCTGAATGGCTTGGGCCATAAGATTACGCTTAGCCGGGTGTCGAGAGACCTGGCAGGATAGGAAAAAACTTTGGGGGAAGAGAGAGAGAAACATCTGACCGTGGAGCTGAGATGAGGACTCAGGGTCAGGAGGGGATGCATCCTCTGAAAGGCAGGTAGTGGCCTTTGCTTGGTGAGGAGGGGACCTTAAAAAAAAGAAAAATTCTGGGAGGGAATAAGCCAGGAAAGGTGGACATGTCAGGGGAGACTCCCTCATCATCAGAGAGGTTGGTAGCCCTCAACATCTCTTCTCTTGTGAGAAGGGCCTCCTCGTCCCTGGAGAGGGATGCAGATCCCCTGGGAGGGGTGAGGCTAACCGCTGGAGAACGCCTGGAACGGTAGGACAACGATACTGACACCAAGGACGCAGAACATTGTTTTCTGAGACCTGCAGCTCTGCCCTTGGAGATAACCTTAGAATAAGGGCTTGGACCCCTCCAGGTAAATGCGAATGTCGGAAACATAGTACCGTGCAGCGGTCACTGGTGCTTCCTCCTGATCAGAGGCAGCCGAGTGATCTGGTCGAGGCCTCATGGTAGCCTGGCAGGCCAATGGATCCGCGGAGCCAGCCCACCGTCTGCGCCCCTTAGGATCCGTGGGAAGAGAGACTTCTGGCGATATGGCCTGTGAAGAAATCACTGAATGCTCCTGAACGGAGGGATTAGAAACATAGTGATGAGTATCAGGACGCTTGTGTTCTCCCACTGCCTGTGGCCCTGAGCCAGTTGAGGCTTGTCTTTTCGGGCTGGGAGACTTTTTGCTCTCTGTTGCCTTGTCATGGCCCTTTCTAGGGACAGAGGCCTCTGCCTGTTCCGAAGTGTGGGAGGCATCTGTCATCGTGTGAGAGCAGGTCACTAAGTGAGTCCCAAGGCATAATGAATGTACCAATGGCCAAATCCAGTGGTCCACTGCAGAGGAGTGTCCAAGCATGTGAAGGCGTAATGATACAATGCCACCCCTGGTGTAAACACGTGTGATAGATGTCAGCGAGTCTGAGAAGCTTGCCAGCTGAGCCTTAATTTACACTGCAAGGCTGGGGGCGCTAGGCCAATACATGTGGAGTAGTGCTAGAATAAGGCATGGTACAATATGGCTGCTCAAGGCTCTCCAATGGTAGTTACAGGCCTGAGGTGCAAGACAGGATAGTAGTTATGGGCCTGAGGCTCAAGACAGGACCTGGCTAAGGCACTTCAGATGGCTCTGGGGACCAGAGGAATCGACCCCACTGTCAGAAAACCCTGTTTTCCAGAGTCCAGAACTACCAGGGGGGCTACTGTCACTAAGTGAAACGGTGCCTCGCTTAGTGCCTGCACATCCGAGCCTCACTTATTGGAGGCGGGATGTTAGCTTTAGAAAGATAAATTGTAGAGGCAATGAATCTTTTCCTTCGGAAACCAATTTATGATAAAAGAAACCCAAGTATAAAGTCTAATAATAAAATATTTATTTCGGTACAAAAGAAATATAAAAACCTAATACTTAATGATTGCATCTTGACAGATTAAAATATGTGTCCTTCTTAATGAAGTACTACAGCAGAAGTAAGGGGAGGGGTACAAAGGAATTTCACATCTGCGCAGATCACATCCCATGTGACTGCTTCACTTTGTTAAGAACCTCTGGGTCATAATGTCTGACATGTGAATACATATGAGTACAGCTGACAATCAGAAAATCACCCCGTGTCACCCCTTCTTTGTCAGCTGAGCGAATATGAGATATTACTCAACACACATTAAACTTCATGTTGGGCTGTCGATAATGGTTTGTTCAAAATGTCAGCAATCTGATATTTTGTTGGCACATACTCAAATTTCACAAAACCTTGTTTGACTGCCTGTCTAACATTTTTATAACAAATGTCAATGTGTCTGGACCTTGAACCTGTGAAACATGTTTTTGAAATGTAAACTACTGATTGATTGTCTTCCATCGTAATGATTGGATATGTAGGCTTGGTCCAGATATCTGTAACTAGCAACTTGGCAGGACTTTTTCCTGTGGCCGTGCTGTGGGTTATGTGTTCCCAAGTGAGGAGTGTGTCTATTCGGGACTGCCAATCTCCTGGGCCAATGCGGCTCAATGACTCCTTCATCTAAGATCCCCTGACTGATTAATCTGTCTAACTCTTTGTCTATCTTTGGCCTTAATGCAAAAGGGATTCTGCGTGGTTTTAGCCTTATTGATGCTACCCTTGGGTCTAGGCTAAACGAAATTGGGGTGCCCACATATTTGCCCAAACGCTGGTCGAAATTTCCCTGGAACTCCTATAGCAGGTTTCCGCAGCTCCCGTCCGTAGCCAGCATCACATTGATCACCTTTGTCTTCCTGGTCACCTCCATGTCAAGTGCTCGGAACCAGTCGAGTCCCAACAGGCTGGGGATGTGGTTGCGGGCGACGGTCAGCTTCAAACTTGCTTCCTGGTCCTCATACCTCACCATCACGTCTTTGATTCCCAAAACTGGGATTCAATTCCCTTGGCAGTTGGAAATCTGGACTGGTTGATTTCGCAGCTGACCCTGGGTTTAATTTAATTTAATAGATTTGTATGCCGCCCAACTCCCGAGGGACTCTGGGTGGCTCACAACATGTCAAATCTATTACAGATAAAAACATATAACAATTAAAAAGATATAAAAATTAAAAAATCTCCAACATTCATAACTAAGGGGGGGGGAGACCCAAGTATAATCTGCTCGGTTTCACTTTCACCCCGCCTGCCGGAAGAGCCAAATTTTTATTGCTTTACGGAAGGCCAGCAGGGTGGGGATGGCCCTGATCTCCGGAGGGAGTTGGTTCCACAGGGAGGGAGCTCCCACAGAGAAGGCTCTCCCCCTCGGCCCCGCCAACCGGCATTGCTTGGTCGATGGGACCTGGAGGAGACCAACTCTGTGGGACCTAACCGGTCATAGGGAGGTATGCGGCAGGATGTGGTCCCGAAGGTAACCTGGCCCTGAGCCATGTAGGGCTTTAAAGGTCAAAACCAACACCTTAAATTGGATCCGGAGACTAATGGGCAGCCAATGCAGCTGGCGAAGGATGGGTGTTAGGCTTGGGATGGCTTTCTTCGCATTTTCCCAAGACATTATTGTTATGGAGGACCCCGTGTCGATTTGCATGTCACAATGAGAGCCTTCTACAAGAACCACTATATTAATTTTTGAATTGTTCCGCTCTCTAACTTGATTAACTCAAATATAATTTATCTCTTTCTGGGGAGCATAGTTACCGCTTCGTCTGTGTGGACCCCTCTCGTTCCAACACAGTTCGCTTTCACGCCGCGGCTCACTCTGGTAGAAATTTCAGCCAGTTCCTCTGTTAGGGATGGGGGGGAACGAGGTGCCTGGCAAACCCTCGCGATGTGGCCAATTTTTCCACAACGTCTGCAATTTGCCTCACGGAAATAGCAGGATGCCCGGGGGTGCATTTCACCACAACTAGGACATGGAGTTAGTTTCCGCCCCCCCCGGCACTTGTCTATGCAAAAAACGTTTTCGCTTTCCTCATCTGAGCACTCGTCTGGGCTCTTGAATTGTACCTCATTTACCTTGGCTGCAAATTTTGCTGGGGCTAACGTGCCCTTCTGGTGCAGCGTTTCTGCCCCATCCTTGGATGTTTCTGCTGCCCTGGCATCCACTAAGGCAGTTTTCAGGGTCAGCTTGTCCCCCTTGGCTAGAATTCTTTTCTGTAGGCTCAGATCCAGTGTTCAGATCAGTTGGCCTAGCAATGCCAAATTGCTGAATTTGCAGTGCACTGATGCCTTTCTTAGAGCTGTGATGTATTTGTTGACGCTTTCGTGCTCCTGTTGCATTCTTTCTCCAAACTTATGTTGGCTCACTACCTTTGAAGGTGCAGGATCATAGTGGTTCTTCAAGACCTCTTGAACCTTTGTCCATGAGGCAGCCTCGACTTGTTCTGGCTCCATCAGGCTCGCAGCCATCTCGAAAACCTCTGGCCCACAGTGGCTCAAAAATATGTCTCTTTTAATGCTGTACGATTTGTTGTTCATTTTGCTTGTGCCCAGGAAACAGCAAAATCTTCTCAGGTAGTTGTCCCATGATTCTCTCTTTGGATCGAATGGCATCAGTGGGTGGATGGACGACATGGTGGCGTGGCTTCCTTAGATTTCCTTTGTTCCAATTTGAATTTGGCGCCTAGTGGCTGGAGGCGTCCTTCTGGCAGGCTGAGTTTCTTTGTGTGTACTCTTCAGTATCCCATCCTCGTTGCCAATGTTAGATTTCCATACCGAAGATGCAAGGAGGCGAGTGACTGGCTTCAGCTCTTTATTAGGTCATGGTGGAAACAACAGCAACAACCCCAGCTGTGGCTGGGGTTTAAATAGGATAGCCCTGGCTTGGACCAGGGCCAATCAGGGGCAACCTGTTGATGACAATAGGCTGGACCAGATTGGGAACTTCCAGCTAATATGTAAATGTAGGGACATAACACCTTCCTTCCTGGGGGAGAAGTAAGAGGCACAATTATTGGGGAAACCAGATCTATAAGCGATTCAGCTGTATCGATTATGGTCAATAAGGATTTCTTTAAGTTTTCCAGCTTGAATAATATGTTATCTTGTTCTTTCCTTGGGAGAGCACCAAAAGCATTAATGAGACCAGTTTCTGTGCTGTTAAGTACATCTTCATCAAACAAGGCTGGCTTACTCCCACTTTCTTCCTCTCCCTTTCCCTTTCCCAAGGTTGAGAATGTGGAAGAGACAGCAACCTTGGAAGCTCGTGTGTTGACAATTAAGGGTTTAACCTTTTCCTCACAAAAAACTCTGATTGGAAAAATTTGAAAGGAGGCTAGATATGCCTTCATCTTGAATAGCATCAGTGGTATGGTGGGCTGTTTAAAAGACAGAAGTATCATCTTCCAATTTGGGGCCTCTGGCAGCCACTCCACAGCACGGAGATCAATCTACCCCCACTGACAGTGAAGAAGCTGGCTTAGGGAATTTAATATAGCACTCTTGGTATTTCAGCGTCCATAATTAATTCTGATCAATTGCATTCTAAGATAAGGTGACCAGACGTCCCGCTTTTGGCGGGACAGACACGCTTTTCAAGTGTGTGTCCCGCGTCCCGCATTCTTTTCAAAAAGTCCCGCTTTTTGAAAAGAATGCCCGGATGTCTGGTCACCTTACGCTATGAATGAGTCTGGGGAGGGGGCTGGGCGAAGCGCTGCATTCCTGAACAGAAAGCAAGCGAGTGAGCGAGCGAGGAGGAGGGGGCGGGGTGGGCGAGCGAGCGAGCGATTGAGTGGAGAGGCTTCTTCCTGGGCTGGGAGGGGAGGCGGGCTTGGAGGGAGGGAGCGGCTGGCAGCAGCGCAGCCCTAGGAGACTGAGCTGCTCGTCCACGGCTAAGGGGCGCCGCCATGGAAGCCTGACGCGCGTGCCCCCCCCACCTCCTTTAGCGTGGCTGCGCCTCCGCCCCTTCTTTCCCAGAGGAAATCACTGGACCTCCGCTCCCTCCCCGCCCACCTGCCTCCGTAAAGGACCGCAAGGACACCATCAGGCGAAGAGAGAAGGGGGTGGATAAAGGGCGGGGGGACCAGCCGGTGGGTCCTCCCCCCCCTGAGAAGAACATGTGCTGAGCGGCTTCTATCTGTGGCAGGTAATGGGGCTTGGGTATCCTCAGGGATCGGGAAACACAGGCTGAGCATTTCTACCAGCCAGCCAGCCCAAGCCATTGCCGGCTCCCGAAGGGGAGGCGGGAGGCGAGGAAAGGCCTCCCGCCTCCCCCCCTCCACCCACCTGGATGCCGACATTTGCCTTCTTTTGCCCTCTGCGCATGCGCAGAGGGCAAAACTCAAATGGAGAAACCCACCCCCGTCAATGGTGTCCCGCTTGAAGAAAAAAAAATCTGGTCACTTTATTCTAAGAGCAACCTGGTGTGTTTGTAGTGAGCATTGTGGTTGGTGTGATTGTAAGGGAGATACTTTTCTATCTTCCACTGAATCTTCTCTGTTATTACCTCTTGTTGCCTTGTCTGGAGAAGGCCTGTTTTTCTGGGTGGGCTGCCACTGTTTAGCAGGCTCTTTCACTTTTTCCTCTTCCTTGTCCTGAATATTGGATTTACCCAAGTCTGCTTTGAGGACTTTAGTGGGGGTGCCTGTAGCCGGTTGTTGAGCTTGCACAAAAACAGCTATATCTTTTTTCATTGTCTCTATATCATGTTGGATGGTTATTAGTTGCTCAAATATTGAAACAACTGTTTGCGCTGTGAGAAGGCATTGCTTTGCCATAAACTCTGTTGTGTTCTCCTACAGTAAGCTCTCCACATTCTGAATTAGTTTGTTGGTTGCCTTTTTTTTAGTCTTTATCTCAGCCTCCATATCAGCTGTAACTGGACTCCTTGATTGTGAAAATAGCTGGCTGTCGTTTTGCTCCCCTCCCCCCCATCAGGAAAGTATCTGCTGTTTTGTAAGATCTCTTTGCAGGACCTGTTCTAACCTCTCAAGATTGTTGGAAGTGGAGGGGGGGATAGTTTTATTTACAAGTCTCTTGCCAGCAAAGTACTGTTCAATTTTTGGTTGTTTTGCATTCTTCCCCAGTGGGAGAGATCCTGGGCTGGTGCCATGGCGCTTCTTTCTTTTCCCCATGCCTTATTAGTCCGCAGCAACCAAAGTTTTGTCTGTGTTGTTATCGACTCCAAGAAGTATTATTTAAATAAAAGTATCCAGTGGGGGTACTAAAATTGATAAAATAAAATAATATAATATAAAACCAAGAGGAACTGCTGCAAACTCACTCCCGCAGCAGCGTCCTCCTCCGAAGAAGCAGGTTAAGCAAGGAGCCGAGGTGGCGCAGTGGTTAAAATGCAGCACTACAGTTCAGCAGTTCAGCTGTTCAAATCTCACCGGATCAAGGTTGACTCAGCCTTCCATCCTTCTGAGGTCGGTAAAAATGAGGACCCAGATTGTTGGGGGCAATATGCTGAACTCTGTAAACCGCTTAGAGAGGGCTGTAAAGCACTATGAAGCGGTATATAAGTCTAAGTGCTATTGCTATTGCTATAAGTCTGGTATAGATTAAAAATAGATTAAAAATGAGTTAAAAATATAAAATGTTTTTGTTAAAATATGTTAAAAATATAAAATGAGTTATATACATATAAAAAGAAAAACCTAATTTTGCCTTTGGAGGAGCTTTTACAGCCGGTGCTGCCTATCCCCCTTAAAATCAGAATGTTTCTTGTGGTGCAAACCAAAGCATGAGCTCACTGCTGCCAGGGGATCCCCAGGGCTGATAAAACAAACAAACAAACACACAAACATGTTTTGAGGGCTTTCCAGAAGGCCATAAGGGTTGGGGCTAATCTCTTAGAGATTCCCTCACTACTGAATACTGTTTGCAAGCATATGGAAGAGGCCCTTCTCCAGTGTTGTTCCAAGCTCCCTCAAATTGCTCTTTCGGATTAGACAACCTCTAAGAAGACTCTTATGTCTAAATACCAAGAGGCTAAGCAACTGAACTACAGAGCAGATTCTGAGAGATTGCAAAAAAAATTATTTGGATTTTGCAATGACATTAATTTATAATTTAATAATTGATGATGTAATAATGCATGTACAATTTATTATGCACTAGTAGGTCATCTATTGTCTTGCCAGCTCAGGATATCATCCATGGCCTATCTTAGAGGATTGCTTTCTGGCTCAATAAAACAAGAATGAGAGTCTGTGCTTTGGCATCTCAGTACTGCTATGCTATTGGCCATGGAGATTCTCTTCCATTATTGCCTGTTTTGTATTAATGTTTTGTTTTTCTGCTCCTGAACGTGTTCAGTTACCCTACAGGTTCCTCTCCTGTCCACTTTTGTACCAGGCAGCTCAAAGTAAAAATAGGGGTAATAAAACACATGTGGGAAAAAAAGATTATGTATGATAAAGAAGCAAAACACCAAGGAAAGATTATAAAATGGAGTTGAAGATCAAGATAACCATGCAATTAAAATGAGACATTGATATTGCACAAATCTTAAATGATGATTCCTGATCACCAATGTAGACTAGGAGCCAAGCATTCTGATCTTATTCAATCATTAGAAAATAAGAAAGATTGGAACAAAATGTCTATGGAGATTCTCAGTCATTCAGGTCACAGTTGTCCCAAAGGTGATTCCCCCCCCTCCTTCAAGAGGCAACTGGACTTTCTGGTTTTTCTTTGAGGACTTCACTTCTCATCTATGAAGTTTCTTCAGCTCTGACTGGATGGTGGGGAATGGAAGGATTTATACTCCTTGCAGACAGCTGGTAATTTGCATCGTTTTTTAGCAGGTCGTTAAGGTCACCTGGAGGTTTATCTGTGCCATCAGGGTCACCTGAGTAGTGCAAATGTGTGTGGAGCCTTCTTGGAACTGTTGAAAAGACTGTGTTGTAGACTGGAGATAGATGATGTCGTATTCCTCTCCCTCTGTTGAGAGAGGGCTGTTCAGTTTTGACATAGATGGCCTCTTTAACCCCTAGGATAATATTTATCATAGGGGTTAAAGATGATATTTAACCCCTATGATAAAACACCCAGACAGAAACTGAGCAACGTGGTATATGCAGTACAATGCAGTGAGCCATGTGCAGATCTCTACATTGGGGAAACAAAACAACCACTTCATAACTGCATGACACAACATAGGTAAAGTGACCAGATTTTTTTATTTTTAAGCGGGACGGGGGCGGGCCCGCCTGGGCGCTGCCATTTGAGTTTTGCCCTCTGCGCATGCGCAGAGAGCAAAACAACACAAATGTTGGCGTCCAGGTGAGGGGGGGGAGGCGGGAGGCCTTTCCTCGCCTCCCACCTCCCCTTCAAGAACCGGCAGTGGCTTGGGCTGGCAAGCGACGAACGGGAGGCGGGAGGCGGGGAAAGGAGGCAGCCGGCAGCTTACCTGTCGCAAGCTCCAGGCTTCCAAGCGCTGCGGTCTCCCGGTCTCCCGCCCGGCCCCAGGGCAATGGCGGCAGCGAGGTGACAGGGGGAAGGAAGGGGAGGGGGACGAGGAAGGGCTGTTTGCGCCGCTGGAGGGGCCGCTCGTGAGCTCAAACCTACGACGGCAGCGGCAACGGCTCCTCATCCCTCACCCCTCCACCCGCATCCCAACAGCAGCGGTGCCTCCAAGGGCGGGGCTAGGGATGGGGCGGGTGAAGGAGAGGAGGAGCAGCCCCCCTTCCCCCTCTCCCCAGCAGGCAGCCGCCTCGCTGAAATTCCACTTTGCCCGACTTGCTTCCGGTACCTCTCTTTTGTGCTTCCCCTAAGGTGACCAGACGTCCCGCTGTTTTGGCATTCTTTCCAAAAAAGCGTGACTTTTTGGAAAGAATGCGGGACGCGGGACACACGCTTGAAAAGCGTGTCTGTCCCGCCAAAAGTGGGACGTCTGGTCACCTTAAACATAGGAGAACAAACACATCAGGACTAGATTCAGCAGTCCATCTGCATTTAAAAGACACAGGCCACTCTTTTGAAGACAGCAAAGTCCACATTTGGACTTGATTTGGACTTTGGTTTGAAAGAGGGGTTAAAGAGGCCATCTATGTCAAAATTGAACAGCCCTCTCTAAATGGGGGGGGGGGTTAGGAGGGAGGGATACGACATCATCTATATGTTGCCTCTTGAGAAAAAAAAGCACCTTTGGGATTGAAATAAATTGAAAACTATAAAGATGCCCAATCAGTACTGGAATCAGCAAAGTTAGAAGCTCAAACTTAATTTTCATTCACTAGCTAATGGATAAGCCTCCACTTTATATGCATAAAACAATGTGTTAGGAGATGGAAATATATTCCATTTTACATACATAAAACAATGTGTTATGTACTCCCTCCCAAATATAAGAAAATATTATATTCCTAGTTCCAAAAAGCAAATGGAAAACACTCAAAACAGCTGTTCTAAGCAATAGACATCCAAAACAAAATAATAATTTCATAAGAGAAAATACTGCTTTGCAATAGATGTACTGTTGTTGAAGGTACATACCATATTCTCCTCCATGGAGTAGTCCATGTGCAAATACAAGGCACAATGTGATAATTTAGCTTTAAGATGTCGTTGTTTAAAGATTTGTCATTCTTTTGAATCAGCCTAATGAAGCTTAGGCTAACTGTCACATTTAGATGACATTAGCATATTTAGCCTGAGTAAAAGTTGAGAAGGTTTTTTTTTACAGGATTTTACAGAATCATTTAGTTTTACACAAAATGTGGTTGAAGAAAATCAGACTTATTTAGTCATAATCTATTTCCTTCTCAGTGAAAATCATTATGGGAGAATTCATCTAATGGGGAACAATGAGATAAAAGAATATAGCGAATGTTTACTTCAGCATAAAAAAAAAATCGGTTCTTAGGCTTCTTGCACAGAAATAATGGCCATCAATCAGTTAATGGGTAGCTCTCAGAGTGGGCCTCTTTTTCTGGCAAGACTTGCATCTTTTATTCTTCAAATGCTCCATACTCAGGAGAGGGCAGGACACAGACTTTGACTTGTTATGTTTGGCCAAGAAGAAGGCACAACTGTCCCAAATTCACATGGGTTTCTTAAAGTATTCTAACAGTTCAAATGCTCAGGAGACTCCAGGACACAGACTTTGATTTGTGTCCCAAGCTCCACTGGATTCTTAAAGTGTTCCAGTCCCACCCAGTATATCAACAAGGCACCTTCGTAATGAGTTTTGCTTACATTCATTATATGTCTGCACAGGAAATATAAAGTACCCCTTCCTCTAAAATGTGCAAATAGAAAAATAATAGATTTCTTTGAAAAATGGAAGTAGGGTGGATTTTCACTCCTTAACATTTTCCAGTTATTTTCTGTGCACTTTATCTACAGTGGAGAGTCCATCAATCCCCCAATTTGTATTCTTTATTTTAGGGATTTTCATTGTCTATACAAGGTAAATAATCAGGTTTGTTTGTGGGAACTGTTCAGTATAGGAGATTGGAAAATTACAAGATGGAATTTGAGGAAACTATGGGGGAAGAAAAGTTGCCAGGAGGCAATCATGTGATGATAGCCCAATAGCATCAGAACATAACAAAATGGGAAAATGAGCAGAAGAAATAAACCCTGAGAGGAATAAAGATTAACAAATGATTATGGCAAATGTTCATGGATCAGCAACTTCAGAAGTGTAACTTGAAAGAGACGAAGGATGTTAGCAAATGCATTTGACTTACATTGCCTGCCATGTTGAACTATGTTGGAGGTTTTCCTCTCAGTCAATCTTCTGTCAAGAAGAGAAGGACACCCAGTATCCAGAAGTAACACATATTATATTATATTGCTTTCAATGATATGTGGCAATTAAAACCCAAACAAAAAATGTGGGCAATCCAGGGGTAAAATGCTACTGGTTCGGACCGGTTCGAGAGAACCAGTAGCGGACATGTGGCCTAAGTCGCCGAACCGGTTGTGACCACTGGCTGGCCATGCCCCTGAACTGGTCCCTTGGTTGCTGCTCGCTTGTCCTGCCCAGTCTCTGCTCTGCAGCTTGCCTGTCTGAAGCACTGCGCCCCTGATCTGCCTGCCAGGTAAGCCTGCGAAGTCGTGGCCTACCTAGCTGCCTCTGCCCCCCCCACATCCCAGCCTGCCTTCCCTACTCCATTCCCCATGGCCTGCGACCCTGACATACTTACCTGCCTTCCACGTGGCCTTCTTGGCATCCCCGTGGCCAGCTTGCAAAAAGGCAGGCAAGCGGAAGGCCACGTGGAAGGCAGGCAAGCCTACTTGTCATATTTGTGATGTACAAACTAAAAAATTGCAAGTGTAGATTCAAATAATCATGTGGTTTTCCCCTCCCCTGGAAAAATGTATGGAAGCAAAACTATGTAATCACCAGGATATCCCAAAGATGGCACATCAACCTCCAAAGTTTGCTTATGGCAAAAAAGAGGGGGGAGGGGATGAACTGACTAGAGTCATAACTGCAGAGAGAAGGTAAGGGTATCTGCTAAAAGGGATCAACATCAGGAAACAGGTAAGAAGTCACAATAAAGCTATCTTCTGAGGTACTTAACAAACCCTGTGTTTCTGGACATGTGCTTATCTGCAGAATGTCTAGTTCTGTCCAAAGAACATGATGTATACAAGTAAAAAAAATCAATTAGAAATCTTAGCTAGCTTATCACTTAGCTTTGCTACCAGTTCGGAACTGTGAACACGCAGAATCTTCTGCGCATGCGCAGATCGTCCATGATGATGTCCCCGCAGGTAGGTGGAGCCTCCTGCCGCCACCGCTACCGGTTAGCCCGAACTGGGGCGAACCGGTAGCAACCCACCACTGAAGCTTATGCATAATTGCAGAATATAAAGACTACCACTGAAAGAAAAAGAGGAGAATGTGTCTTAAGAGCAGAAAAGATTGAGAAAATCTATGACCAAGGAAATGGTCAGATAAGCAGAGCTTGAGACCATTCCAAGAAACTAACTTAAGAAAATGCCTTAGACAGACTCATCCCTAATTCAGAAGAAGATAAAGTGAGGGAGGAGGGAAGCACATTCAAACTTGCAAGTTTTGGCTACTCTAGCTGTTCCAATAAGTTTTAGACATATGTGCAGGGGTGAAATCCTCCCGGTTCGCACGGGCCAGTCCTTCGGCGTATAGCCGATGGAACTGGCGGCGGTTGCGGCGCGGAGCTTCTCCTGCCCGCTTTTCCCTCCCGGCTGAACACAATCACCGCTTTCCCGTCCCGGCTGACCACAATCATTTGGGTTATTTTTCCCTCTGTGCATGCGCGCGCATGCACAGAGGGAAAAATAACCCAAATGGCGGCGTTCAGCCGGGACGGGAAAGCGGGTGGGAGAAGCTCCGCGCCGCAACCGCCGCCAGTTCCATCGGCTATACGCCGAAGGACGGGCCAGGGCGAACCGGGAGGATTTCACCACTGCATATGTGGCATTGGTTTCTTAGTCTGGTCTACTTATAGGGATGTTAGATTCCATTGTAATTGTTTCAGGGCAATTTGCATTCAGTGCTTCTTCTCTCTCTCCCCCACCCCATATTTGCTTCAGGTTGACCATTCCAAATGTAGTGATCAGAGAATAATGAATGAATTAGTAGATATTTTATATAGCCAAGCAGTGGTAATATTTTACGGCTTAGGTTTCTGCCTAAGCTTGGTATACTAACTTGTCTAACTACATTGTCTTTGCTTACAAGTCATGACCCTAACACTATGAAACAATTGAAAAAAATGAATAAAAAAGAGAAATTATTCAAATAAACCAAAAGGTAATTTTGCTGCCCCTGGACAGTGCTTTGCCCAAACTACTAGTCAACTTTAGCAAAAAAATGTGAACCACCTAATTTTATTAGGTCATCATCATCACATCCTGTACTAAGCACATTTATTAGGTCAAGTGTTAAAAAATGGGAGGTCAAGGGTGCATGCCTCTCCAGCTGTAGGATAATACCAAGCAGCACAATAATCATGAGTGTGCATCTTAATTAGAGTAAGTAAGTAAGAGATACATGAAGGGCTTTGATTCATAGAGTGGAAACTTAAAGAAAGCTAGAAAACTACATGCCCCTTTTATGATTATACAGTGTTTACATGACCAATTGCAAGATGATCTGCCAAGAGAAGTCCATTTGCTACCACTGAAAATGAACACTATATTCTTGCTGTACCACAGAATCCTATTGCAAGCAGGAAGGGGTGTGGCCAATGTCCCAGTGGCATGGAATTCCCCGCGCTCCACAGGGTACCCCAAATCTCAGCTGCTTGGAGACCTGGAACCAATCGGTACCAGGTCAGATCTGCTCTGAAGGGGCAGGGAAGAAGAGAGGAACCTGTCTGGGATCTGGGGGGGGGGGCTTGCAAACCCTCCAGGGAGCCGGCACCAGCCTCTTGGCCAGCAACTGAAGAAGATGACCCTGTCATCATTAGCTGGGACGGTCACAAACGAACTGATTGATTGATTGAAGAGATTGTAGATTGCCTGGGTGACAAGATCTAAGGGTCTGTGCTGGAGAGAGGTGAGGAAGTGCTGAAGCTGGTGAGTGTTTGGCCGATTTAACGATTGGAAGAAGAAAATTTAAAACTTTAAAGGGAACAAAAGAGATTTCAAAATAGAGGGAGCAGCTATCTAGCAATTGGAAAGATCATAGAGAAGATTTAAAGGAACATGAGGACATTTTCATTATAGACTTGGTAGAAATTAAAGTGATTGGAAAAACAATAATTTGAAGAAAACGTTTTATAAGTGTTGTGGATTTTAAAATACATAGACTTATTTTCTTTAAAAGAGTTGCCTTGTAATACTGGGAATTGACAGTGCCATCTGCTGGTTAAAGAGAATACTACAATAGGCTGTGGAAGCAAATTAATGCTAACAGCTGGAGATTGACCTTGACTGGAAGGAAATATCTAAGAGTCTGAAAGAACTTAAAATCTGTGTATAACTTGTTATTCTGTCTGATGGTATAATGTTTTGGTGATAGAAGATAAGAGGATTTTGAATTGGACTGGATTGGATTGGATTGCAATATAAAGAGACTATATGGACTTCTTTAGATTTTAAAAAAAAGTTGTGAACTTTGTGAATTGGACTGGATTGAAATATAAAAGAGAATATGGACCTGAGACTTAATTTTAAAAAAAATGTAAATTGTGAACTTGGCAATATGGAATTAGCTGTGATGTTCAAATACATCTATGAAGATTTTAAAATTTGTTTTTTGGAAATTAGAGGTGGAAAGAAAACAGAAAAGAAGTTGGACCATAAAGAACACTTAGAAATGACAATGGCAGGAAAGAAAAAAGAAGATAATTAAGAGCAACAAGATTGTAAAGATGAAAAGAAAACTGAAGAGAAAATGCAGGTTGATGATTACACTGGGATTAACAGTGACAAGGAGAATGAAAAGGACATTGAAAATAAAAGACAGACTGAGGATTACATTGGGATTCACAATGATTACACTGGGATTTACAGTGACAAGAAAAAAGCAAGAGGGGAATATTGGTATCAGAGGAAACAATCTAAAAAGGAGGGGGGCAAGAGGAAGAAGAAATTAAGAGAAATTGAGAGTAGACCTACACAAATAATATACTTAAAAGGAAGAAAGGGCATTTGGGGGGAAAGAAGTTATTGGAACAAAAATAAAAGAAAGAAAAAGAAAAAGCTAAGAGAATAGGGGTGGAAAGGAAACATTTATAAGAATGGAATATTTGAGAGATCAAAAGAAAATGGATGATTGATGGTGGAATGTCATAGAACTTTGTTTAGAATTATTTTACTACATTTAATTCTGTTAACTTTATTAGTTGTGTATAGGTTTGGTATAACTAATCAGTATAATTATTTAGTTAAAAGGTGTTTCTTTTTTATAGGTCAATAATTTTACATGAGATTGGTACATGATGGATTGAATTGAACTATTTTGAATTAATTGAATTAAATATTGATGTTGATAGGGAATAGGTCAACCTATTCTCCAAAGCACCTGAGGGTAGGATGAGAAGTAATAGTTGGTAATTTGTCAAATAGAGAGCCAACCTAGAATTAAGGAGAAATTTCCTGACAGTGAGATCAATTAATCAGTGGAGTGGTTTGCCTCCAGAAGTTGTGGGTGCTCCATTGCTGGAAGTTTTAAAGAAGAAAGTGGACAATCAATTGACTGGAATGGTATAGGGTTGGGCTTGAGCAGGGAGTTGGACCTTCAAGGTCCCTTTCAACTTTGTTATTCTGTTACTGTTACTTCAGCTGAGCAGAACAAGGTGCAATACAAAATTTACCAGCACTAGCCACATCCCTGTTACATGTTTTTCATATAGATGCCATTAGGAACAAAGCATATTCAGAAGGAAAAGGCATTTAAAGGCCTGAAACAAGGAATCTGGTATGCCCTAATGTAAGTGCTACCATGTAATAGGGGTGGCACTGAGATCAGAGAAATAAAGAAGTAATTTCCGATTTTTATTGGGCCTGAATGGAAAGGCTAAACTTGTGGATTTCATATTTTTTCAGGTCAGCACCCTGCTGATAATGGGCATAGCATCTCTATAAGTCATGGACTCTACAGATGATAGGATGGCCCTTGTGGCAAACAGAGTGAGGCAAGTCACTTAGCTAGACTTTTCCTCCTTGTCATGCAAATTCAAATGACAATCCCAAGGTTCAGACATCTGCAAAGCTTTCTCATAATAGAAACCCTCTGTAAGCCACTTAATGGTAATGGCCTCTTTTGGTTTACAAGTGTTACTCAGGTTTTTTGTTTTTCCTTTTTGTACCACTCCCATCAAAGCTCCTTCATGGCAGAAATATTTATTTTATTTCCTGACAACTGGAAGTAATTAATGACTTCAGAGTAGAAGATATGAAAAGCCAGATGTTCTTGCCCTACTTAGAAAAGCAAAGAAAAGAGTGCAGCACCTGTGGCCAGTTGTATCTACAGTCACCCAGGGGTCCAGAGGGACCCATGTTTGCTTAGGAGGTTTATATATACATAGATATAGATATAGATATAGATATAGATATAGATATAGATATAGATATAGATATAGATATAGATATAGATATAGATATAGATATAGATATAGATATAGATATAGATATAGATATAGATATAGATATAGATATAGATATACACACACACACATTCATACATATGTACACACATATATACATGTGTGTGTGTCAGTGGTGGGTTGTAAATATTTTTGCTACCGGTTTGTGTGCGCGCTTGCATGCGCGACGCTTCTGCACATGCGCAGAAGTGTCCTGGGCGGGTGGGCGGAGCCTCCCACCACCGGCGCTACCGGTTCTAAGAACCAATACGAACCGGGAGCAACACACCACTGGTGTGTGTGTGTGTGTGTTATATTCACATATATCAGGTGAACAAACTACTTGGTTTGTTCTGGTGGTCCTGTACACCTAAAATTTTAAAAAATGGAAATGTCCCTGAGGATATTAGTAATTTGAAAAATAAAACCAAGACATTAATTTAAGGATACTAATTGAAATGTATTATACATTTTGCTCAGTTTTATTGATCAACAGAACAAACAATTCTTATAGCTTACACTCCAACACACTCCAAGTAAAGCAATTTGTGAGAACATTACAGATAAATAGCCTGTTATGTAAATGGACTCAGGGGGATGGTAGAGACAGGAAGGCCTGCAGGAACGTTGTCCATGGGGTCGCGATCGGTCGGACACGACTTTGCAACTAACAACAACAAGCCTGTCATGTCAAAAGAGCCAAATTGGCTTTAGGACCAAATAGATTTACATCAAGACAGAACTAATCAAAGGTTCACTGAGAAAGGCTACCTTTATCATGCAAAATCTTTTTCTAAGGGGTCACGGTTTGATACATTGATTTCAAGTAACATGGGAAAACGTTTAAGAGTGGCATTTTGAAATGCCTGCATTCTGAAATGTTGATGCTATCATCTGTAAGCCAAGCCTTGTTCTAAGGAACTGATTTCACTGAGTCAAATTACATATCATGGCTCCTTGTCATTGGCAGTAAAATGGTGGTGGTGCTTCTAGGACCTATCATAGCTATCAAACTGTCTGCTTGCCAGCTGCGCAGCCTCCAGTACAGGGGTGGGTTCCTCCCGGTTCGGACCGGTTCGTCCAAACCGATAGCGACCCGCTGGTGATGTCACAATGATGTCACCGAACCAGATCGATCGGTGCCGGTCCATGGGTGCCACCATCTTTTTTTGAATTTTTTAAAAAAATGTTTTTATTTTTTTCAGGTTTTTTCTTCTGCGCATGCACAGAAGCCAAGTTTCCGGCACTGCGCATGCACCGCCAGCTTGCTTTTGGCTGTTTTTGCTTTTTCTGCTTGTTTTTGCTTATGCACATGAGCAGAAGCTGAGTTTTCAGCAGGGAAGGGGGGGAAACTCTTGCCTGACTGCTCCCTCCCTAAGCAACCTCGGAAGTTTTCAAGCTCGTCTGGAAAGGCGTTTTTTTTTTAAAGAAAACCCCGAAAAAGCTGCAAGATCCAGAGCTGATGGTCTCTGGTAAGATGCGCATCTCATGGCCCACCCTGCCCCATCCTGCCCCATCCCCTACCCCACCTGCCACCCCCAAATTGCACCCCACTGCAAGCGTCTCTCAGCCATTGTGTGCAGGGAAAATCTTAAATAGTATAGAAAAACTTCTCGTGAGTGTGAGGCAATTAACAACTTCTTGCATGCACAAGAAGTTTTTCTTTACTTATGCAAGGGCTGGAAGTGTTGTGGCTTGTCCACATCCCATGCAGCTGGTAGCAGATCCAGAGGATCAAGAGCTGACCGTGGCACGGCACTATCATCCCGTGTACATGGCACCTGAGTCTGACAGTTAGGAGGACTCAGTGCCAGAGGAGGAAGACCAGCCAGGGCCTTCTGCACCTTCTCAGCTGGTGCAGAGTGAGTCATCAGAAGAGGAGGAGCCTCTGCTGGATGCTAGGGAACGCAGAGCAGCTAGCAGACAGGAGTGGCTTTACAGACGGAGGTCTCCTCGGAGGTAGAGCTGAGGGCTAATGAGCCACGCCCTCAGGCTATTTAAGACCAGTGCACTCAGTAGTGGTTGCTGGAAGCAACCACTGTGATCTGTTAGCACTCAAGAGTTCTTTGCATCGGACTTCCGGTTTGGAGCGCGCCATCGCGGACGTCCCCTGTCTGGCGCCTTTCCTATCTTCGTTAAAAGCCGCCAGAACAGCTGTCTGGCGGCTTTAAAATCTCTTCCCCGGGCAAAGGGGAGAGATGAGAGCTTGACAGGTGGGGTAGAGCCCCCCCAGCGCCCTAGGAGCCATCTGGTAGGGCGCGAAGGGAGAGCTCCCCATGCAGCCTGTCTCCAGCTCCGAAGATCAGGAAACCTCCGCCTTTGCGGAGCTAGATGTCGCGACCAGCCGCTGCTTCAAGAATGGGATTTATAACTACATTTAAACTACAGAAGCAGACAGAGAGAAACAGGCGTGAGATGGGCAAGTACTGAAACCTCTTTTTTCCTTTTTTTTTTCAACTCCTGGGCAAGCTTTCACTTCGGCAAGGGAACAAAGGAAACAGAGTAACAATATAGCGATTGAGAAGTGAAAGTGACTTTCGTTTTCCCAGAGGCTTTTTTTTTCCTCTCTCTCTTATGGAAACTTTTAACTTGGAAAAATGGTTTTTTCTCTCTCTGTCTCCTAACTCTGGATTAAAGTTATAATAGAAATATTTCCAATAATAAAAGACTACCTGGTTTTTAAACTGGAAAGAACTTTAATCAGGCACCTGGCTTTCTTTCTTTTTTGTACTCTTTTGAAACACCAATGGCTTCAAAGTCTGGAAAGATTGTTTTGACTAAAAGAAATGACAATTCATCTGGATATATTTCTAAAATGCAACTTAACACTGAGCTAACACCTCCACAGCTTTTGACACCTGAAAATTTATTAAATAATTTAAAGATTATGAAACATGAACTTACTTTGGAATTTAATCAGAAAATAAGTGAGATAGACAAAAAAATGCAGGCTGCTTTGAAGAATATGAATCAACAACTCAGATTTGATGTGTTAGAGGTTTGCAAAGGTTTAGCAACAAATATTGAAGTTTTGGCAGAACGTATTGAAACAAATAAACAAGCTTTGGCAACTTCGGTGAATTACATAGATAAAATCCAAAATGATATTGCAAATTTTGAAAAAGAGGTCTTGATGACATAGTTCAGATCCATGGAAGTTGCTATAAGGATCAGAGGTTTGAAAGAAGGACTATATGAAAATTTAAAAGGCAGGATGGTTGACGTATTGGATCAGGTGTCTGGAATTTCTAAAGTGGAATTGGCTACACAAATCGACAAAATATACAGAATCAATTCGTGGTACGCTAAACAAAAGCATTTACCAAGGGACATTGTCATATATTTTACCACAAGAGCTTTACGGAATAGAATTATACAAGCAACGTTTAACAATAATCTTATGGTGAATGGTCAGGAACTAAAGATTTGGAAAGAAATCCCCTCTAAAATGCTTAAAGCCAGAAAAAGCTATACTTTTTTGATTGATGAATTTAAGAGATTAAATTTACAATATAAATGGGAAGCGCCAGTTGGAGTAGCAGTGAAATTTTCTGGAAAAAGATACCGGCTCAACACGATAAAAAAAGCTACTGAATTTTATGTCAATGTTTTAAAGGCTGATATATCCAAGATTCCAGAGGAAGGATGTATGAAAATAAAAGAGGAGGAGGAGGGGAAGCCACCTTTGATGGATCAAAAGGAAATAGATTCAAAAACCCAAAAGGAGTGCCAGAACCAGATAGCTGGGGAAAAGGAGATGGAGGTCTGGGATTAGATGGGAGACGAGTCGACAAATTCGAATTTACTGAACTATTAAAAGATGAACTATCAAGATACAAAATGATGTGATGTTGAAATATATTGGATGGATAGAGACTAATATGATTGCATTTTTCCTTTTCCCTATCTAATGATTACCTATGCAATATTTAGTTAAGTTTTATATAACTTTGAGGTTACTTTTAATGTTAATAATATTAGATATATATAGTTTGTTGAAGATTTGTTTATTCTTTTTTCCCTTTCTTTTTTTGTTTATTGAAGTTAGTAAGTTAATTTAGAATAATATTATGTTATTAATATCATGATGAAATTTAATATTTGATGATTACTTATGTAACATTTAGTTAAGTTTTATCTTAGAGGTTATTTTTAATGTCAATAATATCAGTTTAAGATTTTTGTATTTTATATTTAGTTATTATTTATGTAACATTTACTTTGTATAAGATAGAGGATTGAAAAAAACAAAAATGTTTGTACTTTATATTTAATATTTTGCTACTACTTATGTAATTCTGTACTAATAAAACTTTTTGAATAAAAAAAAAGATATATATATATAAAAAAAGAGTTCTTTGCATCAGCGTTTCTGTTCCAAGTCCTGTATTTTGAATTATCAAGCTCCTTTGATACTGGTTTCCAGGATTCCAGCCAACTCTAGTGAGTAAAAGATAAGCACGAAGTAATTGCCAGTTTGTTTTGGACATTTAACTCTGGCTAAAAGCTCACAAAGAGAATATTGAACGTTATTTACCAAGACTTTCTTTCTGTTTGTTCCTGGACTTTAAACCCTGACTTTTTATTAAGCCTCTTTATTAGTAAAAGCCCCTTTATTTCTTTAGCAAACAGTTGTGTGTGTGTCCTTTCTGGGGGTTCCTGTGCTGGGACACAACAGGGAGTTGCTCCGAGGCTCTGAGGAGCAAAACTTCCACCCACCAAATCCCAGCCCCGCATCGAGGGATGAGGTGGTCACATCAACAGCTCGGTCTCCCACCGTGTACAAGCAGAGCTCCGGCGGTGATGAATCAGCATTGCAGGAAGACTCCACTCTTGGGGTGCGCACACTCCAGGCTTCCTCTGGAGACACCCCCCACAACCTTCCTACAATTGCCAGGGACATCTTTCTTGGTCTGCTGGTGCTCCTTTGCCTCTTCCCATGCCCAGGTAGGGGAAAAACACCTCAGAGCACCCTGATCCATCTTCCTCAACCGGGAGGCTCCGCTGCTCCACAAGTGGCAGTGCTCTCAGAGGACAATGTTTTGCCCAGCCTGGAAGTTGCTTCCGAAGCATAGAGAAGCTTCACTTTTTCTCCTCCCCAGTGAGTGAAAAGCTGGCGGGCCGGCAGGGTCCAGCCCACAAGCCCTCTCTGGCCCTGGCACAGGAGCAGCCCAAGCCAAACAGAGCCAAGCTGACCTTAGCTGGGCTGCCCAACCCGAGAAACAGGCAAATACAATGGTGGGCAAGACCGCAGGAGGCATAGCCAGAGCCACGGACAATGGGAGCCACGGGCAGCAGATCAGCTCACTGCGGGCCTGGGATTTGAGGGGCGGAGGTTTTGTTCTCATGATTGTGAGGCAATTAACAACTTCTTGCACTTGCGATAATTTTTTCTTTACAAAACTTCCGCCGCTCGAATCCCAGGCCCACAGCCCCCTGACCCTGCTGGCCCGCCAGCTTTTCGCTCACTGGGGAGGAAAAAGAAAGCTGCTGCTGTTGAATGCCAGGTCGATTACTAACAAGGCCCCCCTTGTTCGGGATTTAATCCTAGAAGAGGGGGCTGACCTGGCATGCATTACCGAGACCTGGCTGGGCCAGGAGGGGGGGTGCCCCTTTCTGAGATATGCCCGGATGGGTTCTTGGTTCAGCATCAGCCGCGACCCCAGGGAAGGGGTGGAGGAGTGGCTATTATAGCACGGCAGAATCTTTGTCCTCGAAGGAGCCCTACCCCGGAGATTGTTGGGTGTGAGACGCTCCTTCTGAAGTTGGACTTAGGAGTTCAGGTGGGCCTTTTGCTAACGTACCTGCCTCCTAGCTGCGTTGCAAAGGCCCTGCCTGTTCTGCTCGAGGCGGTTGCAGGGCTGGCAATTGAGTTCCCCAGGTGGGTCTAGGACAGTTCGCCTCCTCCACTCTGCCACACCTGTTTTGTCCCCAGCCTTCCGCCCCCAAACAATCTGCCTTTTCTCCTTGGCCCCTTAGCCTAACGGGCCAAAAAGCCAGTTCACCCTGGGCTTTTGGGCGCACGGGACACTTTGCCCCCAGCCAATCAGAGGAGCAAGAATCCCACCCCCTTGGAAGCAGCCTTTTTAGGAGAAGGAACGGGGGACAAGTCTTCCCTCTCTTGCTTAAAAGAGACATGTTTTTCAGATGGTCCCAATGAAAGAAAGGGGAGGGAGGAACAGTGCTTCTAGCTGGACTCAATTAGATTCCCTCTCTTGCTTAAAAGAGACACGTTTTTCAGAGGGTCCCAATGAAGGAAAGGGGAGGGAGGAAGAGTGCTTCTAGCTGGACTCCCTCTCTTGCTTAAAACAGACATGTTTTTCAGAGGGTCCCAATGAAAGAAAGGGGAGGGAGGAAGAGTGCTTCTAGCTGGACTCAATGAGATTCCCTCTCTTGCTTAAAAGAGATACGTTTTTCAGAGGGTCCCAATGAAGGAAAGGGGAGGGAGGAAGCGTGCTTCCAGCTGGACTCAATGAGATTCCCTCTCTTGCTTAAAAGAGACACGTTTTTCAGAAGGTGCCAATGTAGAGCGCATTGCAGTAATCCTGCCGGGAGGTGATAAGGGCGTGAGTGACTGTTAGAAGTGCCTCCTTCTCCAAGTAGGGTCGCAATTGGTGCACCAGGCGTACGTGTGCAAAGGTCCCCCTAGCCACAGCTGAAAAATGTTGCTCCAATTTTAGCTGTGGGTCTAGGAGGACATCCAAATTGCGGACCCATTCTGAGGGAGCTAATTTCTCCCCCCCAAGAACCAAGGAGGGACAATTGATCAAATCCTTAGGAGGCAGTATCCACAGCCACTCAGTCTTGTCAGGGTTAAGTTTTAGCCGGTTCATCCCCATCCAGACCCTAACATCGTCCAGGCAGCGGCCCATTATGTCCACAGCTTCCCTGAATTGAGACGGGGTGGAGATGTACAACTGGGTATCATCAGCATACTGCTGGTACCTCACCCCGTGTCATCAGATGATCTCACTCAGTGGTTTCTTGTAGATGTTAAATAGGATGGGCGAGAGGACGGAGCCTGCAGCACCCCACATAGTAGGGGCCTAGGGCTCGACCTCTGCCCCCCTGTCAACATCGACTGTGTCCTGTCAGAGAGGAAGGAGGAGAACCACTGCAAAACAGTGCCGCCCACCCCCACCTCTCCGAAACGACGCAGAAGGATACCATAGTCAATGGTATCGAAAGCTGCTGAGAGGTCAAGTAGCACCAGGATAGAGGAACAACCACCATCCCGGGCTCGCCAGAGATCATCCATCAAGGTGATCAAAGCCGTTTCCGTACTGTAGCCGTGCCTGAAACCCGATTGAAAGGGATCCAGAAAATCAGTGTCATCCAATAGCCGTAGGAGCTGGAGCGCCACCACTTTCTCAACAACCTTCCCCGCAAAGGGAAGGTTGGCGGAATGGGACTGTTCGCCTCCTCCACTCTGCCGCACCTGTTTTGTCCCCAGCCTTCCGGCCCCAAACAATCCAGCTCTGCCTTTTCTCCTTGGCCACTTAGCCTAACGGGCCAAAAAGCCAATTCACCCCGGGCTTTTGGGCGCACGGGACACTTTGGCCCCAGGCAATCAGAGGAGCAAGAATCCCACCCCCTTGGAAGCAGCCTTTTTAGGAGAAGGAACGGGGGACAAGTCTTCCCTCTCTTGCTTAAAAGAGACACGTTTTTCAGATGGTCCCAATGAAAGAAAGGGGAGGGAGGAACAGTGCTTCTAGCTGGACTCAATGAGATTCCCTCTCTTGCTTAAAAGAGACACGTTTTTCAGAGGGTCCCAATGAAGGAAAGGGGAGGGAGGAAGAGTGCTTCTAGCTAGACTCCCTCTCTTGCTTAAAAGAGACACGTTTTTCAGAGGGTCCCAATGAAGGAAAGGGGAGGGAGGAAGAGTGCTTCTAGCTGGACTCCCTCTCTTGCTTAAAAGAGACACGTTTTTCAGAGGGTCCCAATGAAGGAAAGGGGAGGGAGGAAGAGTGCTTCTAGCTGGACTCAATGAGATTCCCTCTCTTGCTTAAAAGAGACACGTTTTTCAGAGGGTCCCAATGAAGGAAAGGGGAGGGAGGAAGAGTGCTTCTAGCTGGACTCCCTCTCTTGCTTAAAAGAGACACGTTTTTCAGAGGGTCCCAATGAAGGAAAGGGGAGGGAGGAAGAGTGCTTCTAGCTGGACTCCCTCTCTTGCTTAAAAGAGACACATTTTTCAGATGGTCCCAATGAAAGAAAGGGGAGGGAGGAACAGTGCTTCTAGCTGGACTCAATGAGATTCCCTCTCTTGCTTAAAAGAGACACGTTTTTCAGAGGGTCCCAATGAAGGAAAGGGGAGGGAGGAAGTGTGCTTCCAGCTGGACTCAATGAGATTCCCTCTCTTGCTTAAAAGAGACACGTTTTTCAGAAGGTGCCAATGAAGGAAAGGGGAGGGAGGAAGAGTGCTTCTAGCTGGACTCCCTCTCTTGCTTAAAAGAGACACGTTTTTCAGAGGGTCCCAATGAAGGAAAGGGGAGGGAGGAAGAGTGCTTCTAGCTGGACTCCCTCTCTTGCTTAAAAGAGACACATTTTTCAGATGGTCCCAATGAAAGAAAGGGGAGGGAGGAACAGTGCTTCTAGCTGGACTCAATGAGATTCCCTCTCTTGCTTAAAAGAGATACGTTTTTCAGAGGGTCCCAATGAAGGAAAGGGGAGGGAGGAACAGTGCTTCCAGCTGGAGTAATTCTCTCTCTCTCTCTCTCTCTCTCTCTCTCTCTCTCTCTCTCTCTCTCTCTCTCTCTCTCTCTCTCTCTCCCACCCTCCCTCCCTCCCTCCCTCTCTCATCCTCGCACTCCCTAGCTCTCTCTCTCTCCCATTCCCTCTGTCTCTCATTCTCTCTCTCATAGGAAGGAAGGAAGGAAGGGAGGGAGGGAGGGAGGGGCAGCAAAAAAGAGATAGTGAATCAAATCTGGTGCAAAAAAACTAAAGCTCCTGGTAAGCTGATTTAGGTATAGTGAGAATCACAGCTGGCATCGGGGTTTGCAAGGGATGATTGCCTGGCTCAAGGGAATTCAAGACAGGAACCAGGAACCTGGACCAAAGGGATCGAAAATGTGGGGAGAAAAACGGAAGCCCCTCTCATACACACACAATGAAGGGGAAAATATAGAAACCACTGTTCCTGACTGGTTCCCCCCAAAGCACTCTTCCTCCCTCCCCTTTCTTTCATTGGGACCCTCTGAAAAACATGTCTGTTTTAAGCAAGAGAGGGAATCTCATTGAGTCCAGCTAGAAGCACTGTTCCTCCCTCCCCTTTCTTTCATTGGGACCATCTGAAAAATGTGTCTCTTTTAAGCAAGAGAGGGAAGACTTGTCCCCCGTTCCTTCTCCTAAAAAGGCTGCTTCCAAGGGGGTGGGATTCTTGCTCCTCTGATTGCCTGGGGCCAAAGTGTCCCGTGCGCCCAAAAGCCCGGGGTGAATTGGCTTTTTGGCCCGTTAGGCTAAGTGGCCAAGGAGAAAAGGCAGAGCTGGATTGTTTGGGGGCGGAAGGCTGGGGACAAAACAGGTGCGGCAGAGTGGAGGAGGCGAACAGTCCCATTCCGCCAACCTTCCCTTTGCGGGGAAGGTTGTTGAGAAAGTGGTGGCGCTCCAGCTCCTACGGCTATTGGATGACACTGATTTTCTGGATCCCTTTCAATCGGGTTTCAGGCACGGCTACAGTACGGAAACGGCTTTGATCACCTTGATGGATGATCTCTGGCGAGCCCGGGATGGTGGTTGTTCCTCTATCCTGGTGCTACTTGACCTCTCAGCAGCTTTCGATACCATTGACTATGGTATCCTTCTGCGTCGTTTCGGAGAGGTGGGGGTGGGCGGCACTGTTTTGCAGTGGTTCTCCTCCTTCCTCTCTGACAGGACACAGTCGATGTTGACAGGGGGGCAGAGGTCGAGCCCTAGGCCCCTACTATGTGGGGTGCTGCAGGCTCCGTCCTCTCGCCCATCCTATTTAACATCTACAAGAAACCACTGAGTGAGATCATCCGATGACACGGGGTGAGGTACCAGCAGTATGCTGATGATACCCAGTTGTACATCTCCACCCCGTCTCAATTCAGGGAAGCTGTGGACATAATGGGCCGCTGCCTGGACGATGTTAGGGTCTGGATGGGGATGAACCGGCTAAAACTTAACCCTGACAAGACTGAGTGGCTGTGGATACTGCCTCCTAAGGATTTGATCAATTGTCCCTCCTTGGTTCTTGGGGGGGAGAAATTAGCTCCCTCAGAATGGGTCCGCAATTTGGATGTCCTCCTAGACCCACAGCTAAAATTGGAGCAACATCTTTCAGCTGTGGCTAGGGGGACCTTTGCACACGTACGCCTGGTGCACCAATTGCGACCCTACTTGGAGAAGGAGGCACTTCTAACAGTCACTCACGCCCTTATCACCTCCCGGCAGGATTACTGCAATGCGCTCTACATGGGGCTACCCTTGAAGAGTGTCCGGTGACTGCAATTGGTGCAAAATGCAGCTGCGCGAGCTGTGGTGGGTGTACCTAGATACACCCACGTAACACCTATCCTCCGCCAGCTGCATTGGCTGCCCATTAGTCTCCGGATCCAATTTAAGGTGTTGGTTTTAACCTTTAAAGCCCTACATGGCTCAGGGCCAGGTTACCTTCAGGACCGCATCCTGCCGCATACCTCCCTATGACCTGTTAGGGCCCACAGAGTTGGTCTCCTCCAGGTCCCATCAACCAAGCAATGCTGGTTGGTGGGGCCAAGGGGGAGAGCCTTCTCTGTGGGAACTGCCTCCCTTTGGAACCAGCTTCCTCCAGAGATCAGGACTATCCCCACCCTGCTGGCCTTCCGTAAAGCAATAAAAACTTGGCTCTTCCAGCAGGCGGGGTGAAAGTGAGACCAACCAGACCAGATATGGGTCTCCCCTCTTGATTATGAATGTTAGATGCTCTTTTTAATTTTTGTAGTTTTTAATTGTTGTGTCTTTTTTTATATTGATAAATGGACTGGACATGTTGTGAGCCGCCCAGAGTCCCCTGGGAGTTGGGCGGCATATAAATCCATTTAAATAAAATAAATAAATAAATAAAGCCTCTCCGCACTTTGGAAGCAACTTCCAGGCTGGGCAAAACATCATCCTCCAAGAATGCTGCCGCTTGGGAAGAAACCTCCCAGTTGGGGAACATGGATCACAGCGCTCTGAGGTGTTTTTTTCTTCCACCAGGGGACAGGAAGATGCGAAGATGCACTGGCAGACCAAGAA
The DNA here is from genome assembly GCA_023053685.1 of Diadophis punctatus similis. Classification (NCBI taxonomy): domain Eukaryota; kingdom Metazoa; phylum Chordata; class Lepidosauria; order Squamata; family Dipsadidae; genus Diadophis; species Diadophis punctatus. Next base: position 434,904 of record JALIGW010000031.1, read on the forward strand.
AGATGTCCCTGGCAATTGTAGGAAGGTTGTGGGGGTGTCTCCAGAGGAAGCCTGGAGTGCGCGCACTCCAAGAGTGGAGTCTTCTTGCAATGCAGATTCAAACCCCACCGGAGCTCTGCTTGAACACAGCGGGAGACCGAGCTGTTGACGTGACCACCTCCTCCCAGCCTCATTCCCTCTGCCAGTAGAGAAGCCAGGTTCAGTCCAAGCCGGTCACCGCCTGCACCGATACCAGCCCCCCCCTGCCTGCCATTTAATTTGCCTGTTCCTGGGGTTGGGCAGCCCAGCTACGCTCAGCTCAGCTCTTGGTAGGTGAAGAATATACGGGTGAAGTGAGCCCCTCTGGGGAGGGCAGTGGGGAGCAGCTGCCCGGGAGGACCTGGCCGCCCTCCCTCACTCTCCAGCCATTGCATGGCCAGAGGATTAGGTGCCTCAAAACATGCCTGTGTTGCCAGGTTGACCTCAGACCCCACAAGGCAGCGGAAGCCAGAACGCCGCCACAATCTGAGCTCCCTTTGGAGTGGGTTGCAAACAAGGTGCAAAGCGGCTCCCAAACAGAATATGGCACACCCAGAGCTGCCGCTTCTTTGCAACAGCCAAGGACTGAAGAGGTGCCTCTTCTGTTCTCGGCTGTTGGAATAAGTGGTGGCTTTGGCTGCCGCCGTGCCCACTTCGCTCTCCAGTCCCACTCCTTCCCTCGCTCGGCTGCTACTGCTGGGGTGCTGCCAGGGCAAGCGCGGGGTGTGTGTAGGGGGGGCATGGACCGTTCAGTGCTGAGGTAGAAGCAGCCATGGTGGCGGGGAAAGCAAGGCTTCTTTGCCAGCCTCCCAGCTGGCAAAACATAAATTTTCACCATGGCTAAGTGGGGGGGGGCATGGACCTGAGGTAGGGAGCGGCTTGCCCAGGCAGCTGCTGCAACAGCTGCGGGAGGAGCAACCCTTCTCACCTCTGACGGGCCTTCCCCGCTGTTGCATTAAAGAATGCATCTGCTCCTGCTGGCGCTGAGGTAGAAGCAGCCACGGTGGCAGGGAAAGCTAGGCTTTTTTGCCAGCCTCCCAGCTGGCAAAACATAAATTTTCATGGGTTCTGTGGGCGTGGCTAGGTAGGGGGCATGTGACTGAGAGTGTGGGTGTGAGTGATGTCAATTTGGCCACACCTACTCAGTCACATGACCATCAAACCATGCCCACAAAATAAGCTACACCCTACACAGCTACACAGAGTCGTAGTAAAAAAAATTGGAACCCACTCCTGCTCCAGTAGGTCACATTATGACTGACAAAATATGACTGTACAATGCTTCCATTTCCACATATGCTTCAAAGCACCTGGAAGCATGAATAGAGCACATAAACTCACCATGCCCCTTTCTAGGATTGTGCAGCAATTGTAGAGGTCACATGATCCCAGGAAAAACCGTGGAGTAATTTGAAGGTGTTCGCAACAGATATTAGATTTACCCTCCCATGTGCACAAAAGCACATTTGAAGACCAAATCCAAAATATTGTAGAACCATACTATTCATGATCAGCAAACCCCTTTCCTCTGTTTTTATAAAATGATTCCTGTATCCAGGGTCCGACTCATGAGGGAGGTCACATGCTTGACCTAGTATTTCTCTCGGGGCAGTGGAGAGATGATCTGAAGTTAGGGAATATAGTCATCTCCCCATTGTCGTGGTCAGATCATTTCCTATTGAGGTTGGATTTCAGAGCCCCACTCCTCTCCCACAGGGAGGCGGGACCAATTAGATGGTTCCGCCCCAGGCGCCTAATGCAACCGGAAGGATTCCAGAGGGAACTTGGGGAGATACCTGAAACCCTAGTCCACAATTCGTCTGAGTCCCTGATGGCTGCCTGGAACAATGCGGCATCAGGGGCTTTAGATCGGATTGCACCTTTGCAACCTCTCTGTGGCAGTGGATCCCAGAAAGCTCCCTGGTTTACCAACGAGCTCCAGGAGATGAAACGCCACAAGAGAAATCTGGAGCGACGCTGGAGAGCCAGTAAGGCAGAATCTGACCGAATACTACTAAGAACTTTTATTAAGTCTTACCTAGTGGCGATAGGGGCAGCAAAATGTTTACTATTTCTGCTCTTATTGCATCTGCAGACTCTTGCCCAGCCGCCTTGTTTAGGGTGACATGCCACCACCTTGCAAAAGGGGGTGGCGAGGAACACTTGCAGAGCAGAGCTGAGGAATTTGCACAGTTTCTGACAGATAAAGTCACTCAGATCCGGTCGAACCTGGACTCTGGCAGGAAAGAGCCAGTTGAGTTGACAGGGGTGAGTCTTAGTCCGGTTTTATGGGACGAGTTTGAGCCAGTAACTCCTGATGATGTGGACAAGGCCGTGGGAGCGATGAGCTCTTCCACCTGTTTATTGGACCCGTGTCCCTCCTGGCTGGTTTCAGCCAGCAGGGAGGTTTCATGTAGCTGGATCCAGGCAGTGATCAATGCTTCTCTTAGGGAGGGATCCGTACCGCAGCCCTTAAAGGTTGCGGTGGTGAGACCCCTCCTTAAGAGGCCTTCCCTGGACCCAGCAGACCTGAAGAACCTTCGTCCTGTCTCCAACTTGCCTTTTTAGGTAAAGTTGTTGAGAAGGTGGTGGTTCTTCAGCTTCTTTGGCTATTGGAGGAAACTGATTATCTGGATTCCTTTCAATCAGATTTCAGGCACGGCTACAGCACGGAAACTGCCTTGGTCGCCCTGATCGATGATCTCCGGCGAGCCCGGGATGGGGGTTACTCTTCCATCCTGGTGCTACTTGACTTCTCAGCGGCTTTTGATACCATCGACTATTTATTTATTTATTTATTTTGGAATTCTTATATGCCGCCCAACTCCCTAAGGACTCAGGGCGGCGTACAACAGTGAGAAAATACAAGAATAACCAAAATCTAAAAAGTTAATTAAAAGCAAATATAAAAATTAAAACACACTATAAAAAGAATCATCACCAACCATTCAACATCATACATACTTGGGGGGTGGGCTCGAATGAATTAAGCTCTACCCCCCGCCTGCAGGAAAAGCCATGTCTTAACAGCTTTCCGGAAGGCCAGCAGAGTGGGGATAGTTCGGGTCTCTGGTGGAAGTTGGTTCCAGAGCACAGGGCCAGCCACAGAGAAGGCTCTCCCCCTTGGGCCCGCCAGCCGGCATTGTTTGGCCGACGGGACCTGGAGGAGGCCCACTCTGTGGGCCCTAACCGGTCGAAGGGAAGTATGAGGCAGAATGCGGTCCCGTAGATAACCTGGTCCCAAGCCATGAAGGGCTTTAAAGATGGTGATCAACACCTTGAATTGGACCCGGAGACCGATGGGCAACCAATGCAGCTGGCGGAGTATCGATGTCACGTGGGTGTACCTTGGCACACCCACCACAGCACGCGCAGCCGCATTTTGCACCAACTGAAGTCTCCGGATACTCTTCAAGGGTAGCCCCATGTAGAGCGCATTGCAGTAGTCCAAGCGAGAGGTGACAAGGGCATGAGTGACCGTGAGTAGAGCCTCCTTCTCCAAATATGGCCGCAACTGGTGCACCAGGCGAACCTGTGCAAAGGCCCCTCTAGCCACAGCTGAAAGATGATGGTCCAATTTTAGTTGTGGATCTAGAAGGACCCCCAAGTTGCGGACCTGGTCCGAGGGAGTCAGTTTCGCTCCCTCAAGGACCACGGAGGGACAGTTGTCGTAGTCCTTAGGAGGCAATATCCACAGCCACTCAGTCTTGTCGGGATTAAGTCTGAGTCTGTTCCTCCCCATCCAGATCCTGACGTCGTCCAGGCACCGGCACATTACATCAACTGCCTCACTGAAGTCAGACGGGGTGGTGATGTACAGCTGGGTGTCATCAGCGTACTGATGGAAACACACCCCATGTCTGCGAATGATCTCCCCCAGCGGTTTCATGTAGATGTTGAACAGGATGGGCGAGAGAACCGACCCCTGAGGCACCCCACATAATAGGGGCCTAGGGGACGATCTCTGCCCCCCTGCCAGCACCGACTGCATCCTATCAGCGAGATAAGAGGAGAACCACCGCAGAACGGTGCCTCCCACTCCCAACTCGCTGAGACGATGCAGAAGGATACCATGGTCGATGGTATCGAAAGCCGCTGAGAGGTCAAGTAGCACCAGGATGGAGGAATTTCCCCCATCCCGGGCCCGCCAGAGATCATCCATCAGAGCGACCAAGGCAGTTTCTGTACTGTAGCCGCGCCTGAAACCCGACTGGTAAGGGTCTAGATGATCTGTTTCATCCAGGAGCTGCAGAAGTTGAGTAACCACCACCTTCTCCACAACTTTCCCTAAAAAAGGTAAGTTGGAGACCGGACGATAGTTCTTCAAGTCAGCTGGATCCAGGGAAGGCTTCTTCAGGAGGGGTCGCACCACCGCAGCTTTTAACGACTGCGGTACGGATCCCTCTCTCAAAGAAGTGGTGACCACCGCCTGGATCCAGCCGCGTGCTACCTCTCTGCTAGCCGAAACCAGCCAGGAGGGGCACGGGTCCAATAAACAGGTGGAGGTACCCATCGCTCCCACAGCCCTGTCCACATCCTCGGGAGAAACAGGCCCAAACTCTTCCCATAATGATGGACTAAGACTAGCCCCTGTCAACTCAATGGACTCTGCCCAGCCGGAGTCCAGATTTGACCAAATCTGAGCGACTTTATCCGACAGAAACTCAGCGAATTCCTCAGCTCTGCCTTGTAAGTGTTCCTCGCTCCCCCCTTTTGCAAGGAGGGAGCGAGTCACCCTAAACAAGGCGGCTGGGCGAGAATCTGCGGACGCAATAAGAGCGGAAAAATAGGATCGTTTTGCCGCCCTTATCGCCACTAAATAAGATCTGATGTAAATTCTTAATAGTGTTCGATCAGACTCGGTTTTTCTGGCCCTCCAGCGGCGCTCCAGACGTCTCTTCTGGCGTTTCATCTCCCGGAGCTCCTCGGTAAACCAGGGAGCTTTCCGGAATCCACTGCCATAGAGAGGTCGCTTAGGCGCAATTCGGTCTAGAGCCCCTGATGCTGCGGTGTTCCAAGCAGCCACCAGGGAGTCAGCCGAATTGTGTACCAGGGTTTCAGGTATTTCCCCAAGTTCCCTCTGGAATCCTTCCGGTTCCATTAGGCGCCTGGGGCGGAACCACTTAGTCGGTCCCGCCTCCCTGCGGGGGAGGAATGGGGCTGCGAAATCCAGCCTCAGTAGGAAATGATCTGACCATGACAGTGGGGTGATGACTAAGTCCCTTATCTTCAGATCATCTCTCCACTGCCCCGAAAGAAACACTAGGTCGAGCGTGTGACCACCCTCATGAGTCGGACCCTGGATTACTTGGGACAGGTCCATGGTTGTCATGGAATCCATGAACTCCTGGGCCGCCCCAGAGGTTTCGCCAGCAGATGGCAAGTTGAAGTCCCCCAGCACCATAAGCCTGGGGAACTCAACTGCCAAGCCGGCTACTGCCTCGAGCAGCTCAGGCAGGGCCTTGCTTACGCAGCTGGGAGGCAGGTACGTTAAGAAAAGGCCCACCTGTACCCCTAAGTCCAACTTCAAAAGGAGCGTCTCACACCCAACAATCTCCGGGGTAGGGATCCTACGAGGATGCAGATTTCCACGCGTTATTATTGCCACTCCTCCCCCCCTTCCCTGGGGTCGAGAATGGTGCTGCACCGAGAAACCGGCTGGGCATATCTCGGAGAGAGCTACTCCCCCCTCCTGCCCCAGCCAGGTCTCGGTAACACACACCAGGTCAGCCCCCTCCTCTGTGATTAAGTCACGTATCAAGGGGGCTTTGTTGACGATTGACCTGGCGTTAAGCAGCAGCATCCTGAGCCCAGGGCCCTGAAAACCCTGGTTGCCAGGTATCCGGGTTGAGCACGATGGAACTGGATTGGAGGGGCCGGAACAAGGGATCGCTTGTAAACAGCGAGGTCTTATTCCCCGAGAGCGGCCCACCCCTCTGCTCCCGCCATATCTGCCTCTTCCTGTTATGACCGAGATGGTCCGGCTCTCGCCTACACCAGAGACCCCCTCCCCTCCCCCGCTGGTCTCTCTCCCTTCCTGCAGGCCATACATACCATTCTCACAAGAAGGGGTAGCCGGGTCCCCCCCCACTTCTGTTTTTGCACTCAGCGGGGGGGGCAAGGTCCCAGTCCCTAGCGTTTCCATTTTCACACACTTTCTAATACTCAGACACTCATCTCATTCTACCCACATTCAACCACACCCATATCACATCTCAGAGGGGAGGATACAATTTAAAACGGTTTCTAAAAAGTTCTAAAATGGCGGCAGAATCACAATGGTGGCTTTGAAAGTCCAAAGTCCTACATCCCTCGGTGCTTGATCGAAATTTGACCAAGGGGGGGGTCCACATCTTCGCCTTGGTTGCTTTGATCGATAGGGTGACTAGAAGCGTCCACAGGAGCCAAGATGGTATTAGAAGAAGCATCTGGGATAATTATAGTCACTGTACCTTCCAGAAACTGCCTTCCAGATGACAAGCAGGCAGTAATGGCGGCTTCTCACGATCTTTCCAGAGAGAGAGTTTTTACAAGCCTCCAAGGACAGACGTTAAATGCACAAAATGTATCTATGCCCCCTCGATAGCAACAACGGGGTCCCAAGGGACAGAAATCAAAAGAGTGAGACTAGTTTGCAGAAGCAAGCCTCCGCCATAAAAATGGCGGCGGTCTCCAAAGTCAGCATTCAAAAGGTCTAATTAGTCGCCGTTCTCACTCCCGAGTGCAGAGCCAGCTCCTGATAATCCGCACTGCTCTCAGCGGCGTCTCACATCAGATCGGTCTGCTCCAAAGACGCTCACAATAAAACCATCGATCTTCCTGGTCAAAAACTAGAGAGCGGCACCCGACACAGCTGATCTCTCTGACAGGGCACAATAAAGCTCCTCGTTGCCGATGACAGGCACGCCGTCCGAGCTCACAGTCTCCCCTCAAGCAGACGTTAATTCCTCCTATTTTTTGCAATTCAGCGATTTAGCGATTTAACGAGTTTAGCGATAGTTTTTTTTTTCAAGGAAGTCCCTCCCGAAGCTCCTCTCAAATCGGCCGCTCCAGAAACCGCTCCAAAATGGATGACCGTCTCCGCGGATGTTAAACACGAAGGGGAATTTGCGGTACTATCCACGTGTGGCCAGTTATTCCGCCACAATCGTTAAGTACCTGCTATGTTCTCATTTCACCCAGAGGAAAAAGAAACTCTGGGGGTGATCTCCTTCAAGCGGGCGGCGGAGGAGAATTCAGATCTTATGCGGAGTCAAATTTTCCCCGCCATCTCCGCCGAGGCTCCTCCTCCTCCCCTATGGTATCCCTCTGCACCGACTCGGCGGGCTGGGAGTGGGAGGCACCATTCTGCAGTGGTTCTCCTCCTACCTCGCTGATAGGTCGCAGTCGGTGTTGACAGGAGGGCAGAGGTCGTCTCCTAGACCCCTGACTTGTGGGGTCCCTCAGGGTTCAGTCCTCTCGCCCATCCTGTTTAACATTTACATGAAACCGTTGGGGGAGATCATTTGTTGACATGGGGTGAGTTTTCAACAGTACACTGATGACACCCAGCTGTACATCTCCACCCCGTCGCAATTCAGGGAGGCAGTAGATGTGATGTGCCATTGCCTGGACGATGTTAGGATCTGGATAGGAAGGAACAGGCTCAAGCTCAACCCTGACAAGACTGAGTGGCTGTGGATGCTGCCTCCTAAGGATCATACCGATTGTCCCTCCTTGGTCTTTGGGGGAGACAAATTATCTCCCTCCGACCGGGCTCGCAATTTGGGGGTGTTCCTAGATCCACAGCTAAAATTAGACCAACATCTTACGGCTGTGGCTAGGGGCGCCTTTGCACAGGTTCGCCTGGTGCACCAATTGCGACCATATTTGGAGAAGGAGGCTTTACTCACGGTCACTCATGCCCTTGTCACCTCTTGTTTGGACTACTGTAACAAGCTCTACATGGGGCTACCCTTGAAAAGTATCCGGAGACTGCAACTGGTGCAAAATGCGGCTGCGCGAGCTGTGGTGGGTGTCCCCAGATACACCCATGTAACACCCATTCTCCGCCAGCTGCATTGGTTGCCCATTGGTCTCCGGGTGCAATTCAAGGTGTTGATTATCATCTTTAAAGCCCTACATGGCTTAGGACCAGGTTATCTCCGGGACCGCATCCTACCTCATACATCCCTACGACCAGTTAGGTCCCACAGAGTCAGTCTCCTCCAGGTCCCTTCAACCAAACAATGTCGGTTGGCGGGACCAAGGGGGAGGGCCTTCTCTGTGGGGGCTCCGGTTCTCTGGAACCAACTACCTCCAGAGATCTGATCTATCCCCACCTTGCTGGCCTTCCGTAAAGCTATTAAGACATGGCTCTTCCTGCAGGTGGGGTGATGTGACCGCTGAACATCTTAGGTCTCCCCCAGGTATGAATGTGTTGTTTGGCTTTTTAATTTTTTAATTAATTAATGTTTTAAATATCTTTTGCCACTGTTTTTATATTGTTCTTATATTCTGTTGTATGCCGCTCTGAGTCCCTTGGGAGTAGGGCGGCATATAAGAACATCAAAATAAATAAATAAAATAAAATAAATAAATAAATTTTGTGTACTAACATTTCAAGATCTCTGGGAATCCCCTTCAAAATTCCATGTGAATTGTTTGAATAAGAAAATGTCAAGACAAATAAGACTGAACTTTGAGCATATCTCAGGAGTATTTTTTTTTCTTTCTTTCCCAGACTACAATTTTTTTTCTTCCCTTTTCCAGACAAGAAAGGTAAATCACCAACTAGCTTTCTGAAAGTTCCTGTCACATTATGTATGAATTCAGGCCCTCTCAAATTTCACTTCACTACAAAGCCATTTTCTAACCACGCCTGAAGCAAAGTCACAAACTACATCTCTGTATTTCTTCTCAGTGTGCAGATTATTATGCTATATCTGACCAAGTTTCTTCTAGATTCCAGAAGTGGAAAAAATAAAATAAATGGAGAAAAGTTTATGAAGAAATGTAAAAATATGAACTCTATGTTTTAATTCTGTAATAATGTGCAAAAAAGACAGAATGCTCTTTTAAATGGTTAAGACTGCTTTAAAAATCATAACAGTATTGATTTGGTGCAAACAAATCTTCCCTTTATTGTGGTATTTATTATTTCATATCTATGAACAAAAAAAGAACTCATAAAATATGACTTATAGAAAATACTCTATGAACTATACACTTCCAATGTCATATAAATAGGAAAATACCTATCTAGGATAACAAGGATGTGGAGTTACTAGGTTGGACTTGAGTAGCTTAGCGTGTAATATATCTTCAATACAAGGAAAAAGACACTTTCTATGCTGCTTTTAGAAAATTTATGAATTACAAAAAGGGAGAACTAGGAGCATTGAACACCTCACTTTTCGAGTACCTGCCATACCTCTGTAAGCTTTTTGGATATCCACAAAACTGGCCATGAAGCTTAATAGAGAAGTCCAAAGGATCTGTCTTCTGACCTCAGCGAAGGAAACTACTCCTATGGGTCCTGAAACACTGCCTTAGAGGTCATGAGATAATACTATAAAATACTGAGGATAATGCTACAATTGTATTATTAATTGATCCTGGTTCCCATTAAAGTCAAGATTTCAAGAAGTTAAGATTTCAATTAATAAGAATAATTTGTTCAACTAAGCTAGGAATAAAACAGCACATTTATTTTCCTATATATTAACTCTTTAGAGTTAATAACAGAACAAAGAACATATGCAGAGACAACTGCTGAATCCTATGTATTTTAGGTTCATTATTTCTATTTTTTTACCAAAATTGCTAACCACATTGTTTCTACTGCTACTGCAGCTATGTAATAGTGCAAATTATGTGCAGAATTCTTTTTTTATTGATACATCGGATATTCTGTTTTTATGTCACTGCCTATTGTAAATATCAACTGCTAAAAGACTCCTTATATTCCACAGAACAAGAATTACCAAAAGTTTCACATATTGTGCACAGATGCGCTTCAGATCTTGCATCATAAATTATCTCTGTGTTTGTTTGTTCTAATAACATCTGCAGACATTGGATGGTACCCAAAGTCTTAAATCAGAATTGAATGAGTATAAAAATGAATTTTTGAGCCATTTTAATATGTGGGGCCAACTCTGTTAGTGTCAAATAAAGAACTTAGAGAGAACATGCTGAGAAAAAAAATTAAAATGTTTTCTATCATTGTTTTCTTTTAAAAACAATGAAAGAGTCTATCAAGAACTTTATTTATATGGTCTGTTGGATTCTGATACTGAAGAGGCAGGAGACTGGTTGAGTGACTTCAGCTCTTTATTGGTTACAGTGAGCAAACTTCAGCAAAAACCCAGGTGGTGACTGCGGTTTAAATAGAGAGCCCTGGCTTGGAAGGAACAATCAGCAATTACCTGCTCTGCTCAATAGAGTGGACCTGAGTGAGAACTTCCCAGCTAGTATACAGATCTCAGGACACAACATTCCTCCCCCCTTGGCTCAGCTCAACTCATCTGCATACGCAATCATTGAGATACGCAGGACACTTTACGTCCCTAGTTGACCTGCACAGTTCAGTTGGGGCGTTGACCTTGGGCAGAGAGGACGCGTTTTCCCTCTCTGGCTCCCTCTGTGGAATTTGCTGGAATGACTCGGGTGTGGTTCCTGATTCGGATGGAACGGGCTCATCGCTATCGCTGGGTGGTGCCTCCAGATTGTCAGCTAAGTGTTCTGGCTCCCTCGGCCTAGTAGTAGCTGTAGGGAAAGCATTGTTAGGGCCTACTTCCCAGTCCGTATTTAGCGGCCGGCAGCTGTGTAATTGGTCCACATGGCGCCGCCATTTTCTACCATCTCTTAGGTCTATCACATAAGATTTGGGGCCTGTTATTTCAATGACCTCCCCAGGTAGCCATAGGGGGCCCTCGGCAAAGTTCCTTGTGTACACTGGGTCATTTATTTTGAATGTTGTTATTTTCGCCGAGTTGCTACTTTCTTTTCTGTTGTAGTAACTCGAGTGTATCCTGTCGAGGACAGACCGGAGCTTATGGCCCATTAATAGCTCAGCAGGGCTTTTGCCCGTGGTTGTGCTGGGAGTTATATGTTGTACCGTTAGGAGTTTATCTATTCGGGCCTGCCAATCTCCCGGGCCTAGTCACCTAGCACCTCTTTTGTAGCTCTAACTGTCCATTCAACCAGTCCATTGCTACTCGGCTGGAACGGAGCGATTACTGTGTGTTTAATACCCAAACTGGCTAAGAACCCCTCTGTGGTGCCCACATACAGGTACTGAATGTAAAATAGTAAGTTGTTGTATAAAATGTGGTTAAAAGGAACTGTTCAAACAAGTAAGTATAGAGCCAAACAGCTTTCAAATGTATGGTAAGTAAAAAGGGGGAGGTATCCCAGTGCTCCAAAAGGGAGGGGGGATAGATTACATCATAAAGAGACAGCCAATCGGATCATAGATAGCAGGGCCAGGAACTATAAAAGGCCTAGTTAGAAGAGCTGAAAAAAGCTCTTTTGTGTGGTAACTTCCAAAGAGGGAAGGTTAAGTAAGAAGAGCTAAGGAGAGTTCTCAGTCAGTGTGTGTAACTTCCAGGAGGGAAGGTTTAGTAAGAAGAGCTATGAAGAGCTCTGTTTTGTGGTAACTTCCAAATAGGGAAGGTTTAGTGTGGAAAGCTGAGGAGCTCTGTGTGTAACTTCCAAAAAGGGAAGGTTTATAGTGAATCTCTTCCTGAGTTTAACTGTCCAAGAGGGAAGTTGACAGGAGAGAAGATAGGCCCTAGGCAGTTCTGTGGGAAGCAGGTGCCAGGGTCAGGGAACTTTATTGTCTGATATATTGTGTTATATATAGGCCTAGAAACAAAGAAGAATTGGATTTGCTTAGATTTAGTCAGGAAAGCAAGGAGAATCTCTGAGGGGAAGAAGAGAAAATAAAGAATTAAATAGCTGGTTGTGGCTGTAACAAATTCACTTGACAATTACTGAGAAGTTGTATCTAAATAAACTATTTTCTTGTTAGTTCAAGAAACGTGTCAACGTCTGTCTATTTCTCACATAAAGCAAATCTTAAGCAATTCTGCAGAGCATAGAGATATTGAAAAAGTAAAAGCAAGCCTCTAAAGAGAGAGAGAAGTAAAACAGAGGGTACAACCCTTGGTCAGGGAGATATAAAAAAGAAAATTAAACACAAATCTCTACCAAGACATATAAAACAATAAACCTGACTGGAAGGGGGTAGGTGGACCCTCGCACCCTCAAACTGTGTTGCAGTAAGTTGTGGCCCATTGTCTGAGACAATTGTGTCTGGCAGCCCATGGGTATCAAACAATTTTCTTAACACTCTAATTACAGCCTCAGTTGTAATGGTAGACATTAGTTCTATTTCAAGTCATTTTGAGTATGCGTCGACTATTACCATGAACATTTTACCGTGAAATGGACCCGCGAAATCTAGGTGAATGTGCGACCAAGGGGCCCTCGGTTGTTCCCACTCGTACATGGGGGATTTGGGGGGGGGTGCCCTCGATTCCTGGCACGTACACCCTGCGACCCATTCCTCTATGTGTTTGTCCATATTGGGCCACCACACATAGCTCCATGCCAGTGCCTTCATCCTAACCACCCCTGGGTGCCCCTCGTGTAGTGCCCTTAGAATATTCTCTCATAGTGACAGAGGAGCAAGGATACGATCTCCCCACAATGGGCACCCCCTTGCACCGATATTGCATGCTGTCTTTCTACAAAGGGTTGGAGTTTGGGTTTCACTGGCCCTTGTGGCCACCCCCTCCACACCCAGTTCAAAATGGTGCAGAAATCAGCATTTTTGTTGGTTTCGGCTGCAATGTTGGCCAACGTAATCAGTCCTGGCCTGGGATAGTCACAGTCAATTGGGAGTACTAGGATGCCCAGAGTGGGGTCGTCCAGCGACTCGGTGCATCTGCATTGCCCATGGCCTTGCCAGGCCGGTGAGTTAATGTGTAAGAATAGGCAGCAAAGAATAATGACCATCTAAGTTTTCAAAGCATTCTTGAGGGAATTGAGGCCAGAGTGGGCTTGTCCCCTGCTAAGAGCCCTAATAAGGGCTGATGGTCAGTGATCAGCTCAAAGAGTCTTCTGAAAAGGTACTCGTGAAGCCGCTTGACTCCAGCTATGGCAGCAAGCACTTCCCGGTCTATTTGGCTATAGTTTCTCTTGGCACTCGAAAGAGTCCTGGAGAAGTATGAAATGGGGGCCTCCTGGCCGTTCGGAAGTCTGTGGCTCAGTACTGCCCCCATCTCAAATGGTGATGCATCATACACTAGTACAACTGGCAGTCTTGCTAAATTGGATCAGGAAGCTTTCTTCAGAAAGGAGGTTTTTTTACTGCCTGGAACTCATTGTTCTGTGCCAGACCCCAAACCCAGGTGGCTTTTTTAGAAAGTAGTTTGTGAAGGGGCTCAGCGATGGTAGCTTTATTTTTCAGGAAAATGCTGGAAAAATTTAATAGCCCCAGAAAAGCTTCTAGTTCGGTCCTGTTGGTGGGCACCGGGGCTTCCCTAATCGCCCTAACTTTATCTTTGGTGGGGTGTAATCTGGATCCATTGATCAGGTACCCCAAGAATTCTACTTCTGGTACCCCAATCTGGCACTTGCTAGCTTTATTCTTTAACCCCGCTGCTCTGAACCTCGTAAGCACCTCTCTGAGTCTCTCCTTCAGCTGTATTTTGTCTTTGGCTGTTATTAGGACGTCGTTGAAGTATGGGACAACACCTGGTAATTTGTTTAGCACTCGTTCCATTATTCCTTGGAAAATCCCCGGGGCCACGCTAATGCCGAATTGTAGTCTATTGCATTTAAATGCCCCGCGGTGAGTAACTATCGTATGGGCTTCTGCAGTCTTGCGATCAACAGGAAGTTGTTGGTATGCCTGCGCGAGATCTAGTTTTGTGAAAATGGTGCCTGCAATAGATGTTGGACCACAGGCACTGGATATGCACTCTGTTGAAGGGCCTTATTGAGTGTGCACTTATAGTCTGCGCATATGCGAATGGGCCCATCGCTTTTTATGGGAGTTACTATAGGGGTTTCCCACTTTGCATGATCGACTGGCTCTAAGATTCCCTGACTGATTAATTTATCTAGTTCTTGGTCAATTTTTGGCTTCAACACAAAGGGAACCCTGTGAGCTTTAACTCTAACAGAAGGTATACTGTCTAAACTAAAAGAAATCAGGATGCCCACGTACTATGGTACTGTAGTGGCGCAGTGGTTAAAAGCAGCACTGCAATCTGAACTGCTAGTTCAGAAGTTCAGCTGTTCAAATCTCACCAGGCTCAAGGTTGACTCAGCCTTCCATCCTTCCGAGGTGGGTAAAATGAGGACCCAGATTGTTGGGGGCAATATGCTGAACTCTGTAAACCGCTTAGAGAGGGCTGTAAAGCACTATGAAGCGGTATATAAGTAAGTGCTATTGCTATTGCTATATTACTTGCCAAGCTTTTGGTAAAAGATGTCCTGGAATTCATGCAGCAGGTCATCGCAGTCGGCATCAGCATTCATTTCATTAATAGTAGTCTCGTCTCTGGTCACCCTCATTCTTAACGCTCTGAACCAGTCGAGTCCCAGTAGGCTAGGTATTCTATCGCAGGCAATCGTTAGTGGCAGGCTTGCTTCCTGGTCGTCGAACTTCACAATGACTTCTCTATATCCCAAAACTGGAATCCGGTTCCCTTGACAGTCGGAAATTCGTACTGTCTGTGTCTTTAGCTGCTCTTGGGTGAGGTTAGGCATGGCTTTCTTCGCAGCTGACCAGGACATGATGTATATTGATGAGCCCATATCTATCACCATTTCACAGGGGGAGCCTTCCACGAGTACAGTGATGCAAATTTTTGAGTTATTCTGAGTGCTCACTTGGTTCACCCTAATATAATTCAGCCGGATTTTGGATTGTAGTTGTTTACTCATTGGTTGGGGCCTCTCTCTTCTCATCTTGGCTCAATCGGAGAATAGTTTTGCCCGGTGCCTCTGGGAGGGACTCGTGGCACCTTGCAGACTTGTACGATGTGGCCAAATTTTCCACATCTTCATCATACGGCCTCGTGGAACTGGCAAGCTGTTTGGGGGTGCTGCCCCCCACAACTGTAGCACACTCCTGGCCCTGGCCTTCGTGCCTCACCCCCTTGGTGCTGATCCATCCAGAATACTTCCTCTTCTTCGTGATCTGGCAGCTCAGTATTCCAATGAGTTTCGTGCACCTTGGAAATTGGTTTAGTAGGGGTCAGAGTGCTTTTTTGGCACCATGTTTCGGCAGCCTTATTAGATGTCTTGGATGCCCTGGCCTCCTCTAGCACAGTTTTCAGGGTCAGGTCATCACTCTCGCACCCCACGAATGAGCTGGACCAGTAGCGCATCATCTAAATCCTGAAATCTGCAATAGGTGGACACATCCTGCCTGGGAATTGTCCCGGTACCTCGGTCGTGTTCCTACGGTGTTCTCTCCAGGGCAGCCCATTCTAAAAGAGAACGTGTCATGAGTTCGAGAAGTTTGAACTCACGAGAGGTTCTCTTTTAGAACGGGCTGCCATGGAGTGAACACCATAAGAACTCGACTGAGGTACTGGGACAAGTCCCAGGTAGGATGCGCGTCTCGTGCTGGGACTTGGCAGGGTGGGCAGGGTGGGGCGCGTATCCTACCTGGGACTTGTCCCAGTACCTCGGTCGCGTTCTTATGGTGTTCTCTCCACGGCAGCCCGTTCTAAAAGAGAACATCCCGTGAGTTCAAACAAAATAGTCGGCAAGAGATTATAGCAATTTCTCCAGCCTGCTGCAGTTTCTAATTAATGTGATGTAATGCTACATTTTGCTTCTAATGTAAGCAAAATTTCTACTGGGGTAACAGAATACAAGGTGTAATATCTTCTGTCTCCTGCATTCCCTTATCCCTATACCAGAGCTGGCTTTCTCCTCTTCCTTGAAACCTGGACAGCTATCTTCTCTGAAAGATGATGCCCTCCCTCCCCCAGCATTCTTTTCCTAATGCTCCCTCTTCTCTCTCCCTTTGATCACAACTGCAAGTTTTGTCTATTTGTTCAACATCTTTCTAGTTGTTTAGGAATTTACCATTTTTCTGTTGATTAGCTTTCTTCTGCTAGTGGATCTGTGCAGCACTTGAGATTCAGTTCTCAAAATATTCTTTGGAGCATGAAGCCATGAACAATAACACATATCTGCAATTCTTTTAAATTAGCTGCATCTTTTCCAGGCAGCTACAAAAGGAAGAACATGACAAAAAATTGTCCGGACTCTCTAATTTCCCTTTATGTTACTTGTTTAACTTCTTCACCTTCTCTTTATCTGCCAACTAGAACTAGGTACCCTCCAAGATCTAGATGGCTGTTGTTCAGAAGAGCCAAAAACATCTGGCTCTTCACCCAGATCTTTGATGAGAGAGAGTGAGGCCCCTCATATCACTGAGTTTGTCATCTTTTATCTAATCTTTTGCCTGTGATTGATTTAATTATAAATTTTTTCATTGTTATGAGACACCCTGGATCATTGAGAATTGGGTGGTATATCAATTTTGTAAATTATTACCAATATTAAGTCCTCCTCTAGGGCTGTGTCAGAGGTAATAACAAAGATTGATAGACTGTTGGACAAACAGTTTTTAGAGACATCTAGAGAAATTGTCAGTTCATTTATGCTCTGCCCCATAGCAGCTGGGCACTCTATATATCTTTAATCTCTAGATTATGGAATTGAGACTATTTGTGTCAAAAAGTAAATCTTCCTTTGTCTGGAATAGCTGTTTTGAATGCAAAGGGGGGGAAATGCATCTTGAGCCTGTGTCAAATGCCCACCATGGCCACGCCCCTTGGCCATGCCTTCCAGGCCACACACACACACACACACACACACACACACACACACACACACACACACACACGGCCCTCTGAGGTCAAACACAACCCTGATGTGGCCCTCAATGAAATTGAGTTTGACACCCCTGGGCTAAACCATACAATGAATGGCTAAGGAAACTAGTTTGTTTAGCCTACCTAACAGGTGATATGATAGCCATCTTCCAATACTTGAAGGACTATCATGAGGAAGAGAGCTTAATTTATTCTCCAAAGCACCTGGGGGCAGGACAAGAAGCAGTAGGTGGAAACTGGTCAAAGAGAGATCCATCCTCGAATTAAGGAGAAATTTCCTGACAGTGAGAACAATTAATTAATGGAACAGCTTACCTCCCAGAGTTGTGAGTGCTCCATCACTGGAGGTTTTCAAGAAAAGATTGGACAACCATTTGTTTGGAATGATATAAGATCTCCTGCCTTGGGCTAGGGGTTGGACTAGAAAACCTTCAAGGTCCCTTTCAGCCCTATGATTCTATAAATTATATCACTGCACTTCTGAAAATGATAATATTTCACTGCACCATTTCTTTGGAACCCTAGAATTGGCTAATTTTAGGGTTATGCGGGGGGGGATACATTGCACTATACATTGATTTATTTATGGGGCAGCCAGAGGATTTGTGGTAATACCGTTTTTTTCATGCTGCAATCATATATTCTGAGGTCTACAGTCTCACTTGTAATGGAATGTGTGAGCTGTTGGCAGCTGCAGGCACATCTGGGAGGTAGTTGGGATATATAATTGTCCAAATGGGAAATCCCTGACTCTCTGCTCCCATCTACATGGAAGGTAGGCTTCCACCTTACCCCAACATGTTTCCTTCAGGGGCCAGCTTTCTTTAAGATGTTCCTGTCTGGAGGAAGAAAAAGGAAGGGCATTTCTGTTGTTGTTGTTCCTTCCTTCTTTTCTAGAGCACCAAAGCAATTAGGAGTGTCAGGCTACTTCCCTAAACAGAATGAATGTATCACATACAAAGTATAACAAGACAATCTAAGTCATGAATGCTGGGCATGAAAAAAAAATGGGAGATGTAAAAAGAAATTAGGGTTCCTACTAGGAGCAACCCACCTTTTTTCTCAAAAAATTACCAGATAGATTTCAGTACCCAGTAGGCTAATTTGTCTAAAATTGTTTATTCTTTTTCTATGCTCTAACAGAAATATTTTCTAATATGTTTAGATTTCAATTACAAGGCAATATTCCTTTTTCCTCACTTTAAGAAGTTTAGTTGTCTAGTTTAGACTTCAGAAAATCCCTCATTTCATTAAAAAAAAACAATTCCTTGAGGACCTGCTCCATTGTGTTGGGAAGCCACCACAATGCCACTGTGGTGCTTGAATGCACTGCATGTACATTGTACACTTGTTCAGCGTAAACACACAGTTTCTGTTTGGTGCTTCCTTCCCTTCTGACAAAGTTGTGACTCAAATGTTCTGTATCAACTGTACTTGGATGCAGCTTAAATATTATTCTGAACATAATGTCCATCGTCAAATTACTTTATAGTTAATAGAGTTCTCTACATTTTGAATCATTCTCTGTGCAGCCAAGAACAATTTGTGAAATCCAAACTTATTGGATTTAAAAGATAGTTTTAACTTCCCTGTATGGTGACGCCTCCACCAAGGCTCCCCTTCTTTTTCCCTTCCAAGAAAGGTTGCTAAGATACAGAAATTGATATGAAGTTTCATTCTGAGAATCTTTCTTGACAAGGGCACTGGGTGTTCCTTCCATTTCAATCAGCTCCATTTATTTATTTGTTTGTTTGATTGATTATTAAATCTACTGTATTTGCTGCCCATCTTGCCACAAGGCTAGTCTGGATGGTTTACAAAGTTAAAAACAGTAAAATTATACCAATATAAAATTATTAAAAAATATAAATTATGGTAAAAAGACGGGGAGGGAGGGAACAGAGTGTGCAAGGGATGAGGTGGGATCTGCTATTAGTCCATCAGTGACCTCCAGCTTGACACTCCTCCACTGGGTCCCAAGCCAACTGGCAGAGTCAGGTCTTCAGATCCTTATCGAACGTCAGGCATGTGAGAGTGGTGCTCACCCTGGGGGGCAAGATATTCCAAAGGGCAGGAACCATGGCAGAGAAGGCTCTTCTCCTGGACCCTGCCAGAAAATGCAGGGCTCCACCCCTGATTATTGAGAGACTATCCTGTAGCTCTTAAGAGAGGATCTTGAATCTGGGCTCTGAGGTTGAATAAATAATGAATAAATGGGTGGAGGGGCAGAATCTATTTTTACGGGATCTTCATAGAATGAAGGGTATGGGTCATAAGGTAATAAAGTAGGGATGATTAATGCAGGAAAAGAAAGGAAAGGTGGGGTCATAGAGGGGGAAATTGGAGTAAATTGCATTAACATGAGATGATGACAAATGAGGCAATCGAAACAGAACTGTTATCTGGTTTTCAATCCTATTACAATTCTCAGGGGAACAGTTTTGCCATTTTCTACAATAAGGTAAGGAAAGAGTTCATACATCATGGCATATGATGTATGTCAGGGAAGCTACAAGGCCTTTATCTAATTCAGTTCAATTCAGTTTATTACAGTCATAGACTAGAGATCAAGCCCTTATCCAATGGCATCTTAGAGATACTGGGAATGCAAAAATCATTGGAAAGATCAACAATATCCTGTAGTTTTATCTATGATTACGATGCCTTTGCCTCAGTGTTGACTCCTGACAAGTTGTCTTAGCAGTTTTCTTGGCAAACTTTTGGGAAATAGTTTGACATTGCCATCTTCCTAGGGCTGAAAGAAAGTGACTGGCCCATCACAGCCTAGTTGACTTTGTATCGAAGGCAGGACTCAAACTCACAATCTCCCAATTTCTAGCCCGTTGTCTTAACCACAATATAAAACTATCTCTCCCTGTATTATGATATTATTCTTCATATATTTTAGTCTGCTTCTGTCACTGCTGTTGCCACTGCCAAGAGTTGTAGAATGGAATTGCCTGGTAACCAAGGGAATTAGGTGTCACTCCCCCTACAAGCTAAGTGATATCTAATTTTGTGAACTCTCTTTAGTATTATACTGGGCCAAAACAAATATCCAAGAGACTATTGCTACTTTCTTCTGATCTTTGAATACTTGCTTAGTTATTGCAGCAGAAATAGAGTGAATGTCATTATCAGTACCCAAATCCTTCTTAAAGGTATGCTTAATGAGCATTAATTTTATATCATGCAAATGCAAAAACAGATGCTTGACCTTTTCATTTTCTGTATATCTTCTCTTCTGGTACTACAGTTCATTTGTCTCCTTGCAAATACATTTAATCCAAGACCTGTGTTATATGTCTATACTTGGGCAATACCAGGGCCATCTTAACAGCATTATGGTTCCCTGGGCAAAGCAGTGTTCTGGGGCCCCTATGTAGGGTACCCAGATGTCCTGATTTTATCAGGATTGTCCTGAATTTTAGAAACTTGTCCTGATTCTGAAAATGTCCTGATTTTGTCCTGAAATTCGAGTTCCCATCCTGATTTGTCCTGAACTTTTGTAAAATTTTAGGATAATCAAGATGAACTTTAAATGAAACCCCTGCCACAATCTAGCCTTTGCTGATGTTTGCTCACTATGACCAATAAAGAACTGAAGTTGGCTTCCGGCGGTGACGTCACCACACAAAGGAGGAAAAGAACAGGGCTCTGTTCTTGGACTCCGATCGTTCCCGATAGAAAGCCGCTAAAGGCATCGACGCTTTTGGAGGAAGCGTCAATAAGAAAGGGGAACTTCCAAGGACTTCAGGGGTGAAACGCAATCCCCCAGAAAGTTCAGGAAACCTCCATTATTTCTGACGGGAAAGAGGTCTGCAACTTTCGGCAAATTAAAGTGGTGACAGCAGCACAGCAGGAAGACGAAGAGGGAGACAATATTCCACTCAAAACCGAGTGAAAGTCCAAAAAGAAGGAAATCTAAATCGTATGAAAGAGAAGAAGCAAAAACCGAGTCTCCGCAGTGAGAGGCAGATTTTGCCCAAAGGAAAGCGGCACTTATTTGAAGAAGAGCAAAGATAAAAGTTTTTGAGAGTGACGCTGCAAGATAAGTATACATGGAAAGATCTTGAACTCAAATGTGATATTAACATTTAAGGGAAAAGTTGAATCTATTTTATGAAGGAGTAAATCTTTTACTGTTGGACTGTGAAACTGATAGACTGTGTGAGTGTATAAGAGGGATGGAAACTGGTGCACAAAGTGAGTGAAAGTGATTACTATTACATTTTGAATATCCCGATGAAAGTTAACTATTCACTGTGGTCCTGAGAGAAGCTGAGCGGATGGTGAGATCTGGATTGTGGCTCCTCAGAAAGGGATTGTGAACTTTGACAAATAAACCTAAACTCGACTTGAGGATTATAATACATGGAAGCATTGCGATTACTTTGGATACTATAATCCCGAAACGGAAAACGCTTTGAGATAGACTTTCGGAGCAAAGAATCATAGGAAAATTAACGGCGGGACGCCATGAAAGACTTAAAATCCTTTGCTTTTTTTGTATTACTGGTCAGTTGTTGAAGATTCTGTTTGAAATCGAATCGTGAATTCTAGGATTTCTGGAAACTAGACAGTGTTAACAAATCGCAATGGATCGAGGGTCGGAAAGATGGAAAGAGTAAAAGTGACCTGGCAGCGGGATGAATAAAGATGAAAAGGCCTGTGACTAATTCCTGGAGAAAGGGAAAGAACTCTTTTGACCAATTTTGTCTCTGGATTATTAAAGAAACATTATATCCTATTTGCAACACTGTAATCATATTTTTTTTAAAAAAAATTTTTTTTATTGAGGTATAAACATTAAAAAAGACAAACGTACATTAAACAAGACATTATATGTACTTACATGTACATATATACATATAAACTTTTACGGTAAACGTCTTCACTTTATCTTTTTACTTATATATTTCTACACGACTGTATATACCTATATATATAACATTTTTCTTCTCGTTTTTATCTAATTATAAGTTAATAAATACATACATATATTTATAGTAATTAAACTTATCTATTGTTCTATAGATTTATAAGTTATAGGTTATGAATTATCTATCAATCTAAACATTTCTATATTTCTTTTTTTTTTCTTTTCTCTTTTCTAGCCAATTATAAAAAGGATTCCAAATTTCAAAAAACGCTGAATTTTCTTTCTGGTTTAGTTCCATTGTTAGTTTGTCCAATTCCGCGCATTCTAGAATTTTTCTAATTATTGTGTTTTCTGTCGGTACGTCACCTTGTTTCCAATATTGCGCTAGGGATATTCTTGCCGCTGTTAGTACATGAGTTATAATATACCAATGTTTCTTTTCTATAGTTTGCTCTAACATCCCTAACAGAAAGGTTTCTGGTTTAATATTTATTTTTTGGTTGGTTATTTCTTCGAGCCAGTTATGGATTATTTGCCAGAAATTTTTGATTTTAGGACAGGTCCACCACATATGGTAATATGTTCCGTTTTTGTGCGGGCATCTCCAGCATTTGGGGTTCATGTTCTGATACATTCTGGCCAATCTCGCTGGTGGTAAGTGCCATCTATAATACATTTTATAAATGTTTTAGTTATTTTCAGGTTTTTAATCCAAATTTCTTCCCATTGCTCCAAATTTACTTCATATCCGAAATTTTTAATCCAACTAATCATATTTCCTTTAACCGTTTCTTTTTTCATTTTATGATTTATTAGAAATTTATAGATTTTTGTTATCATTTTTTTTCTTGTCCCAGTAAAATTTTGTCCAATTCTGATTTCTTTTTTGCTATTCCAAATTTATTCTTATCTTCTTGTAATCTAGTTTTAATTTGGTGATATGGCCACCAGTCTATTCCAATTCCTTGTTCTCTTAAAGTTTGAATCTCTTTTAAGTTTCCTTGTTCGACCAGTATTTCTTCGTACTTAACCATTTTGTGTATATCTGTTGTGGTAGGATAGGTAATCGCCTCCATAGTTGAGAACCATATCGGAATTTCTTTGTAGTGTTGGTGTTTTATTTTGTTCCATATGTTGTATAGTGACTCTCTAATTTTGTGTTTTTTGAAATAGGAGTGTGTTTTGTGTTTTCCATCCCATATAAATCCGTGCCATCCTACCTGTAGATCATGTCCCTCGAGGGTTAGTATTCTTTTATTGTTAATTTTGATCCAATCCGTTACCCACTGTAGTATTGCTGCTTGGTAATAGGTTTCCCAATCTGGGAGTCCAAAGCCCCCTTGCTCTTTATTTTGCTGTAAGTATTTTAATTTAATTCTTGCCTTTTTCCCTGCCCAAACAAATTTAGATATCATTTTATTTAAGTTGTCAAAGTATTTTCTGTCTAATTTAATTGGTATCGTTTGGAACAGATATAATATTTTTGGTAACACTGACATCTTGATCGTCGAGATCCTCCCTATTAGTGAAATGGGTAGTTTGGTCCATTTTTCCAAGTCTTTTTCTATTTGTTTATTCAGTTCTGTATAATTATCGTTCTTGATTGTTGTACATTTAGCCGTTAGTATTATACCTAGATATTTAATTTTCTTAACAACTTGGACACCCAATTTCTCTTCTAATTCTTGAATTTGTTTATTTGGCAAGTTTTTTGTTATTATTTTAGTTTTATTTTTATTAATTTTTAAGCCTGCTACTTTTCCAAATTTATTTATTTCTTCTACTAATTTTGGTCCAACCTCTATCGGATTTTCTATATTGAAGACCATGTCATCTGCAAAAGCTTGAAGTTTGTACTCTTGTCCTCTAATTTTAAGTCCTTCAATGTTTGGGTTTTGCCCGATTTGGTGTAGTAGCGTTTCTAATGTGAATATAAATAGCAAGGGGGACAGTGGATATCCCTGTCGTACTCCTTTTTGAATGTCAAATTTATCTGTTGTGTCTTGGTTTATAATTATCTTAGCTGTTTGTTTTGAATATATAGCTCTAATCATCCTGATATATTTGGGCCCAAAATTTGTAATCTCTAATTTTTTTATGAGAAAGTCCCAATTTAGATTGTCAAAGGCTTTTTGGGCGTCGAGGAACATGAGAGCTACAGGTTTTCCTGGATTTACCTCATAGTATTCTAGTATATCCATGATCGTTCTCGTGTTATTTCTAATATTTCTATTTGGGAGGAAACCGTTTTGGTCAGGGTGTATGTTTTTATTAATTATGTTTTTTAATCTTTCCGCCATTATTGTCATGAAGATCTTATAGTCCACGTTCAACAGCGAGATTGGCCTGTAGTTTTGTATCTTCTGCTTTTCTGTTTTGTCTTTTGGAATTAGTGATATTGTTGATTCTGCCCAGGTTTTAGGGATTTCCCCTTTGTTTAGGACTTCATTATATGTTACTAGTAATAGTTGTTTTAAGGAGTTCTGTAGTTCTTTATAACACTCCGCTGGTATACCGTCCGGTCCAGGTGTTTTGTTATTTTTTTGTTTTTTTTATGGCTTTTTCCAGTTCTGGCAATGTTATTTCTTCCTCTAATATATTTTTATCTAAATCTGTTTTTTTTTATTGAAAAAGTTTTATTAGTACAGAGTACAAACATTTTTTAATTTTTCTCCCCCCTCACCCACCCCCTTCCCTCCCCCCTCCCCCCGGACTCCCCCCCAGAGAGAATACAGGGCATAATATCAATAATAAAAAAAGAGAAAAAAGAAAAAAGACCACAAAAAGACCACAAAAACCCCTCAACTCCAAATTATACATTGATAGATTACATCATTAAACTTCTATATTTTATATCATCTGTATATAAAGTAATGATAAAAAATAGAGAAAAAAATAGGAATAAAGATACAAAAAAAAATACAGAAAAAACAAAGATAATAATAAAGAAGACAATTATGCAAAGGAAAAAGAACAATTTCTTCCTCCTCCTTTCAATCATCTACCCTAGACAACGTCCACTCAGAATAAGTAAAACTTAAATGAATATTACATAATAACTAAGTATAAATTACAAAAATCCTAAACTTCATCATAATATTAATAGCATAATATTACCATACATCAAATTATTTCCAAAAAATTATAATTCTTAAAAAAGTATTAGTAATAATAATAATAATCTGAATTATGCAAAGCAAAGGAAACAATTTCTTCCTCCTCCTTTCAATCAACTATCCTAGACAGCCTCTAGTCAAAATTAAATAAGACTTAAATAAGTATTATACTTCCAAAAAATTCTAAATCTTTAAAAGGTATTAATAATTCTAAATCTTTAGAAAGCATTAATAATAATAATCTCAAAATTAAATAAAACTTGAGAAAATATTACATAAATAATATCTAAATATTAAATAATAAAAACTTTTAGATTTCATCATAACAACATAATATTATTATACATCAACTTATTAACTCAGGAAAGGAAAAAAAATATCCTTAAAAGTATTATTAATAATAATAATAGAAAAACATAGAGGGGAAAGAAAAAAAAGCCAAAGACAAAGGAAAATCCTTCCTTTGAAACAAATTTTAAAGTCTAATTATAATACTTTATAAATTAATAATTTTAATTAAAAATTCCAATTCTTGAAAAAATATTAAAAGAAAAAAGTTAAAGGAAAAAAAGAAAGCAAGAAAAAAAAGGAAAAGGAATAATACAATCATATTAATCTCCATCCATCTAATACATGTCAACACTGCATCTCTTTGTATCTTATTAGTTGCCTCCTTTTGTATCTTGATGATTTTAAATTTATCAGCTCGTCTCCCATCTGATCCCAATCCTCCATCTCCTTTTCCACATCTTTCTGACTCTGCCATTCGCTTTGACTCTTTGAAACTATTTCATTTTGATCCGGTAAGGATGGCTTTTCCTCCTTGTCCTCTTCTACATTCATACGTCCTTCTTCTGGAATTTTAGATATATCAGCCTTTAAAACGTTGACATAAAATTCAGTAGCTTTCTTTGTCGTATTCAGCCGGTATCTTTTCCCCAAAAATTTCACCATTACTCCTGTTGGTGCTTCCCATTTATATTGTAAATTCAAGCTTTTAAATTCATCAATCAAAAAAGTAAATTCTTTTCTAGCTTTAAGCATTTTGGAGGGAATTTCTTTCCATATCCTAAATTCCTGACCATTCACCTGAAGATTATTCTTAAACGTTGCCTGTATAATTCTGTTCCGTAAGACTCTTGTAGTAAAATATATAACAATGTCCCTTGGTAGATGTTTTTGTTTTGCATACCACGAGTTGACCCTGTATATCTTTTCAATTTGTGTAGCCAATTCATCTTTAGACATTCCAGAGCCCTGCTCCAAGGCTCAATCATTCTTCCTTTCAAGTCATCATATAATCCCTCCTTCAACCCTCTAACTCTTATAGTGAATTCCATTCTTCTAAACTGTGACGTCAACACCTCTGTTTCAAAATTTACAATGTCCTTTTGAAATTTATTTATATATTCCACCGAAGTTGCCAAAGCTTGTTTATTTGTTTCAATACAGTCCTCCAAAACATCAATGTTTGTTGCTAGTCCTTTACAAACTTCTAACATATCCACCCGTAGTTGCTTTTCCATATTCTTTAAAAGCATCCTGCATTTTTTTCTATTTCATTAATTTTTTGGTTAAATTCCAAAATTAGGTCCTGTTTCATAATCTTTAAAGTACTTAGTAAATTTTCAGATGTCAAAGATTGTGGAGGTGTTGACTCAGTAACAAGTTAAATTTTAGAAGTATAAACGGAGGGATAGCCAACCCTTTTATTCAAAACAGTCATTCCAGACTTTGAAGCCATTGTTGTAATTCCAAAGGAATGCACAGAAAATGCCAAATCTCTATCAGTCGTTATTATAATCCAAAATCGAGAAACAAAGAAAAAAAAGCCAATTTTCAGATTCAAAAGTTTCCATAAGAAAAAAGCCACAAGCAGAGCACAAGTCACTTTCACTTCTTCTTTGTTGTAATTCCAAAGAAGTGCAGAGAAGGGCCAAATTTCTAAAAAAAATTCTTGCAATTTCAAAGGCAAATAATCTTTTGTTGTTGTTGTTGTTGTTTTTAAAGTTATCAGTTGTTGTTATAATCCAAAATCGAGGAACAGAGAGAAAAAACCAATTTTCAAAATTTCCACAAGAGAAAAAGCCACAGAGAAAATGAAAAAACAATCTTTCCAGACTTTGAAGCCATTGTTATATTTCCAGAGGAGTACAAAGAAAAAGCCAGGTCTCTAATTAAGGTTCTTACCAGTTTCAGAGGCAGAAAGTTTTTTATTTTTTATTTTTTTAAAGTTATCAGTTGTTATTATAATCCAAAATCAGGAACCAGAGAGAGAAAAGCCAATTTTCAGATTCAAAAATTTCCATAAGAGAAAAAACCACAAGCAAAACGAAAGTCACTTTCACTTCTCCTCCCAACTTCTTCAAATGCCATATTGTTACTTGTTAACTATTACTTTGTTTCTTTTCCAAAATGAAGGTTGGCAGAGGGGTTTAAAAAAAAGAAAATTCAATACTCGCCCATCTTAAGCTCCTGTTCCTCTCTGTCTGCTTCTTTAAGCCATAAAATGATTATAAATCCCATTCAGGAAGCAGCGGTGTAGATTCGGCATCTTGCTCCGCAAAGGCGGAGGTTTCCGGATTCCCGGAGCAGGAGACAGGCTGCCTGGGGAGCCTTCACCCTTCGCGCCCCTGGATGGCTCCTAGGGCGCTAGGGGGGCTCTACCCCACCTGTCAAGCTCTCTTCTCTCCCCTATGTCTGGGTCAGAGATTTCCAAGCTGCCAGACAGCTGTTCTGGCGGCTTGGCAAGGAATCGGAAAGGCGCTCTAAAAAGAGCGTCCTCAATGCCGAAAGCCGAAACCGGAAGTCCTGTTATTGATGTATCGTTTGCTTGTTGCAGGTAGATTTGAATATCATCTTCCCTTATTTCCTCTTTTTTATATAGTTCCCTAAAGTATTTAAGTATTATATCTTTTTTCTCCTCTATCATTGTTTTTACTTCACCATTCTCATCTTCTAATTGTTGTATGTGTCTTTCTTCTCTTTCCTTTCGTAGTTTATAGGCTAACCACCTGCCTGGCTTATTAGCATTTTCAAAATAATTTTGTTTTGCTGTTTTAATTTTCTGTGCCACCTCCTCTTGTGTCAGTAAGTTGATTCTATGTTTAATTAAAACCTTTTCTTCTCTATTTTTTTCATTTAGCGGTTCAATTTGTTGTTCATATTCTAATTCTCCCATTTTTTTTGCAATTCATTAATTTGTTTATTTTTGTTTTTATTTCTCCTTATGGTATATGTTGCAGTTAGTCCTCTTATATATGCTTTTGCGGTGTCCCATAGGTTTTGAATCGTGGTGTCATTATTCCAGTTTTCCTTCATGAAAAAGGCTAACTCTTTTTCCATGTAATTGATATAGTTCTTTTCTTTTATTATAGCCTGGTTCATAAACCATCTCTTATTTGCCCTTTTCCTCCCTTTTATTGTGAAAACTATGGGATTATGGTCTGCCCATATGTTTGGTTTTATTTCAATTTCTTGCATGTTATTCAGTATTTCTATATCGGCCCAAACCATATCTATTCTCGACCAAGAGTTTTGTGGGGTGGAGTAGTATGTGTATTGGTTTTCATGTGGGTGATTTTCCCTCCATGCATCTCTAAGGTTAAGTTCCCTAGCCAAATCAAAGAATTCACGTGGTAATGTCTTTCTTTCATAGTGTTTTTTATTCACTGATTTATAATCCAATTTATTGTCTAGTACAGCATTGAAATCTCCCACTATACAAATATTTTCTTTCTCTAGTTTGATTATTTGTTCCTGCTGTTCTTTATAATATTCTTTTTGTTTATTGTTAGGGGCATAGATTGTTATGAATAACATTTTTTTTGGTTTATTGAAATCTCTATCATCAATATTCTGCCTTCATTGTCTTGGAATATTTGTTTTGGTTGCAACCAGTCTTTAACATATACTGCAATTCCTCTCTTTTTTGAATCATCCAGTGATGTAAACAGTTTCCCCAGTTTTTGTACTTCTAATAGTTTAGCATGTTCTTTTTTGACATGTACCTCTTGCAGACAAATTATATCTAAATTTTGTTTTTGTAGTTTATTGAAAGTTTGTCTTCTTTTAATCGGTGAATTAATTCCATTTATGTTAACTGATAAGATTTTGACTACATTTTCCATTTTATTGTTTTGCTGTTGCCCTAGCTGTTCTTACACTTCGTGTTTCTATTTGGGTCTTACTGTGTACTTTCTCTAACTTCTCTGTTTCTTCTGTACTTTGTTCCTCTTGGCTTTGTGTTTCTATCTCTATGCTACTCTCTCCTTCTAATTCTAGATATTGCTCGATAAATTGGTCTGCTTTCTCGAGTGTGTCTATTCTTATTTTTTTATCTTTCCATGTGACCAGAAGTCCTTCTGGCACTAGCCATCTGAATGGTATTCCTTTTCTTATTAATTTTACTGAGAGATATTGAAAGTCCCTCCTTTTGTCTCTTATTCTTTTTGGTATCTGTTTCAAGATTATAATATCCTTTCCTTTGTAGTTTATTTGTCCTGTTCTTGTAATTTTGTAAATCTCATCTCTTATATGTTTTTTTGTAAATTTAACATGGATTTCTCTGGATAATTTATGTTTCCTTATATAGTTATTCTGGACTCTATAAATCTCATCAATGTTGGTTTTTATTTCTTCCTTATCTACTTGAAGGACTTCTGCCAGAATTTCTGACATTAAGTTTAGGGCATCTTCTTCCTTTTCTTCTAAGACATTTTGGAATCTCAGGTAATAGCTTGCTTTTTCGAATTCTAGCTGTGAGATTGCCCCCT
Source organism: Diadophis punctatus similis (assembly GCA_023053685.1). NCBI lineage: Eukaryota > Metazoa > Chordata > Lepidosauria > Squamata > Dipsadidae > Diadophis > Diadophis punctatus. The sequence goes on from JALIGW010000031.1 coordinate 464,608, forward strand.
CTAACTCTCTGTTTATCATTCTCAATCTTTCTTCTGTTGCATCCTGCCTTTTTTCTACCTTCTCTGTTTTTTCCACTATTATTTTTATTTGTTGTTCATGGTTAGCTACTATTTCTTGTATATTTTCCATTCTACTATCTAATTTCTTGATATCTCCCTTGACTACCTCGAAGTTCCCTTTCATTTCCTCATGGTTGCTTTCTATTGTTTCTTGTGTTTTTGTCATTTTTCCCTGTGATGCAAACATAAACTCCTGAATTCTATCAAGTGAGGCCTGCATGGATTGTAGGGATGGTGTTTGTCCCTGTTTCTCTACTGTCGTCATTTCAGTTAATAGTCTTTGTCCTGCTGGTGATGGTGCTGCCGAAGCTGCTTTCTTTACAGTTTTTGTCACCGTAGTCAAGGACATTTGTACTTTTGTAAAGAAATTGTAGTTTTTAAAGAAGTTATTCCACACTTTCATATAACCTCTTCGTGGCTTCTCCCTTCCCCCCCCTTCTTCACCAAACAATCAATAACAATATTCTAAATCCACTATTAACAATATTCTAAGCATTTTACTATTTGTACTTCTTAATTCTTAATTTCAAATTTCTATATATTTGTTTTTTTATATCCTTCAATTAATCTAATCAATCAATTTCTATAGTTATCAATATATCATTCAATCTATCTATAAAATATCTTACAATTACTTATCACTATATATTAAATTTAACCTTTTGTAAATACTCCAATACTTCTTTTAAACCAATTGAAAATAGCTATATTGTTATTGTTATTATTATTTTGTTATTCAGCTAAATATTAAATATAGATCCACATTCTATATTCAGTCCCAAAGGGTTTTTTTTTACTGAGAAAAGCAATCAATGTGTCCTCAATTAGATTTCCAAGATGTCTTCTGTTTCAAGAGCTGCACAGTCACTGTCTTTTTTTTCCAGTTGTGTTCCTTTTATCTGTCTCTGTTGTATATCTCCTTTTTCTGTAGCAAATCTAAGGTTAAGCAGCAGCCTCCCCAAGTTCACAGCAGTTTCAAATGTAACAGTTTCAAGTGTGTATTCCAAACTTTATGTTAATCTCGGACCGTAGTTGTTAAATAGTATCTCCTTTTCTAATCTTCAACTCCTCCAAGATGTCGCTGTCAGAAAAAGTTCTGTGTCACTGTTACAATCACTTTCTTATCTGCTTGCTTCCATAGAAATAACAAAGTCAAATATTTCACTGTTCTTGCGTTTTCCTTATTATTCAGACTCCAAAAAGTTTCAATCTTAAAGCTAGCAACAATTTTTATGCTTAGTCTTTCTCCAGTCCTTTTTTTTAATAATATCTTCTCTTATAACTCCTAACCGCTCATGTGCCGCCCGTTCCTCTCAGGAGACTATCGCTTTTCCACCTTGCGCAGAGGGCAAAAGAACGCAAATGGTGGCGTCCTGGCGTCCCGGGAAAGCGGGCGGGGGAAGCCCCGTGCCGCAAACGCCGCCAGCTTCTTCGGCTCGGCGGCAACGAACAGGCAAGACCACACCGGTAGGAACCCACCCCTGGTTCCAATATCTCAGGGGTTGCCACAAAGAAGAAGGAGTCAAACTATTCTCCAAGGCACCTGGGGGTAGAACAAGATGCAATGGGTGGAAACTAAACAAAGAGAGAAGCAACTTAGAACTAAGGAGAAATTTCCTGACAGTTAGAACAATAAATCAGTGGAACAGCTTGCCTCCAGAAGTTGTGAATGCTCCAATGTTGCTGGACATTTTAAAGAAGATGTTGGATAACCATCTGTCTGAAGTAGTGTAGGGTTTCCTGCGTAAGCAGGGGTTGGACTAGAAGACCTCCAAGGTCCCTTCCAACTCTGTTATTATTGTTATTATTGTTATTGTTGAAAAACAATGGCATCTTTCTTTGATATGAGGAATGGAAATTCCTTTTTCAATTGATCGTTGAAATGGCATTTCCTCTTTTTTTATTTTTTCATCCCTTAAATGAAATTTAAAATTTAAAATAAAATATAAAGCTACACAAACGATGCAAGCACATTATGAATAAATAAAATTAATTATTACAACTGAAACTTTAATAACATAAGCGAATAAACTTCACTAAAATATAAATTTAAATTATTTTACACTTCTGTTGACAACAGGGTTGTATAAACTTGTAAATAAAATGATACATATTTGGAAATTATTAAATAGATAATGAATTAATAAGACGTGAATTGTGCTTACCTCTGTATAACTGAATATTCACTGAGAAAGAAATAATTACCGTGAGTCATTCAATTGCCAACGTGCCGTGAGTCTACTGCATGCGTATGTGCCATGTCGTGTTTTGGTAAGTAGTAAACAAAGCCACTTGTGCGCAATGCTCTCTCTCAAGGTCTCCCATGCGGAGCGCATGCATCTCATAATCGCGTCTTATACCACACTGTACCGAGCCTTGACGAATTGTCATGTCAAATACAAATATGTCACATAATGTGCAACAGATTAGTCTTCAAATATTGAAAAGGAGGACATGTAGGAGGACACTTTTCAAGGGAGGACAGAACTTACAAAAGAAGGACTGTCCTCCCTAAAGGAGAACGATTGGTCACCTTACTAAGTATAGGAGTTCCTCATGAGGATTAGGTCTATATAAGAAAATCTCCTCATGGACATTCATTAGGGAGAGGAAAGCAGAAGTGGTGGGTAGTTTCAAAATCAGGCAGGCCTGAGGCTACACTTTCTTCCAAAAGCTGTTGCTCTTCAAGGAAGAGTTCAGGTGAAACAACATACAGATATGGCAATGCAGAAAGAATAAGATACTCTTGCTTCCTCTAATCATATTTCTGTTTCTGCAGCAAAGTAAGCAACGTTTATATACTTTTACAGTGGGAGACTCAGTATTGCTCTCTCTCCCTAGACAGCTGTCTCAGAGTGCTCCACTCTGCCCAAAGACCCAAAGGCATGAAGGAGAAAGCTGTGGTAACTTCGCTCTCTGGTGGAAAAGTTAGGAAGAATCACCTTGAGCTACCTCTTTTACTTTGGATTGGCAATAGAGTACATAGTTCTATGAGATACAGGTCTCTGCATAAATAAATTTAAACTGAAATAAATATACACAAGAGCAAAATGCATAAATGAACAGGATTAGCAAAGTTCACCTAGATAGAAACGTTTCATACCGCTATTAGATGGGAGGGAGAATTGCTCAGAGAAGCAGCCAGAATTCCTCAGCCTGGCTTAAGCCTTACATTTGCTGGAGGGATTCAGGAAGCTCCTGTGTCTGTGTGGGAAATTCTTCAGTTTGTTCTTTACCCTAAAAAAGGCAAGCACTTTTCTTTCCTGAAGCGATTCAGTCTTTCCAGATGGAAAGAGCACACTCATCATGGTTTTGGCATCAGAGTCCTCCAGCCCTGTCTTCAGATGAATTGAGCCCAAGTGTTTGCTTAACCACTTCAAGCAGCCACCGTCCAGGGCTTCCAAGGTCAGGAAGAGGAGGAGGAGAACAACAAGGACTCCTATGGGTAGAAGACTAGCTGGCATGTGTAGAGGAGAGGAAACATGACTAGCAAATGCTACTAAGAAGAAACATTGGTGAATTCTGGAGGCCAGAAAATGGGAGGCAAATACAGCTATTCTCATTGTGTTTTGTTAATCATAAGCTCTAAAACTTGTTCTTTTGTTTGTGAGAGACTATTTTAATGAAAATATAGGCAATATCCAAATGTTTCAGATGACAGCTCCTCTAACCCTTTGTCCTTGTTGTTAATGTGAACAGAAGTCCAAAGCACCTAGAGAGCAAAGGCTGGACAAGTAACTCTTTGACAAATTGTTACTAAGCTCATTGTGCTAAAAGTAAAATATGATATTCCATTGAGGTTTTCAGTCTTTTTAATTTTAATAAAAAGACTCACTGATAGCTCAGAGAAGCATAAAAAAAAACTACTGAGTCCAACTCATTCCTTAATACAGGAATTCAGCCTAAAGAATCCCAGATGGCTGTCTAAGTTCTATATAAACACATCCAGTGAAGGGGAGCTCACTGATTTACTTGGTAATTATTTCCACTGGTAAGTTGCTTTTGCCATTAAGAATTTCCCACTAATATTCAAAATCTGGCTTATTATTTAAATCCATTATGCTATGATCTGCGCTCTGGACTAAAGCAGGTTTTAATCTTCATATATGTGGCGTTTTCCCCCAGGTGTTTGAAGAACATTCCTTTAACCACCTTTTCCCAAGATTAAGCATGCCTGGCTCCTTCAGTCTGTTTTCATAGACTTGGCTTCTAATCTTTTGATCATCTTATTTATTCATCTTTGAACCAGTTTCCTGAATCTTTCTTAAACTGTGGTGAACAGAATTAGATGCAGCACTTGTGGTCAGACAAATGTAGAATAAAGTGGAATTTCCCATGTCAATAGGTCAAGCGGAGCTGGCTGGCTGGAGAGGGGGGATCATGGCCACTGTTAGGTCCCTGACCATAACTAATATTGGGTAGGACAATATATGTTTTAGCTTTTAACAGAAGTGTGTCTGTTTAGCTGAGGTGTTGCAGACTGCCACAAGAGGGAGCTAGAGTTCACAGCTTATTTCTATGGGAGTCCCTCTCTGTTTGTCTTTGGTCTTTACTACTTAGTGTAGTCTCTACTACTGAGTGTAGTCTCTGCTTCTCATTAGAGCAAGGCCTAGAGTATGTATGCTCTGCATTTCTCTCTGTGTTGTAGTTATGTATTATAGCTAAAATGTATTTGTACTGGATAATACTTGGATTGTCATTATGACTATTAAGTGTATGACTTTGGACTGTTTATAGGAAAATGCTATTTCTCAAAAGTAAACTTTAATTCAAGTTAGTGTATCTGTGTGTGGCTGAATACTTATTCACAACTGATCTCAATCTAAACGTTTCTGTATGCACAACCTTGGTAACACAAGGAATACTCTGCTAATACATTAACACTGGTTATGGGCCCAGAGAGATATTGAGAGTTAGTGTGAATATTCAGTTTCATACTCAGACAGCTAACTTGTGGTTTACTGTTAAATTAACAATGGCACAAGAACAGTCAACTAGCTTATCCCTGATAACCAGGTTAGATGGAACTAACTATGTTTCCTGGTCTATGAAGTGCAGCTTACTTTTGCGTAAAGAAGGATTATGGACTGTGGTTAATAATCCACCTGATATAACAGCTTGGGATCCAACAAATGATGAAGATAAGAAGAAAATAGCTGCCTTTAACCGGGATAATGAAAAGGCTCTTAGTATTATTGGACTGACACTGAGTGATCGGCAACTGGTCCATATTCATGGTGAAGATTCTGCTGCCAAGTGTTGGAATACCTTAAAGAGACTTTATGTTCGAGATAGTGTTGGTGCGCACATACACCTTACACGTAAACTGTTCAGAGCACGTTTGTTAAAAGGTGGTGACATGTTAGCTCATTTGGAGTTTATGAAGGGAACATTACAAGAGCTACATGAAAAAGAACTGATTTTCTCAGAGTTGCATCAAGTGTATATTATTCTTTCTTCTTTGGATGACTCTTATGATGATTATGTGTCTTCACTGGAAGTTTTAACCAGAGATGAACTGACATTGACTGGCATAATAGGAAGACTGTTAGAAGAGTCTAGAAGAAGGCAAGATAGAAAACAACTGAGAGAGAAACAACCACAGGAAGAACCACAGAGAGAGAAACAACCACAATCTTCAACTGCCTATATTGTTAGGAAATGTTATTCTTGTGGGGCTAAAGGTCATATAGCCAGATTCTGTAAAAAGGGTAAAAAGCAGAATGCTAGTAATATGCAGAGAGCTTATAATGATGTTAGTGTAGCTATATCAAGTACAAATAAAACTGTAAGCCATGATATCTGGATAATAGACAGTGGAGCATCTCAGTGTATAACTAAAAGTAAAGAGAGATTTGTTAATATGACTGAAAGTAAACAGCATGTATCATTAGCAAATGGCTGGAAATTGAGAGTATCTGGAGAAGGTAATGCATATTGTTCATGTATTAATGAAAGTTTACCAATGTTATATGTACCTAACCTTAAAAATAACTTACTATCTGTCAGAGAATTGGTAAAAGCAGGGTTTGTGGTAACTTTTCAGGGAGATAAATGTTTAATTGAAAAACAAGGTAAAAGAGTTACTGCAAGATTGCATGATGGCTTATACATTATCCACGATAGTCCATTAAATAAGGCTAATTCAGTTTATGAAAAGAGAAAGCCTCATGATGAATGTATTCATTTGCTCCATAGACGTATGGGACATTTAAATTTCAAAATTTTAAAGAAAACTGTTGAGTTATCTAATGGTATAAAATTAAAACCTTGTGCTAGATATTTAAATTGTAATGCTTGCAATCAGGAAAAGAGCAAGGTAATTCCTGCAAACAGGTTAAATGGATTTAAAACCAAGGAACCATTAGAGGTTGTATTTGCTGATCTCATTGGCCCTAAGAAACCCAGTTTAGGTGGAGCCTGTTATATATTGAGCATAGTTGATCATTTTTCTAGATATGGTTTCTGTTATCTGATGAAAACAAAAACAGAAACATATCAGCATTTTGTAAACTGGTTAAGGTTTGTTGAACGAAAAATGAATAAGAAACTGGTTAGTTTAGTAACAGATAATGGTACTGAGTTTACCAATAAGAGATTTGAAGATATGCTAAAGAGAGCTGGTATTGAACATAAGCGTTCTGCTCCTTTTCGGCCGCAACATAATGCGCATATTGAAAGAAGAGGTCAGACATTACAGGCTATGTCTCGAACCATGATTTCAGATTCTGGTTTACCAGAAAGACTCTGGGGTGAAGCTATAATGTGTGCTAACCATGTTTTGAACAATGTAGTGAATGCAATAACTGGTGAATTGCCATTTACTCGTTGGTATGGTAGGAAACCAAATCTTAGTTATTTGCATACATTTGGTGCACCAGCATGGGTGCATATTCCCACACAAGTAAGGTGAAAGGGACAACATAGAGCACGGAAATTATGTTTTGTAGGGTATGAATCTAATCATAGATCATTTAGATTCTGGGAGCCAGGTACTACTAAAGTATATTGTAGTGCAAGTGCTAAATTCCTTGAGCATGTTGGATGGAGTAAACTGGAACAGGAATACAAGGAACAAGATAGTATTGTTGTTGAGGATCCATTGTTTCCTGATGATTTTGATAAGAAAAGTACTGATGGTAGGATAGTGAAAGAATCCTCAATAGAGGAATCATCTATGGAAGAACCATCTATGGATGATGTAGAAGATACCTCGATAGGGGAGGAAAAGGAAGAGGAAATTCCAACAACTTGTACTAAATTGCCTAGGAGGTCAACTAGGGAGAGACGTCCACCTGATAGATATCAGGCAAGTATTGTATGCCAGATTAATGTGGAACCATCTAATTATAATGAACTTAAGCTGTATCCAACAAAGGAACAGGTAGCTTGGCAGGAAGCTATGAATAAGGAATTAAAATCTTTAAGGGATCTTGAGGTATATGAAGATGTAAAGTTACCACCAGGTGAGCGTGCAATAGGTTGCAGATGGGTGTATAAATTAAAGACTGGTGTGGATGGCACTGTTACCCATAAAGCAAGATTAGTTGCTCAGGGATTTGCTCAATCAGATAAGGATTATGATGAGGTATTTGCACCTAGTCTGAGAGCAAATACATTGAGAGGAGCATTAGTTTGGGCAGCTAAAAATAAATGCATAATTAATCATGTAGATGTCGAAACTGCATATCTACATGCACCTTTACAACATACCATTTATATGAGAAAGCCATTAGGTTTAAAAGATGATGGAAAAAATGATTATTGGAAATTAAAGAAAAGTCTTTATGGTTTAAAGCAATCAGGTTATAAATGGAATAAATGCATTGTAAAAGAATTAGTTTCCATGGATTTTAAAGCTGGTATAGCTGATCCTTGTTTATTTAGGAGAGAGAAAGATGGTTTGATTTCTCTGTTGCTATTATTTACAGATGATATAGCGATTATAACAAAGACTGAACAAGAAGCAAATGATATTGTTTCTGAATTACAAAGAAAGTTCAAGATTAGAAATTTAGGAGAAATTAAACATTATTTGGGTCTTGATATAATGAAGACAAATAGAGGATTCAAAATTTCGCAAGCTAAGAAGATTAGCCAATTGTTAAAAAGATATAACCTGGAGAATTGTAAAACTGCTAAGACACCAATGGATCAGGGATTTACAAATAGTGATACTAAATGTCCTGTGTTTGATAAGGAGATATATCAGTCTCTAATTGGTAGTCTCTCATATTTGAGTAATTGGTCTAGACCAGATATATCTTATAGCGTAAATCAACTGGCTAGATATAATGCTGAACCAAATGAAAGGCATTGGCAAGCAGCTAAACGAATACTTAGATACCTAAAGCACACAATACATTATTCTTTATATTTAGAACCGAGAAATGAATTAGTGTTAACTGCATATGCTGATGCAAGTTTTGCTACTGATGCAATGACTCGCAAATCAACATCAGGTATAGTGGTAATGTTGGGTAATGCTTTAATAGGGTGGAAATCTATTAGGCAACAACATATTAGTTTATCCACTATGGAAGCAGAATTCTCGAGTTTATCATTAATGTGTACAGAATTGGTATATTATAAACAATTGTTAAAGGATATAGGAATTACTGTACAGGAGCCATTTATTGTGTATGAAGACAATCAATCTGCCATTAGTATGGCTAATAGTTTAGCTGTGAAAACAAGGTCGAAACATACTGATTTGAGATATCTGAATGTTAGACAATGTGTTCAAAATAAAATGGTTAAGTTGGAATACTGCATGACTGAACAGAATATTGCAGATCATTTCACTAAAGCGCAAGGTGCAATTAAACACAAAGAGTGTTGTGAAAACTATGGTTTAAAGATGTAAGATATTATATATTGACCTACCCAAAGGGGAGAATGTTAGGTCCCTGACCATAACTAATATTGGGTAGGACAATATATGTTTTAGCTTTTAACAGAAGTGTGTCTGTTTAGCTGAGGTGTTGCAGACTGCCACAAGAGGGAGCTAGAGTTCACAGCTTATTTCTATGGGAGTCCCTCTCTGTTTGTCTTTGGTCTTTACTACTTAGTGTAGTCTCTACTACTGAGTGTAGTCTCTGCTTCTCATTAGAGCAAGGCCTAGAGTATGTATGCTCTGCATTTCTCTCTGTGTTGTAGTTATGTATTATAGCTAAAATGTATTTGTACTGGATAATACTTGGATTGTCATTATGACTATTAAGTGTATGACTTTGGACTGTTTATAGGAAAATGCTATTTCTCAAAAGTAAACTTTAATTCAAATTAGTGTATCTGTGTGTGGCTGAATACTTATTCACAACTGATCTCAATCTAAACGTTTCTGTATGCACAACCTTGGTAACACAAGGAATACTCTGCTAATACATTAACAGCCACCCAGATGGCTCCTGCTGCCCACACCAGCAGCTTGGATGCCCCAGCGGAAGCACAGATCGCTCTGTCTGTCTGTCTGTCTGTCTGTCTGTCTGTCTGTCTGTCTCTGTCTCTGTCTCTGTCTCTGTCTCTCTCTGTCTCTCTGTCTCTGTCTCTCTCTGTCTCTCTGTCTCTCTGTCTCTCTGTCTCTCTCTCTCTCTCTCTCTCTCTCTCTCTCTCTCTCTCTCTCTCACACACACACACACACACACACACACACAGAGGTTAGATTGGATTGCTCTCTTGCTCTCTCTCTCTCTGTCCAAGTGCCCCATGTGCATGCAGATGCCCTATTTGCATGCAAGCATGCAATGAGGGCTCATTAAGTAGTTAAGTGGAAAGTAGTTGGGGGGGGGAGGAGCAGGAGACCAGCAAACATTTTTCATGCTGAGTATGAAAGTTTCTGGGTCCCTGACTCTCTGCAAGAGGATGAGTGCCTGAACCTGCGTGATATTATGGCACCCAGGAATGTCTCTTCTTGGCACGAAAAGCATTTCCAAGCCAACTCTCCTCTCAGATGTTTGCAAGGTAAGCAAGTCTGTGTGGCAGGAAGGGAGGGAGAAGCATGAGGTATCTTAGTGGGTCAGGGAGGCCTTGTTTTTTGCATATAAAAAACAGAGGAGCTCTGATCAACTATCACAGCCATCATTTTGACAGGTTTGCTGTACTGTTGTCTGAGGACACCCCCATGAACTGCAAGATTGGGATAAACTGAACCTAGTTTGTTATCAGTCTTTTAAGTGGCCACAAAACTACTAGCAAAAGTGGCATTTGATCACAAGGCAAGGAGGCATTGAGAAATGTTTCCCCTTTTGCATTTGAGCATCCAAGCAGGGACAGGAAAGACAAAGAAAAAGAAGGAAAGAGGGGAAGGAAGAAGAAAGAAAGGAGAATGAAGAGGGAAAGAAAAAGAAGAAAAGGGAAAAAGGAAGGAAGGAAGGAAGGAAGGAAGGAAGGAAGGAAGGAAGGAAGGAAGGAAGGAAGGAAGGAAGGAAGGAAGGAAGATTATAATGAGAGTGAGGGTCTGAGGTAAATCCTGCTGTCAGATTCCTATCATGATACTGCCATTTCGGGTGGGAGGGGGGCTGGATCATTTATTCACTTATTGCCCTCTTCCTGTTTCCTACATATCCTGTAATCCCTTAGTTTATAACCCTAGCTCTGACACCTATCTGCCCTGTGCTTTGATTTACCTTTGGGGAATGTGTAAGGGGGGGAGAGCCATCTGTTTTGTCTCAGTTCTGAAGCCTCCTGGGAACAGTCCCTTATCTTCTTCCCAGGATGATCGTCTTCGCACCTGTGGATTGGCTCATTCAACATCGGACTGAGGGGAAGGGTTTCTAACTCCTTTATCCTAATGGAATTGCCTAAGGGGACCTTAGATCCTGCTTTGCTTTTGTCTTGTAATCATTTCCTTTCAATAAAAGATTCCTTTTCAAATGCTGTTATCTCAAGAGTTCATACTTTCTTGAACGGACAGTAGAGGCAGGACCTTACACCTGCCTCAGTACTTGGCTACCAGCACCCTGCTGCCTTTTGCCATCTCCTTGTCCCCTCCTCCTGACCTCTCCTGGTGGTCTCCCATCCTATTGCTGAGGATGCTTTGGTTACAAAGCTGGGTGTAAGGAATGTCTTTCCAGCCACAATTAAAGTACGAACTTCTGAGCCATTGTTCTCAAAAAGGATTCCTTTATTTGCATCTGTATAACATTCATTCGTTCAAAGCAAAGTCTAAATGCCTTCAGGCAAGACAAGTCTTTTTAACCTTAATACCCCACCCCATTCAGTATAATCAACCCACAAATGTGTGACAGATGGTTACTTTCCCAGCCTCTATCTTCCGTTCAAACTGACATACAATTACCCTCATAAAACCCTATCTTAAGATGAAAAGGCTCCCAGGTGTCTGGGATCCGGATATGTTATAACCTTTTGATCAAACAGAGCCAAGACCCCCCTTCCCCTGTTGAATGGCAAATTCTGGAGTCTGACACTGGGTCTCCTCGCAAGGAGAGGGAGTGGGCCTTCCTCTGACCCACACACTTTGCCCTCCCACATACATCATGAGCAACCTGGCCAAGGAGAGCGAGCACAACAGCAGTGGGAACTGGCCACACCCATCCTGGCCACACCCATCTCAGCCACAGCCATCCTGGCCATGCCCCCCAGCCCCCCCGAAGTCAACCTCAACCCTGATGTGGCCCTCAATGAAATTGAGTTTGACACCCCTGCTCTACATCATATTCAAAAGACAGCCACAAGGAAGAAGGCCATGAAAAGAATGAATGGCTTCAGCACTGGTTGAAAACTTAGAAACTAAGCTAGCTTACCTACAACTTACTGGCAATGCTGAGGACAACTGGGAATGCTTCGGGGATGTTGTCCACTCATCTGTACTGAAGTTGCTAGGGCCTTCTACTCACAAGCAGCATGACTGGTTTGATGAGAATGATGAGGAGATAAAGATTTTACTTCTTGAAAAGCATCACCTCCATCATGTCCATCAGAATGAATTATCATCAGCCACAAGAAAAATGCCTTTACCAATGCTCACAGAAGAGTCCAGAATAAATTCCCTAAAATGCAAGATGCCTGGCTGAGTGCCAAGGGAGATGTAATAGAGGGATATACTGATAGAAACAACTTGAAACAGTTCTGTGAAATTCTTAACACTCTCAGTCTTTCAGGAGTTATATCTCCTGAATATAGATGGAACAATTCTCATTACAGAGAAGGCTCGGATCCTAAAGAGATGGAGTAAATACTTTAAAGCCATCCTCAACCACCCACCATCTATTAACGATGAGTGATAAGCAAAATTCCCCAGGCTGACATCAACAGCACCATGGATGACCCACTGGTAGTATCTGAAGTCACAGAAGCTGTCAGCCAAATATCCAATGGCAAAGCCCCAAGAGCAGACATCATATTTGCACAAGATACAAAGTTTTTATTTATTTTATTTATTTATTTTATCAGGCATGTTTTAGATAACAGATATAAGTATAAACATAATTATGAATACATGAAATTGATACAAATAAAAGGGAACATTAGGATAGGGACGGTAGGCACGCTGGTGCGCTTATGCATGCCCCTTAAAGACCTCTTAGGAATGGGGTGGTCTTAGAAACTCTTAGAAAGTTGGTGGTCTTGCATTTATAGAGAAACTCACTGAGTTATTCTAGCCTTTTTGGAAGTAATGATCCATTCCTCAAGAACTTAAAGATGCATCATCCATCATAGACCTCTACAAAAGGAAGTTAAATCAACAAATATGCAACAACCATTGAGGAATCTCACCATTCTCTGTCATAGGAGAAATATCACAGGAGAAATATCAGGAGCAGAATTGTAAATTCTATACAAGTCTTGTGGACCTCACTAAATCCTTCAATACTGTCAGCCACAAGGCTTGTGGAGGATCATTTTAAAGTTTGACTGCTCCACCAAATTCATTCAGATAATACACCACAGTTGTGAAATCCAAAAATTTTCCCTACCGGTTCTGTGGGTGTGGCTTGGTGGGCGTGGCTTGGCCATGTGACTGGGAGGGCATGGCCAACTTTATTGCCTCACCCTTAGGAAATTTCTCCTTAGTCCAACTCACAATAAAATAGCACAATAAAATAGCACTGTTCCAATATTTAAAATAGAATAGAATAACAGAGTTGGAAGGGACCTTGGAGGTCTTCTAGTCCAACCCCCTGCTTAGGCAGGAAACCCTACACCACTTCAGACAGAGTGAAGACCGATTGGGCAGTCATATTACCCATATATTGGGCAGAGTGCATACTGAAGCAGCTCCTTTTTGGGGAACTCTCTGCTGGAAAAATGGAAGACAGTAGAAATGTTATAAAGATACATTAAAGGCCTCCCTGAAGTTACTTGACCAAGTGGGAAATTCTGACACAAAATCACTCTACCCAGTGTGGGGAGATGTACTCATCCATAAGAGTTGTTAAGCTTGCAAAGTAAGGCACACTGTGGAAGCACAACATAAGCATGAGTTGTACAAATCTAGAGCCATCTGTGCATGACTGCAGTGTCTACAAATTTGTACAACATTCTGTGCCAAAATTGGCCTGATCAGTCATCTTCAGACACACTACACTTAGTTTTAATACGATTAACTAATGTTTAGGTCTTTGTCAATGATGACAGATGAACACCATGCTAGTGCCATTTGGTTTCTTTTTTCTTTCTTTCCTGTCTCTTTTCTTTTCTTTTCTTTTTTAATTGAAAAAGTTTTATTAGTACAAAGTACCAAAAAAAAATTACGTTTCCCCCCCCCTTCCCCCCAACCCCCTCCCTCACCCACCCCGACTTTCCAGAAAGAACACAGGATATAATCTTCAAATAACCATAAGCTAAAATATGCTAAAAAAACATTAATTTCTGTTATATATGTATACACTTTCCCCCCCCCTCTAAGAAAACTCCACTTTATCTAAAATCTATTAAACCATTCTAAAATTCTAACCATATATCATTATTAAACTATATATATCTTCTTAATCTGATACTTTTTTTGAATATAATCAGTCCATCTACTCCACTCCAACATGTATCTTTCATTTCAAATATGATGAGATTCTTGCCATTTCCGCCAGGTGTGTAACTTTAGTTGTCCATTCCTCAATAGTAGGTATATCCTCTTTCTTCCAGTATTGTGCTACCAGCAATCTGGCAGCTGTTATCAAGTTCAAGATCAGCTTAGTCTCTATTACAGTACAGTCTGTAGGTATTCCCAGCAAGAAAAACTGTTGTGTAAACTTAATTTTTTTCTTCAAAATATTCTGAATAATCCACCATATTTTTATCCAAAAAGCCTTAATTTTCTTACAAGACCACCAAATATGAAAATAAGTTGCATCTTCACAATCACATCTCCAACATTTAGGTTGTAAATTTGGATACATACAAGCTAGTTTTTTTGGATCAAGATGCCATCTATAAAACATTTTATAAAAATTTTCTCTTAAATTTTGAGCTTGTGTAAATTTCACATTTCTAACCCATATGTTCTCCCATGTTTCCATCATTATAGGTTCACCAATATTTTGCGCCCATTTAATCATACAATCCTTAACTAGCTCTGTTTCAGAATCTAATTCCACTAATACATTGTATAATCTCTTTATATGCATTGGTCCTTTATTCTTTATTTGATTTATCAAATTATCATCTTGCTGCCAGATACCTGCTTTTGAATCCTCTTTCCATCTGGCCTGCAGTTGCCCATATTGAAACCAATACTTAATTACTCTTTCTTCTTTTAATTGCTCCATTGATTTTAATTGTAACCTCATTCCCTCTGCATAAAGAAACTCTTTATATGTAATCTTGTCTAGTTTTTGCTCTATATTTATATTCTCTATCGCATGCCTGGGCACTGTCCATATAGGTAATTTGTCATTTAATTTACATTGATATTTCTTCCAAACACGTAATAGAGCATTTCTTAATATATGACTCTTAAAAGTTTTATCTACTTTTTTATTATACACTAAATAAGCATGCCATCCATAAAACAAACCATACCCTTCTATATTTAATGACCTCTCTTCCATCAAGTTAATCCAATCCGCAATTGCTGAGAGGGTAACTGCTTCATAATACAATCTTAAGTTAGGCATTTTTAATCCTCCCCTCTCGCGTGAGTCTTGCATTATTTTCTGATTTACTCTCGGTTTTTTCCCTGCCCAAATAAATTTATTAATACCCTTTTGCCACTCTTTCAGATTGTCATCCTTTTTAAGTATAGGAATTGTTTGAAAAAAAAATAAAAACCTAGGTAAAACATTCATTTTTACTACAGCTATTCTGCCCAGCAAGGACAACTGTAGCTTTTTCCAATTTTCCAAATCTTTCTGTATTTTTTGCCATAATATTTCATAATTGTGTTGATAAAGTTTCATATTTATTGACATATTAACCCCCAAATATTTAACCTTTTTAACTATTTCATATCCCGTAACCCTTTCTATTTTTTCCTCTTGATTTTTGGTCATGTTTTTAGCTATTATTTTAGTTTTATCTACATTTATTTTAAGACCAGATACTTGTCCGTAAGAATCAATAATATCCATCAGGCCTGTAATTGATTGATATGGCTGAGTTACAGTAACTACTAAATCATCCGCAAACGCTCGTAGTTTATATTCTTCTCCTCTTATTTTAATACCTTTAACTATCTCGGATTCCCTTATTTTACTAAGTAAAATCTCCATAGACAAAATAAACAAAAGAGGTGATAGGGGACATCCATTTGGTTTCTTGAATTCTCAATCTGAAATATAAAAGTGAATAAATATAATCATGGAACATTTAGTGGTTAGTTTTGTTTTTCTGATACAAACATGACAAATTTTGTGTATGTTGAATTAATTGTAGGCATTAAGTGGAAAATATTAAGCATTTAAAAATTAAAAAATGGTGACTATGATGAAAATCTTATCTATTTTAATTGTTGCATTCATTACAGATCAGTGCAAGATGGCAAAATAACACACAAATTGTATCAAATGCTATTGTAAGAAATGTTAACGTTAGCATTTACAAAATACATTTCTTGTGAAATAGCACTAAGAAATTTTAAAAGCAAGTAATAATTTTAAAACACCTGGCAGGGAATTGAAAAGAAAGATCAGAGAGTAATAAAACCAATGTATTAATAATATGAATCTACATAAATTTATCCATAAAATATCAAGCAAGTCCAGGAGTCCAATATCAAGTCCAATATCAAGCAAGTCCAAGTCAAAACAAATGTTGGTTCAAACTAAATTTTGCTCTGGACACTGGCTGTTCTGATTCTTTTGGATAATTTCAGTAAACTACAAAAGTCCATTCCCAGATGATTAGTGTGGGTTTTCAAACAATTTTTTCTTAGAAGTGGGATTTGATAAAGTGAAAGCTGAAACTTAAACCTTTGCCTTAGATATTGGCGTCCAGACAGATCATGTAGCCTCCATAAGATTCTACAGCCTGACAATAATAAGAAAGACAAATTGTAACAAATTGTAACAACATACTCATTTCAAAGCAAATTCCCCTATGTGCAGTTCAAGAAACCCATCCTCACCCATCCGCAACTCATAGCCCTTCCCGCAGGATTCTATATCTTGACTTGAACTGACCTGGTTGAACAGAGGAGCAGTACTGTATGCCCACTTCTTTCAGATTGATGCCCAGAGACCACAAGAAGTTGCAAATGCCCATTTATCACCATTGTATTAGAGCAAGTCATTTTCTATCAAAATATTGTGTTTTCTCCTCTGTTTATAAATCATCTCTTTTTTTTAATGTTGTTTCTCTGTATAATAAAATCTGATGCTTGCTCCACTTACTGTAATGCTATTAATATTTTCAGAAATTTTAATTATGCACTCAAGAATCAATAAAGGCAGAATAAAAATAATGGGAGGAGATGGCATTCTTCTTTTTTTATATAAACATAACCAAGGAACCCCCAAATAATTAAACTGTCAATGGTCTGACTAGCGAACCCAACAAAAGGAACTCTTGGGGTCTTTGAATCTCTAAAAGTAAAACTTTATTGAATACACCATCTCATAACTGAAGAAGCAAAACCAACTCTGCTTTTCCCGCACGAAAGCTTACTTAGTTAAACAATAGATTCCTTTTCTCCCACCCCTCAAGTGTTTTCATGGGCCAATAGTAGAACTTCTTTTTGTTATGGGAACAGTCCACATCTCCATCAAACATTTTAGATTTAGATTTAGAGTTATTATTAGAGTTGGAAGGGACCTTGCAGGTCATCTAGTCCAACACCCTGATCAAGCAGGAGTTCCTACACCATTTGAGACAGATGGCAATCCAGTCTCCCCTTGAAGGTCGCAAGTGTTGGGGCTCTCACAATCTCCGCTGGCAATTTGCATTTGCAGTAGTGACCTTGGTGTTTGGCAGGTTCTCACTGTCCATGAACATCTTGGCATCCCATTTCCTCCCTTCACATTCCATCCCTCACCCCTTGGCAAGTTGAAAAGCGATAGGAGCTAGAAGGCAATAAGCAATTCAATCTTGACATGCCAACCCCCTGGAAGAAGGGTAGACCTGGAAAAGTATTAAACACAAAATAACATCATTACTCAGAAATCCTTAGCATTCAATGGTCCTTTTGGATGCTGAGGGCATTTACCATGAAACTTTCTTACTAGCTTGTCTGCACTAACATTATGGGCTATTACCCACTCAGAATCAGCTGAGGGCAGGGGTGTGTTCTACTTACCTTCCCCACCGGTTCGCATTGCGACGGAAGTGCACATTTTGCGCACACGCACACATGTCACTTCCTGGAAATGATCCTCTGCACATGCACAGAGGGTTTTTTTGCAATCCACGGCGACCGGAGGACCAGTTTGGGAGCATGGACCGCTGGTCATCACTGCCAGTTTGGCGAGCGGCGCCAAATTTACGCTACCGGTTTTAAAGAACCGGTCCAAACCGGCAGCAACCTACCTCTGGCTGAGGGATAACAGTGTTCCAATATTTGAGGGGCTGCCACAGAGAGGAGGGGGTCAAGTTATTTTCTAAAACCTGAAGGCCAGACAAGTAATAATGGATGGAAACTGATGAAGGAGACATTCAACCTAGAAATAAGGAGGAACATCTAAATAATCAGAATAGAGCTTGAAGGGACTTTGGAGGTCTTCTAGTCCAATCCCCTGTTTAGGCAGAAGACCCAATACCATTTCAGACAGGTGGCTGTCCACTGTTCAGTCTTTTCTTAAAACCTCCAGTGATGAAGAACCTACAACCTCTGAAGGCAAGCTTTTCCACTGGTTAATTGTCCTCACTGTTAGGAATTTTCTCCTTAAATTCAGGTTGCTTCTCTCCTTGATTAGTTTTCATCCATTATTTCTTGTCTTGCTTTCTGGTGCTTTGGAACATAAGTTGACCCCCTCTTCTTTGTGGCAGCCCCTCAAATACTGGAATACTGCTATCATGTCACTCCTAGTCCTTTTCTCTAGAGTGGGCATACCCAATTCCTGCAACCATTCTTCATCCAGGGATGAAATCCAGCAGGTTCTGACAGGTTCTGGAGAACCGGTAGCAGAAATTTTGAGTAGTTCGGAGAACCAGCAAATACCACCTCTGGCTGGCCCCAGAGTGGGGTGGGAATGGAGATTTTGCAATATCCTTCCCCCAGGAGTGGGGTGGGAATGGAGCGATGAGCGCCTCCACCTGTTTATTGGACCCGTGCCCCTCCTGGCTGGTCTCTGCCAGCAGGGAGGTGTCACGCGGCTGGCTCCAGGCGGTTGTGATTGCTTCTTTGAGAGAGGGATCCATCCCACAGCCTTTAAAAGCTGCGGTGGTGAGGCCCCTCCTCAAGAAGCCTTCCCTGGACCCAGCGGATTTAAAAAACTTCCGTCCAGTCTCCAACTTACCCTTTTTGGGTAAAGTTGTTGAGAAGGTGGTGTCGCTCCAACTCCTGCGGCTATTGGAGGATACTGATTATCTGGATCCCTTTCAATCGGGTTTCAGGCGCGGCTACAGTATGGAGACTGCTTTGGTCGCGCTGATGGATGATCTCTGGCGAGCCCGGGATGGGGGTTATTCCTCCATCCTGGTGTTACTTGACCTCTCAGCGGCTTTTGATACCATTGACTATGGTATCCTTCTGCGTCGTCTTGGGGAGATGGGAGTGGGAGGCACTGTTTTACGGTGGTTCTCCTCCTACCTCTCTGACAGGACGCAGTCGGTGTTGACAGGAGGACAGAGGTCGGCCCCTAGGCCCCTGGTTTGCGGGGTGCCACAGGGCTCGGTCCTCTCGCCCATCCTGTTTAACATTTACATGAAACCGCTGGGTGAGATCATCCGACGACATGGGGTGAGGTATCAGCAGTATGCTGATGATACCCAGTTGTACATCTCCACCCCATGTCAATTCAGTGAAGCAGTTGATGTAATGTGCCGCTGCCTGGACGATGTGAGGGTCTGGATGGGAGTGAACAGACTCAGGCTCAACCCAGACAAGACTGAGTGGCTCTGGATATTGCCTCCCAAGGTTCTTGGGGGAGAAAAATTGAATCCCTCAGAACAGGTTCACAATTTGGGTGTCCTCCTAGACCCACAGCTAAAATTGGATCAACACCTTTCAGCTGTGGCTAGGGGGACCTTCGCACAGATCCGTCTTGTGCACCAATTGCGACCTTACTTGGAGAGGGAGGCCTTGCTCACAGTCACTCATGCCCTTGTCACCTCACGGCTAGACTACTGTAACACGCTCTACATGGGGCTACCCTCGAAGAGCATTCGGAGACTCCAGTTGGTACAGAATGCAGCTGCGCGAGCTGTAGTGGGTGTACAAAGATACACCCACGTAACACCTCTCCTTCGCCAGCTGCATTGGCTACCAATTAGTCTCCGGTTGCAATTTAAGGTGTTGGTCGTTACCTTTAAAGCCCTACATGGCTCAGGGCCAGGTTACCTGCGGGACCGCATCCTACCACATACCTCCCTAAGACCGGTTAGGTCCCACAGAGAGGGCCTCCTCCGGGTCCCGTCGGCCAAACAATGCCGACTGGCGGGGCCTAGGGGGAGGGCCTTCTCTGTGGGAGCCCCATCCCTCTGGAACCAACTTCCACCAGAGATCCGGACCATCCCCACCCTGCTGGCCTTCCGTAAAGCCTTAAAAACATGGCTCTTCCGGCAGATGGGGTGAATAGGATAATCAGATTCCCCCTGAATGTTGTGTTTATAATGTTTTCCTTTTAATTATATTTTAATTTAAATTATGATTATTGTTTTTAAATGTACGCTTCTTATTCATGCTGTACGCCGCCCTGAGTCCCACGGGATTGGGCGGCCTATAAGAGCGTCTAAAAATAAATAAATAAATAAATAAATTTTGCAGTATCCTTCCCCTGCCATGCCCACCAAGCCATGCCCACCAAGCCACACCCACAGAACCGGTAGTAAAAAAAATTTGGATTTCACTACTGGTTTTAACTCCAGACCCTTATTCATCTTAATTGCTCCTCTTTGCACTTTTTCAAGAGACTCAACATCTTTTTTGTAATGTGGTGACCAAAACTGAATGCAATATTCCAGGTGTGGTCTTACTAAGGCTTTATCAAGTGGTAATAATACTCTATGTGATTTTGATTCTATACCTCTGTTTATACAACCAAGGATTTTATTAGCTTTTTGCTGCTGCCACATACTGCTGCCTTGTGTTTAAGTGATCACTAGGCAGTCCCTCTTACAGTTTCTGTTTTTGAGCCAGGTTTCACCAAATCTGTATTTGTACATTTGGTTTTTCCTGCCTAAGACCTTGCTTTTCTCCACATTAAATTTCATGTTGTTGGATAGGGCCCATTGTTCAAATCTGTCAAGATCTTTTTGGATCCTTAACTTGTCTTCTGGGTGTTGGCTATTCCTGCCAGCTTAGTATCATCTGCAAATTTGATGAGTTCCCCTTCTCATCTAAGTTATTATTATTATTTTTGTAATTTTATTTATAATTTTTTCTTTAACATCTGTTAGATTTGCGCAGGAATGAAGAGTCGAGATGTAGAACAGTTCAGCACCTTTATTGAGAATCAGCTAGTACTAGAAAATGGACTCGCGGCAAATTGCAGGGAAGCCGCTTTTAAGGGCTTCCCTGAAACCGGTCAGCCAGTTACAGCAGTTTATTTCTGCCGCCGCTATATCGGCCAATCAGCAGTGGCTATGCAAATTTACTCCATATGTCAGTACATAACATCCTCCCCTCTTAGTTTCTGGAACATCCAATCAGGGACTTATGTAAGTCCCGTAGTCCCGTAAGTACACAGGACGCCTGATAGTCCTACTGGGCCTGCACGATTCAGTTCGCCGGGAGCCTTCGACTGGAGTGGACATGCCTGTTGCTGCTCCTCCTCCGCTTTGTGGAAATATCTGGAACTGGCTTCCAGGTGTGGCGGTTGAACTCTGTGCTTCATCGTCCCCCGGTCCTGGCTGACTTTGCGGTGCTCCAGCGGTGGCAGGTAGGAGTTCACGCTCCCTCTCCGGGCTTGAGTTCAGGGTTCCTTGGTGTCTTGCAGCTAGGGCCTAGTTCTCATCGTGGTCTGGTTGACTGGCATTGGAATGTCCGCGGGGCAGAGACCCGTGAGTCTCCTGGTTTTCTGCTGCAGTTTCCATTGATGTTTCTGGTTGGCGAAGCAGTTCCCTTGGAGATCTATTTCGCCTCTGTGAGGATTTATTCTCACGTCATCAGAGACAGGGTCTTGGAGTAAAAGGCGATGGGAGCTTCTGAGCCATTGGGCAGTTTGTGGCTTAGGACCGCTCCCACTCCAAAAGGTGAAGCATCGCATGTTAACAATAGGGGGCGGGTTTCACTGTACTGCATGAGTATGCTGTTTGAAGACAATAGTCTCTTTATGGTGGCAAAAGCATTGGCTTCCCTTTGTCCCCAAGTCCACATGGTTGACTTTCCCAGGAGTCTATGGAGTGGCTCCACGACCATTGCCTTCTATTTAACAAAATTGCATCAAATTTAGTAAACCCAGGAATGCCTGCAATTCTGCCTTATTCTTGGGGGTTGGCGCCTCTTTTATAGCTTTAATTTTTTCATCCGTGGGGCGAATACCAAACCCGTTGATCAGGAATCCCAGGAATTCCACACTGGTGACTCCAATCTTGCACTTGTCCTTTTTTACTTTGAGCCCCCTGTCTTTGAATCTCTGTAATACTTTATTTATTTATTTATTTATTTATTTATTTATTTATTTATTTGTTTGTTTGTTTGTTTGTTTGTTTGTTTGTTTTGTTTGTTTGTTTTGTTTGTTTGTTTATTTTTAATATTTGTATGCCGCTCAACTCAGCAGGGACTCTGAGCGGCTAACAACAGTATAAACGGTATAAACAATATAGTATAAAACAATTTAAAAAACATAGCTAAAAACATAATAAAACCATTAAAAGCACTCAGTCACTCACATACTCATAGGCCTACATCTATCAACTATTAGGCTCAGGCTTGCCGGAAAAGCCAGGTTTTCACAGCTTTTCTGAAGGCCAATAGGGTGGGGATAGTCCGGATCTCAGGGGGTAGCTGATTCCACAAAGTAGGGGCCGCCACAGAGAAGGCCCTCACCCGAGGGCCCACCAGCCGACATTGTCTAGCCGATGGAACCCATAGCAGGCCAACCCTGTGAGATCTAACCGGTTGTAGGGAGATATATTGTAGGAGACGGTCCTGAAGATACGTTGGCTCTGCACCATATAGGGCCGGTCACACAGCCATCTATCAATTGATCTTCTGAGTCCCCTGAGATGAGCACATTATCGAAATAGGGGACCAACCCCGGGATGCTGTGTAACAAGCATTCCATCATACTTTGGAACAGTCCCAGGGCCATGCAGACTACAAATTGCAGCCGGTTGCATTTGAATGCCCCCCTGTGCGTAACTATGGTCTGGACTTCTGCTGTGGCTGTGTCTACAGGCAGTTGTTGGTAAGCCTGTGCCAGGTCAAGTTTAGCGAATATTTTTCCATTGCCCAGTGAGTGTAGTAAATGTTGCACTACTGGCACAGGATAGGCGTTAGGCTGCAAGGCTTTGTTTATGGTCCCTTTATAGTCTGTGCACACCCTAATTGAACCATCTGGCTTCATAGGGGTGACTATGGGTGTTTCCCATGGGGCATGGTCAACTGGTTCCAGAACCCCTTGGGCTATTAGTTTGTCCAGCTGCTCGTCCACTTTAGGTCAGAGCGCAAATGGGACTCTGCGGGCTTGAGCCTAATGGGGGTGACGCTGGGGTCTAGGTTAAACGATATGGGCTTGCCCATATATTTACCTAGACTCCCATCGAAGACGGTCTGGAAGGCAGTCAGGAGTTTGTCCACTCTGTCCCCTTGGATGTGGATCAGCATTCTGAGAGGCTTGAGCCATTCTACTCCTAGCAGAGTTGGTCGGTGGCCATCGATGACTGTTGGTGGCAGCTTCCCTTGGAATTCTTTAAAGCTAATTGGCACCTCTGCCCAGCCCAGTACGTGAATAGGGTTGCCCTGGAAATCATTAAGCTTTATGTTTTGCAGCTTAAGTTGCTGCCTCGTGATGGTGGGCATTAGCTGCTTCAGAGTCCCCCAGGCCATAAAAGTGAATGCAGAGCCAGTTTCTATCTCCATATCATAGGGAAGTCCTTCTATGGCCACGGCGATGAAAAAATTTTCTCCTTCTCCTGCATCTGAATGGCCCACAGTATGATAGAGACCTTTGGTGTCTTGGTAAGCATAGTCATCCCTTCGCCTGCCCTGCTGTCCCCCAGGTCAGTTTTGTCCCTGTCTGCCTGGTCCAATGGCCGGTCTGGAGGGAAATGGGGTGGGCTGGTACATTACTGGTTGGGTGGCACTGCAAGCCTCGGCTATGTGGCCCGGCTTTTGGCAACAACGGCAAATGGCTTCCCTAAATTTGCACGCTGCCCTGGTATGGCCCCTAGGCAGCCAGGACAATGGGGCTGCCTTTGGTCAAAGTCTCTGGGGCTCACCCTTCTTTCATGTTGGATTCGGTGCACGTGGTCATCATCGTAATCGTAGTCCTCGTCCTCTGAAACCTCGGTCCTCCAGTCAATCTGCCGATGGGTGTGATGGAGTCCGCTGGTTCTTTGGATGTTGGCTGCAGAGGTGTCAGATGATTCGCCGGCTCTCGCTTCATCGACCATGTCTTTGAAAGTGGCTCCCCTTTGAATGAGTAATTTCTTTTGGAGGTTGAGATCCCTCATGCCTAAGATGATCCTGTCTTTCATCATTTCCTCCGAGTTAACGAACTCATACTTGGATGCAAGTTCCCGGAGCTTGGCCACAAAATCATTGATCGATTTGCCTTCTTGTTGTCGCCAATGGTAGAACTTGTTTCTGCTGACCATCAGGGGATCAGAGGGCGCTTAATGCTCTTTCAGTGCCGTTTGCAATGTAGACCACGAAATGGACTCTATATCTGCTGGTACCACAAGGGTTTGTGCCATCTTATATGTCTGTGGCCTGCAATAGGTTAGGAGGAGAGCTCTCTTCCTGTTGTCTGGTAGATCCTGGAAATTGTTTGCCTCCAGGAACATTCGGAACCAAAACATGTAGGTTTGCCATTCTTGTGTCTTCGGATCAAAGAAGGCTGGAGCTGAAAACTGTTGGTGTGCCATCCTTTGGTTTGGCTGGAGCAGATCGGAGCGTGCTTCTAAAAATGGCTGCGGATGGCACAAGGTGCCTTTGTCCTGTTGTCTTCTTCCACTACCCTCGTCGCCAGTGTTAGAGTTGCGCGGGAATGATGAGTCGAGACATAGAACAGTTCAGCACCTTTATTGAGAATCAGCTCGTACTAGAAAACGGACTCGCGGCAAGCTGCAGGGAAGCCGCTTTTAAGGGCTTCCCTGAAACCGGCCGGCCAGTGACAGCAGTTTATTTCTGCCGCCACTATATCGGCCAATCAGCGGTGGCTATGCAAATTTACTTCATACGTCAGTATGTAACAACATCCATAAGTGTTTAGTGGGCAGTGTATTATCTGGGTTTATATATTTTGCATGCAATTCTGATAATGATATTACCATTTAAATATACATGATCATACTTTTTCAATTTCTAACATTTGTGTATACAGTACATAGTAATCATAATATGTTCTATTATATTTCAGTATAAATATTATTTTCCCAATTTCTACTTTCCACTTCTTTTTTCTAACACTTATTCAATTGTTTTTTCTTCTTAGTATTCAAAATTGGCCCACCAAATTTTCCCAAATGCCTTTAATCCAAAAAGTCAGATATGCAGTTTCAAAGATGTTTCTTGTTAATTGTAATCCACCTTGCCTTAAAAATCTTCAAATGGCTCCCTCTACTTCCAGGCAACCAAAACTCCAGTTGATGTGGAACCAAAATAAAAGAACCTTCTAGGTGTTGTTTGTATTTCACTATTTCCTTTGTTATTCATGTATTTATCTCAAGTGATTCTTAATCCAAGGTTATTCCCATAAAATACTAATATCATATCTTCTTTGACCATAGATGGCGCCCCCACTCTAAAATCCAGCTTTAAACACTGTAAAACTCGGTGTGTGTTTTTTAGGAAAAATGAAAAGTGAAATTCTTCTTTCTTTAGATGAATTCTTCCAATAATCAAACGATATTATCCACAAATTAAATCCCTTTTCACACTGCTAACAGTCCCAGTCCAGTCTTTCTTTATTTTAAAGCTTCACAATCTTCCCTTAATAGTTTGTTTCACATTTAGGTCTGTGATCTTTCTCCATCTAATAAATCACTGCTTTCTTAATGTTTTGGAGAATCTTTTTTTTAAGTGCTTTTATTTGGGTTTAAGTTTCTAATATAGAAGTTGAAAGTTATCTCACCCAGTTTCAATCCACTGCCCACAACTCGCTCCAGCACATATTCTTCTTATCCCAGTTGTCACAGCTTTGGTCTTGCCAAAAATGGCTGTCGCCTCTGCTGCTGATCAGGAGAGTTTTCTTTGGATCAAACAAGGAAATTGCTGTTTCCTTGTGATCTGCAAAGCATCCCTCCTTTCTTCACCACCCCTCCAGGGTGGCTTTGGCCCCATAGGGTCTCCTGGCAAGCAGGTATTGGCTGGGCTTCATGAAGCCCCCATGGAGCTCCATTATCCCATATCCATCCCACTGCAACACCAACTGGTCTCTCATCTAAGTTATTTATGAAGATATTGAATAGTACTGGGTCTAAGATGGAACCTTGTGGTATCCCACTGCTTACTTCCCTACATGTAGATGTAGTACCATTAAGAATGATTCGTTGAGTACAGTTTGTCAGCCATCTAGTGGTGATTCTATCTCACATTTCCTAGTTTACCAAGGGGTACTGTATTTTTCACACTATAAGACGCACTCCCCCCCCAAGTGGGTGGAAATGTCTGTGCACATATATGTGTATAGAGCACATATTGTGGCAGGGGGAGGGGGGTTGATTCCTCACCACCGAGGAACACTGGAGCCTTCGCTGCCGAGCAGCTGATTGGCGTTTTGATTGGCCTCCCAGAATATCACCAATCAGCTGTTCTAGGCAGCGGGGATCATTGCCGCTGCCTATCGCTGCCATCGCCATTGGCCACCACGGCCAATCGCTGCCAATAGCCGACACTGCCATTCACCACCAATCACCACCTCCGCCAATCACTGCTGAATGGCGATCAGTGGAGACGGCGATCGGTGGTGAATGGCAGCGGTGGCAGTCAGCAGTGATAATCCCCACCTTAATTTCCTTAATTTCATTTGTTGAGAAAGATATAGTTTACTAGAAGTGAATTACAGTAATGCAAAGCTTGAACTGAAAATTGCACACCCAAAATCCCCTAACTCTAACCCTTATGTACCTTCCAATTCTGACCTCCCCATGTCCAATCAAATTCAAAGATGTTTTAAAACCAGTCACTTCAAGTGTAGGTTGGTATGCAGCTGGGTTCCATTCCCAGTTGAGTGATCAAAGCCACATGTCAGAGAGATATGGTGAATTCTTTCTTCCCTTTAAAGCCTCCCCCCTGCCATCCAGCCTCCACTTCCAGTGGCAGATTGGCACTGAGTGGTGTGAAGAATAAGCATAAGATGGAATCCGATACTGTATTTCCTCTTGTGGTCAGTAGATTATGATTTGCTGAACAGACAATATTATGGGGTTCATGCCTCCACCTTTCAGTGCACTGTCATTCATAGCCCTTGGATCCTTTCAGACTCTAGATTTTGCCTCTCTTTGCTGTGCTTGCTATTATCAGTCTTCCTAAATTTCTCTTTTGTTATAGACTTTTTCTGTTTTCTTAGGTTTTTCTCTGATAAACAACTCTCCTTTTCTCTGCTTTTCCTTGCTCTTTTTATTTTATTTATTAGATGTCTGTGCTATGTGGAACAGAAACTTTCCTTTCCCATCTTGAAGGTCTATCTCCAATTTAAAAATAATAGTATTTTTAAAAATTGTATCCAAAGCAGGCTGCTTTGTTTCTCTTCTTATCAGAGCTGAATAAACTTATCAGAATTTCCATGTCAACAATGGTATCCTTCTGGATTGGTTCCAGATGGGTGATAAATTGCTAGCATTGTTTACAGGTAGTCCGTGACTTACTATCATTTGTTCAGCAATCATTTGAAATTACGATGGCACTGACTGAAGGGATTTCTTCCAACCTGAAGTTATGGCTGCTGCAGTGACCCCACAGTCACATAACTTGATTGATATTGATTGATATTGATATCAATCCCCCATGTATGAATGTTCATTTGTTTTTTAACTTTTGTAACTTTGTAATTATTATTACTGTTTTTACATTGTTCTTAGACTATGTTGTATGCCACCCTGAGTCCTACGGGAGTTGGGTGGCCTATAAGAACTATTAATAAAATAAAATAAAATAAATAACAATTTGAGTTTTTGGCAGTCTAATTGCCCTTACAGCTGACTGCAGGGACACTATAGTTGCCTCCACCCTCCTACTCAGCTGGGTTCCTTGGGACTATTTCCCACCAAAATGGGTCCCACACTTTTTGGCCTCCCCTGCCTCATCACACCTTGCTCCACTTACCTCTTCTAAATAATATCTTCCAGAAAGAGAAGTAGGTGATGAACCATATGGTCTTTCTATACAGAAGTCACCTGGTGTCATCCCAGAAGCAGATGCCATTTTGGAAGCAGCCACAATTCTTATGACTCAAGGATTCCAGCTGCTCTCAAAATGGCACCCAGTTCCAGACAACATGATGGCCTTTGTATAGAATGGCTGCGAGGTGCATAACCTACTTCTTTTTTCAAAATACAATTTCCAAAGATCACCTTTTGGAAAGCGAATCAGCCAATGCAACATGTGCCTCCCTGCAGAGGCCACCTCTCACTGTTCTGGAAGTGACTGCCATTCTCATCTTTTAGAAGAGTGCGATTTTCCAAACTGTGAGCATTTAAGGAAGTGGTTCTCAACCTTTCTAATGCCACGACCCCTTAATACAGTTCCTAATGTTGTGGTGACCCCCAACCATAAAAGCATTTTCGTTGCTACTTCATAACTATAATTTTGCTACTGTAATGAATCATAATGTAAATATCTAATATGCAGGATGTATTTTCATTGTTACAAATTGAACATAATTAAAGCATCGTGATTAATCACAAAAACAATATGTAATTATATATTGTAAAATATTTATTTCTAATTACAAATAAATGAAATTTCCTTCCTTCCCATCTATCCTTCTTTCCACCCACCCACCCTTCCTTCCCTTCCCACCCTTCCTTCATTTCTTTCCACCCATCCTTCCCTTTCCACCCACCCACCCTTCCTTCCCTTTCCATCTTCTTTCCTTCCTTCCTTTCCATCCATCCATCCTTCCCTTTCCACCTACCCACCCTTCCCACCCTTCCTTCCCTTTCCACCCACCCACCATTCCTTCCTTTCCATCCATCCTTTCCTTTCCACCCACACTTCCTTCTTTCCATCCATCCTTCCCTTCCCTTTCCACCCACCCACCCACCCTCCCTTCTTTCCATCCTTCTCCTCCCTTCCTTCCCATCCATCCATCCTTCCCTTTCCACCCACCCACCCCTTCCCATCCTTCCTTCCTTCTCATTCCATCCTTCTTTCTTTCCTTCTTTCCTTTCCATCCATCCCTTTCCACCCACCCACCCACCCTTCCTTCCCTTCCTTCCGCCGCGGCTTCTGTCGCCTCCCTCCATTCATACAACGCACATTTCCAAGCCCTCCCCCCGCCCCTTCCACTTTCCCCACTCCACGATCAAACCTGGGATCGCGCGAGGGACATGGAGGGAGCTCGGGCTGGCTCTCGCTCTCGCTCAGCGGCTACTTGCCTCGTAAATCTCGCCTTGCCGCGCCTTGCCTCACCTCCACCACACACACATGCCCCCCCCACGCCACACGCCACCCTTTCGGGCCCTTTCAAGAGCAGAGCAGAGAGAGATCAGAATTGAAAAGGAGGCGGAGGGACATGGAACAGGAGCAGGACCCGGAGCTGAACTGCTTTCCACAGCTCCTGAAGCTGATGCTGCCGCCGCCGCACCAGCAGCCATGCTGGGTTCCAGGCGGAGACCGGGGACGGTAGTGGCCGGCGGGAAGGGGCAGCTGCCAGGGGCGTGGGGGTGGTGGGGATGAGTGGCATCGGCATCACCATGGTCACATCAGAGGAGCCGGGTTAAGGCAAGGGGCACTCCGGGCACTGCCCCACTGTGGTCCACGCCAACTTGAGCCCAGCACCAGCTCCTTCTGCTGCTGCCTGGCGGGACCCGCTCGTGTTCTTTCCCCCAACAGCCTTTTGTTTCACTGCAGGCTCACAACTCTTGGGGACTCTACGGCAATAACTCTTTCCTACCGTTTTCAACTTCTCCCCTCCAAAGCTTCGCTTCCCGCTTGCTCGAAAGTCTCCGCTGATTGGGTGTTGCGGCGAAACTGGAACGACAGGGCGCATGCGCGACCTCTTCTTCTCCCCATTTGTTACCTAATCTATAGTATAGATTATATAGATATAGATTATAGAGCAGCTCTATAAATTCCTTCTTTTGCTTGTGTTCGCCTGACTTAGGTGACCCCTGTGAAACGGTCGTTCGACCCCCAGGTTGAGAACCGCTGTTCTATAACAATGCCTAGCTAAATTGATTGTCCTTCTGAGAAAAGATAGATACAAAATCATTATCTATGGTCACTTCACCACCTCTTTCATCACCAACTTAAACTTTGGCTTTCTTTTTATTTCTAATATATCCTAAGAACCCTCTTTTTGTTGTCACAAACCTTGATTAATTCTGAACTTTAGTCTTTTCTCCCCACTGAAACCTGCTGCATTTTAATTGTATTTTATGTAACATTCTAATTCCTATAGTATATGTTTGAAATTTGCATCAGAGGTTTAAAGCAGTTGCCTCTGGATTTACAGGTTTTCTCAGGCATCCATGATACAATGTCACAGGATTCTACATTTATGTAATAAGTATGAACTATTCAAATGAAGACATTTCATAACACATTTCATATCATGTGGTTTGAAATGAATACTTACATAAATGTAACTAATGAGTGAATTGGTCACATTATGCTATAAGCTCAAAGTGATTAAATAGCCCTTTCCTCTCTAGATAACTGTCTTATTTTATTAAAGAAGGGTACAGAAGTGATGTTCGTCCATCGTATTCGAAGAGGACCTTGACATCTATAATTGGGGGGGATGTCAAGACTTGCGCATGAATTGGATTAAAGTGAGGGAGAGGTGTGCATAGTCAGCCTCACTCTCTCTTCCCAGATTCCATCTTGCTCCAAATAGCAGGACAAGAGTCGAGACAGTTGGAGATGGGCTGGGTGCAGTGGTTGACCAGGGCGTCTTTCGTGTCTTGCCGTGCTCTTAGTGTACCACATCGCTTGCAGAGACCGCCTTCATGACCGTTGTCCTATTCTACTAGATTTCATCTGCTCAGTCCGCCGGAATCTGTCTTCACATGCTTGGGATAGACAAGTCCCGATCTCACCGAAGGTCGATGACCCAACGGCTACTCTCAACCTGGTTTGGCCAGCCTGTCGAAGCTGTTGCCCGGAGTGTGGCCGCTGCGCATGCTACAACTGCTAGGAGCCACAGGTGAGAGCTGAGTGACAGGTGGGGACCAAAGGTGAACGAGGTGCCCTAAAAGCTGCCCTAAAATGAGCTGCCGTAAAGGACACGACATGCCCCTACACCAGAGGTGCTACTCCTCCCTGAGCACCCCATACACCCTGGTACAGATGTAACTTACCAAAGAACAGCCCTAAAGAGTCTCTTAGTCTAATAAATGACAGATGTAGTAGAAAGTATGTTGACTGTTAGGGAATTCATATGTCTACTTCATATGTCCCATAATATCTTGGAGATATTATATAGAAATCATAGATATAATGCTTTCCATTTCCATCTCTACATGTAGTCCTTGACTTACAACAGTTCATTTAATGAGTTTTCCAAGTTAAAACAGCACTGAAAAAGTGACTTATGATCATTTTTCACTTTTATGACTGTTGCAGCATCCCCATGGTCATATGATCAAAATTCAAACACTTGGAAGCTGACTCATATTTATTAAGGTTGCGGTGTCCCGGGCCATGTGATCATCTTTTGCAACCTTGATAAACAAAGTCAATGGGGAAGACAGATTCACTTAACCGTGTTACTAACTTAACAACTGAAGTGATTCATTTAACTGTATCAACAAAGGTCATAAAATGGGGCAAAACTCATTAAACAACTCTCTTGCTTATCAACAGAAATTTTGGGCTCAAGTGTGGTTGTAAGTTGAGGACTATCTGTAGAAAACACTACATATAGTGATACATACATTTATTTGTATCACTTTTATCCAATATGCATATTAAGAATATAAAGTACTATAAATCATATAATCCTACAATATATAAATACCCTCCTTGTACTGTAAAATAAACATGACCAGCCCCTCCCACACCTAATCAATAAGTTTACAACATTTCCTGCTTGAAGCTATTATGTAAAAATAACACTATATTTGTG
Organism: Diadophis punctatus similis; assembly: GCA_023053685.1. Lineage (NCBI taxonomy): Eukaryota > Metazoa > Chordata > Lepidosauria > Squamata > Dipsadidae > Diadophis > Diadophis punctatus. The sequence continues at coordinate 496,617 of JALIGW010000031.1, forward strand.
TTAAATCTAAGTTCTTACAATTTATAGTTTTGCCTCTTTTTTTTTTGCTTCTCCTATAGTGCTTCAGGTGATTAACACAGAACATTCTATTTAACTCAAACCACTTAAATATCTCTTTGTTTTCAAAGAACAAATGTTCTCTATCTTCTGTAGCTTACTTCATCCCTCCATACTTACATTGTAGTTAAACAAGTTTACATTTAACATGGTTAGGATCTTACCATTAAAATATCACCAAGTATTCTTTAACGTACATAGATTTCACACATGCAAACTTACACACACAAACTCAGTTATTCTGAGTGCTAAAGTAATGCTAAACCTAAATATATCTCTTGAAGAAAAATTATCTTTAAAAATAGACCAGAATGATGTAAATATATTTTAATAATACCAAAACTAAGCTTCCAATCTAATCTGATGCTTTCAAATAAATAGCAAAATCAATGGTTACACCTCTTTAGATACTCTTAAAGTAACTGTGCAGAAACTAGGACCCTTTTGCAATCAAACACATCCAAAACAGTTAAGAACATACAGTAATAATGCACTAGGAGAGAAGTGTCACTACAAAGGACAGATACCAGCAATTTCTGAACAGATCATTAAATGATGTCTAATAACAAGGGAGAGAAAAAACCCCACAACTCTAGGAGCATGCCATATAAAAATGACAAAGCAAAATGTGCCCTTTCTTCCCACACTAGCAAGACTCCAACACATAAAAGTTCTACTGAAGTTCAAGAATCATTTCATCTACTGGCTTCAGCAACCAGATGTTGTTTCTTGTGAGCACAAGGAACATCCAGAAGGCAATCTAAATATTCCAGTTTAAACAGAAGCAAGTTATCAGTTTGAGAAATCAGCTGATGCTTTTTTAAGTTTCAAAGCAAAATGCTAACAGGACTGTTATACAAGAACCATTAGCCATGCATATATTCTACCAAATACATATTTTGGTATGTCCCAGATTTAATGTGTGCTTATATTCAAGAACAGATCTTTTAAAGTATATTAAAATAATAGTCTTCAAAATCTGCCATTAGATATTCCAATGTGTGACAAGCCAAAGCAGAAACTCACTGTAAATGTATAGCAATATATAATCAAACAAAGACACTGCATGTTTTCTGATAGACTTAGTTTTAAGAGTATTGCTTGACTGCATTTTGGTCTTCCTTGGTCTTTTCAATGTTTGGTTTTCATCTGAGCCATGGTAGTGGTTAACTTTTCCTCCAATTTATGATAGATTACAAAGGGGGAAGAGCTACTTCTTCCACAATGAGTTATTTAAGTCTACATACTCAGCCAATTAAATATGGGAATTAAATTGAAAGACTTGCTCCAATAAAATCAATATGGTAAAATGTAAAATTATGTTACACTGTAGTGCATACATTGCAACACTGAACAGAATAAACAAAATGCAAATGAATCTCAAAGTACATAGCATGTCATGGATGAGTGATCAGAGTTTTCAATTTTCAAGGAAAGCTACATAGTCAGTTAATCGGGCCAATTGCTGTTCATTAGGAATTGGTGGAACTGGAGCAGGTTCTACAAAGAAAGCAGAAAACATGATGAGAAAAAGAAACTTCATTATTATTTCCATCCTACAAAGATAACAAGCTGTACTTCTGGAGGCTGCAGGTGTATCCTTTGTCTCCTTTTGCTGTTTCTGAATGATCTCCATAGATCAAAATTTTGTTCATGGCCACAGTAAATGGGTAATTAACAAATCCTTCAACGCCCTCACCCACATTATCATTAGAAAGTCTACAAATACTAAGAATTTAATGCTCACTCTTAGATATTTTATAACTTTTAATACAAGATCCTGAACAGCATCAAGATACTAAGATGCCAATATAGGAATGTGAGTGGTATTGAAAAGAAAAACAGCCACTGGCTATGTGCTTTGTAGCACAAGGGAAATAATTATTTCAGCTTCAGAAGCTTCCACTTCTGCATAAAGGAAAAACTGAGTAGGCTTCAAATTCCTACATATAATCTTGTGCCATGTTAGTTTATTTAAACAGACACAAATACAATGCTAGAACATTTTTAGACAGCAAGGATATAAAATATTAATACATTTATTTATAAAATAAATGCAGCCACCTATCCTATGCACAAAATAATTCTAGGTGATTCATAGCAGGCAGGAATACATAGCAGTATTCACAAACCTTTTTTTAAAAAATAATACTTGCCCTACAGTGCCCCAACATCTCATCAACTCCATGAGTTGCCTGGACTGATTTGATTCTTAGCCCTGTGCTTGGGGGAAAAGCCAGGTCTCGATGACCTACTGTAAGTTTAAGATGATACAGGCCCTCTTGAGTTCCAAATAGGGGCAGGCTGTTGCAAAGGACTGGGGCAGCTACAGAGACAAATTTGATATATGCATACCTGATAGTGGATGAAACCTATTAAATGTAGGCTCCTGAGGACCTGAAATATATAACAGCAAAACCCATCTATCAAACAAACACATTGTTAGAGGTTTTGGAAATTTATAATATAGAAACCCCCCAAAAAAACCCAAGGCTCCTTTAGTTTAAAAGAGAACATAAAAAGTAACACAAATTGATACAGAATAAAGAAAACAGAAAAAGACAAAAAGAAATAGCAAATATAAGCATGATTACAAAATTACCTTTTACCCTATTATAAAAAAGCTCACTTTTTTCTATTATCCAGTATTTTTCTAAACATCAAGTCGTAAGTAGTTTTTTTCTGTCTCATGCAAGTCTATAAGGAACTTCCGATCAGTCATAAATATATTTTGTGAATTAATCCCAAAAGTTTTCAATTATACATTAGTCTTTAAAATCTAAATTAGTGTATTAATTTGTATCCAATTTTTATTGCTTGTTTTCATGTCCATCATTCATAATAGAAAGTTTCTTCATATTGTTCACAATTCCAGCAAAGATTCTAAATACTCCTATATATTCTAGACAATTTACTGTATTTTTTGGAGTATAAGATGCACTTCCCCCCGCCCTAAAGTCGGTGAAAATTTCGGTGTGTCTTATAAATCCAATGTTGCATCAGCTGGGGGTTTGCCATAGCTGGGGGGAGAGAGTTGGTGCAGCGGCAGCAACAAGCAGCTGATTGGCGGTATTCTGGGAGGCCAATCCAACCGCCAATCGGGTGTGAAGGCTCCAGCGTTCCCTGGCTGAGGCAGCAATGCAGAGGTGGGATTCAGCCAGTTCATCTGAACCGCTTGTTAAAGTTGTGTGCAGTTCAGAGAATCGGCTGATCCTACCGCTGGCTTTCCTGGGCGTGCTCTACATCTGCCTGCCCTGTTCGTTGAGCAGTTAGCTGAGGATGGCCTGCCGCCACCTGCCACACTGCCTGCCGTGCGCCGCAAGTGCGCCCTTCCCAGCCTGCGTGGACTGTGAGCCCAGAGACACGGAGAGGTATGGCTTGGCTTCCAGAAGAGGAAGGGGAAGGGAAGCGGCCGGGTTGCCACCTTTCATTGGGGCGTGGGTGGCAAGACGAGGCTCCTCTTGCCATTCATTTCCCCCCCACCCCATTGCTGGGCATGACATGGCTTCCTGCCCCTCACTTACCACAGCCATCTATGCAATTTGGGGGTGGCAGACTGTGTTTTATTAGCACGGGCAGGCATGCTAAAACCTGCCTGTTTGTCTTTGTCAAGATAACATCGCTAGAATTTTTTTTCCGGGAGCAAAAAAATCACCAATGTCCTAAAATTCTCAGCTTGCTATTGTTAGTTTAGGGTGGGGGAGGAAGGGTAACCTAACTCCCAGGCAGACTGGCTTCTTCCCGGCACCTCTTTCTCGTCTTTGGCCAAGACGAGGCTTTGTGGGCAGAAGAGCTGCAGTGCAATGGAGAAATGGGTAACAGAGCAGCCAGCCTGAGGGAAGGAGGTTGCTTTCTCCTCTTTCCCTGCTCCTCGTATTTCCCTCATAATGAGCTAGTGTGGCATGTATTGTATACGGTATACCGATATCTTGTGTATGAATGTATGAACATGGTTTCAGCTATAGTGCTCTGTATTGTTATAAAGGACACACTACTGACAGTTCTTTTTTGCAGAAAAATACTTCGGTACCTCCTGACGCTACATACTGGTACAAGGATGTCAAAGCAGAAAAGACAAGCATATAAAATTTCTTTTAAACTGGAAGTAGTGAAATATGCTGAGGAACATGGAAACAGAGCAGCGGAGAAACATTTTTGACCACCTCCAACTGAAAAAATGATAAGAGAGTGGAGAAAACAGGTGGATCAGCTGCAAAAAGTAAAAGATAAAAGTAAGCACAACTTTTGTGGGCTTGCTACAAAGTGGCCAGTTAGAGGTGGACATAAAAGAATGGATCACAAGTCACCGGAACAATGGCTTCGCAGTCTACAAAAATGGTAATATATTACCATTACAGCAAATGCATTGCTGTAGAGAAAGTCATTCAGGATTCTACTGGATCACCATCGTGGTGCTTCAGATTTATGAGGCGATATGGCCTTGCTATGCACACCGAAACTAGAATTGCACAAAATATGCCAAGAGTATGAATCTAAGATTCTGTCTTTTTATACATTTGTAATAGACGTTAGGAAGAAAAATAATTTTGAAATTGGTCAGATTGGGAATATGAATGAAGTCCCACTAACCTTTGATGTGCCATCTAATAAGACTGTGGATCTGAAAGGTGCCAAATGGCAGGACTGAAGATCCAAAGCCCAAAATTTTGGCCTGCCACCAAAAGCATATAACATTGAAACTTGAAAGATGAAGAGGAGTTTCTATGAAGAAATGTTTGGGATTTTAAAGAATATACAAGAAGATCTAAAAGACTGTCTTTTAATACTCAGAAAAGACAAGAACACTGAAACAAAGAAAGGACTCAAGGAACAGACAAAATTCATTACGAAAGAAAGTGAACAAGAAGAACAAGAAGATCATGTTGAAAATAAAATACAGATTAACAATTTAAAAAGACAGGAAGATTCAAGAGACTGTTTTTTGGAATTTAGTAATAAAAAAATGAAATGAAAATACAGAATGAGTATTATACTGGGTTTAACAGTAAAAAAAAAAGATTAAAAGGGAAGTATTGATTACAAAAAGATCAACCAAAAAAGAAAGAGAGAAATAAGGAGAAGAATAAAGTAGAAACTTATTTTAGATTTAAACAAAGAGAATTAAGAGAAAAGGGGGGGGGGGGAGATACCTGTATAGAAAGAAAAGGAAAAGAAAAAGGGAAAGATGGGAATAGGGAGAAAGAGAATTGATATAAGGGGAGAAATGGTGGAAAGAGTAAATGAAAATGGATGAAGAGTTGAATAGAAAGGAAAAATAAGAAGACTTAGTAAGGTTGTTGTAGATGTTTAGATATTAATTGTATAACTGATTAAGATATATAGATCTTTTTGTAAGATTGAAATGATATAATTTTTAGGGAAAATATGGGATTGTGATAATATAGATAAAATTGTGGGTGAAAATAATGAAATGTTATAATGATTATAATTATTAGATAACTTTAAAAATGTAGACACTAATTGTATAATTAAGGATGATTTAAGCTTGTTTTTGTATAAGACTGTAACTCAAAAAAAATGTTCTTTTTGGATGATGGAACCAGGATAATAAGTCATAGCAATGGCTGTATAAATATTGAAATATATGATCAAGGGTGACAGAAGATCCTACTTACAAAAATAGTAATGATAAATCAGGGGTAAAAAATGGATTATAATTGATATAATTAAGAGCTAAAGGTTTTGTTCAATTGAGTTTTATGTAGTTCTTTAAAAATAAATAAATAAATAAATAAATAAATAAATAAATAAATATATATATATATATATATATATATATATATATATATATATATATATATATATATATATATATATATATATATATATATATATATATATATATATATATATATATATATATATATATATATATATATATATATATATATATATATTAGGGCATTCTGAGAGGGTTAAATAAATTAAAGGAAGTGAGGAGAAAAGCCAAAAGAATAAAATAAAGCGAAAAAGATTAATAATATAAAATACATGCAGATTAGAAACAAGATGGGGGGGGGAGAAGAAAGAGTGATACCTAGACGACAATGATACAAGAAGGAGGGTAGGGATGGGAAAAGGGTGGGGAGGGAGGGGGAAGGGGGGGGAAGGGAAAACCATAAGTATGAAAACTTTTGATTGACAAACACATAAAAATAAAATAAATAAATTTTAAGAATATATATGAAATAAAGTGTAAAATGTAAGAATGGGTAAAGAAGCCAGGGTTGCTGGAATACCATCCCAAAGAAATGGAGAAAGCACAGAAAAGGAGGGAAGGTGAGGAGTGAGAAGAAGGAAGAAAGATGAGGATGGGAGAGAGGGGGAAAAGTGAGTTGAGAAGGAGGAGAGGGAGTAGAGCAGAGGAGAGGAGAAAAGAGGAAAGAAAGTAGGAAAGGTGGAGAAGAAGGGAAAGAAAGTAGAAAGGAAAGGAAGGACTATAAGATGGGAAAAGGGATGGTAAAAAAGTAACTCTGAATTGAATAAAGTAATAAGATAAGTATAAGATATCTGTATAAAATGTGTAATGATTGTATACAAAATGAAATGAGAAACGAGATGATAAATATGTGAATTGCCTATATGGAAATAAAAACAAAAAACTTAGGGGAAAAAAGAAGTGATTCCAAAAGGAGTTGTTGTGCATGTTCATGAGAAAAGATGGATGGACGAAAAATGGAATGAGAGGGTTGAAAAAGGGTGGTCCAAACGTCCTGGAGGGCTTCTGAAAAAAATTGCTTTATTAGTGCTCCACCAGTTTAGAGCACATAATAGCAAAACCACAAAGAAGAGATTTAAAGAAGTGAAGACTCATCTAGCTGTAATTCCTGGGGATCTTACCAGCCAGTTGCAACCTCTTGACGTTTCCACCAACAAACCATTTAAAGTCTATATGCGAGAAGAGTGGAACAAATGGATGGCTGCTGGTAATCATGATCTGACACCTACTGGACGAATGAAGAGGCCCACTATCACTCAAGTTTGTGAATGGGTTAAAACATCATGGCACTCAGTGAAGGATGAAATCATTGCACGGTCATTCAAAATATGTGGCATTAGCAATGCCTTAGATTGAACAGAAGATGATATCATATATGAAGATAGCGAAGAAAGTGATATCAGTGATTGTGAGCAACTGAGCTTCCTAAATTCTGACACTAGCAACGATGAGTTCTTGGGGTTTCCAGAAAATTAGAAGAGTGCTTGAACCTTAAAGTCTCTCCTCATTTGTTAAAGATAGTGATGATGGTTCTTTTTTTTATTTAAAAAGTTTTATAAGTACAAAGTACAAACATTTTTCATTTTTCTCCCCCCCTTCCCCCCTAACCCCAACCCACCCCCTTCCCTCCCCCCCTCCCCCCCCGGACTTCCCAGAGAAAGTACAGGGCATAATATTCAATAAAATAAATTTAAATTAAATCAAAGCAAATTCTTGATTTCCACTTTTTTTAAAAAAAATCTTTAACTCCAAATTTTTAAAAAATTATTCAAAAAATAATCAGAAGGATAAAAATAACAATAAAAATAATAATAATAAACAAAAAAAATAAAAAATTAAAAGGAAAGATTAACAAATATAAAAAACAAAAAAAATTATATTAATACATCATACCTCATCTCAAACTATACTTTACATATCTAAACCTCCACCTTTTATATAATCTACCTATAAACTAATAATAATAAAAAAAGAAATAAAAGAAAAAATAAGAAATAAAAATAAAAGAGGAACAAAAGTAAACCTTTCCTCCCCCATTCAGTCAACACATTTCTTCCAAACAAAACAAAACTTAAGTAAATATTACATAAACATTAACTAAACCTTAAATGTTTATACTAATCACAATACCTCAGTATTTAAAATATTCTATCAAATTGTTTATTCCCATATTTAAAAAAAAGATAACCCCTTATACCTCTAAAACTCTAGACTGTCATAAAATCATAAAATCAAACACAATATTGATAACAATATTACTATATATTAAAGTATCAACTTCAAAATATATACTATATATAATAATAATAATAATAATCAAAATATATAATATATATAGTAATAATAATTAAAAAGAGTAAAAACCAACCCCTTATACCTCAAAAACCTTAAACTTAATCCCAAAATCCCTCAAAATATTAATAACATAGTATTACACTATATCAAATTTATAACTTCAAAATGTATAATATATATATAAAATAATCTAAAAAGGAACTACCATCAAGAAGAAAATATTATAATAATAATAAGAAAAGAAATGATTACAGTCTTGTTAATCTTTCCAACCATCCTATAGATTTCAACACCATCTGTCACTTGGCAATTTCGAATCTATCGATTCACCTCCTCTCTGACCCCAATCCTCCGTCTCCTTTTCCACGTCGCAAACATCTATCTGGCTCTGCCAATCACTTTGAATCTTTGGAATTATTTCCTCTTGACCAAGTATGTCTGGATTTTTCTTCTCTTCCTCTATTATTTCCATGCTTCTTTCCACTGGAATTTTAGAAATATCAGCCTTTAAAACGTTGATGTAGAATTCTGTAGCTTTCTTTATTGTATTAAGCCAGTGTTTTTCAACCACTGTGCCGCGGCACACTAGTGTGCCGTGACATAGTGTAAGGTGTGCCGTGGGTAAAACACCCGCCGGGTGTTTTTGCTACGGGACATCTCTGTGTCCCGAAAGTTGGTTTCGGGACACAGAGATGCCTCTATTACCGTATTTATCGGCGTATAACACGCAGTTTTAAAACTAAAATTACAAGCCAAAACTCTACCTGCGTGTTAAACGCCGATCCCAGCTGATTCACCGCTCTGGGGGCAGCTCAAAAACGGGCGGGCGCATCCCTGCTGTTCTCTGGCCAAGTGGCCGAAGGAGCCCTGGAGCCCTGACGCCGCCCTGCATCTCGGTCTCTTGGGGCTTGTCCGGCAGCCTGCTGGGAAGGCTGCGACGCAGGGAGGGAAGGAGCTGCTATTGCCGTTCCGGCATGTCTCTGTGGCTGACCAGGGAGCCGCGTCCTTGTTAACAATGGAGAAGCTGCGCGGAGCAGAGGCGCCTGGCGAGCGAGGTGAGTGGCTACATCGGCTGCAGGCTTCTGCCCGCGTCTCCCGCCCGCCCGCCTCTCATTCTTTTAAATGCTAAGGCAAGAGGTGGGCAAACGGGCGGGAGACGCGGGCAGGAGCCTGCCGCCGATGCAGCCACTCGCCTCGCTCGCCAGGCACCTCTGCTCCGCGCAGCTTCTCCATTGTTAACAAGGACGCGGCTCCCTGGTCAGCCACAGAGACATGCCGGAGCGGCAATAGCAGCTCCTTCCCTCCCTGCGTCGCAGCCTTCCCAGCAGGCTGCCGGACAAGCCCCAAGAGACCGAGATGCAGGGCGGCGTCAGGGCTCCAGGGCTCCTTCGCCGCTTGGCCGGAGAACAGCAGGGATGCTGCCACGGTCTGGGACTCAGTCGGGTGGCTGCAGCCCCGCGGGAGACGGCAACAGAGGTTCCTTCTTTCTCCTACAGGGAGAAAGACAGAAGGAAGGAAGGAAGGAAGGAAGGAAGGAAGGAAGGAAGGAAGGAAGGAAGGAAGGAAGGAAGGAAGAAAGGAGAAGACAGACAGACGGACAGAAAGAAAGAAAGAAAGAAAGAAAGAAAGAAAGAAAGAAAGAAAGAAAGAAAGAAAGAAAGAAAGAAAGAAAGAAAGAGAAGTTAGGAAGGAAGACAGACAGAAAGAAAGAAAGAAAAAGAAAGACAGAAAGACAGAAAGACAGAAAGAAAGAAAAAGAAAGAAGTTAGAAAGGAAGGAAGACAGAAAGAAAGAAAAAGAGATGTTAGGAAGGAAGGAAAGAAGAAGAAAGAAGACAGACAGACAGAAAGAAAGAAGTTAGGAAGGAAGGAAGACAGAAAGAAAGAAAAAGAGATGTTAGGAAGGAAGAAAGAAGAAGAAAGAAGACAGACAGACAGACAGACAGAAAGAAAGATAAAATAATTTCTTTTTGTTTATTTGATTCCTATTCAAGAGAATTACTTTATATATAGTCAATATAGGCACAGAGTTAAATTTTTTTAACATTTTCTAATGGTGGTGTGCCTCGTGATTTTTTTCATGAAAAAAGTGTGCCTTTGCACAAAAAAGGTTGAAAAACACTGTATTAAGCCCATATCTTTTTCCCAAAAATTTCACAATCACTCCTGTTGGTGCATTCTATTTGTATTGTAAATTTCGTTTTTTAGTTCCTCGACCAAGAAGGTATATTCTTTTCTAGCTTTAAGCATCTTGGAAGGAATTTCTTTCCATATCCTTATTTCCTGACCATTTACCTGAAGATTATTCTTAAAGGTCGCCTGTGTAATTCTGTTCCGCAGAGCTCTTGTAGTGAAATATATTACAATGTCCCTTGGCAAGTGGTTTTGTTTTGCATACCAAGAATTGACTCTGTATATCTTATCAATTTGCATAGCCAGTTCCTCTTTAGACATTCCAGACACCTGCTCCAGTGTCTCTGCCATCCTTCCTTTCAAATTTTCAAATTTTTCCTCCTTCAGGCCCCTCACTCTTATAGCAAATTTCATCTTTTCAAATTGAGACATCAACACCTCTGTTTCCAAATTTACTATGTCATTTTGAACCTTGGCTATGTATTCCTCTGAAGTTGTCAGAGCTTGCTTATTTTTTTCCAAATCATTCTCCAAAATCTCCATATTTACTGCTAGTCCTTTACAAACTTTCAACACATCCGCTCTCAGTTGTGAATTCATCTTCTCCAAAGCAGCCTGCATTTTTTTATCTATTTCATTAATCTTTGAATTGAATTCCATAATCAGCTCATTTTTCATGACTTTCAAAGTATTAAATAAACTCTCAGGTGTTAAAGACTTTAATGATGTTAAATCAGGCGTAAATTGCATCTTTAGAATATGATCAAAAGAGTACTCAGTTCTTTTATTCACTACAGTCTTTCCAGGTTTAGAAGCCATTTCAGTATTTTCAAAAAAGAAAGACAAAGAAGAGGGGAAAAAAGCCCAGAACTATACTTAAAAATTCTTTCCAAGTCCAAAGCCAGTTAATCGTTTATCTTTTATAAAGCTGTAAGTTAATTCAGGAGACAAAAGAAGAAGAAATCATTTCTCCAGATCAAAGGTTTCCATCGGAAAAAGCTGGTAACAAAGCAAAAATAACTTTCTCTTCCACGCCCAAATCTCCAATCGCCATATTGTTACTTCTTCCTTATTAAGCTACTTTGTTGCTTCCGAAGTAAAATCCAGCAGTGGAGTTAAAGTCAAAACTAATGCCCTTCTAGACTCCTGCCTTTCTCTGGCTGCTCTCTTTAAGTTTAAAATAGTTATACTTTCCTTTGTAACAGCAGCGGTGGTCGCGGCATCTTGCTCCGCTTTAAGGGGAGGCTTCCGACTTCCCGGAGCAACAGACAGGCTACCTGGGGAGCCCTCACCCTTCGCGCCCTAAGTTGGCTTCTAGGGCACTAGGGGGGCTCTACCCCACCTGTCTCGCTCTCATCTCTCCCCTTCGCCCAGGGAGAGATTTTCAAGCCACCAGACAGCTGTTCTGGCGGCTTTTACGAGGAATCGAAAGGACGCCCAACGAGGAGCGCCAGCGACGCCGTCGGAGCCACAACCGGAAGTCCGATAGTGATGATGGTTCTTAATACCATTGTTGACTTTACATGGTTGAAATATTATTCTGCTATATTTTATTAAATATATTACTACACCATTTGGTTCAGATATTTTTTTCTTGTTTTCCTCCTCTAAACCTAGGTTTAGATATCTATGGTGACAAAAAGCAATGATACATCCTTTTATCAAAATGATCTTCAAGGTTAGAACACAATGTAAATTTCAATCCTTTCAATCATATATTTTCCCCACTGATCCATTTGTATATTGTAGCCAAAATGTTAGCTCATTTTACCATGCATTTTTTTCATTTGTTCGTCTCATATTTCAACAAAAGAACTAAAATAAACAAAAGAGGAGACAGTGGGCAACGTTGTCTTGCTATTTCTAGATGTGGTTTGGTTAAATCTCCATTAACAATTATTTGTGCTACCTGCGAAATAAATCAATTTCACCCATTTTTATAAAATTCTCTCCAAAATTTGTATCTTCCAGAACTTTAAACAAGAAAATCCAGCTCAATCTATCAAAAGCCTTTTCTGCATCTAAAAAGTTCAATGCAGTTTGTTTTTCACTATATTGTTCCAAATATTCCAAATAACACTGTCATTCAGCTGTCCTTTAAGTAAAAACCCACGATAGAACATAGAATTATAGACTGAAAGATAACTCGGAGGTCTTTTAATCCAATTCCCTGGTCAAGGCAAAAGACCATATTCCCTCCTGGGCAATGGTTGTCCAGTCTATTCTTGAAAAACCCCAATGATAGAACATCTACAACTCCAGGAGGCAAACTATTCCATTGAGTCATTTGATCCTCACGAATAATTTTTTTCAGATTTTTTTTCAGTTTTTCAACTAAAATCATTGTAAACAATTATTAATCATTATCCAATAATGATATTGGTCTCTAGTTTCTTGCAAAGTCAAATCTTGTCTCTCTTTAAGTATTAATATTATAGCAAGAGTCTTCCCAAGTATGTGGCATCTTTTTTCCTTGTAAAATAGAATTCATTGTACTTTGAAGCTGTTGCAAGTGTTCAATCCTCAAAACACTCTAATAGAGACTCAATAACCCAACTAGTGAGGCACCTTTCCTAGTTTACTTTTTTTTAGTAGCTTCTGAAATTTCTATTGTTATAAGTCCATTCATAATTCATTCTTCTGTAATGCTCAAGTCATTTTACTTTCTGAAATATATATTTATTTTCTCCACTTAAATATCATGTTCTCTACACATATTAGAATATTGGCATATATTAGAATATTGGCAAAATATTTGTGTATAGCCACATTATCTATCAATACAGTATCTCCTTCTTGTAATTTTAGCATTATTTTCTTTCTATTAATAGTTTATAAGCCAATCATTTCCCTTGGTTTATTCACAAATTCAAAATTTCTTTCTTTCATATAGCTCTGTTTTATTTCTATTTTGAAGAGACGTGGTGGCGCAGTGGTTAGAATCCAGTACTGCAGGCTACTTCTGCTGACTGACTGCAATTTGGCAGTTCAAATCTCATCAGGCTCAAGGTTGACTCAGCCTTCCAAGGTTGGTAAAATGAAAACCCAGATTGTTGGGGGCAATATGCTGACTCTATAAACCGCTTAGAGGGCTGTAAAGCATTGTGAAGCTGTATATAAGTCTAAATGCTATTGCTATTTCTCTTATTGCTAACATGGATACTTGTTGCTATAAGATCTTAATTTGTATAAGACGCACCGGAGTATAAGACGCACCTTAGTTTTGGGGGAGGAAAACAAGGAAAAAAGGCCTCTGTCTCCAAGCAATTTGCCAAACAGCAAACAGTACATATGATATACACTGTTTGCTGTGTATTTCTGTGCATGTGTGCCTGACCCATAGAAATAGCAAAGAATTGGAGAAATGTACATTATGCCAGAAAGTTTTCTTAAATGTAGTCACACTAACTCCTCCCAATTATTTAAATAGATCTACTCCAAGGTAAGTCAGGATTTAACTCTAATACTAAACAGGATAGTTACATTTCAGAGTATACTTGTACAGAGCTGTTAAAATTAATTAAAATTTCTGGAAGTATACATTATTCTCTATTATTTAAAAGAAGATACAATAGCACTGGGCCTCTTCAGAGCAAGCATTTATTTTAAAAAGCTTCTTTATTTTGTTAAGTTGTCTAGATTTACAGGGGTCTCCAACCTTGGCAACTTTAAGACTTGTGGACTTCAACTCCCAGAATTCCACAGCCAGCAAAGCTAACAAAGCTGGCTGTGGAATTCTGGGAGTTGAAGTCCACAAGTCTTAAAACTGTCAAGGTTGGAGACCCCTGGCTAGAACAATAATAAAGCAGTCTTTAAAAAATAAGTCTAATAATTTGAACATTCTACAGACATTTATAGTTATTCACTTACCCCCTTGCATCCAGCAGAAAATAAAAATCTGTGTGTCTCTCCCAGCTATTTGCCTCTTTGCAGCTAGTTTCACTTTCATTTTCCCACGTGGCAAACCTAATCAGCTGTAGGTCGGGAAACTGCTACTGACTTGCTTGGCTTTACAGGCTCTTCCCTCTTTGCTGCAAGCAGGTAAATTGCTGGAAGACAGAGGCCAAAGGGTGGGGGTGGCTGGGTGGCTGGGGCTGCATTCGGTGTATAAGACACACCCAAGTTTTCACCCTATTTTGGGGGGTAAAAAGGTGCGTCTTATACTCCGAAAAATACGGTATATCCTGTGGATTTCTTTAAATCTTTTCTTTTTATCTCATCTTTTTCTCTGAAAAAGTCTTTGGTAAGATATAATATCTCTACCTTGGAAATTTTAGTAGCCAAATATCTTAAAATCCAAATCATGTCTATTCTTGAAAAGGATCTGTGTCATTCTGAAAAATAAGTGTAGTTTCTTGAATTGACATTCTTCTGTCTTCATATATCAACCAACTATAAATTGTCCATGAAACCATATAAGACTCGTTGTAATTTGCCTTCAGTAATTGTAATATTTTTCTCAGAAGTCCAATCCAATTGGGGGGAGACTACTCCACTCCAATCCCCCATCAAACACCAAATTTCATAAGAAAAATCTACTAGTCTCTCATTAACCTGTTTGTAAAAAGTCACTTAACTTCTGCCCGAAGCTCTTAAGCAAACTCTACAACAATGGGATAAAAGAAAAGTGAGCTGTTGGGCTGTTGGGCTGTTAACTAAGTACAGAAAGCAAAGTAGAAATAATAAAGTAGAAATAATAAATTTATAAATTATGAAAATGTGCAAATTGGATCTACTGTATGTTCCAGTCTAATCTGGTAGCAGTACTTTTAAATTTTTTATAAACTCTCTGGATGTGCAATGAGGTGGTGAAGGTAATACAGTAAAAATACTAGGATTTTACTCCTAATAAATAAAAAAGGTTTTGCTAGAAGCAAATGCAATTTAAGATAAGAAAATGCAGATTGTTGTAGCAGACATAGCCCTGAGTCATCTCAGATAGTCTGAAGAACAATTTTCAGCAAAGAAGTAAACCACATTACAAGCCTTTATTATCAATATAGAATATAAATTTAAACTAGCAAAAATGACTTAGACAACTTAAATGGTATTCAAAATTGTAACATTTAATTGTAACTACATTTCACTCAATTCAGGCATGTCAGTTAAGGTCACTGAAAAATATAGTCTTTATTGCCAAGAACCAGACAGAGAAAGCAAGCTGAAGCTCTTCCTGTTTATTTCTATTTAAGCTTTACATTCTAAAATATCCATTTAATTAAAACATCCTGCATCCATTCAAATAGACCACTAGTTCATTTATTTGACATGACACCTTAGGAGTATCCCCCCACTATTTTAAACATTTGAAAGAAATGTTGGCATGTTGGCATGTAAATACTACCGGTAATTACATTTTCAATTGTGTGCAGCAAAGGCAGGCAAGCAATGTTAAGTTATCCTGAAGTCTCACCTCCCTTCCCTTTCCCTCCCCCTTCCACAAATCCTCATGGAACTAGAGCTCCACCTACCTGGCTTTTTAGGCATAACCATTCGAGTTGACAAATCTGCTTGCCATCCCTGATCAAGAACTCCTAAATTATAATATAGTTCAAAATTATAATATAGTACAGGTATAAATTAGTTTCATACACATATGGAAAACATTGGATGAGGTTAATTTCCTGATTTGTTTATATTTCTTGTTCTTTATTCCTTGCTATATTTCCATTTCCTATAAAGTGAACTGTTGTTAGTATTCCTTTTATTCAGCCGGTTATCTTTTAACAGTAATATAATAAGTGAACTAAGCATAAATTTTAGAAAACATACTTTTGCTTTTAAAAATTATTTCATACTGGGCATAGAAACCAGTTTTGTAGTCTTTATCAAAGGAATGAAACAATCTAATAAAATATTGCTACACTGCCACATAAATTAATAATCTTCAAAAAAATCAGCAAAGCAAAATTGTAAGCAATTCTAAAAATGTGCATAGCTTTAGAAAAGCTGTGATTCATTTTTGTTTACAAAATATAGTTGTAAGAACTGAGTGTCTTGTAACACAATTCTAATAACATCCTTGTTTAGCTACTGCCTCAGATACTGTTCACTTTTGCAACAGTGATGAAAAAGTAACTCTGACCAATCTTCCCATGTATGACCTTTACAGATCTGTGGAAAGCTGAAAATCGTAAGCAGTTTCACTTAGTGACTGTTTCACTTAACAACCTTAACTTAGCTGATCTCAACTGTGGTTGCTAAACAAGATTGTATTGATTAAAAATTTAACACTCAATTTCAAAGATACATAACAGATGATGCATGATAATATTAAGGTAGAGGCATGACTATTATTTGACAAGGGATTTTTTAATCTAGGCTGCAAGATGATTAAAGATTTCATAAACTGTGGAGAAAAGTTATGATAACATAAAATCAGCTTCCGCCACCACCAAATAATATAGAGCAGCATTTAAGAGAACTGGGCATCTGAGCTACCAGATATCTAAATATATTCATACAAGCTCAAAGTTGAGTATATGCAACATTTATTTGCAACTCAGGTATTTTCAGTACCTTTTACTGCTTCTTCTACAGGAAGTCCAACAAAGGCTGCAAAGTCATCTGCGCTTATGGAAGGATATGCCCGAGAGACTAGTCCAAATGCTCGCCGTCTCGTTGCATCTATTAGAGAGGTAATTAATGCAAAACTAGCCTAACCTACTAAGGATAGGAAAACACATTGTGTTCTTAAATAAGTTTCTCTTGAGAAGAATCAGAAATGTGCACATTTATATGGGAGATGAATGGTTAGATGTTGTCTGATTCCTTTATATAAAAACAAAGTACCGTATTTTTCGGACTATAAGACGCACCAAGATTTCGAAGAGGTAAGAAAAAAAAGTTTTTGTCCTCCCTGGCCCCCAGGAGCACTCTGCAGGCTTCCCAAACCCTCTGTGCGCCCCATTTTTCCCAAAATGGGTGAAAAACAGGCCCGTTTTTACAAAAAAAAACGGGGCATGCAGAGGGTTTTGGAGGTCTACAGAGTGCTTCTGGCATTTTTGCCATCCCCCAGCCCCCAGGAGCACTCTGCAGGCCTCCCAAACCCTCTGCGCACCCTGTTTTTCACAAAAATGGGCCAATTTTTCGCAAAAATGGGATGCGGGGGCGGGGCTTCGGGAGGCCAAAAATGGCTGTATTTGGTGTATAAGACACACCAACATTTCCACCCTCTTTTGGGGGGGGGGAAGGTGCGTCTTATAGTCCGAAGAATACGGTATCCTATCAAAATACATATAAAATATATTTTACTTCAACATTTGCTTTTGATGAACTATAATCAAAAACTAAATACTGAATTCCAATTTATAAAGAATGTCAATCTTAATCAAAACTCACATTATTTCTTATGTCATATATTATCTCAAATTAAGTAGTAATGGCAGCAATCACAGCTGAAAATGACAACATTTCTCCTGCGAAATGGTATCAGGGTTTTGGAAATGGAAGAGCCTGTCAAGATATATTTATCAACGAAGGTGAAAATCTGTTAAGCATGGCTCCAAAACGAATAGAATAATGATATCATGGTATTCATGGCAGACAAGTTTCTGTTGGCTTGTTGAAAACTGATAAAGTATAGCTCAAATGTAAATTCTCTAACAAATGTTCGATCTAATGCTGCATACATTTCCTTTGCCAAAGTATAAGTTGAAGTTTCTGCACAAACGTCAGCTTGCATTAACCTATATATCATTATATCTGAGCGGAAATTCTCTTTAAAGGTAGTTTTTTCTTGGCAGAGTAGAAGGCATGAATAAAAAGTAATTCAGAAACAATACTTGTTCTTGATGCAATTTTGGGTATACTTTTTCCACATTTCATTCCTCACTCCTTAATCTGACAATAACCATCTTCCCAGGAAACCTTCCAACTCAAAGCTACCAGTGTAATAACTTTGGAGGAAAACCTATTATTGCTGCTACTATTTTTTTTATTAAACTTATATGCTGCCAATCTCACCAAAGGCAACTCTATTACAATATACATCTACCCAGAAGCATATACTGAAACCATAACCTACAGTAGCTATTAGCAGATTGCCCCTTCTTAAACTGTGCATGCAACTCTTCTTTCTTCACTCCACTCCACTCCATCCCACACCTTTCCTCTCCTTTATATAACCCATTTCCTACATCAACCAGCCTCTTTTCATTAGCTGGTGTGGCTAATTCCTGAAGGCAAAGCCCTTAAAAGGTAATAGGAAAGGAAGCATGGGACCACCCAAGCCATTGTTTTTATTTCCTTTCATGGTTAATAATATGCACAATTTTAACTAAGAAATGTATACCTTTAAGTGCTTCCATAATTGGCTGAATAGATTCAGACCACTGATATGCATCAATTGTTGTATATATTCCAGGGAAATCTCTTTGCCAGATTCGCTGCCCTACTGCCCAAATGGCACCAAGTTCAAGATTTGCCTGCAAAGAAAGAATTGAGAATAAAGCTGTAGCTTTTTGACAAAACAAAACAAATATGCTTTTAGTTATACAGAATATTTTGGCACCTCCTCTCTAGGCCTGCTGCCATATCTATGAAGCATCCAGTACTTCAACAGGCAGGATGTTCTACAACCATAATTTGAGAAAGGTGTTTAAGGCATATTAATTTAGAGAAAAGATAAGAAACCTGATATATTTCAGTGTTCTGAATTACAATTCCCATCAGTATTGGCATGCCCAAGTGTTATACATAATAAATATTATATTGTATTATTTTGCACATACATAATATAGTCCTTAGCATCTTATAATAATAATGTAATAAAGTTGAGAAAGCAATGTTTAATAACTAACATGGAAGTTCAGGATTCACATGTGGGGCTAAACCTGCTGCTGGCTTTGCTGCCACATTTTTTTAAAGCCCTTTACTTTTATCTGGCAGCAGAGCTAATTTTTCTCATTAGCTGATGTTTGGACTACAGAGAATTTTATTTTGCAATCGGTCTAGTGAAATATCAAGGAAAAGAACACAATGTTAGGTGACGACAGCGGCTGCATATGTCTGTAGATGGTGCTCTGAAGTGTTGTGTGGAGACAGTTTTGGAATGTAGAGAGTGGTATGTGGATGTGGAGGAGTATGTAGAGAGAAAGGCAAAAGAGAGACAAGCTTGATAAACTGATTGAGAGGCTGGCATTTGTCGAAGGAACGGAGAGGTAAAGAAACAGAAAAGGCCGAGTGCTGGAAGGGGCAGTTGGAAGGTGAGACGGAGACGGAGCAGAGGAGGTGGCTGATTTATGATCGTGAGGCTTCCCTGGTCTCCCCCTGGATTCCCCTGGCTGTTGCTAAACCCTGGTCTGAGAACCCAAGAGTCAGCAGCTGCAGCTCTGATTGATGACATGGGTCATCTGATGGAGGGAGAGCTGACTGATGAGACAAGCTTCACTGGCCTTTGTCGGCAGATGGGCCTACTCATGTGGTCAATAAAGCTGTGGAGAGTGGCAGGCTGCTGTTGGGATTTCCAGAGGTTAACTGGCTAAAAGTTGGAACCGTGAACTTCATGAGACATTGTAGGACTATGCAGCTGCTAAATTTCCAGTGCAGCATAGCAGGCCTTCTGGCTTCTTTTTGGACTACCTTCTGCAATCTTGCATCTGCAATTCTCTGAATGTTCTGTAACTGGGCCTGGGAAGACTGCTTGGGAAATCCTGGGGTTGGAAGGGAAAGTTGAGTGAGAGGCAAATATGTTGGTCCCTCTCCCCCGGGTGAGAGCTGGGTGGGGGCGGGGAGGAGTGGCTCCCTGCTTGGTGGGTGAGAGCGACTTGGCAAGGTGCCATTTGTAAATTGAGTGGATGCATTTTGAGTGTGTTAGGAGATAGGGGATGTGTTGTGGTTTGCCCACGTCCCGCGCAGCTGGTCTCGGATCCTGAGGACCGTGAGGCGGTTGTGACGCGGTACCATCGGCCCGTGCACCTGGCACCCGAGTCCGATAGCGAGGAGAACTCGGTGCCAGGGGCTGAAAGTCTATCAGGGCCTTCTGCACCTCCTGCGGTGCAAATGAGTGACTCAGGAGAAGAGGAAGAGCCTCTTCTTGATGCTAGGGCACGCAGGGCAGCTAGCAGGCAAGACTGGCTACGTAGGAGGAGGCCACCTCGTGAGTAGAGCTGCAGGCTAATGGGCCACGCCCTCAGGCTATTTAAGCCTGAGCCACATCATGTTTCAGTGCTGGAAACAATGTGCGTTCAAAACCAGATCTAGCTTCATGAAGGAAAAACCTCTCGTTGGATTTCTTGACTTCCAGTCAGCATTTTATCTCTGCCACTTGAGCTCCGGCTTGCTGCCAAATTTCGTGAGTTCCAAGTGACTTATCGGATGGATTAATCTTTTGGAATTGCTTATTGTGTTTGGACTTTGGCCAGCTGTTAAGCAGTAATTAACAGCTGAGCTCCAAAAGAGACTTATTTTATGATTTAAAAGGCTTTTCTCAAATATACTGCTGCTAAGGAGTTATTAGTAAACAGTTTATCATTCAAACCGTGTGTGTGTGTATTTCTGGTTGGACCGGACGCTGGGGCAGAATAGGATGCTGGATGTGACCCCACTGCAGCAATGAGGAAGGGGTGGTGTGAGTTTGAGGGCGCTGAGAGCAAGTGCTATAGTGTTTGTAAGGCTCACCTTGCCCCCGACTGTTTGTCAGTGGGAGTAGGTTTTCCCCTTTTTAAGGAAGAGTGTTGGAGATGGGGGATGGAATGGTTCTCAAGGAAGGCAGAGGAGGGCGACCTATTTCAGTGGTGTCGGGTAATGGGAGATACGGAAGGCGGGGGGGGGGGCTGGCACGGGGTAACGCGACCTTGGTGTTTAGTACCGGTCTCGTGTTCTGTCCCCTTGCACTCACCTCATTTACCTGATCAGCAGATCTGTGGTGGCCTTGGTCTTAGGGTATTGCTTTTAAATGTCAGATCAGCCTGCAATAAGGCTAGCCTTATTGCAGATTTGATCCTCGAAGAGAAGGCTGATCTGGCTTGTATAACCGAGACCTGGCTGGGCCCAGAGGGAGTAGTTCCCCTCATAAAAATGTACCCAGTGGATTATCAAGCATGGCAACAGTCTAGACCTCAGGGCCGGGGAGGGGGTGTGGCTGTTGTTATCAGAGTTCTCTAGTAGCCACCAGGGGCACTGTTCCACAAGTGCATGGCTGCGAGACCCTTTTTCTTAGGTTGGGCTCAAGGGATCAGGTAGGATTGCTGTTGCTGTACCAGCCTCCCTGCTGCCTGGCAGCTTCCCTACCTGGGCTTCTGGACCTCACCGCAGGGCTGGCGGTGGAATTCCCCAGACTTATAGTTCCGGGGGATTTCAACCTGCCATCCGTGTGGTCAGGATTGGAGGTAGAGATGTAAAATTTCCTAAAATTTTGAATCTCGGGAAAAAACCCGTTTTTTTTTTTTAATTTTTTTCCAGGGGGGAAACGGAAATTTTCAGAAAAATGCTACATTAGCACTTTTTTGTCTTTTTAAGATTGAAAGTCATTCTGTTACTTTAGGAACATAAAATATGACTATGGACAATTTGACTTGGCATAAAATTATCACAACTAGCATATTAAAAAATATAGTGTAGCCAAACAATTATCACAAACAGAATTTACTTTTTTATAATATTTATTTGTAACAAAGGGAGCAACAATCTCCTGAACTGCTTACTAGTTTATGTGGAACAGCCAAAAAGCCTCCACAAAACAATTTTCAAAACCAAAAGTAACAATTTTTCATATTTCCTCTCCACAGTATTAAATAAAAACACAAATAAAAACCCCATTCTCATAAAAAGAATTGAAGATAGGGGAAGTGTTAACAAGAGAGTGGGACTAAGTTTCAATGGACATTTAATCAGAATCATTTTCTGAGCTGAAATTGTCAGTACCGTCTCTGCTTCTGCAGCTACTCTTTTTTGTCCATCATCATAATTAGGAACTTCTAAAAACTGAAGGTTTGCCCGGATCGAAACAAGCTTCTCTACCCTTTCACATGTCAGTTTATTTCTTGACTTAGTATGAGTGTTTCCAAACATAGACCAGATTCTTTCACATGCTGCAGAACATGGAGGTATCTGGAGAAGGTGAGAAGCAATAGGAGTTAGAGGCTGTATTGTGCAAAGACCTTGCCACCATGTTGCAGGAGGAATATGTTTGGCAGAATCCCAGATTGCATTCCTGGACCAAATCCCTAAAGATGTTCTATATTCTGCAACATTTGAAAGTACCTTCCCAACATCAAGTCCTAAATGTGATGCTTGTTTTGTGATCCAGTCAAATGCAGTAGCAGTGTTATCATCATCACTTATGTTTGCACCTTTGAATCTTGGATCCAACAGATTTGCAGCAGCATGAATTGGATGACAACAAAATTCTTCCGTTTTTTAAATAAAATCTTTCACTTTACTTTCTTCTATAGTTGTAAGTGGAGATATACTGAGATTTTCAAAAAAAGTTGTTTTTATCTTGGTCATTAGATAAGGAATTTCTGACAAAAGTGCACTATCTGATTCACGTTCATATTCTGACTCCAAAAGAGGCTTCCTCAAAGAATGTCTGTTGGGCAATTGGTATGATGGTCTTAATAATTTCAAAGCTTCCTGCCAGTATGTATTTTCAGTTATTGAAAATGGCGTTCCAGAAGAATATATTGCTCTTGCAAGAGCTTGATCAATTTTTTTCCTGATCTTCAGGTGTCATCTTGTCTATAAATGAAGTTAGTGAATAATTTTTGGATGCAGCTGTTTTCAGTATCTGTTTACTTGAAGATGCTGCTGATGGGACAACACTTTGTGTTGCTGCTGACGTTATAGATGGAGTAGAAAGAGGACTTCTTGAACGAGAACGTTGAGAAAAACTATGTGCATTGTCATCATTGTTGTCCTCTTCACTTCAATCCATGAAGGATTTTTAAATATCTACAGGACACTTGTTACATACAAGAATGTGTTTTGTCATCCTGGTAGCATTTGGAAATGCATATTTCATCTGACAATATTTGCAAATCACATTTTTCTTTTCAGAACAAAATTGTAATTTGATAATGCCTCTATATGCTAGATGTTGGTCTCACCATTTTTCTGAGGGGAGTAGGAAATAAAAACAAGAAAATATGACTACTTTGCAAGAAGACACTAATCTATGGTTGTGTGTGTTGGTCACTGGGGGAAGAACCAGATTACTGGTAATTAAATTATTATTTACACAAAAGTTTATAAAGATAAACTAATGTAGCTAAATGATTCAGTTTTCTGGATTCAGATAAATGTAAACTCTTACATTTTTTAATTAAGTATATACTTTCAGGTCCTTTTTGTTGCTCTGTATTTTCTTCCAATGCTTTTGAGGCCTAGTGAAGAGGACAGAACAAACCAAACACACCCACTAACATGCAAAAGCAAAACTGAAACCTTTTTCTTGATACAATAGCAGCACCTCCTAAAGGAAGAAATGCATACTGTTCTTGCATTGGAGGGTTCAGTTTGTTACCTAGGGCTTGCTTGTCCTCACTCAGTGCACAGAAATTAAAATAATCTGATATCATACATTTTTTTAGAAATGATTTGGAAAATATTTGAACATCCTGTCTTAAAATATTTTATTCATCATGTTAAAATAAAATATTCCACAATGTTTTTTTTTCTTTTTTCAATTTTTCCAATTTTTGGGGAAAAAACAAAAAAGCCTTCAGGAAAAATTCAGAAAAAAACGGGTTTTTCTCGAATTGTTCCGGTTTTTTTCCGGGCCTTCACATCTCTAATTTGGAGGTAGCCCGAGATTTCATGGAAACCATGATTCCCATGGGCCTGTCCCAGGTCATCCAGGGCCCAACTAGGAATAGTACTCACACACCCAATTTGATGTTCTTGTCGGAGCAGTGCCTATGTGACCTGGAATTGGTGGACCTGTCCTTGGTACCCTTGTCATGGTCGGATCACAGCCTGGTGGCAATGAGTTTCTCAAGAGCTGTACCCCGCCGCAGGGAGGCAGGACCTATCAGATTGGTCCGCCCCCATCGACCAATGGACCCGGATGGGTTCCAGAAGGAGCTGGAGGTTATAACTGCAGATCTACTGTGCAATCCAGCCGAGCTCTTAGTCACTGTTTGGAATAGGAAAGTGACTGAGGCTCTGGATAGGATTGCACCCATGCAACCTCTCCTCACCCATAGACCTCTCTGTGCCCCGTGGTATACAGAGGAACGGAGAGGGATGAAACACATGAAGAGACATCTAGAGCGCCGCTGGCGGAAGACAGGGGATGAACTCGATCGAACATGGGTAAGAGCTGCTACTAAGGCCTACCTTGTGGCGATTTGTGCGGTGAAGTGTAAATACTTCTCCACACTAATTGCATCTGCAGATAATCACCCAGCGATTCTCTTTAAGGTGAGCATCCTCCTCCTGGGGAAGGAGGAGTTTGAGGTCCACCTGAAGGGACGAGTTGAGGAATTTGCGGATTTTCTGGAAGACAAAATTGCTCTCCTGTGGGAGCTGCATTGGCTGCCGATTTGCTTCCGGATGCAATTCAAGGTGCTGGTTGTCACCTTTAAAGCCCTTCATGGCTTGGGACCAGGTCATCTGAGGGACCTTCTCTTGCCATCTACCCGATCCATCACAGTGGGAAGGCAAGGAATGCTGCGGTTCCATCCCTGAGGGAGATACATCTGGTGGGACCCAGAAGAAAGGCCTTCTCCGTGGTGGCTCCGTCTCTCTGGAACATCATTCCCTCAGAGATTAGAACGGCCCCCACTCTAATTCTCTTTCGGAAGGCGTTGAAGACCTGGTTCTGCCAGCAGGCCTGGGGAACTCAGAGCAGGATGGAGCTCATTAAGTCCAGTTATCTTACGGAGCTTGGCAAAGTTCCTAGAATTCAGTCTCTGATAACAAGACGAAGATGGATAAACATAAAACAGGTATCACGAAGCAAACTCTGATCAGACAGGTTTTTCCAAAGTTGTTCTCTGCAGCTTGTTAGCTGCAACTGATTACCTTAAATAGACTAGGGGCATGGCCAATTAGCCCCAAGACGTACTCCCGAGTAGACCTCCTCCAGAGTAAACCTTTCTGCCTCTTGGCAGCCCTGCGTGCTCTTGCATTCAGGAAAGGAGTAGCCCCTCCTTTCTCAGCACTACCAAGAGTTCCAAAGGCCCAGCACTACCAAGGTTCCAAAGGCCCAGGCTGCACAAGCTGCGGGCGGACCACAACAGCCACTTGGTTTAGGTAGTATTGAGTTAGAGACAATTGCTTCCCATTCAAACTCACATAGCCTCCAGGCCCTTGGCCCATCGAGTGTCAAAATATATAGTTGAGTATCATCAGTATGCTGAACCATAAATCAGCAGATGACCTCACCCAGTGGTTTCGTGTAGATGTTGAAAAGGAAGGGAGAAAATAGAATCCTGCAGCACCCCATAAAGGAGGGTTTGGGGAGCAATAACTTTCCTCCAGCAACATCGATTAGAACCAGCCCTGAGGAAAAGAAGGCAACCACTGTAAAACTGTGCTCCAACCCACATAATTGTTTTAAGATGGTACCTTGATTGACAGTACCAAAAGACAGAAATTAAGGAACACAAAGATGGATGCACCACCTCCATCCCAATTCTATCACAAGTGCAACCAATACTGTCTCAACACTGGCCTAAAAACAGACTGGAATACATCTAGAAGAGTTTCTCAACCTTGGCAACTCTAAGATTTCAACTGAACACTCGCTGGGAAAATTCTGGGAGTTGGAAGTTCTTGCATCTTAAATTTGCCAAGATTGAGAAACACTAGTCTAGATAATTCACTTCTTCCATGATTCTTCTCAGCTGCAGACCCACCACCTTCTCAACAACCTTCCCCTCCATTTTTAGAAAGTATAGCTCAGTATTCAGACTACTAACACAGCTGAACTGAGATCAATAATTCAAAAACATATTATAAACATTTGAATAAAAATGCAAAAACAATAATGTTCCCAAATATTGGAGCAAAACTTTGCATTCAGCGTACATTTTTAAATAATAAAAATGTAGTTTGGGGAAACATGGTTCTGAGAATACTGTTGTTTTTTTGATAGCATTGAAAAATACTTACAGACTTAATAGCAGTAGGAATTCTCTTCCAGAGATAACGGGCATTATTCCTAATAAAAATAAACCAGTGATAAGGACATTTTTAATTGAAATCTATTTAATAATGTTTATTTACCTTAAGTTTCCAGCTACATCCTTCTGAGAACACATCAATATACACTGTACATACATTTCAAAGACAAAAGAATAGAGGTTTCATACTGTTTGTTTGTACCTATCATGTAGAACATAGGGTGGGAAGGGA
This sequence comes from Diadophis punctatus similis, assembly GCA_023053685.1. Classification (NCBI taxonomy): domain Eukaryota; kingdom Metazoa; phylum Chordata; class Lepidosauria; order Squamata; family Dipsadidae; genus Diadophis; species Diadophis punctatus. The sequence continues at coordinate 523,143 of JALIGW010000031.1, forward strand.
TTTTGGAAGTCTTCTAATTCAAACCTCTGCCAAATGGTAGAATCTTCAGACCATCCCAGACAAAACACTGCTCAATCTTGAAAATCTCCAGCAATGAAGCACCCAGTACTTCTAACAGGCAGAATGTTCTACAACCATAATTTATAACTTGTTTTTCTGTTAACCCTAGGGTTTCCGCTACATATCTCCATTCTACAACACAAAGGTTTAGGCATTTATCTTGTGCATTACATTCTTATTATAAATTGGTTTGATGTGTATGTTCAAAATATATTGTATTCTGTCTTATATGTGGCATTGTAATACTGTTATCTAAGAACTCCAAAACTGCAAAAAAAAAAAGCTTCCCCAATAGTTGCCAAGAATAACTGATTTGAGTTAATCAATCATTTACTTGTAAATTTGTGGTAATATGTTGTTCAAGTAAAGGGAAAGATACTCGCCTTACAGAAATACATTACAATCTATGAAGTAATTTGCTTATTTTAATTGAGATGCTTCTGACATGAATAAACAAGTAATTTGCTTTTTGACAAAGTAGACCACAACCTACTTCTTGGTAAGGTAGAAAAAAGTGGGATAGATAGCATCACCACCAGATGGATTCGTAACTGGCTGACAAACTGTACCCAACAAGTAGTCCTTAATGGGTCTACGTCTAGATGGAGGGAAATAAGCAGTGGGGTACCATAAGGTTCGATTTTAGACAGAGTACTCTTCAATATCTTCATAAACGATTTAGATGAGAGAATAGAAGGGGAACTTACCAAATTTGCAGATGATACTAAGCTGGCAGGAATAGCTAACACCCTAGAACGGGTGTCGGCAATCTGCGGCTCCGGAGCCGCATGTGGCTCTTTCAGCCCTTTGCTGCGGCTCCCGACGCTGCTGCTGTTGCCGCCTCCATGGCCTACTTGCTGCTCTCGCAGCACCTTGCACAGCACAGTGAAATTTAGTGCGCTTCACAATGGGGGAGACTGGGTCTCCTCCTCTTCCTGGAGCCCCTTACAACGTGGAGCCACAATGTGGCCCTGCCCCACTTGCCCCTGGCAACAGCAGGGTCATCGTTGGCTCGGTCTAGCCTCCCGGGTCTCAGTTGCTTTAACTGCAGAGCCAGCAGGCTGCCGGTGTTGTGATGCCCTGCCTCCCCGCCAGCCAGCTGGTCTCTGGCTCTCCGCTGACCAGATGATCGTCGGTGCACTGCTCTTAGGCTGGTCGGCTTGAGGACGTCAGATTCCCACCACCCAGCACCAGTTCAGGGGTTCCTTCTCCCCCCCCCTCCAGGCATGGCAAAGCCATGCGGGGTTTGACAGCAGCATGGGTCAGGCCAGTGTTGGGGTGGAGAGCAGGTCGCGTGTCTCCAGCACCAACAAAGGCCAAAAATAGTCGCCTGCCATTTCCAGCTGTAGTCTACCCGGCAGAGGAGAGACAGAGAGGAGAAAGAAGGGAAAAAGGAGAGAGAGAGGAGAGAAAAGGAGAGAAGAAGAGAGAGGAGAGAGAAGGGAAAAAGGAGAGAGGACAGAGAGAAAGAAGGAGAGGGAGAGAGAGAGAGAGAGAGGGGTGAACAACACACAGAAAACCCAAAAGTACACATATAGATTGGTTGAAACCAGGCTTAATAGCAATAACTGTGAGAGGGATCTTGGAGTCTTAGTGGACAACCAGCTAAATATGAGCCAGCAGTGTGCAGCGGCAGCCAAAAAACCCAATGCAATCCTAAGCTGCATTAACAGAGGGATACAATCAAGATCAAGTGAGGTACTAATACCACTCTATAAGCCTTAGTAAGACCATACCTAGAATACTGCATCCAGTTTTGGTCACCACACTATAAAAAAGACGTTGAGACTCTAGAAAGAGTGCAGAGAACAGCAACCAGGATGATTAGGGGACTGGAGACTAAAACATATGAAGAACAGTTACAGGAACTAGGCATGGCTAGTCTAGTGAAGAGAAGGACCAGGGGAGACATGATAGCAGTGTTCCAGTATTTGAGGGGCTGCCACAGAGAGGAAGGGGTCAAGCTATTTTCCAAGGCACCTGAAGGCCAGACAAGGAATAATGGATGGAAACTGACCAAGGAGAGATTCAACCTAGAAATAAGGAGGAATTTTCTGACAGTGAGAACAATCAACCAATGGAACAGCTTGCCTTCAGAAGTTGTGGGAGTTTCATCACTGGAGGCTTTCAGGAAGAGATTGGACTGCCATTTGTCAGAAATGGTGCAGGGTCTCCTGCTTGGGTGGGGGGTTGGACTAGATGACCTATAAGGTCCCTTCCAATTCTGTTGATTTAATCTGAACCTAAAAACAGTATGAGCAAATTCAAAATCCTACTTGTGTTAACTAGCAAAGGTTCAATTAATTAATTAAATCAATTAAAGTACAGCATACTTCAGCTATAGCTACATCACATGCTTTTGCTTTTACAATTTGATTGGGAATGCCAAGTATCTTTTTTGCCAATTAATCTAAATTCATCTAATTCTAAAAACATTATCTGAATTGTGCCAATATGCTTATACATGTCTAATAGGTCCAGACCTATTATTACTTACATATCATTATACAGAAGATACAAAGCCAGGAGTTGAGCATAAACAGGTGATGTTGTTATTCCTCCAGGGGCCTTAAAAAATCAACATAAAATTAGACTGTGTCCTAAACAAAGCAGTACATAGCTGAGGACAAGGAACACTGGTAAAAGTCAATTCCTTCCCTCTGAAAAGAAGATTTGGGCAGTCAGGCGCTTTCCACAAAGTGCACAATACAGCCCATTCTCACCTCTGTGCAGTGAGAAAACACATTTCAACTTAAATTTCTGGTCAAAATACATCACTAAATAAGTTTTTATTTCATTCAGATATGACATTACTTCATCCTACTCGCAAACTCAGTTTGGAGGACAACCAATTTGCTTTAGGACCTACCTATGCCTTTTACAAGCATTTATAATTGTCTAATTATTCTAATTAACAAAGCTTGATAAAGAAAATTAAAAGAACATTAATGAGGGAGTGTTGAAATACACAGACTTCAATCTGGCAAAGGAGAATAAGGCATGTACATTTATGAGAAAGTGGTTATTCACCACATTATTTGCCTCAGCTAATGAAAGGCAAAGATTTCAAGGAGCTAATAAAATACAGGAAGTCCTTGAGTTACAACTGCAATTGAGCCCAAAATTTATGTTGCTAAGTGAAACATTTGTTAAGTGAGTTTGCCACATTTTATGACTTTTCTTGCTACAGTTAAGTGAATCATTGCATTTGTTAGTAACATGATTGTTAAGTGAATCTGGATTCCCCATTTACTTGTCAGAAGGTTGCAAAAGCTGATCAGGACACAGAGGCCATCATAAATATGAACCAGTTGCCAAGCATCTGAATTTTGATGTGACCATAAAGATGCTACAACAGTCATAAGTGTAAAAAACAGTCATAAATCACTTTTTTCATAGCCATTGTAACTTTGAATGGTTACTAAATGAACTGTTGTAAGTCGAGGACTGAGGACTACTTGCAGTCTTAAAATTACTGAGGTAATAAGAGATAGATTACAATTATCACCAGTGGACAATTGTAATACAAACAGTACTGTTTAGAGTCCCTGTTTCATACAAAATTCCAACAGAATTAAGATGACCTGTTTTGACCAGGCTGTTTTGACCAGGTTAGGAGAGCCTAGTATTTAAACCAAAATTTGTAGAGCTATTTTGGTTGTAGTAACTATGTAGTTACTATTTGTATTATTTATAATAACTAAATGTGTCCTTTTTAATGCAGTTCATACAGGTAGAAATTTTACGATGGTAATTGGGACCAGGATTACTAGGTGTAATATATGACATCATGTGACCACATCACTTAGTGAAGGCAATTCTGGTTGCTATTATAACTCCAGGACTGTGTGGGTCAGTGGTGGCCAACCTGAAGCGTCCCATGCGCCAATTGGCCCAGGCGTCCTGGGTGGGCGGGCCCGCCTGGATGCCGCCATTTGAGTTTTGCCCTCTGCGCATGCGCAGATGGCAAAACAACGCAAATGGCAGCATCCAGGTGGGCGGGGGGGGGGGGAGGCGGGAGGGAGGCTCTGCCGGCCGCCTCCTTTCCTTGCCTCCCACTGCTTTTCGGCTCTGCCGCCGCTGCTGCCTCCTCTTTTCCTCGCCTCCCGCCGCAGGAAGCGAGGAAAGGAGGAGGCAGCAGCGGCGGCTGCAGAGCCGAAAAGCGGTGGGAGCCGAAGGGGAGGCTCCATCGCCGCAACAGCCCCGGACCTACAACAAAGAATGAGGCAGGGTCACCTTCGCACTCACGAAGGGCCCGCCTGCACCGCATTCACCTCTGGGACTGGGAATCCCCCGCTTTGGCTCTTCACGCAAACCCGGTGTTGCCAGAGAACCCCAAAGCTCCCCATTTGGCAGGGCTCCGTTCCTGAGCTTGGCTCCCTCCATCGGAGGGTGGCCGGCTGGCCGGGCAAGCGAGGCTCTGGGCGGGCGGCGGGCGGGCAGCGGGGCGAGCGAGGCTTCGGGCGGCCGGGCGAGCGAGGCTTCGGGCGGCGGGCAGGCGGCGGCCGCATCCGGCCAAGCGCTCACTCGCTCCCCCCGCCGCCCAAAGCCTCGCTCGCCAGGCCGCCCGCCGCCCGAAGCCTCGCTCGCCCCGCTGCCCGCCCGCCGCCCGCCCAGAGCCTCGCTCGCTCGCCCGGCCAGCCGGCCACCCTCCGATGGAGGGAGCCAAGCTCAGCAACGGAGCCCTGCCAAATGGGGAGCTTTGGGGTTCTCTGGCAACACCGGGTTTGCGTGAAGAGCCAAAGCGGGGGATTCCCAGTCCCGGAGGTGAATGCGGTGCAGGCGGGCCCTTCGTGAGTGCGAAGGTGACCCTGCCTCGTTCTTTGTTGTAGGTCCGGGGCTGTTACGGCGATGGAGCCTCCCCTTCGGCTCCCACCGCTTTTCGGCTTTGGGCGACGGGCGGCGGGCAGGCGGCGGCCGCATCCGGCCGAGCGCTCGCTCGCTCCCCCCGCCGACCCTCCCAGAGCAGCTCCGGGGACATAAAGGAGGCAGATGGACCTCTTGGAAAGCTGCAGGCGGGGGAAGGGCGCCGAAGGAAGCACTACTTACGGTTGCTGAAGCCGCCTGGCAGAAAGCGCGCCCGGGGAGGCGGGCATGGAGGAGCGGCGAAGGTGAGGCGCTCCGGCCCGGGAGAGGGACGGTCGCCGAGGAGGAAGGCCTGCGCCTCCGGAACTAGGCCCCAGCCCGCCGCTCCCCAAAGCCCAGCGCTGCAGGCGCCTTCAGGAGCCCTGAAGCTCTGCCGGCCGCCTCCTTTCCTCGCCTCCCGCCTCCCCTTCGGCTCTGCCGGCAGAGCTTCAGGGCTCCTGAAGGCACCTGCGGCGCTGGGCTTTGGGGAGCGGCGGGCTAGGGCCAAGTTCCGCACGCGGGAGGCGAGGAAAGGAGGCGGCCAGCAGAGCCTCCCCTTCGGCTCTGCCGGCCGCTTCCTTTCCTCGCCTCCCACCGCCCCTTCAGCTCTGCGCGCGGCGGGGAGAGCTGCGAGACGCGCGTCCTACCTGGGACTTGTTCCGTCGCGTTTCTCGGTAGTGTGTCCAGGGCAGCCCATTCTAAAAGAGAAAGTCTCGCGAGTTCAAACTTCTCAAACTCGCGAGACAATCTATTTTAGAACGGGCTGCCCTGGACACAATACTGAGGAACGCGACGGTGGATGCGCCACTTGAAATCGTGGAATGTGCCATGTTTGGCGCATGCGCCACGGTTTGGCCACCCCTGGCTGTGGGTTATTAAGCAGGAAGAGGCAGAATTCCCCGGTTTGGGAGGGGGCACATGCAAGTGTGAGGGGCCAGGGGTCGGTGGTGGGAAATGTGAACCATCCAGCCACATGGAAGTTCAGGTAGACCAGCAGGAGCCCTTGTCAAGCAGGGGAGTGGTATGGATGGCACATGCCATGGAGAATGAGGTTCCTGGGATCCATACTCGGTAGCAGGGTTCCTTGGGAGAAAAAGTGGCAGAAGTGATTTACAGGACTGACTTATAACTTTCCCTGGAGGCTTCCCCAATGACTTTACTTATGGGAAACTGACAAAGAAATTTGCAAATGGTAATATGATCGCAGGGACGCTGTGACAGCCACAACTTTGGAGACTAAGTCCCTTGTTTTAATTTTAAACAAATGGTTATAACTCGAGGATTACCTGCACATATGTACCGGTATTATAAAGTCCACTGTGTTTAATGACGGAAGGAAGTAACAGGCTGCATTTAACTGGCAAGTCTAATTTCTGTAACTAATTTTAATGTAGATATTATGTAAGGTGTATGCCACCTGATTTTCAACAACACTGGACAGCTCACAACAACCGAGAAAGAAATTGGAATAATAGCAATAGAACATAAAGATAAAATGCAAAGGATTGTATGGTATCCTGAGTCTGCAATGCTTCTGAAAAATCTATCGCTCTCTCCAAATTTAGCAGATTTCCAAGGCTCTCTAAGTGTGAAATCACAATTACACAATTACAATTACAGAACTTTTCTCTCCGACATTTTCAATGTCCCAGAGCGTTTTCCGTTTGCTATATTGCAGCCAAGACATCAACTAACCAACCAGCTCAGATCAGACTTGCCTCCTCTCCAGCCAGCATTCGCTACGTCCAAGAGATCGCGTTGAAGTGATTGAGACAAGAGGGCTGGCGGGAAGAGCACGTGCCTGGTACCTCGCATGCCACCCCACTCGCGCGGCCCAGCGTTCCTGCTCCCCCTCCCTCGCGCCGCGTTTCCATGGTCGCCACCCCCCCACCCCACTCCTTTACCTCCAACTCCTGAGTCTCACACTGCTCCAGCAGCTTTCGGTAACTGAAGGCGCCGCTCGTCGCCGTCATCACCGCCACTGGCATCTTGGCGCCTCGCGCCCTCTTCGAAACAACTCTTGGCAGACACTGCCCAAACAAGCGGGGAAATGAAAACTTCCTGGAGGCGGGCAAGCACTCGCCCATTCTATTTCCACTTCCGGCCCCGAAAATAAACATCAGGGGCGTCTTCGCCGGATTGTGCGCTTGCTGGGCGTGTCGAACCTGCGTTTGTGAAAACAAATAGATATATGCAGAGATGGAAGTTAGAGTGATACATTGACTGAACTTCCGGTTTCAGTGGATTCTTCCCCACCTCTTTTGATTAGGAAAATGGGAAAGAGTCTTGAAGTATTTCATCAAATTTCCGCGGACAGTTATCATGATAGTGATTATGCATTTGTTTCTCTTGCAAAATATTAACGTACAAAGCTATTCCTAGATATATACGCGAGAAAGTCCGTGTTCTTCTATTCAATTTTTCAAAACGTAAATATTTCCAAATTGCCTCGGGAAGCGTGTGGCTGACCGAAGCTGCAGTCCTGATATTGACCGTTGCTAATAATGATGATGACAAAATACAATTGCAATATAAATTAGGGCAGAATGTTGTTCGCAAAAAATAAAGCCGTTATCAGTATTTTAAAATATTCTATTGCTCAGTTATATGAGTAATAGAACATGTGCCTGATTTTAATACACAATTCTGCCCCAAGGATTGAAAGACCTGTTGATAATACTCCTTAGTTGCTCAGGCTACAGTCCTAATCATGTAATACTTCAGGCTAAAGTAAACTTGAAAACTGTCTACTTAATCACTGGTTTATAGCCTACATTTGACTCAGAACTTCCTAATTAATAGCTCGTTCATTCCATGAGCCAGTCATTCCAGATATATTTCAATATAAAACACTTCAAATCTTATTTTTTCTTCAATCCAAGAGGTAGTCACAGGGTTGTTGTGGGAAAATAGGAGGCAGGAGTACAAGGTATGCTAATTGCTTTGAGTTCTATATTAAAAAGATGGGATAAAATAATTAGATATATAGTATCAAGAAAGATCTAAAAATTGAAATGGACAAATTGTGGCATAAACTGACCATGGTGGTCCCAGTGCTTATTGGCACATTGGGTGCCATACCGTCTTGCGCGTTTGAGCCTTAACAATGTGGACAAGGTCTTCTCAGCTGCTAATTTGACCACTTGTGTATTAGGTCTATGCCCTTCCTAGCTTATTAAAACTGCACAGGAGGGAGATGCAGGACTGAGTCTGGGTGATAGTTAACTCCTTGAAAAGAGCAGTGATCCCATCAGCTCTTAAAGAGGCAATGATTTACCCCCTCCTCGAAAGACCAATGTTTAACCCAACCAAGCTGGACAGTTTTCACCCAGTTTCCAATCTTCCGTTCTTAGGGAAGATTGTGAAGAGAGTGGATGCATGGCAGTTGCAGAGGACTTTGGATGGATTATCTAGACTCCGTTCAGTTGAGGTTCAGGCCTGGATTTGAGACTGAAACGGCATTGTTCTCACTCATGGATGACCTCTAGCGGGAGCAGAATAGAGGTAGTGCATCCATCCTAGCTCTTCTTGATCTGTCAGTGGCATTCAATATCATTGATCATGGTATTTTTTATGTGCCAGCTCTGGGAGTTGGGAGTGAGTGGCACTGTATTGTGCTGGTTTTACTTCTTCCACGGGGGACAGTTACAGTTGATGTTGATAGAAGGAAAGAGATCTAGCCTATGGCCCCTACTTTGTGGGATGCCTCAGGGCTCAATATTCTCTCCTCTCCTATTTAAGATCTACATGATGCCACTGGGTGAGGTGTTTCTTTGGTTTGGGGTGAGATATCATCAGTATGCAGATGACACCCAGCTTTATATCTCTGCACCAAGCCCCTTGAGTGATGCTGTGGACATCTTATTCCAGTGTCTGGAGGATGTTCAGGTTTGGATGGGGCAAAATGGGCTCTGACCCAACCCTAGCAAAACAAATTTCTTCCACCTTTAGTTCTGGATGGGGTGGCATTACCCCAGACAGACCCGCTGCGCAATCTTGGGGTCTTGCTCATGATTGAAAAGCATGGTTAGGAGAGCCTATGCACATCTTTAGGTAATGTGCCACTTGCACCCATTCCTGGACCAAGAGACCCTGCTCACTGTCACCCATGCCCTTGTTATCTTCCTCTTAGATTACTATAACATGGTCTACATAGGGCTGAACTTGAAAAGTATTCATGGTGCAAAATGCGGCTGCATGAATAATAAATAAATAATAATAAATTAACACCACTACTCTATGAGCTGCACTAGCTGCTGGTGTGTTTCTGGGCGAAATTCAAGTTCTGGTTGTCACCTTTAAAGTCTTACATGACTTGGGATCAGATTATCTGAAGGACCATGTAAGGATTGCCTCTCCATTCATCTACAAAGTACGAACTTCTGAGCCAGGTAGTTCAAAAGGATTCCTTTATTGGTGATTGTGATAGCATCCCATTCATTCAAAGCAAGATCTAATTACCCTTAGGCAAAATAAATACATTTAAACCTTAGAGCCCCTCCCTTTAGGCAGAATGCAAATCCTGACCAATACACAAGGTGTGAAAGTCCTCTGCTCTGGAATTCGGATGAGTGTACGTTCCCATAGAGCCCTTTCCGTTCAAACTAACTTACATTGCCCCTCATAAATCCTATCCTAAGATAAAGAGGTTCCCAGATGTCTGGCATCCGGATATATGTTGTAAATGTCAGTTGATCCAATCAATGCTGAAAAATCAAACCCAAGACCCCCCTTCTCTCTTTGAATGGCAGAGTCACTGGATTCTGACAGGCCATCTTTTTTCAAGAGTTTCTACCCATCCAATCTAATCCAACAGATTGGGCATGCTGCAGAGCTAAACAATATTGATAGGTGGGAATTAGAAAATGCCCTTTTTCTGCTATAGCCCCTGCTTTATGGTATATTTTTTTCCTTGGAGATTAGAATGGCTCCAACCCTGATAGCTTTGCAAAGCTTTAAAAACTTGGCTATGTCTCCAGACATGGAGCTCGGAATGTGTGCATGGCCCTGTTACTTGGCTTTAGATTTAGATTTAGATTTATTATTAGAGTTGGAAGGGACCTTGTAGGTCATCTAGTCCAACCCCCTGCTCAAGCAGGAGTTCCTACACCATTTGAGACAGATGGCAGTCCAGTCTCTCCTTGAACGTCACAAGTGTTGGGGCTCTCACAACCTCCGCTGGCAAGCTGTTCCACTGGTTGATCGCTCTCACCATCAGAAAGTTTCTCTCACTTCCAGGTTGAATCTCTCCTTGGTCAGCTTCCATCCATTATTCCTTGTTTGGCTTTCTGGTGCCATAGAGAACAGCCTGACCCCCTCTCTGTGGTATCCCCTCAAGTATTGGAACACTGCTATCATGTCACCCCTGGTCCTTCTCTTCGCCAGACTGGCCAAGCTCAGTTCCTGCAACCGCTCTTTGTATGTTTTATTTTCTAGACCCTTTATCATCCTGGTTTCTCTCTTCTGCACTTTCTCTAGAGTTTGAATGTCTTTTTTGTAGTGTGGTGACCAAAATTGGATGCAGTACTCTAGGTGTGGTCTGACCAAGGCTTTATAGAGTGGTACTAGTACCTCTCTGGTCCTTGATTGTATCCCTCTATTTATGCAACTCAGTACTGCGTTGGCCTTTTTGGCTGCTGCTGCACACTGCTGGCTCATATTTAGTTGGCTGTCTACCAAGACTCCGAGATCCCTCTCGCAATCGCTGCTATTGAGTGTGGTTTCACCCAGTTTGTATGTGTATTTTTGATTCTTCTTACCTAGGTGCAGAATTTTGCTTTTCTCCGTGTTGAATTTCATTTTATTAGTTTGGGCCCAGTGTTCGAGTCTGTCGAGGTCCCTCTGGATTTTGAGTCTGTCCTCTGGGGTGTTTGCTACTCCTGCCAGCTTGGTGTCATCTGCAAATTTGGTTAGTTCTCCTGCTATTCCCTCATCTAGGTCATTTATAAAGATATCGAAGAGTACTGGGCCTAGGACGGAACCTTGTGGTACCCCACTGCTTACTTCTCTCCATGTGGACTTAGAGCCATTGAGGACTACTCGCTGGGTACGGTTGGTCAGCCAATTGTTAATCCATCTGGTTGTGTAGCTGTCTATCCCGCTTTTTTCTAGCTTATGAAGGAGTAGGTTGTGGTCTACTTTATCAAATGCTTTGCTAAAGTCCAGGTATATTATGTCTACTGCATTTCGCTGGTCTACTAATTTGGTCACAGTGTTGAAGAATGAAATGAGGTTGGTTTGGCATGACTTGTTCTTAACAAATCCGTGTTGGCTGTTGGTTATTACTTCGTTTGTTTCTAGATGATGGGAGATCTGGTTTTTAATTATTTTTTCCAGTATTTTCCCAGGTATTGATGTTAGGCTGATTAGTCTGTAGTTTCCTGGGTCTGTTTTTTTACCTTTTTTGTAGATGGGGATCATGTCAGCTCTTTTCCAGTCCTCAGGTAGTGCCCCTATGTTCCAGGATTTGTGGAAGATGTGGTGTAGTGGTTCTGAAATGACTTCTGCTAGTTCTTTTAGGACTCTGGGGTGTAATCCATCTGGTCCTGGTGCTTTGTATATGTTAAGTTCAGATAGATGATTTACTATTAGTTGATTAATCATCATGATTATTATTTATACTTGTTTATTTTGTGGATGTTTTATTGTTTTAATGTTTTTAAAATTGTTTTAATTGTTTTAGAATTTTAGAATTGTAAGCCATCCAGAGTCACTTGGCTGAGTTGGGTGGCTATAGAAATTCAATGAATGAATGAATGACCAACAAATTTTGGACTGCACTTAGTAGAAAAACTGTAATGGACAAAATTTCCATTTGTCAATTACAAAAGACCATTCTGCTTAGATGTGCAGCAATATTGCACTGATACATTACAACATCCAGCATATAAACAGTATATAAAGGCCAACACCAACTAAATAACTTGTTGAGGATGAGAATTGTATCTCATAGAGGCGATTTAGATCTTTTCTTGGAATTCAGACAGTTAGAAATAAAGCCGAGATTAAAAGTCTAATAGAAAATATTTATTTCAGTACAAAAACAATAAATCCTGAATAAACTACATTGTGCTGAGTAACACGACCGTTCAGGTCAACAACTAAGGCAGAAGAGAAATTCTTCCAATGCCTTTCTTCTTCTTCAACTGTCTGGCGTATTTGTAATCTTCCATGCCCACCTATTTTCCTTGGTAAGTAGTCCATCAACTTCGCTGCATAGATGAAGGATATGATTCGTTGTCATTTTTTTCTGGTCTATTATTTTATACACACAAATGTGAAATCACAACTGCCAGTTATGTCACGTAGTGAATATTGTCAGTTGTATGTCTATGCAGGGTGATGGCAAAGTAGCAACAATGGTGCATTGAAAGATCTATAAGAACTACCATTTGCCTGCAAGCAAGAACTAGGGGGGGGGGTGTGTCACCAAATAGACAATATGATAGAAGAAGCTTTGTGCAAGATCAGTGGCACAATAGAAGACACAGTTGCTGGCTAATAGACTGGGGAGGTTAATAGCAAAGAAAGGAAGATTCACTATCACCACTACTGTTTGTCAACATATTGACTCTTCTATCAACAATCCTGAACAAGGCAGGCCATGACTATCAAGCATTAGAAATATCTGCCAGGCTCTCCTGCTTCCTTTACATGGATAACTGTAACTGTATTGAAAAACACCATCTGGAACAGAATTGCTGCTCAACACTGTCCGTATATACTGCCAAGATACTGCAGTAGAGTTTGGACTTCGCAAATGTGTCACCCTTACCATCCTTACCATCAGCAGGAGAAAAATAGTGAAAACTGAAGGAATCAAAATGAAGAAAATTACTGCAGATACCTGGGTATCCTTCAGACTGGCAACATCAAGCACACTGAAGTTAAGAGAAAGGTTAGAAATGAATACATTAGGAGAATGAAGAAGATCTTAAAGTCCAAACTAGTGATGGAAATACCATTAAGGCAATTAACAATTGGTCAATTCCAGTCATTAGATACACAGCTGGAATAGTTGACTCGTCTTAAGTAATAGAAAATGAAGAAGCTAATGTGCTCTGGGACTTTAGAATTTAAGCAGACAAGTACTTGCCATCTCACATCTCAGACTTAACAATTGTTGATAAGAAAGACAAAGAATCTGCATAGGGGATGTTGCAATACCTGGAGACAGCAGAATAGAAGAGAAAGAACTGGAGACATTTTTATGTTTTAATATATCAACTGTCAAGATTACACAACAAGATTTTGGCAATGTCAAATAAAAATATTAAAATTCAACACATCATTCTTGTGAATTAATAACTCATTTTTAACAAGTTGCAGTTAGAATTTAGAATCACTAATTGCAATAACCTGATGAATTTGTATTGAAGGTTTTGTATGTCTAACTGAAACAGAAAAGAATTGTGAAGTTCTAATTCTTCACATGATTTCTCTGCCTTTCTTCTTTTCTCCAGTTGATGGTGGTACTGTACTGACAATTATAATCAACTAAATATGCCAGGTATAATATCTCACTAAAGAATCAGCTTTGTCTTATACCCTTCAGACGAATATCTGTGCTATATTGATTTATTTGTTAGCTGATTAGTGATGCAACTCTAAAATATACTGTATTTTACTCTGTTATTTCCTCTTTATTGATCAGAGCATTTTGTTAGTTTTAAATAAATAAAATTTTTGCCCTTCAAGACTATTTTGGAAGAAGCCTACTATTCACAAAAAGGTAAAAAAGGTTAGGTTGAATTGGGGGGAAATGTATACAGTAAAAAAATAGTCAGATAAACTGTATTCCATTTCTGTCATTTGTATTTTGAAATGCCTTTTCATTCTTACTGTGCAAGAAGATTTATTTATTTATTTGTCAAACATGTATAGGATAGTAGTAGTTTGTATAAACATAAGTAAAAAGTAATGGTAAAAGAAGACAATAGGACAGTAGGACAGGGACGGTAGGCACAGTGGTGTGCTTATGCACGCCCTTTATAGACCTCTTAGAAACGGGGAGAGGTCGACTGTAGATAGTCTAAGGTTAAAGTTTTTGGGGTTTGGGGAAGAAACCACAGAGTCAGGTAGTGCATTCCAGTCATTGATCACTCTGTTGCTGAAGTCGTATTTTCTGCAGTCGAGTTTGGAGCGGTTTACATTTAGTTTGAATCTATTACATGCTCGTGTATTGCTGCGGTTGAAGCTGAAGTAGTCATTAACAGGAAGGACATTTTGGTATATGATTTTCTGAACTACATTTAGATCAGATCGGAGGCGACATAGTTGTAAATTGTCTAATCCCAGTATTTCAAGTCTGGTGGAATAAGGTATTTTGTTGTGAGCGGAGGAGTGAAGGACTCTTCTTGTGAAATATTTCTGGACTCTCTCGATTGTATTAATGTCTGATATGCAGTGCGGGTTCCAGACAGGTGAGTTGTATTCCAGAATTGGTCTAACAAATGTTTTGTATGCTCTGGTTAGCAATGTAATGTTGCCAGAGAAGAAGCTACGCAAGATTAGATTAAAAACTCTTAGTGCCTTTTTGACAATGTTGTTACAGTGGGCTCTAGCACTTAGGTCGTTGGATATGAGTACTCCAAGGTCTTTGACAGAGTGAGGGTCATCTATAAGTTCGTTTCCTCCAAGTTTGTATTTTGTATTCTGATTTTTTTGCCAATGTGTAAGACAGAGCATTTGTTGGTTGAGATTTGAAGTTGCCAGTTGTTTGACCATTCTGCTACATGATCAAGGTCTTTTTGAAGGGTAGCAACATTGTCGGTGGTGTTAAATAGTTTAACATCATCAGCAAAGAGAACGCAGTTGCTTATAATATGATCACAACGATCGTTTATGTAGAGTATGAAGAGTGTTGGTCCTAGAACACTGCCTTGAGGGACACCACTGTTGACAGGAGCAGGATTTGATATGGCACTTCCTATTTTGACCACTTGCTGTCTGTTAGACAGGAACGCAGTTATCCAATCATGTAGGGGTCCAGAAATGCCATAGGATTTTAGTTTCAGAAGTAGTTTGTCGTGTACTACTGAATCAAAGGCTTTACAAAAGTCTATGTAAATTGCATCTATTGTTTTACCCTGATCAAGTTGAGTGGTCCATATGTTTTTGCAGTGCAAGAGTTGCAGATTACAGGATAATTTTTTCCTGAAACCAAATTGTTTGTTGGAGAGTAGGTTATTAGTTTCTAAGTGGAGTGTAATGGATTGGTTTATGATTGATCCCATGACTTTACAGGTGATGCAACCCAAAGAGATTGGTCTGTAATTTTCAACGTTACTTGGATCTTCTTTTTTGAAGATAGGGATGACTGTGGCTAGTGACCATAGGTTGGGTAAGGAGCTAGTCCTGAAGGATTTTTTAAAAATTATGCTTAGAGGTTCAGCCAAGGTTGAGGAGAACTTTTTAAAGAAGTATGCACATAGTCCATCAGGTCCAATAGATAGAGATGGTTTTTGGTTGCGTAATGCCTTTCTAACGTTATCTTCTGTAAAATCGATTTGTGTTAGATCATTGAAGTTAATTGTGGTAGGACTAGGAAATATTGGGCATGAGCCATTGCTGTTTACAAAGACTGAGCTGAATAATGTGTTAAAGAGGTTGGCTTTAACTGTTTCATCGTTATAGTCTTTACCATTCGGTCCTTTAAGGGGTGGGATGGATCTTGAGTCTTTGAGTTGGTTGTTTACAAAGTTATAGAAGGCACGTGTGGACTTCGTGCGTAGAAGCTTTTCTTCTTGATTGATGTGATAATTGGTGCATTCAGTCTTTATTTGGTGACACAGATTTTTGCAGCGACTTTTAAAGTTAGCAATGTAGCCAGTTTTGTTTTTTCGCCAAAGAGATCTTTTTTTGGATTGGAGCTTCCTTATTTTTATGGGTAATTTATTTTTCTTGGTTTAGGTGATTATTAGTGGTACATGTAATTTAATGACTCTTTGGATTTCGAGCAAAAATATATTGTAGTAGTCTTTGGCAGTATTACAGCCAGATGTATGCCAATCAAGAGATGAGAGGCCGGCTTCTATGATATCATAGTTGGCTTTTTTAAAGTTGACTGTGATCAGCAGTTCAGCTGTTCAAATCTCACTGGCTCAGGGTTGACTCAGCCTTCCATCCTTCCGAGGTAGGTAAAATGAAGACCCAGATTGTTGGGGGCAATGTAAATATAAAATATACATTGCTTAATGGTGTAAACCGCTTAGAGAGTGCTTGCACTATGAGGCAGTATATAAGTCTCACCAATAAATAAAGTTGTAATTGGTTATCCCATTATTGAGGTGGTTTCTGTAAGGACATATATTGAGACAAAAGTCAATCATGCTGTGGTCACTGTTGGAAAAGGGTTCTTTTATTTGTAGTCCGTAAATTTAGTGTAAGTGTAAATTGAGTGACAGAGGAAACAAGACAAATACTTTTGGGGAAAACACTTTATTGTTATATCACAAGTCAGTAAAAATGTACTAAAACAGATAAGTATTTTGAAATTATATTCCAGATTGGCTAAGCAGTTTTTCGTATTTGAATACATATTCACCTTTAAAGACTGTATACAATATTAGAAATAAAAATAAACATAAAATTAGGAAGTTCTACAGGATCCATAATGTTAATTATCCTCATTGAGACTATGTGATATTATCTTAAAAGCGATGAATTCTCTTATCTTGAAGACTGGATGATAAAAATAGCATTTTTAAAAATGGATGTTATAATGTTCTCATGATATAAATCAATATCTACTTTATTCAGCCTATGAAAACAGATGTTACAATAATACTTGAAGATAGCTCCTAGTCTCCCACAACCTTGTCTTCTCCAAGCTAAAAATGCTCAGCACATTTGTTTCTTTCAGAAGTTTTTTTTTTCTTGGTTGCTCTCTTCTTATGTGTTTTAGTTTGTCAGTGTCCTTGTTAAACTATGTTAAACTCAGTTCTTGGCACCATTCAGAATAGAGATGAGTTTCTCTTGAACTTGAACTGTAATTTTGTTGATACAGCATGGAGTAGAATTGCTTTTGCTCTTTCTTTTTAGCTGCATTTTGAAACTCATCTTGTTGAAATTCATTACTCTACCTTGTCAAGATCCTTTAAACGAGAGGTGTCAAACTCACGTCGTCATGGCATTACGTGACGTATCGGGACTTTTTTTCCCCTTCGCTAAACCGGGCAGGGATGAGGCCATCATGTGAGGCATCCAGCCTGTGGGCCGCAAGTTTGACACCCCTGCTTTAAACCTTATTAGTGTTCTCTAAGGTGTTTGTTATCCCTCCACTGACCCTCCCCCACATATAATCACTCAAGATCATCAAGATTTGCTGGCATCTGTAATGACTTTGTTGCAGTTTAAGATGCAAGGTGATTGCATGGCCACTTCCTCTTTTTTCATGAGTGTCATGATCCAGAGTTTGTTTCTTTTTGATTATAGTCTGATGTGCTGATAGCAAGGCATCTCTAACTGTCTGAGCATGAGGGGATCTTTTTTCCCTTAGATTTGGAATCCTGATGGATCTGGAATATAGTAGGATGGTGGGACCACCAAGGCCTTTGATCTTTCCACATCCTATGCTTTTCTTGAGTATGGCATCTCCTTAGCAATGCTCAGCAGAGGAATAATTTTCCTCTGATGAAGATGACTCATCATTCTGTGGTCCTCCTATCAAAAAGATAGACATGATACTTAAGTCTTTGGTGAAGTTATTTAATATGCTAACAATACAAACATGGGTTCAGTTTTAGAAATCTTAGAAATCTTTATAAAATCTTAGTTTAAAATATTGGCAATGCTTCTGAAGGAAAACTGCAGGAGGAAATGAAAATAAAGTATGTTCTTTAAATAACAATAAAAATAATTTTAGTGTAGAATATGATTTTTAAAATCTTCAAGGATTTAGAAAACCTCTGAAAAGAACTAACATTCATTTCTTAAAATGTCATTGTTAAAGCACATCTTATGATTAAATAATTAAATTAAATTAAATTAAACTCATGGCAACTTGAAGAATGAGTGCTGGATAGATATAAATGAGAATTATATTACAAAGAAAGCATGGATCATCACTCTGCACATAGGATGGTATGGAGGTCCATGACAGGGGTGGGTTCCACTTACCTTTGCCACCGGTTCGCATCGCGAGTGAATACAGATTGGAATAAATATTTACTGATTTGCAGAATTTATGAGAACAAAGGCAGATGCACATGAAAAAGTTTGAAAATGTATTCCCAGCTCCCAACAGGTCTGTTCCATTCAGAGATCGTTGGAAAAGAAACTTGTAATAACTGTCTGAGATAGGGATTGACAGATTTCATATGGAAAAATGAAGGGAACAAGAGATACTTTTATATAAGGTTGCAGTGTTAGCACTAAAGAAAGCCATAGTGTTTGTTTGGCTTTTGCTTACTAGTGAACTCCGTCACTATGGCTTGTTAAACATATTTTATGGATTAGCATGATGTATGAGCCTTACCAATTGGCATTTATTTACTAAACAATGGTTAAACAAACCATAGTTGAGTGCGATTGTCGGGAGAAAAGACCTTATTTCTTTATCACCACTGTGATCTTAATGATCCATATAATGATAAAAAGTTGAAGCTCCTAGACGTTAATAAGTTGTCCTATAGTTCCTATAGGATCAAAGCTATGGGAGGTATGTGCTTGAGCTCTTTGTTTTGGGTGGTGAGGTTGCTGGAAAAGTGGAAAGGGTCATCTCTGAGGACAATGTAGGACTGCTATATCTGGGCTGCAGTAATCTGAACAATCATTGGATGGCAAGGATTTGAGCTTTATACATTATATCTTTGATGCCATCTGGTAGTCATTTGGATTTTTGCAGCCTGAGATATACTTGACTGCACTTGAAATCTGGTAAGCATTATTGACCTTTGAGTAAAAATTTATGAAATTTGAGTGGACATGTTGGTCATGGAGCCCGGTATCCATAGGAAAAATAGGAAAAGATGGGGAAAATGCATCACTTTATACAGTAATTGTTTTGAGAAGTTATGTTTTTGAGCATGACCTCGATAGGTTGAGTGTGTCAAGAAGTCGTGAATGTATTGTTCTTGGTACTGACTAAATTGCATCTGTTCAGTCCAGGAAAAGAGAGACTTGAGGCCAGTGTACACTGAGATACAACAAGGATAATTGGGCAATGCATGTATAATCTGCTTTTGCATGGACTTGAAAAGACTAAAACATCTCTTCATTCCGCAGAGAAATTTGTGGATTTTGAAATATAACATTACTAATGCCAAAGTACCCCAGCTATGCTTTCAGAAGTGTTGCACTTCTGATTTCAATAATGCTTTGTAGTTTACAGATTTGAAAAGGCTGTAAATATATATGAATGGGTTTATCTGAAAAAATAAGGCAAGTGGTTTAAAGCTAGTCTTGGATTATTTGAACAAAATGCATACTGTTTGCTGCATTCTCAATTTTCTCTCCCACTGCAGATTTATCAGCACACCAACTTGATTTCTTTAGAAAACCTAGGATTTTCAATAACTGGCATAAAACCTGCTACATGTTATCATTTCTTATATTTAAAGGACAAAGAAAGAGAGAATACATTATTTCTTTCAGATTCTGTGCTACTCTATCCATGTTCAATCATATTAATTATCTTCTATTATATTCAAGAAATCCAAAAGCAATCAACAAATGCTTTGTTAGAGCGCTCAGTTTGTGACAGCTTTATTAAAATGCAAAAGGCTTGCCTGCAAAGAACTGGAACAATTCAATTGGTTTATATAAAACAATGTCTCTTTTTCAGGAAGGAAGTCATTTATGTGCTTTTCTTGTGAGCAGACACAATCATTTTTAGAACAAGATTCTCAAGAGATGTAGAAGGGTGTGGAGAAACTTTACTTTGGCTTTATATCAATATTCTGCTTACCCTGTAGGTTAAATTAAATTTCCTATTATAGTTGATGTTCAGTTAGAAGGTTTTTTCCCCTTTCTATAAGTAAGGCTGACCACAACTCACATGGGCCTCGGCAGGGGAGTGCTGAGCACCGGGGCCACTGCTGAGGAGGCAGCTGGGGTGGAGAGCCTCCTCCTCTGGGTGCAGTCTACCCTGGCGGCCTCTGCGGTCGGGAGCCTTGGGGGTGGGGTGGCATCCTGGAAGGCTTTCCCATGCCTGCTGGTGGCACTTCACATGGCTGCGAAGCTTGCCGGGCCGCGCCCCTTCCCCGTCGAGCTAACGTCTCCCAAAGCCGTCGGCATTGCATGCAGCCGCTGCACTGGGACTGAGAGGGGCAGCGGCAGCCCTCTCCCGTCTTTCTCCAGCTGGGCGGGGAAAAAAGGAGGGGGACTTCACAAACAAAAGAGAATTCTGTCTTTTGGCACCAGAGCCAAAGCCAAAAGAAACTGGTGGAGAGAAAAAAGGGGTGGTAGGAACAAGGGAAGGGCAATTTTCCTGTTGTTTTAACTCCATAGCAACATCCTTTCCAGCTACTCCTTTCTCTGCTCAGCGGCAGCACTTTTTTTAAAGGTTATTCCCCTTCTTCCCTGGAGAGAGAAGGGCAGTGGTGGGGAGAGAAAAAGAAGGTGGTGCGGGATGGTGGGGGAAGGGAGCGGGGGTTGGCTTAGTCCTGGCTGATTGCTGCTTCCTTGGCGTCCCTCAACTTTTCAATCCCAGAAAGCAGCTGAGGCTGCCCTCCTCCTGTTTTGCAGCCATGCACCATTTTCTATCCTTGCCCCCTTCCCATTTTTATTTGGTTTTCCCTCCCACCCTGAAAGGAACTTCAAGCAAAAGGAAGTGAGGAGATGGAAAACAGAGAAACAAGGAGCTGGAAGTGGGAAGGGAAGAATGAGAATGAGGAGGGCTTCCCGGCTCAGGGAAGGCTCAGAGTCCAGAACCTAGAGCACGCCTTTCCCCTTTTCTCTTGCAGCGCTTTTATTTCCAAAGCCCCCCCTCCACTCTCTTTCCCTAAAAATGGAGCTCTTGGTCCGAAGCAGGCAGGTTGAACCCCTCTCACCCCAGAGCTGGGCCAGTAACTGCTGGAGGGAAAGAGAGGGAGGGCTGCAAGTTTTTTCACAGCTCAGAAGATGAGAAGCCCCACCAAGCTCTCCTGCGACAGAGCCAATGGCATGCTCGGGAAGGCTTTTGGGTGCCCCGCTCGCCATGGTCTCAGCGTGAAACAAAAGCAAGATTTAAAGGAAACAAAGTTGCATTAGTTTGTAAGGAAAACAAGTACTGTCAAGACTCAGTGCAAGACATACTAGTATTCCAAACTAATGACTCTTAATGTTTGGTTAAAATGGGTAGTACTTCTATTTAAAGAAGAAAAAGAGGAAGGAAGGGAAAGACAAGAAAGAAAGAGAAAGAAAGAAAGAAAGAAAGAAAGAAAGAAAGAAAGAAAGAAAGAAAGAAAGAAAGAAAGAAAGAAAGAAAGAAAGAAGAAAAAGAAAAAGAGGAAGGAAGGGAGAGAAGAGCGACAGAGAGAGAAAGAAGAGGAAGGAAGCACCACAAACCCTGCCACTAGATGTGGCTTCAGAAGACACTTTGAAGCAGCACAGCAATTTAGGGCTGGAAGACATCTCGGAGGTCATCTAGTCCAACCCCCTGCTGCAGCAGGAAACCTTACATTGTCTGGATTATTTTGGTGCCTCTAACAGAGAGGAAAATTGCCAGAAAGGAGAAGGAGTTTACTAGGACAAGGCTGCCATGCAGAGGAAGGCAGACATAGTCCTTGACCTATGACCACAATTGAGCCCAAAATTTTGGTTGCTAAGCAAGAGCGTTGTTAAGTGAGTTTCACCACATTTTACTCAATCCATGACATCTCCTGGCTCTAACAATCATGTGCAAGCTAGGGAAGAACATCTGAAGGCATGTGTAATGTTCTAATGTACAGAAGTTATGGTTAAATGTGTGGCAGAAAGTGGACTCTGGGTGTGTTTTTCCAAATGCAGTAAGTGAGGTTGAATGTGTATAGTTTTAGAAGAGCTCTGTGTGTGTGTGTGTGTGTGTGTGTGTGTGTGTGTGTGTGTGTGTGTATGTAGTAGATAATGTATCTTTTTGTATGCCTGTGTGTAATATGTATGTACACATAGGGCATATAAATTGTATATTTTGGATGTTCAGTAGTAGTAAATAGATAGGGAAATTGTATCTCGTTGAGGCCTTTGAGGCGAGGAGAGGCCAGGCACCCTAATCCTAACCCTAATCCTTGAAGTGAGTGATGTCAAGTTGGCCACACCCACCCAGTCACATGACCACCCAGTCACATGACCACAAAGCCACTCCAACCCAGTCACATGACTGCCAAACCACTCTCACCCAGTCACATGACCACGAAGCCACACCCACCATCACATGACCATCAAGACACACTCACAAAATATGCCACGCCCACAGAACCAGTAGTAAAAATATTTAGAACCCACCCGTGATTGGGAGCCCCCACATCTAAAAGCCATATTTGACATATGAATGGAAAAATTATCCTACTTCCTGAACTGGAAGATGGAATTATCTGGAGTGGTACAAGGCAATGTACCTTGACGAAGTTGCCTGCATGAACTCCATCACTTTGAACCTAGAGGATGAGGGGCAGAGTGGTTGATGTACCTCCACAACAAAGGAGCACACAAGCTGAGGAACGTGGATGTCCTCCTGAATGAAATTCAAGCCAGGTTTGGAGTCCCTGCCCAAGTTTGCCAACCAGAATCCGGGATCCGTGTCATAAGGCAGGGGAACTGGCCGGTAGCCGAATACATTAGGGAGTTCTGCAGCCTGGCTGGGAAGCTGAGAGGGTGACCAGAATGCTTACTGGTCTACCACTTCCGAGATGGACTAAATAAGGAGCTATACCAAAACTGTCTGCCCCGAGGAATTCCAGACAACCTCAGGGCATGGTACCAGCTGGCGATCACAGTGGAGCTAGATCTATTGGAGTACCAGCAGCATGAAGCACATGAAGGTCACTCCCGATGAGGCCAGAATGGCTCAGAGACCACAAAGCTAACCTGGCAATGAGGGAGGACCTGGTATAGAAGGGAGACAAACTGTATGTTCCAGCCAGCCAGAGGACTCAAATTCTACAAAGGAGCCACATCGTAAAGCCGGCTGGACACTTTGGGTTTGTAAAAACCCTTCACTTGGCTAAAAGACAATTCTAGTGGCCCAAGATTACACCTTCCTGGTGGATGAGCTCAGAAAACAACAAGTACAATACCGGTGGGAAATTCCAATGGGCGTTGTGGTAACTCTTGGGGGAGTGAGATATCGACTTAACACGGTAAAGAAAGCTAGAGATTTTTATGAAGATGTCTTAATGGCCGGCACATCAAGATCCTCAGATGGAAAACGAAAGGGGGATGGAACACAACAAGAGAGAGAAGAGCTGTTGAAAGTGGTACAAGAAGGAGGAGCTTCGCTGGCTATTCAAATGGATCAAAGTCTAGAGGTACTCAATAGACAGGAAATGATTAAAGAACAAAGACAGACTAGAGCGGCTAAACATAAGCAAGAATTGAGACAACAAAGTCGTCAGACGGTACTTCAAGATATTCCCAAATCAGAAGCGGTGGGAGGAGCGAGACCAAAAGAAAGATCAAAGTTAGATCTTCAGGATGTGCTCCAGATGCTTCAGAAGCCCAAAGATGGGAACTAAATTTCTCACTTGGAATGTTAACGGCTTGAATTCTCCACAGAAGAGGAGGAAAATATTTCATTATTTAAAACAATTTAAGAACGACTTACTATGTTTACAAGAGACTCATATAAGGACACAAGACCAAAAATATCTGACAAATACAAGATTAGGTACACATTATGTTGCAGCAGCATCAGAAAAGAAAAAATGGGATTGTTATATATGTGAAAAGAGATTTGACTGCCAACCTAATAGAAGCAGATGACCAAGGAAGATTTTTAGCAATTGAACTTTTAATAAAAGGTCAGAAAATACTTGTGATTGGTGTATATGCCCCGAATCAACAACAAGAAAAATTTTATGATCTTTTGCACTCAAAGCTGACACAATGGGAATACAAAACTTGTATTTTTTTAGGGGATTGGAATGGTGTTTTGGATGTTAAGAAAGACAAGAAGGGTCCTAAGCAAAATATTTTTTCAAGAGCAAGATTGCCCAAATCTTTTTTTGAGATGATGGAAGACTGGGAGTTGAGAGATATTTAGCGTGAAAGAAACCCTGAAGAAAAGGATTTTATTTTTATTCAGATAGACACCAGTCTTTTTCAAGGATTGATTTTATTTTAATTACTAATGATCTTTTTCCTAGGGTGAAGAAAACGAAGATTTGTACAAGGGCATTGTCGGATCATAGCCCAGTTTGGACAGAATTGGAATTTGGTCAGAGACCCAGAAGGTCTTGGAGGTTAAATGATAATTTGTTTAAATACGAGGATAATGTAAAAGAGTGTAAAAGATTTATGAATGAATTTTTTGTTATGAATATGCAGAGGGGTACCTCAATACAGATGGTCTGGGATGCAAGCAAGGCTTATATGAGAGGTATCCTAATACATTTGGACAATAAATATAGAAGGAAGAAGGAATTAAAAAGAAAAGAATTGGAGGAAGAAATTAAAAAACAGGAGAGGGCCCTAATTTTAAAACCAACAGATACGAAAATTAGAGAGACAATTAACTTATTAAAAGCTCAATTCAATATGTTAATGGCAGATCAAGTGGCAACTAATTTACAATATGCCAAACGTAATACTTTTTGCAACGCAAATAAACGTTGCAAACGTTGGGTAGGTGGTTAGCGTATATGTTAAGAAAAAAGCAAAAATCGAGAATCATAGAGAAAATAAAATATAGGGGTAAAGAAGTTTTTGAATATGAACTGATTAAAAAATCTTTTTTAGAGTTTTACTCAGGGTTGTATAAGGGGGGTAAGGTTAAAGAGGAAGACATAGATAGATATTTGCAAAATGGGAACATACATATAGCTTCCAAGGAACAGACTGAAATATTAAATCAACTGATAACCTCCGAGGAAATTTTGGTGGCAATTAAACAGCTAAAATCGGGTAAGGCTCCAGGGACAGATGGTTTGACAGCTGTTTATTACAAAAATTTACAGGATGAAATGGTGGAACCTTTGAAGGTGTTATTTAATAATATACAACAAGGAGGAGATGTACCCCCAACTTGGAAGACTGCCTTTATCTCTTTGATCCCAAAAGAAGGTCAAGAGCATAAAGACCCCAAAAATTACAGGCCAATTTCACTTTTAAACATAGATTATAAAATTTTTGCTAAAATATTAGCAAATAGATTAATGATACTTATGCAACAAATGATTCATCAAGATCAAACTGGTTTTATAGTTGGTAGACAAATGAAGAGTAACGTAAGACAAATAGTTAACTTATTAGAATATTTGGGAAGGAATAACCAAGTACCCGCAGTATTGGTGTTTTTGGATGCTGAGAAAGCTTTTGATAGATTGAACTGGCAATATTTATTAAAATTAATAGAAAAGATGCAGCTTGGAGACTATTTTACACAATCTATTAGGGCAATATATCAAAAACAAACAGCTCAAATAATAATTAATGGTGGATTAACAGATAATTTTAACATAGAGAAAGGAACAAGACAAGGATGTCCCTTATCGCCTTTATTGTTTATTCTGTCTATGGAGATTTTACTTAGCAAAATAAGGGAGTCTGAGCTAATAAAGGGAATTAAAATAAGACAGGAAGAATACAAATTACGAGCATTTGCTACCAGGATGACCTGGTAGTCACATTAACTCAACCACATCAATCAATCACAGCATTGATGGAAATGATTAAGGTTTATGGACAAGTATCCGGTTTTAAAATAAATATAGATAAAACTAAAACAATAGCTAAAAGTTTGACTAGAAGTCAGGAGGAAGAAGTAGAAAGGGTTACGGGATTTGAGATAGTTAAGAAGGTTAAATATTTAGGGGTTTACATTATGTCAACAAATACGAAATTATATCAGTATAATTATGAACCATTATGGCAAAAAATACAGAAAGATTTGGAAAATTGGAAAAAATTACAGTTGTCTTTGCTGGGTAGGATAGCTGTAGTAAAAATGAATGTTTTACCAAGGTTTTTATTTTTATTTTCAAATGATTCCTATACTTTAAAAAGATGATAACTTAAAGGAGTGGCAAAAGGGCATTAATAAATTTATCTGGGCAGGGAAGAAACCTAGAGTAAATCAGAAAATAATGCAAGATTCTCGAGAGGGGGAGGATTAAAAATGCCCAATCTCAGATTGTATTATGATGCAGCTACCCTTTCAGCAATTACCGATTGGATCAATCTGACGGAAGATAGGATATTAAATATAGAAGGGTATGGTTTGATCTGTGGTTGGCATGCCTATTTAGTGTATAATAAAAAAAGTAGATAAAGCTTTTAAGAGTCATATATTAAGAAATGCTTTATTGCGTGTCTGGAAAAAGTATCAATGTAAATTAAATGATAAGTTACCTATATGGACAGTGCCCAGACACGCGATAGAGAATATAAATTTAGAGCAAAAGTTAGACAAGATTACATATAAAGAGCTTCTGTGTGAAGAAGAAATTAGACTACAACTAAAATCAATGGAGCAATTAAGAGTAGAAGGAATAATTAAGACTTGGTTTCAATATGGGCAATTGCAGGCCAGATGGAAAGACGATTTAAAAACTGGTATTTTACAGCAAGATGATAATTTGATAATTCAAATAAAGAATAAAGGTCCAATGCACATAAAGAGATTATACAATGTGTTAGTTGAATTAGACTCGGAAACAGAGCTAGTTAAGGACTGTATGATAAAATGGGCGCAAAATATTGGAGAACCTATAATGATGGCAACATGGGAGAATATATGGATTAGAAATGTAAAATTTACACAAGCTCAAAATTTAAGAGAAAACTTTTACAAAATGTTTTATAGATGGCATTTAGATCCAAAAAAACTAGCTCATATGTATCCAAATTTACAACCTAAATGTTGGAGATGTGAATGTGTGGATGCTACTTATTTCCATATTTGGTGGACTTGTAAGAAAATTAAGGCTTTTTGGATTAAAATATGGTGGATTATTCAAAATATTTTAAAGAAAAAAATTAAGTTCACACCACAGTTTTTTTTGTTGGGAATAATTGAGGACTGTACTATAATAGAGACTAAATTGATTTTGAACTTAATAACAGCTGCCAGGTTGCTGGTAGCACAATATTGGAAGAAAGAAGATATACCTACCACTGAGGAATGGACAATAAAAGTTGCACATCTGGCAGAAATGGCAAAAATTTCATCATATCTAAAAGTTCACTCAAATGAGAGATATATACTGGAATGGAGTAAATGGACTGATTATATTCAAAAAAAGTATCAGATTAAGAAGACATATATAGTGTAATAATGATATATTTTAAGAATTTTAGAAGGGGGTTAATAGGTCTTTAATAATGTGGAGTTAAAAAATTAGAGAAATTCTGAATTTAAAATTTGTTAGTATATTTAAAATTTATGTTTATTGAATATTATACCCTGTGCTTTTTCTGGGATGTCGGGGGGGAGGGGGAGGGGGGGAGAAAAAGAGAAAAATGTTTGTACTTTGTACTAATAAAACTTTTTGAATTAAAAAAAAAAGGTCACTCCCGATGAGGCCAGAATGGCTCAGAGACCACAAAGCCAACCTGGCAATAAGGGAGGACCTGATATAGAAGGGAGACAAGCTGTATGTTCCAGCCAGCCAGAGGACCCAAATCCTACAAAGGAGCCACATCGTAAAGCCGGCTGGACACTTTGGGTTTGTAAAAACCCTTCACCTGGTTAAAAGACAATTCTAGTGGCCCAAGATGAAGAAGGACATAGAGAACTATATAACCAGCTACCCAGTGTGTGCATCTATGAAACGATTGCCAGTTAAGACCCCATGGTTGCTATAGCCAGTGTCTAACCCTAGCAGACCATTGGGAGGAAATCGCCATGGATTTCATAGTGGAACTGCCAGAGAGTAATGGAAGCACCATAATCTAGACTGTGGTTGACCTGTTTTCAAAACAAGTGCACTTCAACCTCAGCCCGGAGGTTGGCCAAAATGTTTGTGCAGCACATCTACCAGCTTCATGGAGTCCCAAGGCATATCATTTCAGACCTGGGGGTGCAGTTTACAGCAAAGTTTTGGTGGGAGTTCCTAAAGCAAATAGGGTCAGCTCAGGGACTTAGTTCGGGATTCCATCTGAGCACCAATGGGGTGGTAGAATGAACTAATGGTGGAGCAATACCTACGTTGCTATGTAAACTATCAGCAAACCAACTGGGTGGAGCTCCTATCTTTCACAGAAGTGGCTTATAGTAACTCAGTGCATAGCAGTACTGGATTCACCCTTTTTAAAGTAACCACGGAGATTGAATTTGTACCAATGCCAGAGTTTTCAAGGGAACCTCTTCTTTAGTAACAATAGCTGAATGGATGGATACCTTAAAAGCTGCTTGTGGAAATGGGCAGAAAGCCCTGAATAAGACTAGGGAATCGCAAAACAGACAGGAAGATTGGAAGAGAGCCACTCAAAAGAAGTTCAGAATTGGGAAGAGAGTTTACCTGTCTATGAAATATTTAAAGCTGGACCAACCTTGTAAGAAACTGGGTCCTAAGTACAGAGATCCATTCCCAATTGTTCGAATCATAAACCCAGTTACAGTGGAATTAAGTTACCTAAGATATTCAGGCGAACCCACCCAGTGTTCCACTGTAGCTTATTGAAACCCTTCCAAGGCTCCAAGTTAAGGTCAGTCAAGGACAGGCCTCCACCTCCTGCGATAGTGGTAGTGGTTGGAAAACACTATGAAATAAAGAGGATACTGGACTCAAGATACTTTAAGGGGAAATTACAATATTTAGTGCAGTGGAAAGGATATCCACATCAGCTGATGTGGAGTGGGTAGGTGTCCAAAATGTTAGTGCAGACAAGTTAGTAGAAAGGTTTTATGCAAAATACCACAAGTGACCAAAGAGATTAGTGAGGCTAAGACCACCTAAGCAATAATAATTAATCTGGTTTAATATTTTCCAGGTGCCCTTTTCCTTTAGGGGGTCCGCATGTCAAGATTGAATTGCTTTAGTTCTTTCAAACCTAATGCTTTTCAACTTGCCAATGAACTGGGGGGAGGGAAATGGAATGTGGAGAATGTATGCAGAGATCGTGAAAGCATGGAGCCAGCAAGGTTACCACTGCAGGTTCTTGAGAAAGAGACGGACTGTTCTCATAGCAAAATACTGTCTCATAAACCAGGGGTGGGGAGAAGGAGAAAGTATTGTTTAACAGGGCAAGCATTTGCATGGGAAACCAGAGCTGATTTTGTTTCTTCAGTACCAACATGGTGTATCCAATAAATTTTTACTTTTGGGAATTTAATTCTCCTGAGAGTGTTTCCTTGTTTTGGGTTCACTAATTGGACAGTTGACAGCAATCTCATCTTATACATTGGTTTTACCCTAGCCTTCCATATAATATAAGCACAAATAAAATTCATATAAATCAAATAATGAAAAATGGCAGATGGAAATAATCTTGGTGAAAACAATTAAAAACAGCAATCAATTAAGATAAATGGGCTCAAATTAATACTTTAGAGCAGGGGTGTCAAACTTGATTTTATTGAGGGCTGCATCAGGATTGTGTTTGACCTCAGGGGGCCAGGTGGGTGTGGCCAGGGTGGGCATAGCCAGATTGACATTACTCGTGTTGAGAGTGCCTGTGGAGGCCCGAGCGCTCTGCCAGCGAAAATGGAGCTCGGAAGTGCTGCACGTGGCCCTCCCAAGCTCCGTTTTCGCTGGCAGAGGGTTGCAGGAGGCTGTCAAAAACAGCTCGTGAGGGCTGCATGCAGCCCTCCCAAGCTTCATTTTCATTGGCAGAGGCACTGCAGACCAGTCCGCTATTTCCAGGGCAGCCCCATGGGCCAGATCTAAGCACCCCGCAGGCCGGATCCGGCCCCGGGGCCTTGAGTTTGACACCCCTGCTTTAGAGCAACCAGAAATGAACAAGATAATTACTAGAAGCTAGCATGGGTTTGTTAAAAACAGATCATGCCCAACAAATCTCATTCTTTGATAAAGTGGCTAAATTAGTGGATCAGGGAAATGCTGTGGATATAGCATTCTTGGACTTGCTTAATTAACCTGTCCATCTTTTATAGAATCATAGGGCTGGAAGAGACCTTGTGGGCCAAATGCCTGGACTCAAATTATCCTATTCAGACATATTATGCAAATACCCAGCTCTCTGGTGAAGACTTTAGTGTTAGGAAAGGTGGAAGGAAAGAGAAGAAGAGGATGACCAGCAGCAAGATGGGTGGATTTAGTTATAGTAACAATGAGTGTTGGAAGAGCTGAAAGAGCAAGTTAGGGTAAAACATCATGGGGAAATTCCAATTATGTGGTTGCTGAGAGTGAACAACGACTTGATGGCACATAATCAAACTATCACATAAAGGTAAGAGAAAACTGCTGACCAATACAAAAGCAAAAATATAAGAAAGCCTAGAAGATTGAAATCAAGGGGGATTTTATCCAATTTCAGACAAAATATGTGGTAGGAAGATCTTTGTGCAATATGCTCTCCTTGAATAGCTATCTGGCCTACTTCTTAAGTGGCATGAGCAGAAGACATTTTGAATAGAACTTCTGAAGATTTCTGAGACCAGGTCAGAATATATGGGAAAAGTATGCTTTTGAATATGAGCTCATCAAGGGCATCTACTGAAAAGCCTTAGCTGTAAGCAAATCTAAAATTGAAAAAAATAGCCTCACTTTCAAACCTAAGTGTACTTTCAGCAAAGGAACTGTTACCGGCAAATGTTTCCACAAATGGAGTCCTTGCTTTCCTTGTAGTTTATATCAGCATTAATGTGCTTTGGCAACCACTATGATCTCCCTTGATCCCATAAAGCTGGTCTTATCTTTGACTCATGATTCAAATAGATTTATAGTCTATTTGAGATTTTATGGACCACAAATAACCAGTTCCTTATATACTGTTTAAGCCACCCAAAGATCTTCATGTATCATCATCACTGTGCTTTCCCACCTACTTAATACCTCTTGGTGGAATGATAAAGAGTCCATTTTCATTTGCATAGATATGGGGGAAGTTTTTCTGGGAAACAAAAATTTGAATTTCATTTAGATGCGATACTTTAGAACAGTGCTCCCCAACCAGTGTGCCATGAGGCCATGCCAAGTGTGCCACGGCAAAAGCTCGCATCATTCAGGGGTGGCCAAACCGTGGCGCATGTGCCAAATGTGGCGCATTGGATGATTGCAAATGGCACATTGCAATCATCCAATGGCTGACGCCTCTCCATTGATGGATGGGTGGGGCAGGACTGGCAGGCGGGACGGGGCTCGCTTCCTACCTGGGACTTTTCCCGGTAGCTCCAGTCGCGTTCCTTGCTAATAGCGTCCAGAGCAGAGCAGCCCCTTCCAAAAGAGACGCGAGACGTTATCTTTTGGAAGGGGCTGCTCTGCTCTGGACGCTATTACGGTAGCAAGGAATGCGACTGGAGCTACCAGGAAAAGTCCCAGGTAGGACACGCATCTCGCGCTGGGGGTTGGCAGGGCGGGCGGGGCAGGACTGGCAGGCGGGACAGGGCACGCGTCCTACCTGGGACTTTTCCCGGTAGCTCCAGTCGTGGGCTGGCTTGATTTGAGGCTTGGCAGGGGTGTGTGGTGGGGCGGGGCGCGAGTCCTCCTCCCTGCCGCTTCTGTTTGTGGAAGCCAAAGAGCCTTACCGGTAGTTTGGGAGAAAGAAAGAAAGTTTTTTGCTGCTTTCCTTCAGTGCACTCAAAAGCAGAAGCAGCAAAAAACTTTCTTTCTCCCAAACTACCGGTAAGGCTCTTCAGCTTCCACATACAGCCTGGAAAGCAGTCTCACGCGTCTCGCGCTAGGGCTGGCTTGATTTGGGGCTTGGCAGGGCGCAAGTGAGGAAGGCGTCGGCAAGAGGCGGAGCCGAAAGGGAGGGCGACAGGGATGTCTGCTTCTTAAGCCAGCAAACTTCCTTGTCGCCAAGCTCCGCCTCTTGCCGACGCCTCCTCACTTGCTGGATTGACTCGCCTGCTCTGGGCTGCCTTGGGCGGCTTGAGTTATAAAAGACAGCAAAACGCGGGTGGGAGAAGCAGGTCTTGCTCATTAAGCCTCGCTGGCCGCTGCAGTGAGGCTTAATGAGCAAGACCTGCCTCTCCCGCCCACATTTTGCTTTCTTTTAAAACTCAAGCCGAAGAAGCAGGTGGGGGAAGCGGCCCCCGGCCGCTTCCCCCGCCCACCTGGACGCCGCCATTTGCGGTCTTTTGCCCTCTGCGCATGCGCACAGCGTTCTGCGCATGCACAGAGGGCAAACTCAAATGGTGGCATCCAGGCGGGCCCGCCCACCTGGGACGCCTGGGCCAATTGGCGCATGGTATCATTAAGGTTGGCCACCACTGACCTACCTAATTATCAAATAAAATAATAAATCAAGTAATTCTGTTATGCCCAGTTTGACATTCCTATACTATTATACTCTTCAAAACGATATTTTGAAGATTATATTTGTTTTTTATCCAATTTTTGTATGTGGTGTGCCGTGGAATTTTGGGAGAGGCTATGGTGTGCCGAGGGTGACAAAAGGTTGGGGAGCACTGCTTTAGAACATGGGTCCTCAAACTACGGCCCGCGGGCCGCATACGGCCCGCTGAAGCAATTAATCCGGCCCGCAGGATCATGAGGCTACCCCACCCACTCTAGCTTCCATGCTCAATTGCTAGCTTTCTTTAGTTCAGAAGCAGCCACCTGGGGGAGGAGGAGGGGGTTTCTCTCTGAGTTTTTAAAAGTGAGGTTTTTCTTCCTACTCTACTGCAAGTGCAACTTTGGGTGCTCAATTGCTAGCTTTCTTTAGTTCAGCAGCAGCCAAGGGGGGAAGGGGTTTCTCCGTGAGTTTTTAAAAGTGAGGTTTTTCTTCCTACACTACTGCAAGTGCAACTTTGGGTGCTCAATTGCTAGCTTTTTTTAGTTCAGAAGCAGCCACCTGCGGGGGGAGGAGGAGGCTGAGGGAGGGGTTTTTTGTTGTTTCATTGCCTGTGTTCTGGGACCTAAATTGATTAGCTGTGTAATTACCAGAGTAAGCCTATTTAACTTAAAGGTTTTTCTTTTCTTTCTCACCCCTACAATTCTAAATGAAACTTGAGGTGGACCTGTCCTTTCTGATCAGTCCTTCTGATTTGGCCTCTTTTAGATTTAATCAGCATTAAGGTATTGCCTGTAACATTTACTTTATATATAATATTTACCTTTTAAAGCAGATTGGTGTGTGTGAGAACAAATCGGTGGGGGTTGTGTTTGGCTACAGACAATATCAAATGGGGTTTATATAATTTGAAATCTGTTCATTTTAAATAAAGTAAGAAATGCAGATGAATATTGCTGGAAGTAATAACAAAAGATAATTCCATAAGTTAAATGCATCAGAAATCAATTTACAATACATAAGATAAGAATAAGAATATATGGTGCATTCAGAGAAATGCAATGCTAATGGATTTTAGAGTGATCCTCTTTCCCAAATCTTGGGGTTTTTAGTTGCAGTCTTAATTGGTGCAGTTGTCACTCTGGTTTATTGTGTGGTCTTCTGAAACATATAATCAGGAGTTATTTTGAAGGAAATCCTGTTTGTTTTATTCTTTTTTTAATGGCCTATTTTAAGAAGCCTGAAGCTGTACTGAAATTAGGCAAGTGGCAAGAAAGAATGTGCTCTTTTTCCCTTGGGGGGGGTCTTATTAAATAAATAGATGTGCTTGGGTTCAACAAGTACAGCTTAGGAAGGACAAAGGCAAAATGGACTGCTAAATTGGCCATGCCCACCCAGTCACATAACAACCTAGCCATGCCCACCTAGTCAGCCCGGGCCCCCAGCTGTCTGAGGGACCAGACAGTAACTCCTGAGTATAAATTCTAAAATATATATTTAATACTTATTTTGCTTTGCAAATTTTCTACACATTGTATTTCACATGTCTTTTCCCACTAGAGGCTATTATCTTAAGCCAGGGGTCCTCAAACTTTTTAAATGGGGGGCCAATTCATGGTCCCTCAGACAGTTGGGGGCCCGGACTGACTAGGTGGGCATGGCTAGGTTGTCATGTGATTGGGTGGGTGTGGCTAAGTGGGCAGTGCTAGGTGGTCACTTGACTGGGTGGGCATGGCCAAAACCTCACTTTTAAAAACTCACAGAGAAACCCCTCCTCCTCCCCCAGGTGGCTGCTTCTGAACTAAAGAAAGCTAGCAATTGAGCACGGAAGCTAAAGTGGGTGGGGTAGCCTCATGATCCTGCGGGCCGGATTAATGGCTTCAGCGGGCTGTATCCAGCCCGCGGGCCGTAGTTTGAGGACCCATGATATATATATGTGTGTGTGTGTATAATACTGTGTTTCCCTTATAATAAGACATATCCTGATAATAAGCCCAACAGGGCTTTTCAGGACATGCGTTGAAATAAGCCCCCCCCTGAAAATTAGCCCCCTTCCCCAACTACGTACACGCATCCCCTACCCCATCTGCCACCCCCAAATTGTGCCAGAACATCTTACCAGAGTCTGGCAGCTCACCGCTTCTCTTTCTCGGCAGGTCTTTGCAGGGAAACTCCTTGAAATGTAAAGAAAAACTTCTCGTGAGTGCGAGCAATTAAGAACTTCTCACACTCATGAAAAGTTTTTCTTTACATTTCAAGGAGTTTCTCTGCAAAGACCTGCTGAGGAGCGGTGAAGCTGCCAGACGCTGGTAAGATGTTCAGGCACAATTTGAGGGTGGCAAGTGAGGCAGGGGATGGGGAGGGGCGGGCTATGAGACGCGCATCTTACCAGCATCTGGCTTCTCTCCGCAACTACTCTCAGACGGTTTTTGCAGGGAGACTCCAATGTAAAGAAAAACTTCTGAAAGAGCTGCCGCCACCCGGGAAAATAACATGAGTAATGAGCTCTCTCGCAGTGCCTCTTCTCTCTCTTCATCTCTCGAGTGGCAGCTGTGTGTCCAGAGATCAGCAGGCCAGATTAGGTGAGCTAGATGCACCGCTGCCACTCAGAAGAAGGAGAGAGGAGTTGCTGTGAGAGAGCCCATTTCTCATGTTCTCTTCATGGGTGGCGGCGGCACGTTCAGCTCCCCGAATCTGGCCTGCTGATCTCGGCCGGCAAGGGGGGAGGAGCACTGCCTCTCTCTCTTCTTCTCTCGAACCTTGCAGTGCCTTCTATCTCTTCTTCTCCTGAGTGGCAGCTGTGTGTCCAGAGATCGGCAGGCCAGATTCGGTGAGCCAGATGCACCACTGCCACTCAGGAGAAGTAGAGAGAGAGGAGGTGCTGCAAGAGAGCCCATTTCTCATGTTGTTCTCTTCCCGGGCGGCAGCGGCGCGTTCAGCTCCCAGAATCTGGCCTGCTGATCTCAGCCGGTGAGGGGGGAGCACCGCCTCTCTCTCTTCTTCTCCCGAGCCTCGCAGCACCTTCTCTCTCTTCTTCTCCTGAGTGGCAGCCGTGTGTCCAGAGATCGGCAGGCCAGATTCGGTGAGCCAGATGCACCGCTGCCACTCAGGAGAAGAAGAGAGAGAGGAGATGCTGCGAGAGAGCCCATTTCTCATGTTGTTCTCTTTCCAGGCGGCGGCAGCATGTTCAGCTCCCCGAATCTGGCCTGCCTATCTCGGCTGGTGAGAGGTAGTGCCAGGTGGGGAGGGGTGGGGCAGTGGAGAAATGAGACACAAGAAATATTTCTCTCTTCCAAACTCCACCAGAAATGAATCATGGTGAGATTCATCGCGCCTGCACAGCCTCTTGGAGCGAAAGGGGAGAAAGATTTCTTGCATGCAGCATGCAGCCAAAAGGTTCCTTGTCCTGTGTGTTACGTGCACTCTCCCCTCCACCACCCAAAAGGTTTGCTCATGGGCTGCTTCTGCTACTGTGCCCGGCTAGAAGTTTGGCTGTCAGCTTGGGTTTGGTCGCCGGCTGCTTCTGCTCGGCGGGGATGGCTGAGGCACTGCAGGTGTTGCTGCTGCCCTCGCTGCTGCCACCTACAAAGGCCCTGGCTGGCCCCCTGCAGGCCAAGCTCAGCTGCGGACAGGGAGCATTGGCCGTGGCCAGGCCAGCTGAGCTGCATCTGTCAGGGCTGCCCTAGACATGGCTGCCGAGCATCTGGGAAGAGTAAGCGGGGCCTGCAGGAGGAAGGGAGTGCAGGGTCCTGCGATGCTCCCCTTCCCAGGAAGAGTCCGGCTCAATCGCCGTCCCGTCTGATGATTCCCAAGGTGGAGGGGCTTCCCGGGCATGCCTGTGGGCGCTCCAGTCAGTCAGCGCTCAAGTGGGGGGACCGTGAGGAGATTGGAGTGGAGAGAAGCCGGGGGGAACGGGAGGCCTCCAATGACCATCACCATAGAGCGGGAAGCACACTTGCAGAACAGCCGCTGCCCTGGCTGGGGTTTGGAAGCCAAAGAGCCAGAGTTTGGGGGAGAGAAAGAAAGACTTCTGCTGCTTTCCTTGCATGCAGCCAAAAGCAGAAGCAGCAGAAGTCTGTCTTTCTTTCTCTCCCCCAAACTCTGGCTCTTCAGCTTCCAAACTCCAGCCAGGGCAGCGGCCGCTCTGCGAGTGCGCTTCCCGCTCTATGGTGATGGCTGGAGCTGGAACTGGAACTAAACAGACTCCAGTAAGACGCTCTGCTTCTGGTGGCGTTTTGAAACGTGCTCCTGCCTGCGAGGCAAGGATCGATGCTCGCCTCCTCTTCCTCACAAGCAGAAGCACATTTCAAATTGCCGTGGGCAGAGCCCAGAGGAGCCAAGCCAGTCCCGTGGGGTGTGCACACACCCACCTCATGCTTGCTCTCTCTCTCTCTCTCTCCAAGGAACGCAATGGAGCTACAAGTCCCAGGTAGGATGCGCATCTCGCGTCTCGCCCCACCCCACCTCATCTGCCACCCCCAAATTGCGCCCCACCATGAGATGCATATCCTACCTGACACTTGTAGCTCCGTGGCATTCCTCGGCATTGTGTCCAGAGAAGCCCATTGTAAAAGAAAACTTCTCGCGAGTCCGAGAAGTTTGATTGAAATCGCGAGAAGTTTTCTTTTACAATGGGCTTCTCTGGACACAGCGCCGAGGAATGTGACAGAGCTACAAGTGTCAGGTAGGATGGGCGTCTCACGGCCCAACATGTCCCACCTGCCAGAAATGAGTCTCTGTGAGACTCGGCACACCACCGCGCTGCCTCATGGAGCAGGACTCTGCAAGGCTTGCTGTACCGTTGCATGCACAAACGGCAGCACTACGCCAGCTGTGCCAGTATGATGAAGCTCATGGCAGTCCTGCAATTCGTGCATGCAACGGCACAATAAGCCTTGCAGAGTTCTGCTCCACAAGGCGGTGGCGGTGAGCCAGCCGCTCAGCCGGTGCCAAGAACAGGGAGGGGAGGCGGAGGCGATGGGACATCCAGTCCCATGCTCGCTGCCTACTGCACCCCCAAAATAATAAGCCCCCCCAATAATGCCAAGCCCATATTTTGGAGTTCAAAAAAATATAAGGCCCTGTCTTATTTTCGTGGAAACACGGGGTGTGTGTCTCTGTGTGTGTCTGTGTACCTTTCACTCATGGTTAGTGTTTGGCTGAAGCCATTTATCAACTGTGTTTATTCGTTTTCAATCGTAATGACAACAGAAACTACCGAAATGACCCTGATCACAAGTTTACATACCCCAGTTCTTAATACGGTGTTTTGCCCCCTTTAACATCAATGACAGCTTGAAGTCTTTTGTGGTATGTGTGGATGAGGCTCTTTATCCTCTCAGATGTAAAGCTACCCATTCTTCCTGGCAAAAAGCCTCCAGGTGCTGTAAATTATTGGGCTGTCTTGCATGAACTGCACATTTGAGATCTCCCCAGAGTGGCTCAATGATATTGAAGTCAGGAGACTGAGATGGCCACTCCAGAACCTTCACTTTATTCTGCTGTAGCCAATGACAGGTCGACTTGGCCTTGTGTTTAGGATCATTGTCATGTTGGAATGTCCAAGTACGTCCCATGCGCAGCTGATGAATGCAAATTGTCCTCCAGTATCTTTTGATAACATACTGCATTCATCCCCAAAACATCAGTGATCCACCTCCTTGTTTTACAGTAGGAATGGTGTACTTTTCATCATAGGCCTTGTTGACTCCTCTCCAAATGTAGGGTTCAATTTTTGTCTCATCACTCCAAATGACTTTGTGCCAGAAGGTTTGAGGCTTGTCTCTGTGCTGTTTGGCGTATTGTAAGCGGGATACTTTGTGGCATTTGTGTAGTAATGGCTTTCTTCTGGTTACTCGACCATGCAGCCCATCTTTCTTCAAGGGCCTCCTTATTGTGCATCTTGCAACAGCCACACTACATGTTTTCAGAGTGTCCTGTATTTCACCTGAAGTTATTTGTGGGTTTTTCTTTGCAACCCGAACAATTTTCCTGCCAGTTGTGGCTGAAAGTTTCGTTGGTCTACCTGACCATGGTTTGGTTTCAACAGAACCCCTCATTTTCCATTTCTTGATTAGAGTTTGAACACTGCTGATTGGCATTCTCAATTCCTTGGATATCTTTTTATATCCCTTTCCTGTTTTATACAGTTCAACTACATTTTCCCACAGATCCTTTGACAATTTTGCTTTCCCCATGACTCAGAATCCAGACACGTCAGTGCAGCACTGGATGAAGGATGCAAGGGTCTATCAGGAGGCCAGAAACTCATTGGCCTTTTATACACACACACTGATTACATGCAAACAGATCACAGGTGAGGATGGTTACCTTTAATAGCCATTCACACCACTTTGTGTCAACCTGTGTGCATGTTATCAGGCCAAAATCACCAGAGTATGTAAACTTTTGATCAGGGTCATTTGGGTAGCTTCTGTTGTCATTATGATTGAAAAAGAGTAAACACAGTTGATTGATAATAAATGGCTTCAGCCAAACACTAACCATGAGTGACAGAAAGGTTTTTGTGTTATCATTCATATTCTCTGAAAAATGGCCAGGAAATCATAAATTCTGCCAGGGTATGTAAACTTATGAGCACAAGTGTGTGTGTGTGTGTGTGTGTGTGTGTGTGTGTGTGTGTGTGTGTGTATGTATGTATTATATATATATAAAATATATAATATGTACAAATACATATACATAATATGTACAAACACATATACATATATATAAACATATGTATGTATATGTATAAATGTGTGTATGTGTGTGTATGTATTATATATGTACATTACACACACACACACACATATATATATGTAACATTTTTTGCTGATAAATGAAAATAAAGGGAGACTATTATAGATCTATTTCGAGCTATTTTGCTCTCGTCAGATAGCCATACCCTTAGTGGGATTTGAACCTGGGCAGTGTGCTTGTAAGGCAGCAGTTTTAACCTCTAGGCCAGGTTCTCTTCCCTATCAGCTCTTCACCAGGAAAGGGTTATATATGTTTTTTCTGTCGAGTCATCCTGGTGTATGGAAGGAAACATCACAGCTTCCTTTTGCCTTTCGGCCCCTCCTGGGGCCATCCAGGCAGTTTTTTTATAGCTGACAAACTATATTGTCTGTATGTGTAACATTTTTTGCTGATAAATGAAAATAAAGGGAGACTATTATAGATCTATTTCGAGCTATTTTGCTCTCGTCAGATAGCCATACCCTTATATATATTGTACATATATAATATGTACATAATATGTACATACACATATACATATACATAAACATATGTACGTATATGTATATGTATAAATGTATAATATATATAAAATAACAGTACATATACAGACAGACAGACAGATGATACAGAGATAAATATATTATATAGAGGGCATTAGTCCAACTTTATGCAAGATTCAGTTTCTTTGAGTTTGTCTAGCTCCTTCGGCAACTTCAATTAACCCTGTTTTGAAGTTCCTAGCACACAGTAATCTCCCCTGCACTGATCCAATTAAGACTGCTGTGACAACAAGGAATGAAATTCATTTTCTTAACATGAATACTTTCTCTTTATATATATATATGTTTTATTTGTAATTTTCCTTTAACAGCCATACATATTTTGTATGTGTATTGACTGGGTCAATATACTTTTTACACAATGCTAACAATAATTATACAATTAAATATACATAATAATAGTCTTCCAACTTCTAACTTGCTTTCTGAAATTTGAGAAAGTGGTAGTTCACAATATGTGTCCAGGTGATCCCATTTTACCTTTGAAAAAGTATGACTTTTCCAGAAAGAACTCATGAGAGATTGTAATTTAATCAGGGTAGAAAAGATAAGGTGAAAGGGAGTCAACTTCAGTGAATATGCCACATGAATGACCTGAGTATACGTTTGTCCTCTTTGATTTAAGAGAACAAAAATACAGCTGCATTTCTTCATAAATGAAACCTCTTGTTTGACATTATTTAATATTGACTAGACAGCGGACCTAGGCCCTCTTTCCAGTCACATATCCTTTGTCCATTTATTCATTTTAAGAGGATATTTTCTAAGATTTGGTAAAAACTGGTAAGTCAGAACATTAGCAGCTCAGGGAGGGCTAGCCTCTGCTGTTTATTTCAGTCCATTGGTCCTTGATTCTTCTGGGTTACTCTGTGTATTGCTATTGTATTCTCTTCAGAAGAGACACTTCCTCCATGGAAGCTATTAGATTGTTTTATTCACAAGTTATATATTATGAAGTAAACAGTTAAAGTGGCAAATACTATTTAGTGTTTGGAAAAAGTGGGGATTTTTGTTAGGACAACAGAGCAAAACTGAGGGCATCTTGTCAATCATATTAAGCAGGGGTGGGTTCCTACCAGTGCGGTCTGGTGCTGGTGCTCCGGTAGCAGCCCGCTGATGACGCAATTTAGGCATGATGGCTCCGGTGCCATCTTTCCCGGTCCGTGCACGCCGCCATCTTTTTTCAGCTTGAAATGTCCTTCTGCGCATGTGCGGAAGTAGAATCGGTGATTTTTTCCTGGTTTGGATGGCTTCTCAGCTGTGTTTCGGCTTCAAATTTCCTTCTGCGCATGTATGGAAGTAGAATCATGTGGCGGGATGCACGTGCATGCGAGTGTAGCATGCGCAAAACATCATGATGTGCACCGGTAGCGAAAGGTAAGTGGAACCCGCCCCTGATGTTAAGGTATAAAAAGTGTTTTGCAGCGGATCCTAAATAATCAGAGAAACATTAATGATGTCATGAACAACTGAATGATGCACTGAGTGGGAGGAGAAAGACATTGCTAACAGCCTCTCTCTCTCCCTGGGAATGAAAGCAAGAACAGTGTATGTGAAGGTTGTTTGACTTTCAGTATTCATTCTACAAGCATTTAATGTAATATCATATTCTCAGCATGGACTGCCCTCCACTATCATCTGTACTACTAAATCTAGCAAAATTGAATCCTTCAGATTCACTTTCTTTTTGCCTCTGGAAAGCAGAATTAGGCATGATGGATTTTTCTTCTGCTGTGAAAAAGCAAAATGAAATGGCTCAGAGTGACGATAGATATGTTTTCAATATATGGTGGAAGATATTTTAGAATCACACCTTTAGTACTTCCATAGCATTTCTCTTCAGCAAATTTTCCTCTGATTTAAAATCTGCCTTAGTCTTGGATTTACGGCCCTTCCCTATTTGTATTTAATCTTGGTATAAACACGCTCTGGCAACCTTATTTTTCTGCCATCTCCCCACCATGTTGCATCCATCTCATCTACAACTGAAGCATCTTTCAGACTGTTCTGCTACAAACAGGATTTCTCCCCTTTATGAATTGAAGCTTCCCACATTGCCAGTTTTGTCTGGATTATAATGCAATGTGTTGTTAAACAGATTCATGCATTACAGAAATCCAAAAATAGATTATAATTAATCAATCAGTATAATTGATTAAATAATATTTAAGATGAATAGTGGGCAGGGAAATCAAATAATCTACAGATAATTTATGGGGAATTCAGCACAAAGACTGTTTGAAGCTAATGTGCAAAGTAATCAAATATGTAGTTATGAATAATTATTCATTTCAATGACAGAAGAATAAGAATGAAGTTGGAAAGCAAGGAAATTTGAAAAGTGATTTGCTTCAATGGAACATACATAAACTTCTACTGTAGTTGAACAGAGTAGAAAGACCAAAGTTTGCCGTAGCTTTAAGATAAAGAAACATCGGTTTTAACAATATGAAAGGAAGATGTTCATGCTAGGAGGAAGATGTTAGTACTGATAGAGCAAAAAATATTTTAATAAGCTGACATTTCATTCTAGTAATAATGATTAGGTAAATTTTAAACTAAAGGACCTATAAAAAGGGGATGGAAAGGCAGCCCCAGTGCAACCATCCATCCGAAGCAATTTGCCAACTTTGGGTGAATAAACATATTTTGAATCTCCACTGATTATCTGGTGATTTCTGTTAAAACTTTTGGGTTGAGAATGAACAGAGAAAGGGCATTGTACTTACCTGATACGCCCTTTCTCGTAGGGTGGAGCTAGCCTCCAAGGATGGGAAAAGACCACCTTTAGCCAATCAGGACTGAGTCTGAAAAGGTATAAATAGCACCGCTGTGCCACAACCTCCCCTCTTCAAGGCGAGGGATGAAGGTCAGATTCTGTGTGTGACTCCTTGACAAGAATAAAACCTTTATTAATCTATGACATATTTAGAGATATGCATTAATTAGTCACTATGCGCCAGCCATGATCCCTGAAGGGAGGGACTTGGAGGCTAGCTCCACCCTAGGAGAAAGAGCGTATCAGGTAAGTACAATGCCCCTTCTCCATAGTAGGTGGAGCTAGCCTCCAAGGATGGGACATACCAAAGTAATCAGTCCCTTGGGTGGGCTACCTAATGCTGGCTAGCGCTCCCACTGTCCTGCACCACCTGTTGCAATACCCTTTGGCCAAATGCCGCCTCCTCTGAGGCGAAAGCATCCAATTTGTAGTGATGGACAAATGGTGTCGGGGGTGACCAGGTGGCTGTTCGACAAACCTCCTTGATGGACGCCCTGGTATTTCAAGCTGCCGTGGTAGCAGCACTACGCATCAAGTGGGCGATTATTCTACTGGGCCATGGTAATGGCAGTTGGTCATAAGTCATAGAAATAACCACATGAATCCAACGACCCACCGTGGAGGAGGATACCTTTTGGCCCATTGAGGCAGGCTGGAAGGAGAACAAACAGCGCCTCAGTTCTACGGAAGGTTGATGTTCATTGCAAATAAATGTCTGGGGCACGTCTCTCATCTAGGAGGTGCCACTGTCGCTCTATGTCATTAGTGGGGCAAGGATAAAAGCTGGGTAAGATTATCTCTTGTGCCCTATGGAAATGAGAGTTAACCTTTGGGACAACGGTAGGATCCAATCTCAGTACCACTTTATCGAGGTGAAAGACACAAATATTGGGTCTCACTGAGAGAGCTGCCAATTTGGAAATTCTACATGCTGATGTGATAGCTACTAGAAACACAACCTATGCCATATCACAGAGGGAAACAGATTGCAAGGGTTCAAAAGGATCCCTTTGTGAGTGTGTTGAGCACTTTGGGTAACTCCCAGGTCCAGTACTTATGTACGACGGGGGGGA
Source organism: Diadophis punctatus similis (assembly GCA_023053685.1). Classification (NCBI taxonomy): domain Eukaryota; kingdom Metazoa; phylum Chordata; class Lepidosauria; order Squamata; family Dipsadidae; genus Diadophis; species Diadophis punctatus. The sequence goes on from JALIGW010000031.1 coordinate 566,678, forward strand.
CTTGTTTCTGGTTTTTTCCCGGCATTGAGCTCATCATTTATTGCAATTTTAGGTCGGGGTGTGGTTATGCAAATGAAGGGCAATTGCCTTCTGACCTCATGGTTAAATGGCGCCGCAGCAATCTGCAACTTCCTGTGGCCATGCCTAAGGCTCAGAGCTCAAGTGATAGACAAATAGCACGATCTGATTGTAAAAAAAAACCTCGCGCTGGGTGGGAATTTAAACGCTGTAGCTGCGATCACACAGAAGATGCCTTTGAAATCAGCTGTTGTGTGTTCCCCAGGCAAGCGCAGTCTCCGGCAATATCTGCCCTCAGTTAACTCTTTGTTTTCTGAAAATTCTCAATTGGAAGATCGTTTCCCTTCCAGTGCCCTTGTTTAGGTTAAAACCAGGGGTGAAATGCTCCTGGTTCGGGAGGGCCAGTCGGTCGTCGTAGAGCCTATAGAGCCGATAGCGATTGCAGCGCGAGGCTTCCCCCATCCACTTCCCCCGTCTGCCTGGACGCCACCATTTGGGTTCTTTTACCCTCTGTGCATGCGCAGAACTCTTTGTGCATGCACAGAGGGTAAAAGAACTGAAATGGCGGCACCCAGGCGGGCGGGGGAAGTGGGTGGGGGAAGCCTCGCGCTGCGATCGCTATCTGCTCTATCGGCTCTACGACGACCGACTGGCCCGCCCGAACCGGGAGCATTTCACCCCTGGAAAACTGCAGATTTAGTTAATCCTTTGTTTCCTTAGGTTTTTCAGTAGGGAAAGCCGCTTCCCCTCCAATGCTCTCAATTAGCTTGAGCCTGCAGATTATTACTGCTGGGGCCTCTCCGCTTGGTATCTGGGGTCTGAGGAATCACTTTACAGTCCTCTTCGGCTTTCGGATGTGATCTCCAGCCCGACAGTGGGGTGAGCGGGTGAGGGGCCGTTCTTCAGGAGCACTCTCCCCATTCCCACGAAAGCCCAGATAATGAAATATTTTCCTTTTTCCCACACAGCCGAATTTTAGCAAATTGGAGTGAAAGTCACAGCTGGGGAATCTAGTAGCAGCTGGGTTGGCACCCGAATCTGCTTCCGAGCAACAGCTGGGCTAACTCCCTAGACTGCCTTCAACCCAGGTGAGATGCAGAGAACACCTGGGGAGCTTGTTAAGGGCAGGAAGGAACTCACTGCAGATGAAATTTAAAGATGGAGAAGTCCTCAAGGAGAAGAAGCATGTGTTCCTGTTTTCTGGCTTCGGACTGAGTCTTGAAGAGGCGGGGTTGTGGCACAGAGGTGCTATTTATACCTTTTCAGACTCAGTCCTGATTGGCTAAAGGTGGTCTTTTCCCATTCTTGGAGGCTAGCTCCACCTACTATGGAGAAAAGGAGAATATCTCATCCTTCTGACAATGGAAATAGCTTTAGATAAAATCAGGCTATAGCCGGAACGTATATTTCATCAAAAAGGATCGAGTAGCTATTTCAGCTTAAGTTGATAAAGGTTTTAATAGTGCCTCAATTCCTGATTTATAACATTTCAACATTTACAACATTTCAGTAGCTCGTTGTAAGGTAGAATGAGAAGGAAGGTTTTTAAGAGAAGCTATGGAATGATCCCAAAGACATCATATAGGGAACTAGAGAAGAACCCGAAATCTGCCATCTAGCCCGCTGTTAAAATTTACTTCCTTATGTTCAATCCTTGTTCCTGTTCCATATAAATGGGAGAGAATGGTGGGTAGGTTTCTATTTCTGTTGGCTAGAGGAGGAAAGAGACTCGAAGAGAAAGGAATCTACCTGTCCCTTATCTTAAACAGCCCTGCACATTATAAATATTTAAGTATTGTTTTAAATGTAAGCCAGAAATCTCAAATATTCAAAGATGCTGCTCAACAAAAAAATTGCATGTGAGTTTTGTTTTGGAAGGAAAATCTCTACAATTTTATTCTGCAGAAAAGCTATGACTGTTAGATGTGGGACAAAAAGTGAGTAGAGGTAAGCTCTGATAGAATGAATTTTCTCTCTGTATCCAAGTGTTTCCATTCTGTGAGGACTTTAGCCTTCACAGAAGGACCTATCTTTCACACACAATTTCAAATATTGATTGAAGATTACACTATATTAGAGATAATCCAAAGTATCCTTTGTTATCACCTGAGTCTTACGTTAGACACCAATAACAGATTCTTTTTCATGTTCCTTCAGGATAATTAAATCTCCCCAGGGTGAAAGAGTGCTTCATTAACAGGCTTTATCTATCAGTGAATCCAATTGCAACCAGTTTCACTGAGACTTCTGTGAAGGAGTTCTCAAAGGGAAAGGATGGTAGTCAGAGGTGGGTTCCTGCCAGAGCTGCCCAGTGCACAGCTCCGGTAGGGAGCGGCGGATTGCGCAACCGCTCCGGAGCCCTCTCTGCCGGTCCATCGTGCGCGTCGCCATTTTTTCCTGTGAATTTTTGGCCGATTTTGCTTCTGTGCATGCGTGGAAGCAAAATCGCACTGAAATCTCACGCGCGCGCATCTCCTTGGGAGATTTCGGCGCGATTTTGCTTCCGCGCATGCACAGAAGCAAAATCGTGCGAGGGGGTGCATGTGTGTAGCGAGCGAGCGCGCACCCAAAGCACGCGCGTATGCGCCTGAAGCATGGAGATGCGCGCACAGTGCACCTACACCAGTAAGGCAGCAACCCACCGCTGATGGTAGTGCATGTTCATGGCCAAAGAGTTCCTGCTCTTCCTCTGCAACTTCGGAGGAAATTCTTCTAATATTTTTTTAGAAATCTAAAGCTGCTATCTTACCAGAACGTTCCTAGTAGCTAGGATAACTAACATTTATCCCAAAGCAACCTTCAATTCTGTTAAATCTACTGCTTTGCATATCTCAAGACTTATATACCTTGCAATGCATTGTTGATCCCATGCCCATTTATATTTACTCCTAAACAATAGTTACCTGAACCACTTTCCTTTAATTACAAAGTATAGTAGTTCCTTAATTATATTATGCTATTGGTTAATTCAAACCTGGTTAATCTAATTATAGAATGGCAGACTAGAAGAAATGGGGGTAAAACTTGTCTTCTCAAATTAACAGTTATACAGATAGTCCTTTACTTATGACCACAACTGAGTCCAAAATTTGTTGTTAAGTGAGACATTTGTTAAGTGATTTTTGCCCCATTTTATGACTTTTCTTGCCACAGTTGTTAAGTGAATCACTGCAGTTGATAAGTTAATAACCTGGTTAAGTGAATCTGGCTTTCCCATTGATTTGGGAACTCCTCTGGGTGTTGGGCGGCATACAAATGGAAACAAACAAATAAATAAATAAATAAATTTTGCTTGTCAGAAGGTTGTGACAGGTGATCACATGATCCTGCGACACAGCAAAGGTCATAAATATGAACCAGTTGCCAAGCATCTGACTTTTAGTCACTTGATCATGGGGATGCTGCAAAGGTTGTAACTATGAAAAATGGTAATAAGTCACATTTTTCAGTGCCATTGTAATTTTGAACAGTTGCTGAATGAATTGTTGTAAGTTGACGACTACCTGTAATCAGCTAGAGAATTAGATGTCATCAGATTTGCTATCATAATACAAATAATACCAGTTAGATAAATGTTTAACCATATTACAATATTGGTGAACCTTGATTTGGTCCTAGTTATGTCTCCTGCACTTACGGCAGTGCTTCTCAATTATTTTCTGTTACGCCCCCCCCTAGGAAGAAGTAAACATTTCGCGCGGGCCCAACCCTCCGATTTGGGCCCCAATGGAATTTTAGTGTTAATATTTATTATTTTACTTATTATAAACTGCAAGCAAACTATTGGCTGGGGAAGGCTGCTCTGCCCACTTATCTGGGAGTAAGTCACACTGAACTCAGTGGAGCCTGTTTTCAGTTAGGCAGGCATAGGCTACCGTGGTTAGGGCCCTCTTTTGACACGGGGTCAGGCCAGCTTAATCAAGCTGATGTTTTGGGGTCGCCGGCCTGGCCCATAAGCGCCGCCTCTGCCGGGCACTCACAGCGAATGGTGTGGAAGAAGGCTTTAGGGTGCCATTCCACGCTTTTGCCCAGCTGCAGAGGATGCTCCTCCTTGTCCAGCAGCAGGTTCGCCACACCGTTCATGGCTACCGTGGCACCTGAGAACAACAAGGACCCACGCAGCCGCCCCATCCCGCCTGGCCGTCTTCTCTTCTGGCTCGGAGCAGCGTGCAACTGGGAAAACAGTCCCCGTCCGGGGGAATCGATCAAGAGGGACCACGCATGTTCCCCGGGGTCACACGCGCCCCCTGGCATCGCTCCGCCCCCCCCCAGGGGGGCCTACCCCACTATTTGAGAAACACTGACTTACGGAAACTCATTTTGTGGATTGTGGCCTTTAACTGTATCCCAATTTAACTCATAGAGTTGATATGGAGGAAAATTGAATGAGTATGTGTCATGATGCCTCATGGAAGGGATGGAGCTTGGGTCATGATGTTACAACATACATTTTATCATTATATCATCATCATAGCTAGATGATAATGCACTACCTTAAACTGAAGAATTTCAGATTATAGCTCTAATAACTTTATTCCTTGCATGGAATAAAGACATAGGTACTCAAGTCAACATCCACAGATTTTCCATTAGCTTTTTGCTAATGTGTAGAAATTATTTCCATACCTGTATATTACAAAGACTGAAAATAAAGAGGTGATTCTTTCAAGTGTGACTTCCACCACACTTTACCACTGTGATCTGATAACCCTATGAAGTTACCGACAATAAAAAAGTAGTTGCTGCTGATGTATCTGAACCTGTCATTATACCTGCATTTACATAACAATTTTATATAATTGGCTACTATTTTGGCTGCAGGCTCCCTGTAAGAGATGTTTTCATTTTCACCCACTTTATATAAGTAAGGTAAAAAAATCATTCATTAAAGTTTTTTTTTTAATGAAAGCAACACATCTATTCCCCCATCCACCAATCCATATGAATTATTCCGGTAGATATTTCATTTTCATTTCCTCCTCCTTTTACCTTTCTTCTCCCATCTCAGTCATTCAGCATTCCATGATGCTGAGATGTTGCCCATTTTCAGCCTTCCATCCCTGTTTTTGGATATTTTTATATTAGACCATTCTCCAATAAATGTTCAAATGGTTTTCAAAGTCTTGTTTTCCTCCAGTAGCTCCAAATATTGACTTCAGATTTTTCATTATAATGAGAGGAACAGAAGTATCCAGTTGTCAATGCCCTCAAACATTATAAGGTCAATATTCTATGAGCCTAATGGCCACATACACACCTGAGCTTTCTAATAGCAATGAGTGCTTACCATTTTTGTAAGAAGTGATGATGCTTTCACTGCGTGCTTCTGCTAGCCCTCTGAATAAAGGCAAGGTTGGTGTGCAGTAGGAAGCCTTATTTATTTATTTATTTATTTATTTTGGTATTCTTATATGCCGCCCAACTCCCTAAGGACTCAGGGCGGCGTACAACAGAGAAAAATACAAGAATAAACCAAATATAAAATATTAATTAAAAGCAAATATAAAAATTAAAAACACAGTATAAAAAATCATCGACAACCATTCAACACCATACATACTTGGGGGTGAGCTCGAGTGGATTAAGCTCTACCCCCCGCCTGCAGGAAAAGCCATGTCTTAACGGCTTTTCGGAAGGCCAGCAGAGTGGGGATAGTTCGGGTCTCTGGTGGAAGTTGGTTCCAGAGTGCGGGGCCAGCCACAGAGAAGGCTCTCCCCCTTGGGCCCGCCAGCCGGCATTGCTTGGCCGACGGGACCTGGAGGAGGCCAACTCTGTGGGCCCTAACCGGTCGGAGGGAAGTATGAGGCAGAATGTGGTCCCGTAGATAGCCTGGTCCTAAGCCATGAAGGGCTTTAAAGATGGTGATCAACACCTTGAATTGGACCCGGAGACCGATGGGCAACCAATGCAGCTGGCGGAGTATCGGTGTCACGTGGGTGTACCTTGGCACACCCACCACAGCACGCGCAGCCGCATTTTGCACCAAGTGAAGTCTCCGGATACTCTTCAAGGGTAGCCCCATGTAGAGCGCCTTAACTTCATAACAATGCATAATCTAGTCAGGTCTAGTGGTTGCCCAGAGCTGCAGCTTAGTCAGTATGCCAGTTCTGCCATCTTCGGCTTGGTGCCTTGCCACATCCTATCATCAAAAGCTAGGGGGGAGGGGTACAAATGGGCAATAAACATGTATGGGGATGTGATGGGAAATAGGGAGGGGGGGTGACAGCTTGATGAACATCCAAGGAGGCATGAACCAGTTTGTGCCAGTCTTCAAGGCCATGCACCCTGAGAATGGAATGTGGGTTGCTCCAAACATCTCAGCAATTCCTCAAAATACCTATGTAGCTTTCCATTGGCTGAAGACAAATTGATCAAGTGGGGAGGTCTGGGATGAGGGGAAACCTTTGAATCCCTTTGCATGGGAATCTTAGTTCTAGCCTGACTTTACTGCAGCCAGCAACCTTTAGTAAAAGAACCTATCACTTCACCCAAATGAAGACGAGGGTCTTTCTTTCCTGAGGTATTTGACTGGGGCAGGTCTGACACAGTATTTTATACTTTGTTATTATTTTTCCAAACATACAAACATAGCTAAATTGCATATCATTAGGAATGAATGCTATTCTTGGCTCACTAATAATTTGGTATGATGCCACTTCAACTCTGGTCTCTATGAGGACCTCACCTGGTGTTTTTGGTCAAGCAGCCATTCTCCCTTAGCCTTTCAATCACATTGCACCCTGGCAGGCTATAATAAAATATGATTTCTGGAGCAATTTGAATCTTAAAAATGCTATAAAGCAAAGTCTTATGTTATAGAGTTGCATGTAAGAAGTAGAGATTACTTTTATAGAGACTGAATCAAGAAAGTTTCCTGATATAAGCACAGTGATATAAGGGATTTCTAGTAATAAAAAGAAAACAAACAGTCAGTTTTTCTATAGTTAAAAATATTTATGACATTTCTAATAATACTACCACAGTGAGCAATGATCTCATTTCAAGGTGATTAGTTTCAGGACATCTAGTTTCATCCAGGATTGTTTCTTTGGAAGCCTGTAAGTCTGTGATACATTATCCTTTTATATTCTTTACAGAAATGCCCAAGCAGGTTCTTCAGGTAGAGAGGAAAAATTTCCCATTACAACCTGAATCCCTTTTCAGTCAGAAGCATTAGTCTGAAAAAAAATCCCAATGAACCCTTCCACCATATTGGTGGGTATGTGGACATTAGTCACAAGCTACAATTTTATAGGGAACATTCAATGAATGTTTGATGACTTTTAAACTATGAAAACTATTTTAATAATCCTCTGAAGATATAGTAAACCAGCCATTTAAGCTAGCATCATCTGCACCACCTGTAAAGCCTGAAATGTGAACTTTTCTATCAGAAGCAAGCCTGAGGAAATCTAATTCAGACTAATATTGGGTAGTATTCATATGCTATGGCCTCTAGAAGCTCATAAAATGCAGATGATAATTTCTCAGGATTGTATCTTTCTCATCTCTTGGCTGTAACAGAACACTTGAGTGCTAAGAGGGTATGTTTCTTTTAGAATAAGGAATTGCAAGTATAGAGATACTATTCCAAAAGCCTACTAAATTCCTGATGTTGAGTTCTGATACTGAAGAGTCAAGAGGCAGGTTGAATGACAACAGCTCTTTTATTAAGCAAAGTGATAACTCCAGCAAAAGCCCAGCCGGTGGCTCCTGTTTAAATAGGGAGCTCCGGCTGGGAAGAACCAATCAGTGATCAGCAATCCCCTGCTCAATAGAGCGGACCTGGTTGTAAACTACCAAGCTAACATGCAAATCTCAGGACACAACATCCCTCCCCCCTTGGTTTAGTCCAGGGGTCGGCAACCTTAAACACTCAAAGAGCTATTTGGACCCGTTTCCCACAGAAAAGAAAACACTGGGAGCCACAAAAACCTTTTGACATCTAAAATGAAGATAACACTAACTGCACATATTGTTATGTTTTGTATGTATAAAAAAACTATAGTGTGTTGCATTTATGTAATCAATGAACTGCTGCATAGAAAACAAACTTTTATTTCTGCATGCAACAAAAACATTTTGAACTCCAGAAAAAAAGATGGGTTGAAAAGCTCAATAAATCACGTGCCAGCGGGTGTTGCACATTGGCAGTTGTGACGCATGTTTTGAGCAACAGGGAGCCGCAGCAGAGGTATAAAAGAGCCACATGCGGCTCCAGAGCCGCAGGTTGCAGACCCCTGGTTTAGTCCAACACATTTGCATACAAAATCGTTGAGATATGCAGGATGCTTGGTAGCTCTAGTTGACCTGCGCAATTCAGTTTGGGTGTCGGCTTTGGGCGGAGAGGACAGGTTTTTTCTCTATGGCTCCATCTGTGGAACCTCCTGGAATGGCTTGGGTGTGGTCTCTGGCTCGGCTGGAACTGACTCACTGCTATCGATGGGTGGCGACTCCGGCTCGTCAGATTAGTGCACCGGCTCCCTCGGACCAGTAGTAGCTGCTGGGAAATCATTGTTAGGCCCTAGTCTCCAGTCAGCATTTAACGGGCGGCGACTGCGTAATTGATCTATATGGCACCACCATTTTCTATCATCATCTAGGACTACCCAATATGATTTAGGCCCTGTTATTTCAAGGATCTCCCCAGGTATCCATAGGGGACCCTTGGCAAAGTTCCTTGCGAACACTGGGTCATTGATTTTAAACATTCTTGGTGGTTCCGGATTGTTTGTTTCTTTGTTGTTAGAATAATTAGGGTGTAATCTGTCGAGGACAGACCGGAGCTTATGGCCCATTAATAATTCAGCAGGGCTTTTGCCTGTGGCCATACTAGGGGTAATATGCTGTGCCATTAAGAATTTATCGACCCAGGCCTGCCAATTGCTGGGTCCTAGTCGGCCTAGTGCCTCCTTTGCAACTCTAACCATTCATTCTACCAGTCCATTGCTGCTGGGATGGAATGGAGCTACCAAAGTGTGTTTAATTCCCAATCCCGCTAAAAGTCCCTCAAATGGTGTCGCAGTAAGTTGCGGCCCATTGTCTGACATGATTGTATCCGGCAACCCATGAGTAGCAAACAGTTTTCTTAATACTCTAATTACAGCATCAGTGGTTGTGCTAGACATTAATACAATTTCAAGCCATTTTGAATATGCATCAATTATTACCATAAAAGTTTGACCATGGAAGGGACCCGTGAAATCTATGTGAATGTGAGACCAAGGGGCCCTTGGTTGTTCTCACTCATGTACGGGGGATTTGGGGGGATGCCCTGGATTCCTGCCACAGAGTACACCCTGCGACCCATTCGTCTATGTGTTTGTCCATATTGGGCCACCACACATATCTCCGTGCCAGTGCCTTCATCCTAACAATCCCTGGGTGTCTCTTGTGTAGTGACCTTAGAATATCTTCTCATAGCGATGGAGGAACAATGATGCGTTTGCCCCACAGTAGGCACCCCCCTTGTACCGATATATCATGCTGCCTTTGCACGTAAGGTTTGAATTCAGGCTTTACTGGCCCTTGTGGCCACCCCCTCCATACCCAGTTCAAAATGGTGCAAAATTCAGAGTTTTTAGCGGATTGGGCTGCAATCTCGGCCGATGTGATCAGGCCTGCCCCGGCACAGTCAATTACTGGGACGCCTGGGACAGTACTGGGACGCCCAGAGTAGGGTTGTCCACCTAGTCCGGCAGCAGGGACCGGCTCAGGGCATCGGCGTGCCCCATTGCTTTGCCCAGTCGGTGGACTAGTCTGTAAGAATAGGCAGAAAGGAAAATTGTCCATCTAGTCAGTCTTGGGGAGAGTGAGGCCGGAGTGGGCCTGTCTCCTGCTATGAGCCATAATAAGGGCTTATGGTCAGTGACCAGCTCAAAGTCTCATCTGACCAGGTATTCGTGAAACTGCTTGACTCTGGCTACAGCGGCAAGGGCTTCAAGGTCTAGTTGGCTGTAGTTTCTTTCGGTGCTCGTAAGAGTTCTGGAAAAATAGGCAATGGGGGCCTTGCGGCCGTTAGGGAGTCTGTGGCTCAGTACAGCCCCCACTCCCAAGGGTGATGTGTCGCAAACAAGCACCACAGGCAGAGTCTTACTAAATTGAATAAGGAAACTTTCTTCTGAAAGGAGGTTTTTTTACCACCTTGAATGCAGCGCCCTGCGCCGGTGGTTTTTTTAGACAGCAGCTTGTGTAGAGGCTCAGCGATGGTTGCTTTATTTTCAAAAAAATGCTGTAAAAATTCAACAACCCCAGGAAAGCTTGGAGCTCAGTCCTGTTGGTGGGCACCGGGGCTTCCCTGATCACCCTAATTTTATCTTTGGTGGGGTGTAATCTGGATCCATTGATTCAATACTCCAGAAACTCTACCCCTGGTACCCCAATCTGGCATTTGCTGGCTTTAGCCCTCTGTCCCGCAGCTCTAAATCTTGTAAGCACTTCTCTGAGCCTTTCTCTCAACTGCATCTTATCTTTGGCCGTTATTAATACGTCATTGAATTATGGGACGACACCTGGCAACTTGCTTAGAACTCTTTCCATGATACCTTGGAAAATACTTGGGGCCATGCTGACATCGAATTGGAGCCTATGGCATTTAAATGCCCCGTGGTGTGTAACTATCGTTTGGATTTCGGCAGTCTTGTGATCAACAGGCAATTGCTGGTATGCCTGCGTGAGATCTAGTTTTGTGAAAATGGCGCCCGGGCCAAGCATGTGCAACAGATGCTGCACTACAGGTACTGGATATGCACTCTGCTGGAGGGCCTTATTGAGTGTGCACTTATAGTCCACGCATATGCGAATAGACCCATCGCTTTTCATTGGAGTCACTATGGGGGTTTTCCACTTCGCATGATCAACCGGTTCTAAAATACCTTGGCTTATCAACTTGTCTAGCTCCTGGTCAATCTTTGGCTTTAACACGAAGGGAACCCGACGAGGTTTCAATCTAATTGGAGGTATTTTTGGATCTAAACTAAATGAAATCGGGGTGCCCACATACTTGCCAAGCCTTGGGTCAAACACGTCTCGGAACTCTTGCAGTAGCTCGTCGTAGTCCATAGCTGGGGCATTGGTGCTTGTTGCGGTAGCGTTGATTCCGGTCACCCACAATCCTAGCGTGCCGAACCAGTCGAGGCCGAGCAGGCTTGGCAGCTGGTCGCGAATGATGGTTAGTGGCAGACTTGCTTCATGGCGGTCGAACTTCATGGTGACCTCTCTGTAGCCCAGAACTGGAATCGAAGTGGCTGTGTTTTCAGTTGCTTCTGGCTGAGGCCTGGGATCACCCTCTTCACAGCTGACCAGGACATGATAGATATTGACGAGCCAGTATCTATCTCCATTTCACAGGGGGAGCCTTCCACGAGCACAGTGATGATGATTTTCTGATTGTTCTGAGTGCTCGCTTGGCCCACCCTGGTCTGATTCGCCCCAGATTGCAAATAGTAATCAGTAGCTCTTTGAATTGGGCCTCTTCCCTCTCATCTCAGCTCGTGTGGTTGGTAGTTCCACCCGCTGTCTCTGGCGGGAAAACGTGGTACCTTTCAGACCCATACAATGTGGCCTGACTTTCCACATCATCGGCAGATGGCATTGCAGAACTGGCAGGACATTCGGGGGTGCAATCCCCCACAGCTGTGGCATGGCCTGGGCTTCTGCACCTCGAATCCCTGGCACCGATCTGTCCAGAAGACTTCTTCATCTCTGCTATCATTAGGGTCGTCATGGCATTGGGTCTCATGCACTTCAGGGGTCACTTTCTTTGGTGTAAGTGTGCTCCTCCGGTGTAGTGACTCAGCAGCCTTATTTGAGGTTTCGGCGGCCCTGGCCTCTTCTAACACAGTTTGTAGGGTCACATTAGGTTTAGCCAGGAGCTTCCTTTGTAGTCTGATGTCTTGGACCCCGCAAATGAGCTGGTCCAGTAGCACGTCATCCAAATCATTGAATTGGCAATGGATTGCCGCTTTTCTGAGAGCTGCTACGTATTCGTTGATGGTTTCGCCATCTTGCTGTAAGCGTTGGCGGAATTCATGCCGGCTGACCACCTTGGAAGGCACCAGAGAGTAATGAGTCTGTAGTAATTGCTGTAGCGATGACCACATGATTGATTCAACAGCTGTTGGTTCAGCTAAGGACACAGCTGTGTCGAAAACTTTGTGCCCGCAATGGCTAAGGAACATGGCTCACTTCCTGTTGTCTGAGAGGCCTTGCAAGTTGTTGGCTTCCAGGAAACAGTGAAAACTTGTCATGTAGGTCCCCCAATTCTCCTTGGTCGGGTCAAATGGTGTCGGCGGGTGGAAGGATGACATGGTGGCTTGCTAGTAGACTTTGTTTGAATTTGGTGCCTAAAATGTCCGACGCTTCCTTCCAGCTGGGCTGGTCTGCTCCGAAGTTGCTCTTCAGTATCCCACCTTCGTCGCCAATGTTGAGTTCTGATACTGAAGAGTCAGGAGACAGGTTGAGTGACAACAGCTCTTTTATTAACTCCAGCAAAAGCCCAGCCGTTGGCTCCTGTTTAAATAGGGAGCTCCAGCTGGGAAGAACCAATCAGTGATCAGTAATCCCCTGCTCAATAGAGCGGACCTGGTAGTAAACTACCAAGCTAACATGCAAATCTCAGGACACAACACCTGACATGTTGATCAAAAAAATATTCTGAAGAACATACAGTTCTATTTATGTATGGATTTGGTTCATTTAATTATCCAGGAATAACCGCTGCCTTTCTAAACATCAAGATCAATGTTTGTTGATTTGAATATTGACTTGCAGTTTGACAGATAGTACTATTGACAGCCAGTAGTAGCTGTACAAGGAACCCAAAGCCCAGTGCCAATTAGGTCGTGGGCTCTCTCACCCTTTCTACCTGCCCAGCAACCTACTTCCTTCCAGCAGAAGCAGAAAGGCTATGTGGGAGCCATGTCAATCGGGAATTGGGAGAGATGAAATCTAGCACTTCTGAGGAGTGGCGAGAAGTTTTTAAAAAGGGACTACTGGTGGCATCTGCTTTCATATTGTCCCAGTACTGTGTTTAATGGTCAGTTGCAGTTGGGAGATACTTTTGTCTGCACTTTCATAGCAGAGGCAACTGTAATACAAGGCCAGAAGGCCAAGCAAACTTCTTAGGAGGCAACTCCTGTGCAGTCTGTCCACTTCATCATGTATTTCAAGATAGGAACACCAAAAATTTCAGAGATCAACTGAATCTTTATCTTACCTTATCTTTTCAAAATGAGTAGTCTGTGAAATGTATCCCAGTGATGTATCTTTTTCATCAGCATATTCATACTTTCTGAGCAACTCCATTGTCAGAAAATAAGCATTTGTAGAAAGCAGCAGCTTGTCAGACCTCTGAACTTTCACATTCATAACTGAACATTTTTTCTTATTTCTGGTTATGGAATTAGTTCCTACTATTTAAAATCAGTGCCTTACTGCCTTAGTTGTTTGGCAACCAGACCATTTGACTTGAAATACTGAGCCAGAAGTAGTAGTTTCTTCTATTTAGCTTTCTGAGAAGTTATCTACAAAGCCATGTTTTGTCTATTTCAATAATATTTTTCTTATAGTCTTTTAACTAAGCAGGAATCCTTTGGTTGCTGACTTGAAAAGATTTAAATTTTTGAGTAAATCTACATGAACAAACTGATAAAAGCACGGTTCTATTCATCATCATCAGAGTGCATCTTCATAAGATTGCAGACCATAGATCTTGCAATCTTCTGTGAATGTGAAATAGCACACTTTAAATATTAATTACACCTTCTGTTTATTGAAGTAAAAGCACCATATTGCATGAAACTTGTTGTTTAACACAGGATAGTATCTGCATTGGGCAACATTTTCTGACCACAGGCTGTGCTTCATTATTTTTCTTCCTTTTTTCCTGTGCCTCCCCAAATTGTAGGGGGTGTTATTAACAAATAGACCCAAATATGTTTGCACATTTACAGTATCTTCTTTGAGAGGCAGAATTTAAGGTGAAAAATGGATCTGCTTAGTGTTATAGAAATTTAGTTTACTGTACCTAATTTCAACCATTTAGGAACATGGTATGGACAGTTTTAATTTGCACTGTCTCAAGTTTAAACTCCCCCCCCCCAAAGCTCTGTCTCTTGTAAGAACTTTTGCCAAATACACAAAAGGAGCTTCCTTCCTTCCAAACTCTTGAAGATGCTTGTCCTCATCAGTCATCTTGGTGAGAATGATGCACAGGAGCACTGCATATAGTGGCTTCTAAGGCAGAGTGATCCTATTGAATGTCAGTGCAATTGCAGCATCACTCCATCCATTGGGTGGAGTGATGAGAATGAGTGAGAAAAATCCATAGTTTAATCACTGCTTCTCATCTCTGAAGGAAGTAGAAGCTTTATCCACTTACCTATTTTTTCTTCTAGTAATACATAAAAATATAAATATACAAAGTATACAAATTCACAGTTAAAAACTTTCATTATACAAGTGGGAAAACATCGATTCTAAATTCTCCTTCTCACTTAAAAAAGTAGATGAAAGGGGCAGGCTCCCCTGATTCTCTGTGGTTTTCCTTGCAGGGGTTTTTGTCAGTGAATCATGAATCAATGATTATTGAATAATCATGAATCAGTTATTACAGTGGAGACTAACTTAATTCAAACATCATGAGACTCTTAATAAGAGGTAAGAAAAAGGGCAGAATGATATCAAGGGTGTCATGACTGCATCCCTGTTCTCCAGGGTGGAAACCATGAAGGGAATCTCCTGGTATTAATAGAGCATATTCCCAGGGAACATGCATAGGGCTAACTACAAAGTCAATACAGGTAGTATTTACTTACAACTATTTGTTTAGCAATTGTTCAAAGTTATGACGGTAACCACCCCCATGTTCATATGATTCTAATTTAGTGCTTGGCAACCAGCTCACATTTACAACCGATTGCAGCGTCCTGCAGCCTTGTGATCATGATTTGCAATCTTTTTGTCAGTTTCCAGAAGAATGGGTTCACATAACCATGATGATTTGCTTAATGACCATTGTAAAAATGGTCATAAAATCAGATCTGACTCAACTTATAATTATAACAACTTATGCTGAAAATTTCTGACTCAATTGTAAATTTAGGACTATTTGTATGTATGTTAGTGTATATGGCTGCAATTACCAGGGAACTACATGAGCCAAAGTGCTTGTTATCTCTTAACAGCACACTGCTAGCAGGAAAAAAAAACCCACAACAGCATCCTGTTTATTCATTGCTTCATTAGCACATGTTTAAGTTTGCATTCTATCTCATATACAAACCTACATAAACTTTCCACTTTCCCTGCTATCTAATAATAATGAGTTTCCTTCCTTGCAAAAGGCTTCCACCATTTCTCTTTTCAGAAACTGATTTTATTAAGGCTGTCAAGTAGTACTTCTTCAAGCCTTTGAGAACTGAAGACTGCAACAATTGTTTATAGAAAAATAATCCTTTCATTTACACACCAATCAATCACTATGGTTTTCCTTTTTTGTAATGGTGTTATCCTACAATCAAATTGCTATCAGTTTGACAGGAATTATAAACATTCCTCATAATTTCACTACAAGTATCCTACGTGCACAGAAAACAGCCTGGTTATATATCACCATGTGTGGTGAAATTGTTGTGATGTATTCAGAGATGAATTTTAGTTGGTAAACTTTATGTAAAGAATTAAGGTCAAGGAGATTCTTTTTACAGAATGTTACTCTAAAAAAACAAGCTTTTCCTACATGAGCAAAACATTCCAAGTTCTTACACTCACACTCCTCTTAGGTCATTCACAGGACAATCTTTTCTCTATGGAATCAGAAGTCTAAAGAATCTTGGCTGTGTCATGAACTCACCAGCAGCCTTAAGAAAGTCAGGTCCTCTCAGTTCTAGGGCCTCTTTGGAATATTTCTCCCCTGTCTTAGGAGGAAAAAAGTTATCAACTTTTTTGGTGGCTCCAACCCTTAATTGTGTGTAAGGTGAACAGCGACTCCAATAATACCTGCAAACTAGCATGTTGTTGACTGGGACTCCTCCTGCTTCATCATTAGCACTTCTAGATTAGGAGGGTAAATTCCTCCTTACTTACTGCATGAGAGTAACCATTGCTTTCTTTTTTCTTGCTTTCACACCATCTCTTTACAGTTTTTCCCAAGAAACGGTATGAACCATGCCTTAATGCAAAGCTGAGATTGACTAAATTATTTATGACAACATTTGACAATGAAGTCTGCAGTATCACGTTTCTCCTGTATTTGTAACTTTGGGTAAAATATATGAAATATATCCACTTTGTTAAAAAAAACCATATTTTTTTTGTTTTCCTCCAAACAATGTCTTCCCAATTCTCCAAAAAGGCAAACAAAGTAGCAAATGGAAAGTAATAGGATCAAGGTGCATGTGTGATTAAGTGCAAAACCTTTCATCTTCTGAAAATGAAATGTTTGGGTATATTCCCTTAGTCACTTGACCCCATTATTTGAGAGAGAAAATTGTAGTGGGAACAGTGGTTACTTGGAAGCCCATACTTAGTGGAATGGGGTATTAATAGAGGCCATAAGAAAGTGGCACTCAACCAGGGATGGGAGAGAATAATATGTGATGATTTGATAATGATAATAAGGTGATCATACCTCCCTTGTTTTGTTTTGTTTTTAAACACCCCTGCCTATTTGTTTTTTCCTGGGAAGGCAAACAGTATGTATTGAACTCTGGCTCCATCCTATCTGTTGCCTATTCTCCATCTTCCATCCTAGAAGCTCTGATTTATAGTGTGATGTGGTGACAGCTTTAGTAAAAAGCTGCTGGTTACCAAAGACCTTCTAATACCCAAGCTGATTGGGCTTTTCCACATCACAGCTTTTCTTCCCTGACACACAATCAAATGCACACAACATGTATTAAAAAATCTGAATATTTGGTGGGTTTATGCATGCCAACAATTAATTTTCTTTGTCTTCTGTTTGGAGTGCTGGTTAGAGGATTTTTTCCCTCCAAGATCTGAGGCAGCTCAAGGACAGGATCCTTTTTGAGGTCAGATTCTCCTGTTGATCAGCAGAACCAACTATATAGTCCTGCCTATCAAAGGTGCTGAGGCTGGAAGGAATGAAAACAAGTGTCAAGAAAAACTGTGCCATTGGGAAAGATTCTAAATCTAAGGAATTTCTCTATCTTCTGATGAAGAAGGTTTTAGCTTGTGAAATTAGACTGAGGCCACTCAACTGTCTACAGAATGCCTTTCTTGATGCCAGCCCTAACTTAACAGCATAAGCAAGCACAACTGACAGGTCATGTCTTATTTCCCATTTCCCCCATCCCATTTCCCCTCTCTCCCAGCCATCATTGAAAGGAAATGAATACAAATAAATCATACTCCACCACTTGGTGTGCTCTCCATCAAAGGATTTGCTGCCTGGCTTCAGCATGGGATACATCATTAACCACTTCTCACCTTCATAAAAGGTGCTACATTTTTAATCATTGCCTGGCTTAATGTCAATATAATGTGTCCTATGTACAATCCCAGGTTCTCCTCTTTATCTTTTTCCTTTTTCCTTTTTTTAAAATACAAGTTGTATTTTGGCTGGAACAAAAAAAGTATTGCTTCACTGAAAGGATTTAGAGAAACCTGCAGGAGAGTATTTGTTAAAGAAGAAACTGCCTATTGGATATTAGAGTCTAATGAAATTTGTCTTTGTTGCATTTGGCATGTTTCTTTTTTATTTTTTGTACAAAGTAAGGCTTATTAAAATTCACAGTGAACCCAATACAAAAGCTCTATCTTAGGTTCTATAGGCCTGCTTATTAATGCAGAATGTTTGATTCAAAATTGACCAGGGCAGGACAGTTTTCAAAGACTTTCCTTTTTGTTTGGGGTAAAAAGAAAAGAAAACATGCTGATCATTGTCTTTTTCAGTTGTTTAAGCAGCAATTGAAGCAAGTATATATGGTGACTCAGCAGAGGCTGGGCTAGAAGAGACTCTGACGGAGTACCACGAGCAAGAAGTCACCAGCATTGCCCTGCAGTGATTTGTCTGAGGCTACCTTAAGGCAATGGAAGCCCAGTGTCCATGGTTAAGATGCTCCAGCATCTGGAACCTGTCAGTGTTCTCAAAGTTCAACTCTGTAGGAGATACTCAAGAAAGTCTTTTATCTTGGACACCTTTTCTGTGTGTGTATTTGAGTGATGTTCAGAGCAGGAACTGCAGAACCCAATTCTGATTTGGAAAAATAACCAGTCCAGTTCTGAAACTGGTATATGTCAGGGCAAAGAGAGTCCCTCTGGGAGTTGGGCAGCATAGAAAATATAATAATAATAATAATAATAATAATAATAATAATAATAATAATAATAATAATAATAATAATAAGAAGAAGAAGAAGAAGAAGAAGAAGAAGAAGAAGAAGAAGAAGAAGAAGAAGAAGAAGAAGAAGAAGAAGAAGAAGAAGAAGAAGAAGAAGTATGTACAAAGCCTAGAAATTAATTGAGTACCTTATGGAAAGAGATCTCATCCTTTATCGGAGAGCCAAGATGGCCAGCGCCGCGGCACTACGGAGCTTTCCCCGTTTCCTGTGGGAAAGCCCTGAACCTGCGCCACCCGGGGACCCAGTCCAGTCAGGACCGGGTCGAAACCACCCAGAAGGGGTGGGGAAGAAGAGGAGCACCTGCTGGCAGACAGGGAGCCAGCTTTGTCTCCTCGACCGGCGGCGTATGGAGGATGACCGTTTCAAGTGTTGTCCCTAGTTGCAGCGGTTACATCTGCAAAGAGTTTGAAAAGGCGATTGGAGTCATCTGGGAAGAAAAAAATTTAAGCTATGTGCTGGAGAAGTTGAAGAAGAAGGAGGTTGGTGAGTCACATTGCCCAAAAAAATAATTTTAAAAATGTTCTAATTTAAAAGGTGAATAAAAGGACCAGAAATTAAGGAGCGGCTGGTAATATGTGGATACAATGGTGGAACAAAATTAAAGGGACTTGTAACTAAAGCCCAACTATTAAAGACTTGGAATTTTCTGCTTTAAAGATTTGGAATTTTTGCTTTAAAGACTTGATAAAGATGTAAGAAATTTGGGAAACAACTTGGAAGTAATAATTGGAAAATTGGAACTGATTAAAAACGGAAATTTTTAATAGGAAGGACAGAGCAAAGAAAGTTAACTGGAGAGTGCCATCTGGTGGCTGGAAGAATTACTGATATGGGAGTAGCTTCATGTTGTTTGGACAGCTGTGGCCTTGAACAAAGAAACTCTTTCTGAACTGTTATTTCTTAAAAGAAAGTGTTTGGCTTGATTTGGATATGAACAGAGTATTTGAAAGAAAATATTTGGACTGGTCTGGATAAGAAAAAGTACGAACAAATCTGTAAACTATAAAAGCCTGTGGAACATATTGTATGCAGCTGAATGAATGGGAGAAAATATTTGATCTTTGAATTTGAAACATGGAGATTAGTGAATACTGAGAGTTGATGGCATCTTTGAACTAATTATGATTAACGATTGAAATTTGACTAAAGATTGAATCTACTTAAGCTTTGGACTTAACTGAAATCTGAGACTTCTTTGAATGAACTTTGACTAAAGATTGAACATATTTAAAGTTTGGATTTAAGAATTAAGAACTGAGACTTTAAAGATGGAGAGAATTGATTATGAAGAATTGGCTGAGTTTATGAAGGACCTTTTTGAAAACTTTAGAAGATCTGTATTTGGAGCTGAGACAGAAAAAAATGAAGTACAAATGGAAAAAAATGTATAAGAGAACAGAAGAAGAAAAGAAGAGTGATGAAGATATTATAAATGATTATGAAAAGGGTAATAATATTGAAAATGAAATGCTGATTAATGATTATGTTAATGATAATGATTCCACTGGGTTTAACAGTGAAAATAGAGATAAAGATAACAGTTACAATGATAATAGATATGATGATATTGAGAATAATTATGTTCAGATTGATGATAAGGATTTTGAGATACATAAAATGGAAAAAAGAATGGAGAAAATTAGATATACACAGAAGGTAAATTTAAGAGGGAGGAAAAGAGCGTGGGGAAAGAGAACTTATTGGTATAAAATTAAAAGAAAGAGGAAAAAGAATTCAATTAGATGGGGGTGGAGGAAATATTTATATAAAAATGAATTAGTCGAGAAATTAAAAGGGAATGGATGATGACATTGAAATATTATGGAAATGTTCTTCTTAATCTAGAGTTAGTATTTTAGTAAGTTAGAATTTTTTTCTGTCCTTTTATATATAGACTAATATTGTTTAATGAATTAAAAGATTTGATATTTTAGATAAAATAATGTTAATCAATATGAGAAGTATGAATAATAAATATGAATATTAGAGCTTAAAAGACATATGATTGTGTACTCTTCTTTTATATATGAAATTTGTTCAAATGAAAAACTTTTAAAGGAAAAATGTATTATTTTAAGAGTTGAATACTTAATTGAATAATTCAGAAAGAATTTTGATAATTAGTAAGCGAAAAAGCATATTATGATTGTGTATCATTATTTTAGACATGAGATATGTTCAAATATAAAATTTAAAAACCATATATGTCAAGTGTTAAATGTTTAATCTGAGTGTAAATAACCAAAGAAGAAATTTTATAATTAATATAAGAAATTGGAATGTATAATTGGGCATTTAGTTCATGATAAAATAGAGGATAAAAAACATAAACAATGAATAAAGAGACAAAAAAGTAGAGGAAGCAATTTGGCCTAAAATTAAGAAATAGGAGAATAATAACTAATTTGGAAATTAATTAACAGCAGAGAATGTAGGGGTAGAATTGAAAAAATAATTGGTGAATATCCCAGATGACAAAATTAGATTTTTTTCCTTTCTTTTTTTTTTTTGTGGAGGTAAGATGAAGTTAGCAGTATATACCTAGAAACAAAGTATTATATATAAAGAAATGATATAAAAATAAATAAAGTTTTCTTAGAAGGGATATGAAGAGTCTGAATTTGAGATTGTATTATCAGTCTGTTAAACCTAAGAGGATAAAAGAGTACTCAGGGGAAGGCTAAGTAGAGAGAGTAGAGGAGGAGTGAAGGAGTGAAGGAGTAAGAAAGTAGGAGGAGATGATGGAGGTAGAGAGGGGGAGTGCAACGGAAAAAAGCAGAATTAGACTGATGATTGATGATATAAGTGTATGACTTGTGAATGATGGAGTATAAATGTAAAACTGTGTGTTTTATTATAATAATTTAAGATATATGTTTATTGAATTGTAAAAGTGGTGGAGGAAAAAATAAAAAACTTTTTGAAAAAAAAGATCTCATCCTTTATCCAGGATAATTGTACTCCCAAACTTATATCACCCCAATAACTTGCACTGCTACTTTAAACTGAAACTAAAATTGTTCCTGCTACTTTTGGTTCTGTAACTACATGATGATAATTTGATGACTGAGTTGCAGTTAAAAAAGTAAACAATACAGTAGATCTAAGATTACAAAGAGGTGGCAGTTTATAAAACATAAATCAACCATCTTGCAAAAAATTAATTATTTAGTGCATAACTGCAAATGGTGGGCTAAAGTGAACATGCTTGACCATCAAAGCAGGCATCTAGCAGATTACAATAATCCATTCTCCTCCTTGTATTTAACAAAATAGCCTCATATAGTCTTCAGCATAAGTTATAGCCACCTATGATGAATCTGTTGTATTCTAGAACTGCTGCTGCATATGAAATCTGAACTTTCAGTTATTGGCTCAAGACTCAGTTTCAAACTGTAGCAAAAGCTGCAGGTATCAACTCTTCCCTGGTCTAATTGGAGCAGATCAGACAGTTCCATTGGGTTCCAAATTGCAACAGACTTCATCAGAGCATAGGTCCTTAAGAGCAACATGAAATGTGGAACTGAAGAAGCTTCTTGGATGAGAAGCTACACGTTTTCAAGGAGGGGGGACACCCAAGAAAGTCCAGTTGCCTTTTGAAAAGCACCTTTGAGACAACCATGACCTGGATTATTGAAATTCTCCATAGACAATATGGAATTAACAATTCTTCTCTGAAGCACTGTGGAGATAAAAATAGAAAAGATATACGTATTTTAACTACAGAAGACATAGATTTCAATAATACACATTCTTATTATTCCAGTAGATGGTGCTCTCTGTATTAGCTATGGAGATTAGATTGAAGCAAAAGGGAATTTATTACTATATGGAAATAACAGGATTTGAGGAAGGTGCATTTCAGGAAGACACAAATGGAGCATAGTTTCTTTGCTTCCATTAAGAGTCTCAGGTTAATTGTTGCTTGGCCTAATTTATTTGTGATCCAAAAATGGTTTTGTCCATTGTTACGGAATTATATATTTAGAAAATTGCATTTTCAAAATGTCAGAATTTTAATTTATTGATTTTGTTTAGTGTGGATCAAAGTAATATTACTGAAGTATTATCTTAATCAAATTTTGGTAATAATAAAAATGAACTTTCTTGTTTGCCTTTTTTGTATTTGGGGTGGGGAGTATTCTGTTACTGCAATGCTATGACACTCAGTTCAGTTATTCCAAAGCAGGGAGAAGTAATGGTGTATGAAAATTAATGACAAAGCATCCTGCAGTCTCATCTACACAACAGAATAGAGAGAAAGAGAGAAAATGAAAGAGGGAAAGAGAGAGAAAAAAGAGAGGGAGAGACAGCACTCGGCTTCCACGGGGCTTTTGGGTAACTGCTGCCTGCATCTGCCTCGGGTCCTGTGGACACGCCACTTTCTTCCTTCTCCTGCCGTTGCTGCTTGCCAGATCTGTTCGTCCCAGACCAGGGGTGTGTGTGTGTGTGTGTGTGTGTGTGTGTGTGTGTGTGTGTGAGAGAGAGAGAGAGAGAGAGAGAGAGAGAGAGAGAGAGAGAGAGAGAGAGAGAGAGAGAGAGAGAGAGAGAGAGAGAGAGAGAGAGAGAGAGAGAGAGAGAGAGAGAGCAGACACTGCGCTGGGACTGATAAGGGGTAGCAGCAGCCCTTGTGTCTTTCTCCAGCTTAGCAGCAAAAAAAGGAGGGGGACTTCACAAACAAAAGAGAATTTTCTCTTTTGGCACCAGAGCCAAAGCTAAAAGAAACTGGTGGGGAGAAAAAGAGAAGGGTAGGAACAGGGGAAGGACATTTTTTTTGTTGTTTTAACTCTGTAGCAACATTGTTCCCAGCTACTGCTTTCTCAGTGAGCAGCAGAGCTTTTTTTTAAGGTTAGTAAGGGAGAGGGAAGAGTGGGGGCTGGGAGAGAAAAAGAAGGTGGCACGGGATGGTGGGGGGTGGGAGCAGGGGTCATCTTAGTCCCGGCCGGTTGCTGCTTCCTTGGGTCCCCTCAACTTTTCAGTCCCAGAAAGCAGATGAAAAATGCCCTCCTGTTTTGCAGCCATGCACCATTTTCTATCCTTGCCTCCTTCCCATTTTTATTTGGTTTTTCCTCCCGCCCTGAAAGGAGCTTCAAGAAAAAGGAAGTGAGGGGGGAGGGGGGGAAGAAGGATCCAGGAGTGGGAAGGGAAGGGATTGGGAAGAATGAGAATGAGAAGGACTTCCCGACTCAGGGAAGGTCTGGAGAATCCAGAGCGTGCCTTTCCCCTTCTCTCTTGTGGCACTTTTATTTTCAAAGCCTGCCCCACCACTCCACTCTCTTTCTCTAAAAATGGAGCTCTTGGTCCAAAGCAGGTGGTGTGAAAGGAAAGTAAGATTTAAAGGAAACAAAGTTGAGCTAATTTGTAAGGAAAACAAGTACTATCAAGATTCAGTGCAAACCATACTAATATTCCAAACTAATGAGTCTTAATGTCTGGTTAAAATGGGTAGTACTTCCATTTAAATAAGAAAAACATAGCACAGACTATTGCTATGATTTTTTGCTCCTATATTCTGTTGTTTAGGTATAAATTTTGTTAATGTAGAAATTTTATTTAGCTAGCTGTCTGTCTGCAATCATGTGTACCTATTAGGAGTAAATCCCACTGAAAGAGTGTAGCCTTACTGCCAAGTAAACTTTTTTAAGGTTAGACCTTTTCTTCCTTTCCCTTATGCTTTACGTAGTTGAGAGATAGGGTATTGAATTGATTAGTATCAGGTGTATTTTAGAGATAAATGTAAACTTCTGTAACAACATATACTTTGTGCCCAGACCATGTGAGTGTGTGAGAGAGAGGGGGGAGAGGGGGGGAGAAAGAAAGAAAGAGACAAAGAAAAAAAGAGGAAGGGAGAAAGAGAGAGAGAGAGAGAGAGAGAGAAAGAAAGAGAGAGGGAGAGAGAAAGAAAGAGAAAGAGAAAGAGAAAGAAAAAGAGAAAGAGAAAGAGAAAGAGAAAGAGAAAGAGAAAGAGAAAGAGAAAGAGAAAGAGAGAAAGAAAGAGAAAGAGACAGAAACAAAGAGAGAGAAAGAAAGAAAGAAAAAAAGAAAAAGAAAGAAAGAAAGAGAAGGAAGGGAGAGAAGAGAGGAAGAGGGAAAGGGAGAGGGAGAGGGAGAGGGGGAGGGGGAGAGGGAGAGGGAGAGAGAGAGAGAGAGAGAGAGAGAGAGAGAGAGAGAGAGAGAGAGAGAGAGAGAGAGAGAGAGAGAGAGAGAGAGAGAGAGAGAGAGGAGGAAGGAAGTACCACAAACCCTGTCACTAGATGTGGCTTCAGAAGACACTTTGAAACAGCACAGCAATTTAGGGCTGGAAGACATCTCAGAGGTAATCTAGTCCAACCCCCTGCTGCAGCAAGAAACTTTACATTGTCTGGATTATTTTGGTGCCTCTAACAGAGAGGAAAATTGCCAGAAAGGAGAAAGAGTTTACTAGGACAAGGCTGCCATGCAGAAGAAGGTAGAGATAGTCCTTGACTTATGACCACAATTGAGCCCAAAATTTTGGTTGCTAAGCAAGAGAGTTGTTAAGTGAGTTTCACCACATTTTACTCAATCCATGACATCTCCTGGCTCTAAAAGTCATGTGCAAGCTAGGGAAATACATCTGAAGGCATGTGTAATGTTCTAATGTACAGAAGTTATGGTTAAATGTGTGGCAGAAAGTGGACTCTGGGTATGTTTTTGAAAATGCAGTAAGTGAGGTTGAATGTGTATAGTTTTAGAAGAGGTGTGTGTGTGTGTGTGTGTGTGTGTGTGTGTGTGTGTGTGTGTACATACACATACAGTATATATAGTAGATAATGTATATTTTTGTGTGCCTGGCATATATACATGGGATTAAATAGTATGTTTTGGATGTTCAGTAGTAGTAAATAGATAGGGAAATTGTATCTCATTGAGGCCTTTGAGGCAAGGAGAGGCTAGGCACCCTAACCCTAACCCTTGACGTGAATGATGTCAAGTTGGCCACACCCACCCAGTCACATGACCACCCAGTCACATGACCACCAAGCCACCCCCACCCAGTCACATGACTGCCAAGCCACTCCCACCTGGTCACATGACCATCAAGCCACTCCCACCTGGTCACATGACCATCAAGCCATGCCCACAAAATTAAGCCACACCCACAGAACCGGCAGTAAAAAAAATTGGAACCCACCCCTGTCCACATCCATAACCTTTTCCGGAAATTTGATCTGAAGAAAATCTCTGCCAAAAAAAAAAAAGATTTTTCTAAAGACTTTAACTTTAGAAAACTCAGCACAGAAGATATATTTATTTACAGTGCTTTCAGAATATATTCAGACCCTCTTCACTTTTGTCAATTTTGTTATGCTGCAGCCTGATTCTAAAGTTGTTGAAATTCATTTTTTTCTCATTAATCTACACTCAGTACCCCATAATGACAAAGTGAAAGCAGAATTTTAGAAATGTTGTTAGGTCTGTTTCTTTTGAATAATTTGTATTCAAACTATAGTTTGTATTCAAACTATCAGTACATTCCAATCATAAGTTTCATCTCACAAAGTTTCGGTTATGGCAACTATCTAGAATATAGAATAACAGAGTTGGAAGAGACCTTGGAGGTCTTCCAGTCCAACCCCCTGCTCAGGCAGGAAATCCTATACAATTTCAGACAAATGGTTGTCCAATCTCTTCTTTAAAACATTAAAAAGTGTTGGAACATTCATAACTTCTGGAGGCAAGTTGTTCCACTGATTAAATGTTCTGTCAGGAAATTTCTTCTTCTAGGTTGCTTCTTTCCTTGATTTTCACCCATTGCTTCTTGTCCCGCCCTCAGGTGCTTTGGAGAATAGCTTGACTCCCTCTTCTTTGTGGCAACCCCTCAGATAGCAACCCACTGCTATTATGTCACCCCATTTCTTCTTTTCATTAAACTAGACATACCCAATTCCAGCAACTGTTCTTTGTTTTAACCTCCAGACCCCTAATCATCTTTGTTGCTCTTTTTTGCACTCTTTCTAGAGTCTCAACTTCTTTTTTACATTTACATTTTTACATAATACTGGATGCAGTATTCCAAGTGTGGTCTTATCAAGGCATTATAGAGTGGTAGTAACACTTCACTGATCTTGTTTCTATCCCTCTGTTAATGTAGCCTAGAACTGTGTTTGCTTTTTTTTTTGGCAACTGCAGCACACTGCTGACTCATCTTTAAGTGATTGTCCACTAGCACTCCAAGATCCCTCTCACAGTTACTACTATTGAGCCAGGTACCACCTATACTATTATCTGTGCATTTGGTTTTTCTTGCCAAAATGTAGAACCTTTTTCACCATTGAATTTCATTTTGTTAGATAGCACCCAATGTTCAAGTCTGTCAAGACCCTTCTGTATCTTAAGCCTAACTTCTGGAGTGTTGGCTATTCCTGCCAGCTTGGTGTTCTCTGTAAATTTGATGAGTTCCCCATCTATCCCTTCAACCAAATCATTGATGAAGATGTTGAAGACAGCTAAAACAACCTTGGATTACCCCACTGCATACTTCCCTCCATAGAGATGCAGTTCCATTGAGGACTACATGTTGAGTAGGTGGTGATGCTCTCTAACCCACATTTTTCTATCTTATCAAGTAATAGGTTATAGTCTACTTTATCAAATGCCTTACTGAAGTCCAAGTAAATTATATTGACAGTATTCCTTTGGTCCATTAATTTTGTCACTTTGTCAAAGAATGCAATAAGATTTGTCTGACATGATCTATTTTTGACACACCCATGTTGACTTTTGGTTATGACTTTTTTTTTGCCTCTAGGTGTTTGCTGATTCATTGCTTGATTATCTTTTCCAGAATCTTCCCAGGTATTGAGGTCATTCTTCTAGGTCTGTAGTTTCCTGGATCTATTTTTTTTCTTTTTTTGAAGATGGGAACTACATCAGCTCTTTTCCAGTCCTCTGGTAGTTCCCCAGTGCTCCAGGATCTTTGAAAGATATAGTTCAGTGGTTCTGAGATCATGTCTGCCAGTTCCTTCAGAACCTTGAGGTGTAATCCATCTGGATAATGCTTTCATGTACTAGTACTTCAAGTTGATGTCAAGCCTGCCCCAGCCAGGTCGCCCCTTTAGGAAAAAAAGACCCTTGACTCCATGTGGTTTGAAGTGATTAGTTCTTTTACTAAAGGGTGCTGGATACTGTAAAGGCTAGAACTAAATTTCCCATATGAAAGCATACACACTCCCCCCCCCCAATTCTCCCCCTTGACCAGTCCATCTACAACCAAAGGGCGGTGTCAGCCCTGGAGCCAATTTCTTTGGCGTCTTCAGGGCTGCCACAATGGTGGCTGGGCAAACTGTGGGAACGGGATGGGGAGGTAGAGATAACAAAGGGATTGTGAAGGGAAATAATAATGAGTTACTCTTTTATAAAAGTATTTAATGTACTAACAAGCTTTATATACAAGAAACATAAGCTAGAATACTCTTGGTGTGAATGTATTTTGATTCCCTTTCATATAAAGAAATGGTAAGATTTACTAAAACTAGAGAGAGGGAGAAATGGAGAAAATTATTTAGTTGAGAGAAAGTTGAATGGAGAAAAGGGGTGAGATATCTGTGTAGTTTTTTTTTAAATTTTCCCCTTACCCTCGCTGGTTGTTAACTCAAGGACTTTTTGCCTTGGAAAAGTGACAGCAATAGATAAGACGTGGGAGTGAAGCTTTTCTGTTCATTTTAACTATTTTTTTTCTTTCTCTTACCCCCCTCTCTGCCGAGCCTGTCTGAGAAAGGCGGGGCAAATAGTCGACCTGTGTATGCAGCCTTGCCTTTCACTGACAGCTGCTGTGGCCTAGAGGTGGAGCTCTTGCCTCACAATCAGGAGGTTGTGAGTTTGATCCTAGGTAGGGGCAGATGTAAGGGTCTCCTGCTTGGGCAGGGGGTTGGACTAAATGACCTGCAAGGTCCCTTCCAACTCTGTTAATCTGTATCTGACTGTTTTGGTCTCTTTCATCTGCATATGAAAGCTATGCAGATATATTTTCTTTTCTGCTCTGAATACAATTTTGATTTTATTTTTTTCTGGAGATTTTTGAGGTTTAAAATACTTAATTAAACCTATATATATATATAAGAAATGATTTTAAAGGATTTTGCTTACATTTGTAAATGTTTTAACCTACTCAATGACAAAAAAGATAACATGGTTAGAAAATATGTACAAGAACTGTCCAGATGTTTTTCTCTTTTACGACAGAAAGGCATCCTCGCACAAACACCATCCTTGGACTTTGCTGTGCACAATTATAAAGCTGGGCAGTGGATACTGATAAAAACTGGGAAGGACCTTTCATTGCCCTGCTGACCACTGAAACTGCAATCCGAACTGCTGAAAAGGGCGAACTCATTACTCACAAGTAAAAGGGCCCATGCCAGCCCTTTGGAAGGTAGAGTCTCACCAAGGAGACCCACTGAAGTTGAAATTTCGAAGGACTTAATGGACTGGGAGACAATAATCCTACCCATAGGAGTGGTAACATTTACATTTGGGCTAATTTTTGCATGTTTTCTATTTAGGGCAGAGTGGTTGCCTATGCTTTTCCCTCAACTAAAGAAGACCAGGACGGAACAAATTTTGTTGCGCAACCCCCCGGATGTGTTGGTTTTGTAACTGTGCTTGTGGATGTTGTTGTTGTTATCATTGCATAGATTGTGTCTTGTGTGGGGGGGGGGTAGCTTGTATTAAAAATAGAAACTACAAAGATAAAACCAATACACAAAAGTATATTTTGGTCATACTATCAGGAGTTTGAAAAAGAATTCAGAATTACCTGAATTCCCTAAGAAAGCAGTAAACATGTTCATGCAATTGGCTGAAGAAATTGCAAAAACTCTTACAGAAAAGAATTGTTTTGTGTGTGAGGTAGCAAATATGGGAGAACAGTGTCCATGGGAAGCTCAGGAATTGAGTCATAAAATAGTAGTTGATATGTGGAAAAATAAAACTCTTAAAATTTACAAAAGGAAATGAAGGGACATGGGCCCTGACAACAAATTTAGTAAGGAAAGTGTGCTATGAGAGAAAGAAAGGTGGTATAAGGA
The DNA here is from genome assembly GCA_023053685.1 of Diadophis punctatus similis. Classification (NCBI taxonomy): domain Eukaryota; kingdom Metazoa; phylum Chordata; class Lepidosauria; order Squamata; family Dipsadidae; genus Diadophis; species Diadophis punctatus. The sequence goes on from JALIGW010000031.1 coordinate 596,106, forward strand.
GAAGGATATCCGTAGGAAACATGATTTGTTTAACTGTATGGAATAACAGCAGTTGGTGGGGAGGAAGTGGAACCTCAAAAGAGGAAGTATTAAGCAAAATAACTGAAATGGCTTATTTAAAAGATCCTGAAAGCGACATTCTGGACTGGTTGGCTCCAGAAGGTATGTATTGGATATGTGGAAAATATGCCTATGGATATCTACCCAAGGGGTGGTATGGATCTTGCATATTGGGAATAATTAAGCCAAGCTTTTTCCTTCTCCCCATGAAACAAAAACAACTGTTGGGACTGACTGTTTAGCAAATGATGTTAGAGCAAAAAGATCTGTACAACCAAGTGATATAAAAAGTGGACACTGGAAAGATGAAGAATGGACTTCAGAAAAAATTATTATTATGGACCTGCCACATGGGCAGAGGATGGGACTCTCAGAGCCAGAGAACCTATCTATGTATTGGAAATACTCTATGAAATCCCTGCTATGGGACAATGCTGCAGCCAAGTGCACAATTTAATATTATACTTATGACTGGCTGGGGAATTCTGGAAGTTGATGTCCAGACACCTTATCAAGTTTGAGAAACATTACTTTAGATAGTTCATCTTCATATCTTTTCAGAGATGTGCTCCACTGTGATGGACTGCGGGTGGCTTTCTGCTCAAAGTCCCAAGTCCATAGCCTCAGCCATTGATAGCCTGGACATTGTCCCAGCCTGCCGATTTATATGAGTGTTGGTGGTCACATTGTCTGTTAGTACCAGCACATGCTGGTTCGACAGGAGGGACCAGAAATGTTGAAGGGCCAGGGAAACAGTGTGCAGTGCCAGCAAGTGATGCTGAACCCTGTCTCTACCAGTGACCAGGTTCCCTGGGCTATCTCTGAACCCACCTGCCCCCCCATCCCAGTGTGCTGGCATGGGTAGTCACGGTAATCTTGTGGGGTTCCAGGAAACCAGTACCCTTGTCGATGGCGGGTGATGCCTAACACTGGAGGGACTTCCTGACCAAAATCGGGATCCTGGCCCTGGCCGGCGAGGTGCTGCATCCCGAATGCTGAAATGGGAGAAGAGACCCTAGAAGGTCTCTGGAGTGCAGGTGAGCCCAAGGGGTGATGTGAATGGCAGAAATCATGATGCCCAGGAGGGAAGATAACAGGTTCAGAGAAACCAAGGTTTGGCCCAGAACCCACTGGACTATGTTCAATAGGTTGTCTCATGCGGGGAATCAACAAGCACGATGGAAGGGGAGACCCCCTGCCCCTTGAAAGGGCCATTTGCATTGCCTGCCTCTCCCTGCCCTGTCAGGGGCCTGTCTCCACCTGTTGCCATAGGGGCCCTGAGCCTTATTGGACCCAGACCCCTTTTCAGGCCCTGAAAGGAGCATCTGGGAAAGGGCAAAAGGAATCCGTATGATGGAAGGTAGGGAGTATCTTCCATTTGTCACGGGTCTCAATTACAATGGGGTCCAACCCCCCCAAACAGCTGCTACCCCTGGTAAGGCATTGACGCCAGGCGCCATCCGTGGCGTATGTCAGAGTGCCAGTTGTGGAGCCAGTGTATCCGCCTGGCAACAGCAGAAGCACCCATGGACCGAGCCGCTAGGCGAGCTGACTGCAGGATGGCATCAGATGTAAGCTGTGTGGAAGCCACCAGTTCAGTTAGGTCCTGTGGAGCCTGGAGGGCCATTACTGGTGAGCGATCCCGCAGCTCAAGGAGGTGGGCAGGAAGAATGAGGTGGTGGTAGAAGCATGCACCTACCAGGCGGCCACCTTGTGGGCCTTCTGCAAAGCCAGCTCCGTCCTCCAATCCTCTGGACGCAGAAGCCCCTCAGAGTCACTGGGCATCTGGGTTGGATTGTAAAGTGTTGATACCAGGGCATCCACTGGAGGCAGCCTGAGGAATGTGGCCGGGGCTGCATCAATGTTGAAATAACGTTTATCTAGGTTACTGGTCACGGGGCCCGATGCCGGAGAAACGCCTTGCCGCTTTACTGCTTCCACAAAGAAGGGAGGGGCTGGGATTACCTCTGCATCAGAGGTGGCCTCCACAAACTGTGGATCCCTGGTAGAGGAGTCCTCAGAAGTTCCAGAATACTGAGGCTGTAGCTTAGCCGCATTTTTTTTTTTTTTGCTGTAAATAAAAGGGATCTCAATAAACTGGGGTGGAAGACCCCGTGGAGACAGGAGGGTCAGGTAGCCACCGTTCAACCTCCGACAGGTCAAGCTCCAGCTCTCCCTCCTCTAGCTTGGGTTGGGAACCCTGTGACTGCTGGTCATAGTCATGGTAATAAGGTTCAGGGTAGTTAGCCAAATAATCCCTAGAGGAAGGGCCAGGTAAGTCAGTGGCTGAAACAGTTGGCTTGGCCCGCTGATTGACGCCTGCAGCTATCCCCTGCTGAGTGGTAACAGCAATTTCCTTCTGCACAGCCTGATCCAAGGATCTGAGTGTTTACTGGCTGGATGCCCGTCCTGTCACCAATGCAGCGTTGTTGACCAGTAGATATATTCTCAGTGTGCCCTTATGTCTACCTTTTTTTTTAACCTAGGACACATAACCAATCACAATATTATGGTTTGGTAATTTCTTTTGTAAAAGGCATCATTTGAAAAATTAATTCCAATTTACAAATCATGTTCTCTTTGTCTTAAAGTTCAGTTCATGAAAAACTGATATTTTCAAATACTGAAAAAAATATTGATAGTTTGTATATAGTTCCAGTTATGCTGGGCTCACAGACTCCAGAAAAAGGCTTGGTTTCAAACTGTTACTGGAGTGAGTGCTCACTAGGGTCATTTGTTTCTTTTATGTGAGATCTGTAACTTACTACTTCTAAATTCTGCTGAAAGCCCTTGTTCAAGCCATTTTTATAATATAGATAGAATCTCCATTCTAAGTTGATATGTTTAGCTTGTTCTTGACCACCTTAAAATATCTTGTTGTTATTGTCATATATGAATACCTGAACATGCTTTAAGGTATTCCTGAGGCAGACCTACAGACAGCTAGTCTGAATTTTTGTCAGCTGTATTTGAATAACAGTATCCATATTTATTTAAGGCCTCTGCTAACAAGGTAGGCCTCAGAAAGGCCTGGGTAAATTAGTAGGTCCAAACAGTCACTCAAAATGGCCACTGCCCTTAAATGAGGCCAACAAGATGGCAGTTGCCCTTAGTTGGTCTTTCAAAATGGCCACTGCCCTTATTAGGCTTTAAAATGGCCACCGGCAAGAAAGGACATCCAAAATGGCCACCACCCTTGATATGGCTTCAAAAATGGTCTCTGCCCACTCTTGGTATTTGAAACAAAATGGCCACGTCCTTAGTGCCTTCAATTCTGAGGGCAATCAAAATGGCCACCACCCTGTGAGAGGTTTCAAGATGGCCACTGGCACTCTCAAAGGCTGCTTGCACACTTACCAGGCTGTAGGCAAGCAGAGTAATTCAGAGAAGCTCAAATGGAAGCAGACGGCTCAGGCACTAGTGACAGACACAGACAGGGCCTTGGATCAAAGGAAAGGCCAAATCTATCAGTTTCCACTTCAGGAGTCCCCCGCACGAGTGAGGTAATGAGGAAGGGCCCAGGATCAAAGGGAATGTTCAGCCTGCAAGCGGCCTGTGTGGCAAACAGTTGATTCAGGGCTAAGGATGCTGTCTCTCTAGCTCTGCTCGTCGCCCACTGCAATCCATGAACCAAACGTTCGGTTTCGTGATTGCTGCCCCCAGCTAGCAAGTTAAACTGCCATTTGAAATTGGTTATACTGCCACTCAGGCCACTTTTCCTCACCGGTAGATCGATGATATGTGCAATTTGGAGCGTTCTCAGCTCTCGGAACACAAACTCCAACCTGAAGAAGGAAAGCTGATAGGAATACCCTGCTCCCACAAGATCCAGTTAACTGGATTATTTCCCTCTTCCTAACACAGCTGGGATATGGTTATTCAAGTGGGCCCTTCAGCTGGAGGAGCGAGCAGCAGCTGGGCTGACGCCCGGGACTGCCTTCGACCCAAGTGAGATGACAGCTGTCACTTGGGAAGCTCGATAAGGGAAACAAGGCACATTCACTGATGGATTAACAAGTAGAATTGTAGTACTGGAGAAGTCTTCAAGGAGAAAAAGCACATGTCCTTGGCTCAGGACTGAGTCAAAAGAGGGGGAACTGAGGCACAGGAGTGCTATTTATACCTTTTCAGACTCAGTCCTGATTGGCTAAGGGCGGTGTCTTCCCATCCTTGGAAGCTAGCTCCACCTACTATGGAGAATACTCTTTTCTTTTATAAACTAACCCAGAATGTATTCAGTAAAACAGAATAGGATGACCTGTGACAATTCCTCCTGGAAAAAAGGAACACACCCAAGGCCTGGCCACAGAAACACACCCATGATCAGGCTACAATTCAGTTAGATAAGAACATCCGACCAAGGTGAAGCTACCGGTGGGCAAGATAAGATATCTGTTACTATGGAGGAATTGTCATGCTGACCCTTTAGAGTATAGAATAACTTAGAAAGTGACTTAGCAGAATAAAGGGGTGTGGGGAGGGCTCCTTAGGTGTGACGTGCATTGTGTAGAAGTTATAAAATGTATGGATTGTAGAATGTGCTTTGCTCTCCTTGTGCTTTCCTCAATCCACTTGGGAAGAGACTTGGGGGCTGCCTTTGCAAATGCTTTTTCTCTGAAATAAAACTCTGAATTGTGAACCAGATCTGTATCTGTATTGTGAGTATTAAAATAATTGCTATCTTATCTCACAATTGTAACCAAAATAAAATTCTTCCCTCTGAGAACCAAGGATGTTCCCATTAGGTGCAAGAAGGCAGGATGTGAGCCAGATGAACTTTGGACGGTGACCTGGTTGGCCCATGTAATGGACTGCATGGGAAGGGGAGGAAAAATATACTTTTAACTAAGGGGAAACCCGAGGGGGCTTTAGAGTTGGGTTTCCCCAGATGGGCCAGTATGACATGCCTAATAAATCTATACTTTGAGGAGTATGCTTGCCTCTGAGTTTTGATTCCATTGGAGGTGTTACTTGGAACCCTGACATTAACCCGACTCTCTCATTAAAACGATCAAGCAGCTCCCTGCGTTTGCAGGGCCATTGTCTGGGGTTCTGAGCTCTGGTCACATTCTCGGGCTACTGGGTAGTGCAAAGACTCAGGGAAGATGGAGAGAAGGCCAGAGGAGAAGTCCTCTGATACTGGCCAGAGGAGAAGTCTCTGATACTGACAGAGTTGACCACTGGAGGAGCAACAGGAGACAGTTCAGGGAGCATCTGCTACCCCTCAGTAGCTGTGGTGGCTGAAGCAGCGACAGCAGAGACCGAGCTCCGGCAGGGCACTCAGCCCAAAGAACAAGCATCCTGGCTGCTAACTCAGGTGGTGCATCCCCAGTGAGGTGATGGAGTGGGACTACCATCCCCCCCAAGAGTTGGTGAGGGGCTTGACACACCCAGAGCTGTACTGAGCCGAGTTGAACATAGTGAGCGGGTCGGCATTCCAGGAGCCCCAGATCACCTGGGCCCAGGCAGAACACACCACAGTCTTCAAGTGGAGAGCTACGAGGCCCTTTGAGCTCAGCGAATCCAGAGAGTGGGGCCTCCCGCCCCCTTCAAGAAGCCAATCTCTAGCTGGCCTCCCTGAGAGATTTGGTCAGCTTAGCATTGGCAGCATGGTTCAGCTCCCTCAAAACAGCCAACTCGGCTGGGTGCTAGCCCAACCGACATTCAACTTCCCCGGCATGGAGAACATGACAGCCCTGAGCGGGGCTTCTGCCTCTTTTCACTTGGTGCAAAACAGATTGCGCCTAGGCCTTCCCTGCCAGGCCCGGTCTACCAGGATGACAGTTCAGCTGGGAGCTGGGGGTACTGGGTCAGTCCAGCCCAGGAGTTCAGAGGGAAGCTGCAGGTCTGCCAAGGATAGGTAGCCCTCCTCGCCAACCATCCCTTCGGCTGCCTCCTGCAGACAAGATCCCCCTGGATGGGCATTCTACCCTGGTCAGGGTTGGGTCCAATGCCAATGGATGCAAGCGCCTGCTCCCCAGCCAGCCCCAGTACCGCTGCCAGCACCTCCAGCCTCTGCCCCCCCATGCTTCAGAGCCACCTTTGATGTGACTCCTGGAAAACTGGCATATTTCTTGAACCAGTTCTGGTCCCACCTCAACTGCTACAGGGGTCTGTACCAGGCTGACCAGGAGATGATCTCGACCATTGCTGATAACATGGATGGGGAAGCGGCTGAATGGATAGCCCAACTGCATGATTGAGGGAGCCCCTGAGCTGGATGACACTGATGAATTGCTGCAGCTGCTAAGGACCCGATTTGAAGACACTGCCCAGGGACAAGAGGCAGAGGCTGAAATCAAAGACCTAAAACAGAGAGGCACGCCTGCGAAGGAACTTGTATGGGAATTCTGAAGAGTAGCAGGTGTTAGAACCCTGTTCAAACAATTGGGTTTGCTAATATATGAACAAGCCACAAATCAATGTTATGTGTATATTGCTTTAACTGCATTGTAGGCTGATTACTATATAAGGAAGCAAGAGAGCATGCTCAGGATGGTGATTAAGGTGTTTGATGATTGATGACTGTGTGTTCCGGAGGGCTGACTCTCTGGTGATTAACTCTGCTGCTTTACTGATGAATAATTGCTTTGTGACTGTGTGAAATTGCTGTGAAGAGCTGCTGTGAAAAAGTAACTATCTGTGATAGTGTAGAATTGTTTGTTAGCTGTAATCTTTGTTTATTAGTTAAAACAAAGATAGACAAGAAGAAGAATCTTTGCATTGACTGATTTATTGTGTATGACTTGGGCTTCCTATTGAACTTTGCTACTACTTTAAGTAAACTATTTGTAAATACTAAACATATTCTGTTTATTGACTGAATAGCATTCATATCAAACTGCAACACCACAACCACAATCACTATTTCGCTGTGTATGTGCTCAACAGCACAATAACTCCTTAACAGCAGGAAAGCTAAGAGACTGGCCAGAATGCCTCTTTGTCCACCACTTCAATGAGGCTCTGGACCAGGATTTTTGGCAAGCCTGTGCTTTCTGAGATATCCCCAAGCATATACAGGAGTGGTACCAAATGGCAGTGGCTATGGACCATGAGATCCACCCACACTGGAAACCCACACCAGAGAAGAAACCTAAGCGAGCCCTGGGATGCCGAATTAGTGTTAAGCAGGCTGACGAGCCAAGACCTACCTCTACAGCCACCATTAAGTGCTTCAGGTGTGTCCAGTAGGGCCACCAGGCATCAGAGTGCCTGGTGCTAGCACCCATCCCCAGGCGCGGACCCCTGTCAGTCCCAAGGGGAAGAAGACTCTGCAGAAACCAATGGACAAAGGGAGACTTACTCAGCACGCTGCCGAGGTTCTCCCCCCCCCCGTGCCAAAGGGGGGGGGGAACTCCAGGTCCGAAACCCCCACCTGACACTGGCAGTGAAAGCAGTGAGGCCAGCAAAGATGACCCATTGGTAAGTGAGGCCATCTGCCCCTTTGCCATAAAGTCCCGGATAGTGGTGCCCAGGACAGGAACCCAAGGGGACATAGAGCCCATCATAGACACCGGGCGCACCAGGTGCCTAATCCATTTTTCCACTGTCCAGAAGCTAGGGATAGGCACAGCGCCCTGGTGTGCCCCATACACTTCAAGCAAGTTGATGGGACATTAATAGGCAAGAGCCCTGCCACCCTAGTCACCAAACCAGTGAGGTTGGAAATGGGCTGCCATTGGGAGCTCATAAGCTTTGTAGTGGCATCAAATATGATGAAGCCAGTCATTCTAGGTCTTGCCTGGCTGGACAAGTGGGGCCCCACCATCACATGGGAAGACAGCTACCGAAAGCTAAGGATAGGCGTGGGGCCACTGCCTCCCTCTTCCCAAGGCGAGGCTCAGTCGCTAAAGCCACCTAACAGCCCCAAAACAGGCATGACGGTAGCAGCTGCCTCTGGCATGGCACTGGGCTGCCCCCAGGTGCCCAAGGAGTATAGGGATCTGGTGGATGCATTCAGCGAGCACGAAGTCAATGCCCTACCCCCCCCTACCAGCCCACTGACTGCGTGATAGAATTTTTGCCTGGAGCTAAGCTGCCTAAGCTGAAGATGTATTCCCAGAGAGATGGATGAGTGGAGAAAATGCATCAACACCAACCTGGCAAGGGGTTTTATCCAGCCAGCCAAATCTAGGGTGGACTTGCTTTTTAAAGAAAAGAAAGATGGGGGGGATGAGGCTCTGCATGGATTTTTGTGCAATCAATGCTGTGTGCATGTAAAACATTTATCCCCTACCCCTTATGAAGGACACGCTAAGTCACCTGGCGAAGGGTAAAGTGTTCACCAAGCTAGACCTAAGGGAGGCATACTACCAGGTACAGATCAAAGAGGGAGATGAATTCCTGGAAGGAATGGGGGTCATACAGTTCACCCCATTCCTCCATGATGGCAAGAGAACTCTGACTGGCCCAGCAGAGAGTCCTAGGGAGAGCAGTACCAACTCTGATGATGAACCCCTGGTAAGTGGCCCAGTCACTCTGGTGACAGTCCCCATAGAACTGGTAGCCCAATCCTCGGGATGATGCCAATCTACCGGCGCTTCTGGACTCAGAGTGCACCAGATGCCTGGTCAACTCTGCCTTAGTTGAAAAGCTAGGAATGAGACTGACCACTCAAGGTGCTGGTGGCATCTTGCCAGCTATATGGCTCTGTAGCGGAGGGCTCCCAACAACATTCATCACCGAGCTGATAGAAATGCAGATGGGGGTGCACACATAGACTCTGAGTTTTATTGTAGCACTGGGCATGGAAAGACCCCTGGTGCTAGCATTAGCATGGCTATAGCAATGGAACTCCTATGTCAACTGGAGGAGGGAGCTGACTTGTGGGATGCATTTAGTGAAAAGCACGGGTGGGTTCTAATGTTTTACTACTGGTTCTGTGGGCGTGGCTTATTTTGTGGGTGTGGCTTGGTGGTCATGTGATGTAGGCATGGCTTCATGGTCATGTGACTGGGTGGGCATGGCCAATTCAATGTCACTCATCTCAAGGGATGCCTCACCTGCCCCCTCCCCTCCCAGCCATTCCTTGTCACACCCAGTCTCAACGTATCTATAGTTCTGTAAAAATGTTGTTCACCTTTTTTCAACTTTATTATCTACATCAGTGATGGCGAACCTTTTTTCCCTCGGGTGCCAAAATAGTGTGCGCACGCGCTATTGCACGCTCGTGCGTGCCCACACCCATAATTCAAAGCCCCCCACTTGCCCCACCCCCCTGTGCATGCATGTGTGATCCCTCACTCCCCCATTTCCTGACTTCCAGTGGGCCCAGTAGGCCCGTTTTTTGCCCTCCCCAGGCTCCAGAGGCTTTCTTGGAGCTTGGGGAGGGCAAAAATGGTCCCCCCCGCCACACCGGAGGCCCTCCGGAGGCCAAAATCGTCCTCCCAGAGCCTCCGCACAAGCCAAAAATCAGCTGGCATGCACAGACATGCGCGCTGTAGCTGAGCTAGGGCAACGGCTCGCGTGCCGGCAGATATGGCTCCGCGTGCCACCAGTGGCACCCGTGCCATAGGTTCGCCATCACTGATCTACATACTATAGATGTACTTTCATGGACCACTGAAAGGAGGAAATGGCTCACATGCTTTGCCCAAGAGTGTGATAGGCAACAGGCTTTTAAGGGGCTGCCAGAAAGAAGGGGGGAATGTATTTTCCAAAGCATCAGAAGGCAAAACAAGAAGCAATGAATGGAAACTGAACAAAGAGACAAGCAACCTAAAACTAAGGAGAAACTTTCTGACAGTGAGAACCAATATAGGTGCAGAAATATTTCAGTCATAATAATTTCACATATAAAATAGCCATTCGTGTAATGCAACCTGCATATTGTTCAAAGCAGTAATTAGTATTATGGTTGATGTTTGACAGCAAGCCTAAAAGTCAAAGATCACAGGAGTGCTTCTTTCTCTGTTTACAAAACATCACATACCAGGAATAGCATGTTAAGCTGGACTTATGCAATCTGATGTACAAAATAAACACACATATATTTATGCTCTGGACTATAGATATTGAATGCATGTAAATCCCTGAAAATATGTGGTAGCCCTGGGCAAAAGAAAGGCAGTAAAATCACTCTAGGTGTAGGGACAGTGTAAAATATTAACACATGATAAATAATGGAACAATTAAAAATAATAGCAGAGTTTTCTCTTCCTCCCTCCCTCCCTCCCTCCCTTCCTTCCTTTCTTTTCCTTTCTTTCTTGTGTCTCTCTTTTCTATCTCTCTCTCTCTCTCTCTCTCACACACACACACACACACTTTTCCTCTTTCTTTCTTTCTTTCTTCCTTTCTGTCTCTGTCTCTTTCTTTCTTTCTTCTATCTCTCTCCTTGCAAAAAAGGAAAAGATTGAAAATTGGGGAGGTGAGGTTTCTGTGTGCGCGTTGTGTCTCTCTTTTCATTCTGCCTCGGGCAGCCAGAGAGGGGATGCTAGTCGGTGACAGAAAGAAAGAGGGAAGTACTGGAAATTTGCGCTAGCTAGAAGGAGGCTGCTCAGAAGCACGGAGCAATTTCGCATACTGTTACAAATCCCTCTCCCTTCCTTCCTCTTTTTTCCTTTCTCTCTCTCTCTCCTTCCCTCTCTCTTTCCATCTTTCTTTCTCTCTTTCTCTTTCTTTCTTTCTCTCTTTCTCAGTCTTTCTTTTTTCTTTTCTTTTTTCTTTCTTCTCTCACTCTCACACTCTCTCACACACATGTCTCTCTCTCTCTCACACAGACACTCACTCACTCACACACACACACACACACACACACACACACACACACACACACACACACACACACACACTCACACACAGAGACCGGCTCCAGGGGGCAGCAGACCGGCAGCTGGCCTCTCCTGTCCTTCTCGGAGAGCACCTCTGCTGATGGGCTGCTCCCCCCCCCACAAAACCTTTCAGTGCAGCTGAGTGTTTGGCTTTTGAGGCAGGCCTGGTTTCCTTCTCCACCTCGGGGGTGCTTTCCCCTCCCAACTGCTCCTCCGTGTTGCTGTCGTGAAAGGCTGAAAGGAGCATGCTGTCCTCCACCCCAGGTGCTGAAAATGGAACCCTTGCCATCTCCCCAAGCCAGAAGCAGTAGTTAAGGGCAGAGCCACTACGCTCCCTGGCACGGGCGAGAAAATAAAGCTCTTTTTCTCAGGCAGGGTGGAGTTTAAGGCTAACCCGGAAGAAGTGGCAGCCTGGTGCTTGTTGCGCAGTAGCAAAAAACAAGATGGCGGCACCCACGGCGCCGCTGAGAGAGCTGGTTTGTGGGCGTGGCCAGCTGGCTATCACTCCCAGTTTGGCGAGCGGGGGAAAATTCCCACTACCGGTTCTAAAGAACCGGTTTGAACCGGGAGGAACCCACCTGTGGTGAAAAGGGCTCAGATGAGCTCCCACGCCACTGGCAAACTGACTGCTCCATAGAAATCCTGCCCAGAGCTAAACTGCCTAAGCTCAAGCTATATTCAATGACTCCTAGGGAACTGGAGATTTTAAAATGGGAGGTCGTGTTTACTTAGCCACTAAATACTTGCAGTCCAGACAACCCTCCAAAAAGTTGGGACCCAAATATGTTGGTCCCTTCCCTATTATTAACCTGTTGAACTGGAACTATCAAAATTCCTTCGACAGATTCATCCAACCTTTCATTGCAGCCTCCTTAAACCTGAAATCCTCTCCCCATTATGGCCACCACCACCACCTGAACTTCTCATGATTGAGGCTTAACAGCATTTTGAAGTTAAAGACATATTAGACTCCTGTAGACACCGAGGAAAATTCCAGTACTTGGTTGCATGGAAACCTTCCACTTCTCCGAAACCGAATGGATGTACACCAAGCATATTAAAGCATCCAAAGTCATAAAACATTTCTATAATCAATATCCTGACACTCATTTCTTAATTGTGTATATTTTCCTGTTTCCCCCCTCCTTTTTCTCTCCTCTGCAGACTAATGTCCCTGTTAAGGGTGGGTGACATGTCAGGTCCACCATCTTCAGCTTAGCGTCATGCTGCATCCTGCCATCAAAGGACCTGTGGGGAGAAATAGGGGGCAACAAATGGGCTGTAAAATTGTATGCATTTTTGGGTAGTGTCAAGATTCACACTTTCACCTACATATTTCCTTCACTCTCAACTTGACAATAACAGGGAGGAGGTGGATGGAATGCAAGGGAGGGAAAATGGTATTCAATGGTATACCATGGGAGATGGGTGACATCACAAGGACACATCGAGCAGATGTCTTGGCGTGCCCATAACAAAATGGACAGATGTCTTGGCATTGCTCATAACAAAATGAACAGGAGTGCTTGGTGGACATTTTGGATTGTGGGTGGCCCTTTGGAAAAAAGGGCAATTAACTATGCTTGCTTTTGCATGGGAAACCCATGGCTGGTTTCATTTCTTCTGTGCTAATGTAGTTTGTTCAAGTAAAGTTTAATACTCTTGGTAAAATGATGTCCGAGGAGCTCCTTTTTCTGGGTTCATGAACTGGACAGTTGACAGGTGGGAATTCAGGAGGGGGGATGACAGCTGAAGAAAAGCAGATCAACATGGAGCCAGTTCATGCCAAGGCATCCTCAAGGCCATTTGCCCTGCACTGTGGAAAATTATCAGTCCAAACACCTCAGTGTTCCCAAAACATCCCGACAGCATTACATTGGCTGGATTTTGATTAGTCATAGAGGTGAGGGACAGGACTGAAGGAAATAGTTTTGTGTTGATGTGCAGGAAACTCAGATTATGCCTGATTTTACTGCAACCAGCATCTCTTAGTAAAAGTATCTTTCAGTTCAACCAAATGGAATCAAGGGTTTTTCTTTTCCAAGAGGCAGGTCTAACACACAAAGGCATTCTCAGAAATAAAGAAGGTGCTGAAATTTGCCTTTTTGCACCATGTCTATTTTAAAATGTCAAATGTTCCCAGGAGGTTCATGTTGGATCATTTTAAAGAAGACTTTTCATTTCTCCAACATCAAAATGTCTTCTCCCATTATTCTTTTAATTGCTGTTGCTGTTTAAAGAGTTGATGAAACAGCCTTTCTCCCATCCATGTTCTGAAACTCTGGATCCATCCCAGAAACCATTCACTATTCTAGGTTATTCAATATTAGATTGATTTGCTCAACGGGGTCTAGATGAAGCAGAATATCTCTTAAAAGACATGAGGGCACACATATAAATCATATACAAGTATATACAAAAGCATATATGATATGATATGACCATAATGGACCATTACTGTTGCATGTTGCAACAGTTGTTAAGTGAAGCATCTCAACTAATAACCCCCCCATCCCTGCTTTTTCCAATCATTAAATAAATGCCTGGGGTGTTATGGAGAATGGGGAGTCTCTGGGGTGGGAGGCACTTGAAGGTCTAACATAGGACTAGGCCCACCTGCCCTGGCCCTCCCAAGGCCTCCACCTTCCAAGACACCATGTGCAATGCTTCCCCCCCTTCAGTTCCCACAGATCTTTCCCTATTCCTTCTGGTCCCCTCAGGCCTTAGGCCTGATTCCCACCCTACTAGGCCAAATCCTCTTCTTCTTTTGAAGATCTCCAAGTCCTTCCAGAGCACTGGAATGGATTACTTCTTTGTGAGGCTGCATAGTGCAGTTCTAGAAATGGATGCCATTTTGTCCTACCCATTAAATGGAAGCCACGTTCAGGTCGCTGCTGTGTGGTCAGGGACAAACGGCTTCATTTTTGCTGCCTTAATAATGTCTCCACAGCACTACTGAAACTTTCAGCAGAGTTCAGAAACTTCTGCATCACTGTACAGTACTCATTAAGGCTACAAAATGAAGGAGTTTTTCTGGCGGCTCCATTTTGTGCTGCCCACAAGTGAGCATCACAAAATGGCAAACATTTATTTATTTATTATTTATTATTTGCACTTGTATGCTGCCCACTCCACAGAGAATCTGGACGGCTCACAACAATAAGAAATCTACATGCAAACAATAAATATAGAAAAAACATTAAAAACAATAATTATTAAAAACATTTAAAAATGTTAAAAAAAAACAATTTAAAAACTCTTGGCCCCTTGAATTAATTCATTCAAGGGGCCAAGAGTGCTCAATGTTATATTGAAATCATTGGCCCCAGGCCTGTCGACATAGCCAGGTTTTTAGTGCTTTTCTGAAGGCTGGCAGGGTGGGAATAGTGCGGATCTCCGGGGGGAGTGTATTCCAGAGAGCTGGTGCTGCCACAGAGAAGGCCCTGGCTCGTGGACCCGCCAGCCGACATTGCTTGGCTGATGGGACCACCAGCAGACCAACTCTGTGGGCTCTAAACAGTCTTAGGGAGGTATGTTGAAGAAGGCGGTCTCGGAGGTAAACTGGTCCTAAGCCATGTAGGGCTTTAAAGGTAATCACCAACACCTTGAATTGTGCTCGGAGACCTATGGGCAGCCAGTGCAGTTCGCGAAGGATGGGTGTCACATGGGTGTATCTAGGGACACCCATCACGCCACACGCCACCACATTCTGCACTAGCTGTAGTCTCCGAACGTTCTTCAAGGGTAGCCAGTGGTGGGTTCCTACCAGTGCGGTCCACTCTATAGCACCGGTAGCGGCCCACTGGTGAAGTCACAGTACCAGTGCGGTCGGTTGCCAGTGCCTGGGCACCGCCATTTTAAAAAAAAAATAATTTTTTTTTTAAAATTTCTTCTGCGCATGCCCAGAAGCCGAGCTTCCGGCACTGCACATGTGCTGCCTTCCTACCCCACAGTGAGTCCAAGCAGGGGAGGATGGCTGAGGGAGTGCGTGAGATGCTGAAAGAATGGGCGGCAGGAGCTATCTCCATTCCCCTCCCTTCAGCAGTCCGAGAAGCCACGAACGCGTGGTGATGATCTTAGGCATTTTTGCATGTTCGAGGCTTCTCGAGCTGCTGAGGGGAGGAGGAACGGGCGGCAGGAGCCTAGGATCATTGAATGGGGAGAAGCATTCAGGCTGGACAGAGCCTTCTAGAAGAACCGCTGCTGTGGTCTTGCTGGTCCCGCTGCGGGGGGCTGCGTTGCGGGTGGGCAATACCCCCCTGCTTCTCCGGCCACTGCCAAGCTCCCGAGCCCCACGCCCACCCGGTCACATGCTGACAAGCCATACCCACAAAATAAGCCATGCCCACAGAGTGTTAGTAAAAAAATTAGGAACCCGCCCCTGAGGGTAGCCCCATGTAGAGTGCGTTGCAGTAGTCAAGACGTGAGGTAACAAGAACGTGAGTGACTGTGAGTAGTGCCTCCCGGTCCAAAAAAGGGCGCAACTGGTGCACAAGACAAACCTGTGCAAAGGTCCCTCTGGCCACAGCTGTTAGATGTTCCAATTTTAGCTGTGGATCCAGAAGGACCCCCAACTTGCGAGCCCATTCTGAGGGGATAAATCCCCCCCCCGAACCAAGGAGGAACAGATGTCAAAGTCCTTGGGAGGCAACATCCAGAGCCACTCGGTCTTGTCCGGGTTGAGTTGGAGCATGTTCACCCCCATCCAGACCCTTACAGCGTCCAGACACCGGCACATCACATCAACTGCCTCACTGAATTGGCATGGGGTGGATATGTACAGCTGAGTATCATCAGCGTACTGTTGGAACCTCAACCCATGCCTATGGATGATCTCACCCAGCAGTTTCATGTAGATATTAAAAAGCATAGGGGAAAGAATTGACCCCTGAGGAACCCCACATACGAGGGGCCTAGGGGTTGACCTCTGTCCCCCAGCCAACACCGACTGCAACTGGTCAGAGAGATAGGAGGAGAACCACCGCAATGTTAGAGTTGTGGCTGCATGGCCAGCAGACAATCTGCTTTTTTTCTTTTTGCTACTTTTTGCTACTTCAACAAGGTCTGCACAGCACTGCAAAAGCTTTCTGCAACATTCAGAAGCTTCTGCAGCAATGTGCAGACCTTGTTAAGGCACCAAAACAAAGCAATTTGTCTGACAGCTGCCATTTTATCCCTGCCCACAAACAGGTAGGACAAAATGGCAGTCACCTCCACGCAGCCCTGAGACACATGCACTGCTCTTCTTCCAGAGAGCTTCACAGGTAAGTGTGATGGTGGTGGACATGTGAGGAGCAGACTCAAACATTGTGCAATCACTTCAGGGTGGGATGGGGTGAGAGGTGAGGGTGCTGCAGCATCCCTATGGTCAGTCATAAGGTAAGGTGACCAGACGTCCCGCTTTTGGCGGGACAGACACGCTTTTCAAGCGTGTGTCCCACGTCCCGCATTCTTTTCAAAAAGTCCCACTTTTTTGAAAAGAATGCCGAAACAGCGGGACGTCTGGTCACCTTAAAAGGGGAAGCAAAAGAGAGGTACCGGAAGCAAGTCGGGTGGAATTTCAGCGAGGTGGCTGCCTGCTGGGGAGAGGGGGAAGGGGGGCTGCTCCTCCTCTCCTTCCCCCGCCCCATCCCTAGCCCCGCCCTCGGAGGCGCCGCTGCTGTTGGGATGCTGCTGTTGGGAGGGGTGAGGGACAAGGAGCCGTCGCCGCTGCCATCGCCGGTTTGAGCTCACGAGCGGCCCCTCCGGCAGCGCAAACAGCCCTTCCTCATCCCTCTCCCCTTCCTTCCGCCCGTCGCCTCGCTGCCGCCGTTGCCCTGGGGCCGGGCGGGCGACCGGGAGACCGCGGCGCTTGGATGCCTGGAGCTCGCGACAGGTAAGCTGCCGGCTGCCTCCTTTCCCCGTCTCCCGCCTCCCGTTCGTTGCTTGCCAGCCCGGCCGAAGGGGAGGCGGGAGGCGAGGAAAGGCCTCCTGAAGGGGAGGCGGGCTCCCGAAAGGCTGCCGGCTCCCGAAGGGGAGGCGGGAGGCCTTTCCTCGCCTCCCGCCTCCCCTTCGGGAGCCGGCAGCCCTTCGGGAGCCCACCTCCCCTTTGGGAGGCCTTTCCTCGCCTCCCGTCTCCCCTTCGGCCGGGCTGGCAAGCAACGAACGGGAGGCGGGAGACGGGGAAAGGAGGCAGCCGGCAGCTTACCTGTCGCGAGCTCCAGGCATCCAAGCGCCCTCCCGCCTCCCCCCCCCCCACCTGGACGCCGACATTTGCTGTGTTTTGCCCTCTGCGCATGCGCAGCGTTCTGCGCATGCGCAGAGGGCAAAACAAATGGCGGCGCCCAGGCGGCCCCCCCGTCCCGCTTAAAAAAAAAATCTGGTCACTTTATCATAAGGGGAAATGACTGCAGGGTGGCTGCAGCCATTGTAACTTTGAGACAGGGTCACATGTAATTTTGGGGTGTCTGTTGTAACTTTGAACTAAGTTAAGTGACCTATTGTATCTCGAGTACTACCAAAGTAATCTTTTGATTTCAGACAAGGACAAAGGACTAAAATAGAAAAAATGGTAAAGTGAATTAAAATGCCTTGAAATGTGATGTTACCTTGTTCCTAAACTTTTACGTGGCATTTTGAATTGAATTTTCATTATGTATTTTGGACATTCTGCAACAATATTTTGCCTTGGGTAAAAAAATACATTTCTTTAGAAGAGGGAGCTTTTCTGTGGATTATTACAAAATGGAATGAATTGTCCAACTGAAATATTTCACATCTGAAATAAGCAGAATTTCACATGGTTTGGTCAGTTAATGAAATAGGTTAATCTGTCACTGCCATGCACAATGCAAACCTTTCACAGGCATTTGGGTTGGGATTTGATTATATCTCTCAAATGATGTTCAATTAATTTCATACCCTTTTTTCTATTACTTCCAATTGATGACTGATCCTTTCTGATAAAGTACAAGCCCATTATTAAATAATGGGTTAACAACAATTTGCTAATGGATAGAGATAAGTCTGTAAAAATGGAATGATTTTCTTTCTGTAACAGATTAACTAGTTATTTGAAAGATGGATCCCCTGAATTACTGTGTGATGTATCATCTCTACAATATAATACAATAACTATATGCATATAGCAATATTATGCCAGATGAATAAGAAAAACCCCATCTCTCACTAAATAAAATAATTAAGCTGTAAATAATGCACACAAAGCCAAATTCAGTACTCCCAATAAATAATGCAAATTAACAGAAAAGATATATATAGTACGTAAGGGTGATTGCTTGATATTGATAGATTGAATTCACTTTTGTTTTTCCTACTCATGTTTGTATTTGTGAAGGATTCTGCATTTTTGCAAGAAACAAAAGATTTATAAAAAGTATTAAAAAGATTTCACGCACCCCACCCATCCCAAAAAATATTTTTTAGCATTGTACAGATGCTGATTAAGTCCCTCCTCCAGGATCTGTGAAAACAAGCAGTTTTACTTTTTAAGAAAAAAATCCATAAATTTGATGATCAAGCGTTATATTTAACAGACTTTGTCTTTTCACAAACTCTGCAGAGATTCTTTACACCATTGATTGTTTCTCAGCTCACAACTCACAACCAAGTATTTTAAGTTACAGGAAAGTAGATTGTTAGAAAGGGTTTCCTAGCAAGAAAAACCAATTATGCTGATTGCAGGTGTTGTCCCTTTTACATATGTTAAAGAAAGAGCTAGATAGTTTTAATTTGTACCTCTACCCTGAGGAAATGGAGGGATTCAGCAGTACCTGGGGAGAGGGCATGAAAATAAGCAATATGTTAATTGCAGTATTGTGCTTGAAGTCTTACCCCTTTGTGCATGTCTGCAATGTCTGTCCACATATATACAAAAGTGGTGGGGCTTGTATAGTAATGCTATGACTGCCATCTCACTTGTTTCAACCCTCACCTGCAAATGCCATCAACTGGACTCAACAGTCTGAATGGCCCCTTCATACTCTAGAATTCAACGTTTTTCTACTTGTGTGAAGAAAGCAAGAAGAAAGAGGCATCGCATATTTTTAGTTTGTAGGTAAAAAAGCAACTTGATGAATATGTCACCTACACACAGACACAGACAAACATATTTACTATAGAGGTCGTCCTTGATTTATGACCATTTGTTTAACAACTATTAACTATTAACAACAACAGGAGTGTTACTGCTTATAAAGCCCTCCCCTACAATTGTGATGTTTGTCCATTGTGTTCGAAGAGGACCTTAACATCTAACAGGTTGTGGGTTGTCCACGATGTGTCCGCAGGTGGCTGGTAAGGCCTATACGGGCACAAAATGTCCTGCCACATGTTGGACATGTGTGGGCACCATTGTTGCAGCATTTGCAGCTCTGGCTTTGCGAAGTGCTCGCTTCTCTTGTGCTATGCTTGTTCTTCTGTCCTCAGATGTCTGGCAGCCTTGGTGGATCAGCATGCGCCATGTGGATTGATCTTGTGTCAGGGTTTCACAGGAGGTAGTGTTGATATCCAAGGACTTGAAGGAGGCTTTCAATGTGTCTTTGTATCACTTCCTTTGTCCCCCGTGTGATCGCTTTCCTTGAGACAGCTCACCATAGAGGAGCTGTTTAGGGATGCGATGGTGGCATCCTTGCAACATGGCCTGCTCAGCATGTCTGGGCTTTTATCAGCAGGGTGTGAACTGATGGCAGGCCTGCTCTGGAGAGGACTTCTCCACCAGATCCTCAGAATTCTGCGGATTCTGCCACCAGATCCTCAGAATTCTATGGAGGCAGGTCATGTGGAAGTGGTTCAATTGCCTAGCGTGCCTCCTCTATACAGTCCAAGTCTCACTGGCGTACATCAGGGTAGTTAGCATTACTGCTCGATAGACTTTGAGCTTTGTAGCAAGGCTTATTCAACAGCAGTCCCAAACATTGGTCAGTAGTCTGCCAAATGCAGAGCTTGCCTTGGTGATTCTGCAGTTGACCTGAATGTCAATTGTTACTGCACGGGAGAGGGTGCTGCCAAGGTATGAAAATTGATCCACTGCTTGCAGCTTTTGCCCCTTCACTGTGATGGTGGGATCTTGGTGTTGGGCTTTCAGAGCTGGCTGAAGCATCATTTCAGTCTTCTTTATTTTTTTTCATTTTTTTTCCTTCACCACTTTTACAATTCAATAGACATATACCTTAAAATGTTACAATAAGATACACAATTTTACATTTATAATCCATCATTCAAAAGTCAATATCTTATACAAACGCTTACATCATTGATCATCACTGTTCTACTTTTATTTCCCATTGCACTCCCCTCTCTCTATCTCCATCATCTCCTCCTACTTTCTTACTCCTTCACTCCTCCTCTATTCTCTCTACTCCTTCTCTTCCTCCCCTTCTACTTCCTCTTACACTCTCTTTGCCTTTCCCTGAGTACTCTTTTGTGCTAAATCCTCTTATATTTGACAGGTTGATGCTACAATCTCTAATTTAGACTCATCATATCTCTTCTAAGAAAAAAAATGTTTTTTATTATTATTGTTATATCATTTCTTTATGTATAATACTTTATTCTAGGTATATGCTGCTAACTTCATCTTACCTCCCAAAAAAAGAAAAAGAAAAGAAAAAAAGAGGAAAGTCATCTGGGATATTCACCAATTAATTTTAAGTTCACCTTCCAGATTTATTCGCTATTAATTTAATTTCCAAGATAATTACTATTTCTCCTACTGCTTAATTTTTGGCCATATTGCATCCTCCACTTTTTTATCTCTTTATTTATCGTTTATGGGTTTTTTTGTCCTTGTTCTATCACAAAAAACTATATGCCCAATTATACATTCCAATTTCTTATATTAAACATCAAAGTTCTTCCTAGGTTGTTTGCATTCTATTAAATGTTTAACTCTTGAAATAAAGAATTTTTAAATTTAATATTTAAAACAGAACTCATATGTAAAAATAATAATAATAATAATAATAGTAATAATACACAATCAGAATATACCTTTTCACATACTAATCATCAAAATTGTTTCTGAATTATTCAATTAAATATTCAATTCCTAAAATAATACATTTTTTTTCCTTTTAAAATTTTCATTTAACCAACTTTCATATATATACATAATCATAATATATCTTTTAAGCTCTAATATTCATTTTTATCATTCATACTTTTCATATTAATTAACATTGTTTTGTCTAGAACAGTGATGGCGAACCTATGGCACGGGTGCCACAGGTGGCACGCGGAGCCATATCTGAGGGCACTCGAGGCGTTGCCCTATGTCAGCTCCAGCGCGCATGTGTGCGCTAGTCAGCTGATTTTCGGTCTTCTTTTCGGCCGTTTTCGCTCTCCCCAGGCTTCAGGAAAGTCTCCTGAACCCTGGGGATGGCGAAAAATGGCCCAACAGGCCTACCAGAAGTCTGGAAGCTTCAGTGAGGCCTGTGTGCATGCGCAAGGGACAGTGCGGGGATTGTGTGCATGCGCGGGAGGAGGGCATTACATTATGGGTGTGGGCACGCACATGTACACTATCGCGCGCACACACACCCTTTTGGCACCCGAGCCAAAAAAGGTTCACCATCACTGGTCTAGAATATCAAATCTTTTAATTCATTAATCAATATTAATCTTTATTTTAAAAACATAATTTTTTCTTAACTCTTAATAAGATAATAATACTAAATGAAAAGAAAAGGAAAAAACATTTCCATAATATTTCAATGCCATCATCCATTTCCTTTTAATTTCTCGACTATTTCATTTTTTGTATATCTATTTCCTCCACCCCATCTCCTTGACTTATTTTCCTTCTTTCTTTTAATTTTATGCCAATAGATTCTCTTTCCCTACGCTCTTTTCCTTCCTCTTAAGTTTACTTTCTGTGTATATCTAATTTTCTCCGATCAAATTTCCATTTTATATATCTCAAAATCCTTATCATCAATCTGAATATAATTGTTTTTGATATCTTTATCTCTATTTTCACTGTTATCTTTATCTCAATTATCACTGTTAAGCCCAGTGGAATTGTTATTATTAACATAATCATTAATCAGCATTGCATTTTCAATATTCTTTCCCTCTTCATCATCATTTATAAAATTTTCAATCTTCTTTTCTTCTTCTGTTATATTGTCCATTTTTTTCCATTTGTCTTCTAAAGTCTTCGAAAAGATCCTTCAAAAACCCAGCCAATTCTTCATAGTCAATTCTCTCCATATTTTTACAATCTCAGTTCTCAGTTCTTAAATCTCAAATTTAGGAAGATTAGATCTTTAGTCAAAGCTCAGTCTTTAATCAAAGTTCATTCAAAGATGCCACCAGCTCTCATTAATCGCTAGTCTCCATGTCTCAGCATTCAGCTGCTAACAATGTGTTCCACAGCCTTTTATAATTTGCAAATTTTTACTATAGTGATTAAAGAAAACCAGCTCCTTCTGTTCTTTGTTGTTAACATCTGTTCATACTCCTTCATATCCAGACCATTCCAAACATTTTCTTTCAATCAATAGCAAATTTTAGTTTATTTTAGCTCCACACAACTTTCTCTCAGCTTTCAAAAGAGGTTGTTTTCTTTCTTCTTTTTTCATTCAAGGTCAGGACAGCTGTCCAAACATCCATGGAGGTGTTCTACCATAACAGTAAATGCAATGCTGATTAATGATTATGAAACTGATAACAACTCCACTGGACATAACAGTGATAATAGAGATAAAGATATTAAAATTGATTATGTTCAGATTGATGATAAGGATTTTGAGATATATAAAATTAAAAAAGGAATGAAGAAAATTAGATATATACAGAAAGTAGATATAAGAGGAAGGGAAAGAGCGTGGGAAAAGAGAACCTATTGGTATAAAGCTAAAAAAAGAAGAGAAAGAAGCTGAGGAGATGGGGGTAGAGGAAATATATATACAAAAATGAAATAGTCGAGCAATTAAAAGGAAATGGATGATGGCATTGAAATATTATAGAATTTTTTTTCTTTTTATTCATTATTTTTTCTTTTACAATTATCATATTAGATTTAATTATGATAAAAACATTAATTGTCTAGAATTTTGATATATATAATCAGTATTATTATTCCATTAAGAGTTAGAAATTTTTTGGTTTTTTTATATAGATTAACATGGTTTAAGAATTAAAGGATTTGGCACTGTAGATAAAACAATGTTAACTATTCTGAGAAGTATGAATGATAAACATGAATATTAGAGTTTAAGAGATATATTATGATTGTGTATTATTTCCATATATGAGATTTGTTTATATGTAAAATTTTAAAAGGAAAAAAATGTATTTTATTAAACCATTTTGACTTTTTTTTCTTTCTTTTTCTTTTCTTTTTTGTTATTGATTTGTTTAAATGCAAGAGATGGAATTGATAAGAGCTAGATTAATCTTTTGATTTAATTAAATTAAATATCTGTAGTAGAAATAAAGGAAATATGTATATAAAAAGGAATTAGTCAAGAAATTAAAAGGGAATGGATGAAGACATTGAAATATTATGGAAATGTTTTTTTTTCTTTTTCTTATTTAGAGTTAACATTCTATTAAGAGTTGGCATTTTTTGTTTTTTTATATATAGCTTAATATAGTTCAATGAATTAAACGATTTGATATCTCAGATAAAATAATGTTAATCAATATGAGAAGTATGAATGATAAATATGAATACTAGAATTTAAAAGATATATTATATTGTATATTCTTTTCTTTTATATATATGAATTTGTTCAAATGAAAAACTTTAAAAGGGGAAAATGTACTATTTTAAGAATTGAATACTTAATTGAATAATTCAGAAAGATTTTTGATGATTAGTAAGTGAAAAAGCATATTATGATTGTGTATTATTTTTCTTTTTTGTTTTAGAAATGAGATATGTTTAAAGGAAAAATTTTAAAATCATATATTTCAAATGTGAAATGTTTAATTTGAGTGAAAATTTATGATTAATATAAGAAATTGGAATGTATAATTGGGCATTTAGTTCGTGATAAAATAGAGAGGAAAAAAAACCATAAACAATGAATAAAGAGACAAAAAAGTGGAGGAAGCAATTTGGCCTAAAATTTAGAAGTAGGAGAATAAAAATTAATTTGGAAACTAATGAACAGCGGAGAATTTAGGAGTAGAATTGGAAAAATAATTGGTGAATATCCCAGATGACAAAATTAGATTTCTTTTTTTCTTTTTTTCTTTTTTTTCTTTTTTTTTGTGGAGGTAAAATGAAGTTAGCAGTATATACCTAGAAATAAAGTATTACATATAAAGAAATGATATAACAACAACAACAAAAAATTTTCTTAGAAGGGATATGAAGAGTCTAAATTTGAGATTGTATTATCAGTCTGTTAAACATAGGATAAAAGAGTACTCAGGGGAAGGTTAAGAGGGTGTAAGAGGAAGTAGAAGGGGAGGAAGAGAAGGAGCAGAGAGAGTAGAGGAGGAGTGAAGGAGTAAGAAAGTAGGAGGAGATGATGGAGGTAGAGAGGGGGAGTGCAATGGAAAGAAAAGCAGAATAGACTGATGATTGATTATATAAGCGTATGGATAGGATATTGATTTTTGAATGATGGAGTATAAATGTAAAATTGTGTATCTTATTATTTTTTAATTAAATTTTATTGATTTTCAACATTTTTCTTTAAAAATAACAATTTCCATATTTCCTAAAGCATTTCTACAATCATACACAGTATTTTCATTTTCACATATTCCTTATTACAGTTAGATTCTATATCACTTATCTTAATTACACATATAGTTTAATTTACATATTTACATTTTACAATCTATAATTTCACTGTTTCTTTTCTTCCCTTCTTAATTTAATCCATTTGTACCATTTTTCCCAGATATTGTAGTAATCCGAATCACTTTGGCCCCTTAAGTACATTGTTAATCTTTCCATTTCTGCACACTCATAGATTTTTTTAACTATTATATTTTCTGGAGGTATTTCTGTATTCTTCCAAAATTGTGCGAAGGTTATCCTAGCCGCTGTTGTGAAGATTACCACAAAGATATTAAGTATTTAGTCCTCCACATCACAAAAATTGTGTATCTTATTGTAATGATTTAAGGTATATGTTCATTGAAATGTAAAAGTGGTGGAGGAAAAAATAAAAAACTTTTGTTTTAGTTTTTCTGTTAATCAAGTCCATTTTACAAGTTATTTCCTCCAAATTTATTTTCAAAGTACTTCCTCACCTTTAATAAATGTTTAAGGCAAAAATCCAAATCTTTAAAAGTTGGACTTTAGTTATAAGTCCCGTTAATTTTGTAGCACTATTGTATCCATCTGTTATCAGCCACTCCTTAACTTCCGGTCCTTTTGTTCCCATTTAAAATATTAAAATATTGCTTTTTACATTTCTTTCGGCAATGTGACTCACCAGCCTCCACCTTCTTCAATTTCTCCAGCACTTCGCTTTTCTTTTCTTTCTCAGATTACTCCAAGCTCAAAGTTTCAATCCTTGTAGATGTAACTGCCACGGCTAGAGATGACACTTTAAAAGGTCGTCTTCCATACGCCGCCAGTTGAGGAGACTTAGCTGGCTCCCTGAGGGGTTTGCCACTCCCCCAGCCTGCCAGCTGGCGCTCCTCTTCTTCACCACCCCTCCTGGGTGGTTTCGACCCGGTCCTGATGCAGGTTTGGGGCTTTCCCACAGGGAACGGGGAAAGCCTCGTTGTGCCACGGCGCTGGCCATGCCTTCTGACATTTCGGTCTTCCTTATGTTGATGAGGAGGCCAAAGTTGCCGCATGCTGCTGCAAATTTATCCACACTGGCTTGCATTTCCTGCTCTGATCCAGCATTCAGGGCACAGTCATCAGCAAAGAGGAGGTCACATAGCACAGTCTCCTTTATCTTGGTGACAGCCTGGAGTCTTCACAGGTTGAACAGTTTCCCATCGGTCCTGTATCTCAGGCTAACTCCCAAGGAACTGTTATGGAAGGCATCTGACAGCATGGCTGAAAACATTATGCTGAACAAGATCGGTGCCAACACACACCCTTGCTTGACACCGTTTGTAACAGGAAAGGCCCCTGAAGCTTCTTCATCATCCAGAACACAAGCCGTCATACTATCGTGGAACTGACATACCATCAGGATGAATCTCTCAGGGCACTCAAACTTTGATATGATGCACTAGAGACCTTCGCGACTAACAGTGTCAAAAGCCTTAGTGAGATCCACAATGGTGGTGTACAATTCACAATTCTGCTCTTGACACTTCTCTTGGAGCTGTCGGGCTGTGAAGATCATGTCCACAGTGCCACACTCTTTGCGGAAACCGCACTGTCTCAGGTAATAAACCCTTTTCCAGGTGGTCAGTCAGGCGGTTCAGCAACACTCGTGCAAGGATCTTGCCTGTGATGGAAAGCAGTGATATTTTTCTATGATTATTGCAGACTTGTTGATTCCCTTTCCTCTTGCAGAGGTGTACGATGGATGCATCTTTCAGTTCCTGAGGAATGGATCCTTGATTCCAGAAAGACTGGAACAGCTAAGTGAGTTTGTCAACAAGCACTGCACTGCCATCCTTATAGACCTCTGCTGGGATCACATCAGATCCTGGGGCTTTGCCACTGGACAGCTGGCTGATGGCCTGTAGAGTTTCAGTCTTTGATGGTGGGGCATCTAGGCTGTGGTTGATATCCACCTGGGGCATTCTGTTGATCGCCTCGTTGATGGAAGATGGGCGGTTCAATACGGATTGGAAGTGCTCAGCCCATTGCTATAGAATCAGAGTCTTTTCAGTGATGAGAGTTGCACCATCTGAGTCCAGCAGGGGGGGGCCTGAGGGCTGTGATCCATACAAGGATCTGAGGGCTTCGTAGAACTGTTTAGCATTGTTTCTATCAGCAAACTTCTGAATTTCATCTGCTTTGGTACTCAACCAGAAGTCCTGCATCTTGCGAAGCTTATTCTGTATGGCCCTGCAAGTGTTGTTGAAGGCATTTTTCTTAGCTGTTGATGATGGGTCATTCTGATAAGCATGGTGAAGGCAGTGCTTTTCAGCAAGTAGGGCCTTGATCTCTTCATTGTTTTCATCAAACCAGTCCTGCTGTTTCTTGTGTGAGGGTTCAAGAACCTTTAGTGCAGAAGAGTGCACAATATCCTGAAAGCGTTGGTTGTCAAGATCTTCTGCTAGTGAAGCTGCTGTGTTGGGGTTCCTCAGTTTACTGACGTTGATCCATTTCATCACAGCTTTGTTTCCCTGTAGATGTCTCTTTGGCTTGATAGGGCATCGAGATCTTCATAAAACTTGTCCTTTACTTCATCCGGATTCGTCATTGTGGGTGCGTAGGCGCTGATCAGTGTGGCTTGT
This sequence comes from Diadophis punctatus similis, assembly GCA_023053685.1. Lineage (NCBI taxonomy): Eukaryota > Metazoa > Chordata > Lepidosauria > Squamata > Dipsadidae > Diadophis > Diadophis punctatus. Next base: position 623,279 of record JALIGW010000031.1, read on the forward strand.
TTTCCTCTTGGTAGTGGGAGATGCAGGGTCATGAGACAGTCGTTCACGCCCTTGGGAAGTCTGGCAAGTTTGCAGACAAGATGATTCTAGGAAAATAGGGAGTACGGGGGGGGGAGAACGATGAATAACTAAATAACGATGAAAAAGAAGCACTACAGCCTAGATTTAAGAAGTTAGAGACATAAGAGTTAGTAGATGAAGTAAACAATAATGATAAATTTATTTTGAAGACAATTTGGGTATCCGGATGATGAAACTAGAAAGGAGGCAGCAAGAGTTAAATAGTATATACCGAAGGTTAAGATATAATAGAATGGATGTGCGATTTTTTCTTTTTTAAAAAAATTGTATTTAAAAGATGATATATGCTTTTTAAGCTGTACTGAAGGTATATGATGTTATAAGCATGCTTTTATTGTGGAGGAAAAAATAAAAAACTTTTCTAGAAAAAAAAGATGATTCTTAACTGCAAAGCCAGCTCCAGATTCACAGTGTTCATTATTGCTGCGTCCACACTAGAAGAATGTATAACCACCTCCTGTTTCTGTGAGCTGACCTTCGTTGGCTAGACGAGTTTCACACAGGGCCGCAATGTTGATGTTAAATCTTGTGAGCTCGCTGGAGACCAGGGCTGTTCTTCTTTCTGGTTGATTTGCTAAGGAGTTGTCTTGAAGCGTACATACATTCCATGTGCCAATGGTGAATGGTGTCACCTTACATTTTCTTTGAAGTTTTGTTATTCGATCGCATGAAATGGGATCCCCTCCATCCGCTGTAAGCTGGCCAGGGTTCTATGAAGCAACAATGTTTAGGGCACCTTTTCTAGCCCCTTCCTCTTACTAAGGAGGTGAGCAGTGCAGTCCTAAAGAGGGCTGCTCAGTCACTCAGGTAGATGCCAAATCCAGCTGTTGCTTTGGTCAGCAAGAAGACAACCATTAGACCTGAGTCGCCTATGTGCAGGTCTGTGGCTACAGCTCCCAGTGTATCCACACCTGCTGTTTCGTCATTCGCCCATCACCACAGGACTTTGAGGGGATGTCAAGACTTGTGCGTGAATTGAATTAAAGTGAGGCAGAGGTGCGCATATTCAACCTCACTCGCTCTTCCCAGATTCCATCTTGCTCCAATAGCAGGACAAGAGTCAAGACAGTTGGAGATGGGCTGGGCGCAATGGTTGACCAGGGTGTCTTTCGTGTCTTGCCGTGCACTTAGCATATCACATTGCTTGTGGAGACCTCCTTCATGACCGTTTCCTATTCTAGTAGGTTTCATCTGTTCAATCCGCCAGAATCTGTCTCCACATGCCCGGGATAGACAAGCACTATCACACAATCACTATCCCGGAGATTGCATGACTATATGTCATGTGCTTGACAACCATCATCTATATGACCACCCTCGATGTTTCCTAGGCACATTTCCACGATTCACAACATTATTTGCCAGTTTCCAGCAAAAAACAGCCATTCAAATTAATGTGTTCACTTAGTGACCCAAAAATGTCAGAAAAACACACTTCTGGCCATGAGAGCAACTTACAATTGTAATAATTTATCTCTGGATTTCTGGTACCATTTGTTCAGGACTACCTCTCTACAGAGATTCCCAATCATCCAGGTCATGGTTGTCTCAAAAATGCTTTTTCAAAATGCAACTGGACTTTCTTTGTTTTTTCCTGAAGATGTTTTGCTTCTCATCCAAGAAGCTTCTTCAGTTCTGACTAAATGGTGGAGAATGGAATGGTTTATATTCCTTGCAGTCATCTATAGCACTTAGACTTATATACCGCTTCATAGTGCTTTACAGCCCTCTCTAAGCGGTTTACGGAGTTCAGCATATTGCCCCCAACAATCTGGGTCCTCATTTTACCCACCTCGGAAGGATGGAAGGCTGAGTCAACCTTGAGCCGGTGAAATTTGAACAACTGAACTGCTGAACTAGCAGTAGCCTGCAGTGCAGCATTTAACCACTGCACCATCTCGGCTCTTATAATGCCAGTTCAATGCCTGACGCCGGTGGTCCATTAGCACTTTTTCTGAGTCATTGAGACCACTTGGAGATTTATCTGTGACCTCAGGGATATCTGAATAGTGCAAATGGGTGTGGAACCTTCTTGGAACTGCTGAAAGGACTGTATTGTAAACAGGAGATAAGTGGTGTCATATCACTCCACCTCTGTTGAGAGAGGGCTGTCCAGTTTTAATGTAGATGGCCTCTTTGATCCCTTTTTCAAACCAACAGTTATTTGCAATGAATTTTCAGAACATCTACTATTTAATCTCTCTATAGATCACCTTCAGAAGTTCCTATATAGTTCACTTTCAGAAGTTCCTCAACTGATAAATGTTCTATATATGCAGCAGTAACAGAGAAGCAAGATTCTGGGGCTGTCATCATATTGGAACAAACACTATGATGCTTCTTTAGAAGCCTTATAAGCAGTATAAGTTTTGGGCCACCACACTGTATTTGCCCACTGTAGTTGTTTAGTTTATTCAGTTTCTTGGAATAACAAAGGTCTAATACAGGTTTGGAACTATTACCTTAATGGCCATCTTTATTTTGAACAGAAAATAGGGTTCCCTGGGTGAATTGTTTGTCAGGGTTCCAAGTAACATACCCACAGGAAACAAAACTCCGAGGCAGGTAGATTCCTCAAAAAATAGCGTCATTGGATATGCCATATTGGCACAGGCTGGTGAAAACCGACTCTAAATGTTCCCACGGTTTTCACCTAATTAAAAGTAGAAGTTTTTCACTTTCTCAAAACAATCAGTCATATGGTCCAATCAGGATACAGTCCAGTTGCTAGGTGACCTCAGTCCCCTCCTTCCAAGCACCTGCTGGAATGTCCTTGTTTCCCAAGAGAAAATATTTTGTTTTGGCTACAAACCCCAGCTATCTCTACTCCCCTCCATCCCTTAGCTCCAGTTGTGGCAGCCCTAATGCCTCAAAATGGCCTCAATCAGGTCAGCTTCAGGGTTGACATTGTTCTGCATCCACCTGGCCACACCCACCTGACTACACCCATGTGGTTGCATCCACCTGGCCATGCCCACCCGGCTGCACTGAGTCATCTGTGCCGAGCTGGCTGCACCTAATCCTCTGCATCGACCTGGCCATGCCACCCAGCCACGCCCATCCAATGGTGCTCATATGGCCATGCCCACCAAGTCACACCTATCTGGCTGGTGTGAGTCATCCCATTCCACTCTACGGATGCTTGAAATTCACCAGAAAACATTGGTATTTCCATAAACAGAATGTTTAGGAGCAGTAAAGTAAATCCAGCTCTCAATGACTTACATGAACACCCACGTTCAATTTTCTTCGTATAATACCAAAATAGTTTGCCACTGGTTTTCTTGAGAATGCTTTTTTTAAAAAAACTTTATAGTGTCAGTCAGTCAAAGTTTATTTATGTCAAACACCCGTGAAAAACAAAACACTTAACAAAATGTTTAAAAATAAAGAGAGGGCCAAAATAGAAAACACAAGCTAAAAGAATAATACAGACTATTATTCAGTGTAAACTGAATTATTATTATCAGTGTAAATTGTATCTCTAGAACTAAAAAAATGTTATCTAAAACTAAGAGATAGAGCTAAAATTTTACAGTCTAGCAAATAACTCTGAAGTTCTTAAACAGTTCCCCAATTCAAGCATTTCCAGCTAACTTTCTACATTAGCCAAAAATTACTTCTGTGTTACTACTCCACCTCTTAATTTACTTAATAGTTCTACCTACGTGCTGTTCCTGAATGAATAAACTATGCACTTTTGTGAGTGCTGTTTTATTGATGTGGTTTTCTTCCCCTGTGCTTAATTGCATTGAAAGACCTCAGAAGGGCAAGAAGCAAATCATTCTTTTAGAGCAGGGCTGTCAAACTCAAGGGCCAAGGGCAGGATCCGGCCTGCGGGGTGCTTAGATCTGCACCCCGCAGGCCCATGGGGTCACCCTGGAAACAACAAAGGACCAGCCCACGGTACCTCTGCCAGCAAAAACGGAGCTCCTTTTTCAGCTGTGATGGCCTCCTGCGGCCCTCTGCCAGCAAAAACGGAGCTTGGGAGGGGGGGTACGCAAAACAAACTAAAAGCAAAACAAGGAAGGAAGGAAGGAAGGAAGGAAGGAAGGAAGGAAGGAAGGAAGGAAGGAAGGAAGGAAGGAAGGAAGGAAGGAAGGAAGGAAGGAAGGTCTTAACACTTGGCCACCAGCAACCTTGCTGCCCTTTCACCATCTCCTTGTTTCCTTCTCTTGATCTCTCCTCGTGGTCTCCCATCCTATCGCCGAGGATGCTTTGGTTACAAAGCCGGGTCTCCTTGCGTGGAGAGGGAGTAGGCCTCCCTCTGACCCACACACTTTGCCCTCCCACACATACCATGAGCAATCTGGCCAAGGAGAGCGAGAACAGCAACAGCAGCCTCAAGGAGGAGATAAGCGCAGCCGGGTAGCCCCTTGGGAAAGTGGGGATGGGATGTTGGTTCCCGGTGCCCTGGGAGCTCAAGGGCTGGGCTGGGCACTTGCCCTCTGCTGCCTAGGGCTCTGGACAGCCTGCACCACCATCTGTGGGTCCTCCATATGGCCTGAGATGGATGGCAAGGCTCCTCTGGAAGACAAGGGTTTGGCGCTCTCCCTGGTCTCGCCTTCTTCCACTGGAGACAATGGATTCCCCCAGCCTCACCCAGGCCACCATAGGTGCCCCCGACATGAGTTATGTCAAGCTGGCCATGCCCACCCTGGCCATGCCCACCCCAGCCAAGCCTCCACGCCACGCCCCCCGAGCTCAAACACAACCCTGATGTGGCCCACAATGAAATCACATTTGACACCCCTGTTTTAGAGCCTACGAAGTAGAGTCTGGAAGTGCAGTTATCCCAGGTAACTCAACAAGTAGTAGACTTATGTCTGATTCAAGCTTAAATATACAAAAATATTTAAGTTACTGCTTGTTATATTTCCTATTACTAGCAGGAGACTACTAGATTATTTCAGCAGTGAAAAACTGAATATTAATACCAAATAGCCATTGTAGCTAATGATAGTTGAAACACTTTATTGCTACAGCGCCCTATTTCTATGAATTTTTTTGACATCTGGTAAGAATTTCTACCTGTGTCTTCACAGGGGCTACATGATTTGTAGTACACTTCTATACTAGCAACTTTTATCTTATATTTTATATCCTTACATGGACTCTTTCAATATGGTTACATTCTCAATGGAGTTCCATGTTTATGTAAATGTTCCTTACCTAAAATATGCACAGACTCACGCTCATGCTCTCTCTCTCACACACACACACACACAGAGGCCAAATCCAGCCTACCATGTATTTTTATATTGTCCACATGCTAAGAATAGACCGGCAGGTGGCAAAGTCTCAGTCAAATTCCCAGGGCAAGGATGTGGCTAATGGTCAAAAGCAGGATTTCCTGGGTGATCACTGATAGCAGCTTTGCTGGAGGGCCGGCCCTGTGCAATGGCAGTCATATTCCTTGGGCTGCAGACCTGCCAGTTAGGCTGGTGTGTTACAGGAAACATTTGCCAACCCTCTGCCAGACAAACGTGGGTATCACTTGGGAGCTCTAAAAGATAATAGAGTAAAATTCTAGAGTGGCAAGAAAATATAAGAGTAGCAGGGGAGCTAAACTATTACTTTTGTAAGAGTTAACACTGGTAGGAATTTATTATCATCTGTAATATATTTTGTGCTATGTGGAAAGATGGGGAATCATATCAGAATTTGCAGAATTTGCAGAGAGAGAACAAGATAGTCTGAAACAGCATGACATGCTTTGGCAGCACATTAGCCTGCAGGCAGTTTCCTAATCACAGTAACCATTTGCATAATGTAGCTGCACTTAATCCAGTACTGAGTAATTGTAACCATAGATCATGGAACTCATTCCACTGGCACAGCTTGAGAAGAAATAAAGAAATCATTTTAGGTTTGCAAATTGAAACTTCCCATATTGATATTGAATGTAATGGTGGTGAAAAATATGTTTATGAACATCCAAATGTACTGGAGGTAGATGCAGTGGGAGCATAATTTCACCACAGTATATTATAAGAAATGGAAGATGGAAAATACCTTTTTGCCATTGTGAACATTTTAATGTTGCTGCTTTGGATAATTCTGTGAAATAAGATCTATGCACTGGTTCCTGTGGTTGAATCAATAACAAATATAAAAGGACATTTATTCATTCAGATTAATCTAGTTCTGAAGTTAATTTAATTTAATTTCCTTTATTAAATAATTGCATTGATCATACACAATAGGCAAACTTGGCAAAGTAAATCAGAGAATAAGATAATTGCTGCTTTAAAACAGCAAGCCCCCTCCAGTAAATGAATCTTTGCTTGAGCAGATTATCATGTATTTCCCCTTCTGACAGCAAATAAAGGAAAACATTCTTTGCTCCCACTCACAGAGGTCAACTATGTATACAAATGTGTATTTTTATATATGATGACCCACATTCTTGCTGGGGAAAAAACAGTGCAGTGGATACAGCTTTAGAATGTTGCCAGCCAGGCTCCACACTGAACAGATTGTGCCATATTTCTTTTTTCAAATCTGAACCAATTTGTTGTTTTGCCAAGAGCAAGTGGGGGTAGGGAGCCTTCATTCCTCAACTCTCTTTTGGGAAGGTGGATCACAGCACTGACTGGGGATGGCAAATCCAAGGGGATATCGTTCCCTATAGAGTCATCAGTATATAAGATGGCAGTGTAATATTTACAAACTAATTAGATTTGGCTGGGTTATCATTGCACTGAAAGATAATAAGTGCAAATAAACTAAGGTGGTTAAAATAATGAGTTTCTAAATAATCAGTAATTTTGATATTGAACTTCATGGGAAAGAGGCAGTTTCCAGGACAAACTCTTCAAATGGTTCTGTTTCAGAACAAAATCCCAGGTGGTCCATGGGTCTTTGGTAACTAGTTATTTCGGGTGTTATACCATGTTCCTTACCCACAATATTGTGCAAAATGAAAAATAAATTTACCAACAATGGTAAACGAGGGAAGGAAAATCACAGTGAATAGTTCATATATCCGCCACGTAAAAAGATCTTTCTTATGAACTTAAGTTTCTATAGATTGAAGACTAAAAGAACTTCAGATTTTAATTACATGGCTTGGATTTTTTTAAAATTATATTCACCTGTGGGAAGAAGAATGAAATATTCTAGAAGAATGAAATATTTTGAGAAATATTTAAACTGGCAGGATAAAATATTTACTGTAAAAGAGAAATAAAAATCTTAAAGGAGACAGAAACTCAGAGCCCCAGCTCCCTCCCCCCCCCAGCAGATATTTTGTGCCCATTGAGAAAGATTGGGCCAACCTATCTACAAAACAAAAGACCTTCAACTCCAGGGTGATGAGATTAAGACATGACCCTTTGGGACATAACGTATTTTTCAGAGTATAAGACACACCTTTTTACTCTCCAAAAGAGGGTGAAAAATTGGGTGTGTTTAATACACCGAATGTAGCCCCACCCACCCGCCAGCCCCCACCCTTCGGAGGTTTTCAGCCTCCGTGCGTCGCATTTTCGGGCAGTTCCAGGCAGCGGGGATCCTCACTTTCACTTGGAGGCTTAAAACAAACCCTAGCACCCTATGGGCATTTAACTGGAGGGGGGATGCTTTTCATGGGGGCAGAAGAGGGACTTCGCACGGAAGGCTCCGCTCCCGAGACGCCCTCGTCTTCCTACCTATAGCCAGATTGCGCCTTTGCTGCCTTGGTCGGAGCCTGATTCTTGAAGCGGGAGGTCGGGACTCGTTTGACAAAGGGGGCACTGCATGAAAACATGGCTCTTCCTGCAGGCAGGGTGAGAATAGAACTTAATGCCCCAGGTATGAATGAAGATGTGTTTTAATTTTTGTATTATTTTAAATTGTCATCTTTTGTTCTTATTGATTGTTTTTTTTCTTCTCTTTGTTGTACGCCGCCCTGAGTCCTATGGGATATGGGCGGCCTATAAATTAAATAATAAATAAATAAATAAATAAATAAATAAATAAATAAATAAATAAATAAATAAATAAATAAATAAATAAATAAATAAATAAATAAATAAATAAATAAATAAATAAATAAATAAAAGGTGATCATTCCTCTGCCAGCCCGGATTTCCAAAAAGAAGAAATAAAAGACATAGGGAAGTGTTAGATAGTGGGTAAGGATCACAGGAGACAGACTTCAGAACAGCTCCTTTACTTAGCTCACTCAAGCAACCAGCAAAGCACGGTCTGACAGCTAGCTCTTTTATAGAGGGCTGTCAGACACAACAACCAATAGCATTTGAGCATTCAAACACTGGACCTGGGTGAAAACATACAGTTCAGTTAGAGTTCAGCTAGAACATAACAAATCAGAGTTCAGTCAGAGTTCAGCTAGACATAACAAGTTAGAGTTCAGTTAGAGGTCAGTCAGAACACAACACCCCTCCCCTTCTAGATGGAGCAGTCCGACAAATGTAGTCATGCAGGTAGGGGAGCGTCCTGACCTGCGCAGCTCAGTCGTAGGCGAGGCAGCAGCCTGTTTGGACAGGTCTGCTGTCGCTCTTGGGTTGGAGCATGGAAGCTCCTGGAATGTTTCAGGCGTGGACTCTTCGACTGGTGGACAACTTTATAAAACAACTTTATAAACATGTTTAAAACAATATATTCAAAGCAAAGAGCTAAAGTAATTATCAATGAAGATACGACAGAAAGCTTTCAAATTAGGAAAGGTACAAGACAGGGCTGCCCTTTATCACCACTGTTATTTATATTGTCACTGGAAATATTAACAAGGATAATTAGGATAGAAAATCAGATTAAAGGATTGGAAATTAAGAAGGAAATTTTTAAAACTCAAGCTTTTGCGGACGATTTAGTTTTCACTATTGAGGAACCATTGGACTCAGGAAATAGGCTGATGAAAGTACTGGTGGAATATGGAAATTTGGCCGGACTAAAAATTAACAAAGAAAAAACAAAGATGATTGTTAAGAACATGACTAAATCTCAAGAATTAGAATTAGTAGAAAAATTGGGTATACAGACGACAAAAAAAATTAAATATTTAGGAATACAGATAACATCAAGGTGTGCCACACTCAAAAAAGACAATTATGAGAAATTGGTCGGAAAAATAAAAAAGGATCTGGAAGGATGGACAAATTTGCAATTCTCCTTCATGGGGAGAATAGCTCTTATTAAAATGAATGTATTGCCAAGAATACTATTTTTATTTCAATGTTTACCAACAAATTTGGATAAAAATTTCTTTCAAAATTTAAATAAAATTATTTCTGAATTCGTATGGCAAAAGAAAAAAGCAAGGATAAAAATGAAATTATTACAAGATTGGAAGGAGAGGGGTGGATTTGGACTTCCAAATTGGGAAAACTATTACCAAGCTTCAATTTTAATTTGGATAAAAGATTGGATAAAATTAAAAAATGAAAGATTACTAAGACTGGAAGGCCATGATTTACAAATTGGATGGCATGCCTTTTTATGGGAAGAGAAGCGTAAAATACATCAGTACTTCCAGAGGCACTATGTTAGGCGAGCTTTATTAGAGGTATGGGAAAAAATTAAGAGACAAAATTATATACAAATCCCAAATTGGCTATCAACATTGGAGATGCAAGTACACCCAAATTTTATACATTTAGGAAAGGTTATAACATACAAACAACTATTGGACAAGAGGAGAGAATTAAAATCAAGGTCAGAATTGCATGAAAAAGGTATAAAACTTGAATGGTGGGCCTACCTGCAAATCCAATCAAAATATACGAAAGATAAAAGAGAACCAGGTATAAAAATAGAAGAAACGGAATTGGATAAAATAATATTAGGATCAGAAGAGAAAATGATTGGAAAAATATATCATTATCTTTTAGAACAGACACTATGGGAAAAACAGGTCAAGGAAACGATGATTAGGTAGTGTAAAGATTTTGGATTTAATATTGACCTTAATACTTGGCAAGCCCTATGGTATAGAAATAGAAAACTCACATTAGTGACCTCATACAAAGAGAACCTTTATAAAATGTTCTGCCGGTGGCATCTCCCACCCACAAAGAATAGCTAAAATGAGTCGGAATGCATCAGCACTGTGTTGGAAATGCAAAAGAGTACTGGAACATATTATCATATGTGGTGGGAGTGCCAAAAAACACATGAATACTGGGGAAAAATAAGGCAATGGTTGGAAGAAATTTCGGAAATAAAATTAGATTTATTTTTTTTAATTTTTTATTGTTTTTTTTCATTAAACATCTAAATATTTTGATACAGACCTACACCCGTTTTTACAACATTGTTGTATCTCGATTATGCACATTAAATCATAAATTTACAGTCTCTTCTGTCTTCATTTTCTTCTCACGTTGTCACACAGTCTTTCCTCTTTTTTTTAGTCCAGTTGTACCATCTAGTCCATGTTTTGTAGTATTCTGAGTTGCATTGTCCTTTGAGTTGAATAGTCAGCATGTCCATTTCAGCACATCTATATATTTTGTCCATTAGTATATTTTCTGGTGGGGTTTGATTGTCTTTCCAATATTGTGCATATGTTATTCTTGCTGCAGTTGTAATGTGTAGTATTAAATATTGTATGTTTTTTGGATGTTGTTTTTCCATTATCCCCAGCAGGAAAAGTTCTGGGTGAATTCCATTGTTCTCTCTGTAATTTCTTGTAACCAAGCATGCACCTTTTTCCAATAGCCCTTTGCTTCGGGACACAACCACCACGCATGAAAGAAGGTACCTTCGTCTTTTTTACATTTCCAGCAAGCCGAATTCATTTTTGGGTATATTTTGGCCAATCTTGATGGAGCTAAATGCCATCTATAAAACATTTTATAATAATTCTCTTTGTATGCTGTTGATTTAGTTATTTTGCAGTTTATATTCCATGTTCTCTCCCAGTCAGCCAAGTGTATGTTGTGGCCTACGTTTTTTGCCCATGCTATCATGGGTTCTTTAACAATTTCCTCCATTTTATCAAATTTCAGCAGATATTTATATAGTTTTGATATTATTTTTTCGTCCGGGCCAATCAAAATTTTATCCACTTTTTGCACTTCCATATCTATACCCATACCCTCAGTATCTTTTTTGTGTCGAGTTTTTAATTGTAAGTAAGTCAACCAATCAATATTTATATTTTGTTCCACCAATTGTTCTCTACTTTTTAATTTCCCTGTCGGATCTGATATGTCGCTATATTTTGCTGCTTTGGTTATATCAATTAGGTTCGGGTAGGTCATGGCTTCTATAATTGAAAGCCATTTGGGGATTTTCATGTAGTTCTTCTTTTTGATTTCGTACCATGTTTTTAGCAAAGATTTTCTAATTAGGTGTTGGTTGAAGTTAAGTTGTGGCTTAGTTCCATCTCTCCATATGTAAGCATGCCATCCCATTTGTAGGTCATGGCCCTCTAGTGTTAGTATTCTTTTGTTGGTTACTTTTATCCATTCCTTTATCCACGCCAAGGATGCTGCTTTGTAGTAAAGTTTCCAGGCAGGGAGTCCTAGGCCACCTCTGTTCTTATCATCCTGTAGATTCGTTAATTTGATTCTTGGCTTTTTGTTTTGCCATATAAATTTAGATATAATTTTATTCAAATTAGTAAAAAAAATTAGTCTCCAATTCAATCGGAACCGTTTGAAATAGGTATAAAAATTTTGGCAGTATACTCATTTTAATCGCAGCTATACGCCCTAATAATGATAACTGTAATTTTTTCCATTTTTCTAATTCTAATCTTGTTTGGTTTACTAATTTGTCATAATTGTCTTTTTTAATGGATGAACATCTATTCGTTAGTATTATCCCTAAATGTTTAATTGTTTTGGTTGTTTGTAAGCCTAATTTCCCTTCCAATTCATCTTTTTGTTTTATTGTCATATTTTTTGTTAATAATTTAGTTTTTTGTTTATTGATTTTCAATCCTGCTGATTATCCGTATTCCTCTATCTCTTTAATCAGTTTTTGTCCTGTTTCAATTGGTTCTTCTATAAAAAATACGAGATCATCAGCAAATGCCTGTAATTTATACTCCTGGTTTCTAATCTTTGTTCCCTTAATATCCTTATTATTTGGAATTTTGTTTAGTAGTGTTTCCAATGTTAAGATAAAGAGCAGAGGTGACATCGGACATCCCTGATGTACTCCTTTAAAGATCTGGAATGATTGTGTCATGTCCCCATTTATCATAATCTTGGCTGACTGGGAGGTGTAGATTGTTTCTATAGTTTTTTCAAATTTGTCACCAAATTTCATCTCTTTGATCAAACCTATCATATACTGCCAATTTACGTTGTTGAACGCTTTTTGTGCATCCAGGAAAGCTAGGGCGACCTGCTTTTCTGGATGCGCTTCATAATATTCCAATATATCTAAAATGATTCTTGTATTGTTTTTTATCTGCCGCATTGGTAAAAATCCATTTTGATCCGAATAAATAATTTTATTTAGTATTTTTTTGGTTCTTTCTGCCATAATTGTCATGAAAATTTTATAATCTGTGTTCAACAACGAAATTGGCCTGTAGTTTTGTATATGATTTTTCTTGGTACCTTCCTTAATGATTGTGGTGATATATGTTTTCCTCCACGTATTTGGTATCCTAGCTCCTGTTAATGCTTCATTATATAGCTCTAATAAAATATCCTCTAGTATTGTACTCAGTTTTTTGTAATATTCCCGTGGAAATCCATCCAGTCCTGGTGTTTTATTGTTGTTTTGCTTTTGAATTGCATTTTGGATTTCTTGCGTTGTAATATCCCTGTTTAACATTTCCTTATCAATTTCCTCTATTTGCAGCATACTAATTTCCTTTAAATATTCTGTTATTTTATTTAATTCCACTGGGTCCTGTCTGTATAAGTCTCTATAATATTCTGTGGCAATTTCTTTTATTTTTTCATCTGAGTGTTGTATTTCCCCATTTGTATCCATCAGTTGATTTATAATTCTATTGCTTTTTTCCTTTTTAATTTTATAAGCTAGCCATCTACCGGGTTTATTTGCTGTTTCAAAGAAAGTTTGTTTTGTAAGCCTAATGTCCTTCAAATATTCCTGTTGTTCAATTAAGTTCAATTTATGCCTCATTTCCACTAATAATGTATGTGTATTCTCTTCCTTTGGTTCTTTTTGTAGTCTTTTTTCTAACTGTTGAATATTCTTTATTTTTTCGTTGTATTCCTGCCATTTTTCTCTATTTTTCTTTGCCGTATAGGCAATTGTAATTCCCCTTATATGTGCTTTTAATGTATCCCATACGTTTTGTATGGTTGTAGGCTGTTTCTTATTCTCTTTCATAAATAATTTTATTTCTTTGGTAATTGTTTGTATGTATTCATCTTCTTGGAGTATTTTTGTGTTCAGCGTCCATCTCCTTATTCCTTTCTTTTTTCCTTTCCATATTACTATTAAGGGGCTATGGTCTGCCCGTATGTTTGGGGCTATCTCCACTGATGCTATGTTCTTGCACATTTCTTTATTTGTCCAGACCATGTCTTGAAAAGGATTGGTGTGGTATTGAATGAAATGTATATTGTTTGTCTTTAGGGTGTAATAATCGCCATGTGTCTGTCAAATTCAACTCCTCTATCATGTCTTTAAATGTAGTTGGTAGTGTATTTTTGTTAATTTTTTGTTTTTTCCTGTTATGTAGTCTCTTTTTGGATCTATTATACCGTTAAAATCCCCTATTAAACATATATTTTTATATTTAGTTGTCGTTAATTTCTCATGTATCTTTTGATAGAAGTTTTTTTGTTTTTGATTGGGTGCATATATGTTCACTAATAATATTTTTTCTCCCCCTATTTCAATTTCAACCATTATATATCTTCCTTTGGAATCTACTTTTATTTCTTTAGACTCAATCTCTTTTTGTACATATATTACTACACTTTTCTTCCCCCCCCCCATGATGCATATAATTTCCCTAGTTTTGAATATTCCAGATATTTTTTATGTATTTGTTTGATATGGACTTCTTGTAGACATATTACTTCTGCTTTTTGTTTAACTAATTTTGAAAATATTTTCCTTCTTTTTTGTGCATTATTTAATCCATTAATGTTTAATGATATAAGTTTCGTTTCTTTTAACGTTTCCGGTTTTGTTTATAAAGTGTTTTTCTAACTATTTACTTTTTGCTTCTGCTGCTGTTTGTGTCCTTGTTTTAATTCTCTCTACTTTTTTATTTAAATCTTCAGTCTCTTCGATTCCCTCCCTCTGTACCTCTTCTTCAATCTCCTGCTCTTCTTCTTCACTTGCCCCATCTACTTTTCCTTCACTGTGCTCTTTCTATGGTATCCACCTTTACTTTTCGTCCTTCTAAGGTTATTATCATCCCCTCCGGAATGAGCCATCTAAATATAATGTTCTTTTTATTTAACAATGTTGCCAGTGGCTTATAGTCCCTTCTATGTTCCCTAACCCTTCTTGGGACTTGTTTCAAGATGTTTATTTCTCTCCCTTTGTATGTTAATGTCCCCCCTCTCGTGGCTAAGTAAACATTGTCTCTTGTTTTCTTTCTGGCAAACCTTATATGTATTTCTTTCAGCAGGTGGTGACATCTAGCGTAGTTGGTTTGTATCCTGTACACTTCGTCTATTTCATTTCTGGTATCTGTTTTGTTTTGCTGTAGAATTTCTGCTACCACCCCTGCCATCACATCTCCCAAGTCTTCCTCCTTATTCTCTGGAATATTTTGTGTTCTTAAAAGTAAGATGATCTGTCCATTTCAAGATGGATCAGTGAGGTCTCCAGCTCTCTATTTATTTCTGGTCTACCTTCTCAATTTTATTTTCATTTTGTTCCATTTTTTTCCCACACCACTAATACGTTGTTCGTTTTTTTTGTATCGCCTCCTGTATCATCTCCATTCTATTGTCTAATCTTGAAATATCTGATTTTAGTTCGGTATGATTTTGTGTAATCAATTCCTGTAGTTTAAGCATTAACCACTTTAAGTTTGCTGTTCATATTCTGCATAAGGGATGTGCCCCCTTTTTCTACTGGTAACATGTCATCTATCTGCCTTTGAGTGACTGGTGATGCTGCACTTGCAGCTCCAGCTTGTGCTGGTCTCTTTCCCCCCTTCATGGGCATATTTGCTGTATTACTTGTCATTTCCTTTAAAATTGATTTTTGTTGTTCTAAAATTTTGTAGATCCTCTCCCAGATTACCATATAACAATCTTTTACCCTGTTGTATTATTTAGTTCTCTATCAATCCTGTATATTTTATCAATTACTGATATAGTTCTCTATGTTCTTAAATGTACCAATTATCCAAAAATTCTATATAAATATATCTATAAATGATCTATGTTACTATAGTACTTATATTAATAACTAATTAAATACTTTAGATATGTTAAAGAGTTATACAGTAGAATATCACAATATATCAGTAGTTCCCCTTATATAATTTTAACCAATCTAATTATAGTTATGATTACAGTTTATATATTTCTATTAATGTTCAAAGTATCCTCTATAGACTTTACAATTCAGTCAATATATATCTCTATTTGTTTTAAATCATTCCTTAAAAATACTATTTCAAAATCAATATATATTATTAAAAATATTACATTTATAGACACTAAATAAGATTTTCCCTTTTTTACAATCTATAAATAGGAAGAGGAGAGGGTAGAAAATTTAATTATAGCAGAATATTTAGTGTAAAGTAAAATAGGTGATAAAAATGAAATAAGTGTTCAAAGGTAAAAAAATAGAAAAAAGTTATATAATATAGTTCTTTTTAAGCGGTACCAGTTTCAGTTGGTATTAAGTGGATCTCAGCAATCCTGTAAGTGTTTTAGAGGTCTTGATTTCCTTGGATTCTGCAATCAGATGTTTTCCTTTGGCCTCAATAGTAGAGATCGTTCCGTTCAAAATTGCTAAGTCATCCACCATGTGTTGTTTCTCTGCTCCATTTCTGGTCTCTCATCTGGTATTGAATCTCCAATTTCTCTGGTCCACTGTCTCTCAGCAGGTAATCCTCCGATAGCAAAAAGGTACTATTCCACGTCCTCCACAGGAGCTCAATTTAACTCTTTTGTTATGTTTATTCACGATGCTGTTTTCTCGTTAGAATCCTGTCCCTCTGCTCATTCTTTACTTTCGCCGCTGGTTTTCTCACAGAGCTTCTTAATTGCCCTGTCCTTGTGGTCAGATCTCCCTCTTTTATAAATCCAGAGTTTTCGTGAGAGTCTAATTTTGGTGTTCCAGGTACGATCCGCTATTATTTTTGCTTCCTTTTCTTATGTGGTGCGTTGAGGCTTCGGGTCCGCCATATTTCAAAGAGCAGAGACAAACGTTTTCATTTCGGATAGTGAGGGTGCCCTCTGCCCCAGCGGGCGAACCCCTTCGCCCCGCTGTTGCCCGGGATATCCGTCTTGTCCACCCAGTCCTACAAACCGTCGATGCCCCGAAAGGTCTCCAAAAACAAAAGAAGAAAGCAGCCTCAGAGAATGGAGATCATCCCTTTACAGCTGCTTCGCCCCGTGTCACCACCGGAAGTCTAATAAAATTAGATTTAAAACCTGAATTATTTTTGTTGGGAATAAATATGGATAAATTTGGAAAAAATACATTATACCTCATGCTACATATTTTGACTGCTGCAAGGATAACATTTGCACAAAAATGGAAAAATAAAGACATACCCATGGAGGATGAAATTTTAGATAAAATTTTAATATGTGCAGAAATGGATAGATTAACACTAGTGTTGAAAGACAAATTGGATACGGAATATTATGAAACCTGGGACAAACTATATGATTGGTGGGAAAAAAGGAAAGCCAAGATTATGTGACATTGGAAAGGTCAGAAAGATTTAGAAACTGTATAAAATTTGATTCTATTTGATAAGAAAAATGTATATTAAGAAATGACCAAATGTAAATAGTCTAACTGGATAATCCGTCATGTACATAATTTTATGTATTTTGGTCTTTGTTTTGTCTTGTTTGTACGTATGTTTTTAATTGTTTTATAAATAAAAAACTTTTTAAAAAAACACTTGAAACCAAAGCACATGGTTAAATGGACAGCTGCTCAGTATGTATGTTTGTATGTTTGAAAAACCCTTCACTTTATTATCCCTAATTCATCCTCCCACTGTTCTTTTAGTCATGGATACCAGTAGACAAAGACATGGACTAAAGCAGGATTTACCAAACTGTGAGGCCTTCCTCCCTTGGGTAAGAACAGACAGAAGCCAGGGGAGTTGGGAGAACCTTTAATTGTACATTGTAAAATAAATTCACCCTTCCCAAAGTTTCATTGTATTGTTTTCATTGTTCATTTGTGACATTTTTGGGTGTTTGGATTTTTAGAGGACATGTGTACATTAAGATTATACTAAAGGGAAATATGATAGCAAAATTTTTAGGAACTAAAAACAGTGGAATTGAAGGAGAGGTCCAACCATTGAATGGGGTCTAACCATTGAAGTTGGGAGAGACCAACTTATTCCAAAGGGAGCAAATGACTATTTGTGGGTTGATGATGTCATCACACAAAGGCTGTGACTTATATTGTGAGAAATTCACCAAAGAAATCAACAGGAGACCGATGAACAATAAAAACATTTATTGGCTACTTTTGCAAAAGGGCATTGGAAGGAGAATTTAGAGATCTCCGACCAAGCGACATTGTCCTCAGAGTACATCGTATAAATACATTTCATCTTTACAGGCAAACAACAACTTTACTCCTCCCATTTCATTGTTCACCCATATTATGTAACACTTTTGGCCTCTTACTCGGGTGACTTCCAGCATGGAAATTCCCTAGAATTTCACATCATTCTGACATCTGCATACTTCCTTTCCCCAATGTCAGCGTGTCCTACTCTCACACTTTTTCCTGTATATGTCAGCATTAACTATCTTGTTTATTTCCTTTTTCTCTGGGAACAGAGAATAGAGAAGCAGAAAGCTGACATGCAAAAAGTACATTTTGATTATACAAAATAATATGTCATACAAAATGGCTGCACGTTTGCTTTTATCTTTACAAGAATAAGGTTCCATTTTTCACATATATACTTGCATCAAATATTTATCATGCAAATACACAATCACAGTATTTGCATCATCTTGATGTCACTGGGTTTATGGATACCTCTGGACTCAGCATACATATACATGATGGTTTATACTATCTGGTTATACAACTTGATTTTTATTATTGCAATTGCTCTGCTTATTTAGTTAAACTACAGTCCATGAATAATGACTTGAGTGTAAACTCTAATGAACATTATAGAATTTACTTTTGAGTAGACAGAGGTAAGATCTTTAGTAGGTACCTAAGCAAAGTGGTTGTGCTGTACCCTGAGGCACTTAGTCACTGAAGTAATCCAATTTTTACTTTAAAAATCAAGTTCCTCCACCATCACGTTCAGATTAAAGCACCAAAGCAGCCTGAAGCATTTCAGGGGAAAAGGGTCCTTGGCACATGGCACATGGTTGCTTCACTCTGACACTCTGTAGGGAGCAGCATTGCAGTTTGTGGTCTGGCTTCCAAAGGCCACTTCAACTGAAGCTCTTCTCTGAAGTTCTGCATACCCCTAATCTTTATACTTTCCTCCAAAATATTTTTTTAATCCCACCTTTATTATTTTTATAAATAACTCAAAATGGTGAATATAATACTAATATTCCTTCCTACTCCTATTTTATGCACAACAATGGAGCTGTGTGAGGTGAATTGAGCTGAGAGAGAAGTCTGGCCCAAAGTCACCCAGTTGGGTTTCATGCCTAAATTGGGACTAGGACTCACACTCTCCTGGTTTTTACCTTAAGTACAGTAAAATCATAAAAGGAACAATACAGCAGATATTAAAGAACTGAAACAGATTACCAGTGAAACTTGAAACATGGCTTCTTTGGCCTTTTGGCTAAGATCAGTTTTAACTCATAAAATTAGAATTTAAAGTGGCAAAAATATTCAGAATGTAAACTTGTAAGCAGCATCACAAACCTCTGTAAAATACCTATGTTTTAACTCTGTCATAAAAGAACTGGAACTTCACCCACTGTTATACAAATGGGCCACCTCAATTTTTCTGGATTGAGATGAAGACAGCAACTATATTCAGGACAGATGTTCAAGAATATCAATTATCTTGAACCTGCAGAGAGAAGAAACAAAGAAAAGCTAGCCAAGGCAATTCATTCCCATCCAGACTCTCACATCGTCCAGGCAACGGCACATTATATCAACTGCTTCCCTGAACTGAGACGGGGTGGAGATGTACAACTGGGTATCATCAGCGTATTGCTGATACCTCACCCCATGTCGTCGGATGATCTCACCCAGCAGTTTCATGTAAATGTTAAACAGGATAGGCAAGAGGACCAAGCCCTGAGGCACCCCGCAGATCAAGGGCCTAGGGGACAACCTCTGCCCTCCTGTCAACACCGACTGCGTCCTATAGGAGAGGTAGGAGGAGAACCACCGTAAAACGGTGCCTCCCACTCCCATCTCTCCGAGTCGGCGCAGAAGGATACCATGGTCAATGGTATCGAAAGCCACTGAGAGGTCAAGTAGCACCAGGATGGAGGAATGACCTCCATCCTGGGCTCGCCAGAGATCATCCATCAGGGTGACCAAAGCAGTTTCCGTACTGTAGCCGCGCCTGAAACCCGATTGGAAGGGATCTAGATAATCAGTGTCCTCCAATAACCATAGGAGTTGGAGCGACATCACTTTCTCAACAACCTTACCCACAAAGGGAAGGTTGGAGACAGGATGGAAGTTCTTTAAATCCGCTGGGTCCAGGGAAGTCTTCTTGAGGAGGGGCCTCACCACTGCAGCTTTTAAAGGCTGTGGGATGGATCCCTCTCTCAAAGATGCGATCACAACAGCCTGGAGCCAGCCGCGTGACACCTCCCTGCTGGTGGAGAGCAGCCAGGAGGGGCACGGGTCCAGTAAACAAGTGGAGGCACTCATCGCTCCTATGGCCTTGTCAACATCATCAGGAGTGATAGGCTCAAGTTCATCCCATACAACAGGACTAAGACTCTCCCCTGTCATCTCGGCTAGCCCTGTCCAAGCAGAGTCCAGGTCTGTCCGAATCTGAGTGACTTTATCCACCAGAAACTGAGCAAATTCCTCAGCTCTGCCCTGTAAGTGTTCTTCAACTTCCCTCTTAGCAAGAAGGGAGCGAGTCACTCTAAACAGGGCGACTGGGCGAGAATCGGCGGATGCAATAAGAGCAGAAAAATGCACACATTTTGCCGCCCGTATCGCCACTAAATAAGACTTAATAAAAGTTCTTAATAGTGTCCAGTCGGATTCAGTTTTACTGGCTCTCTATTGTCGCTCTAGGAGTCTCTTTTGGCGTTTCATCTCCCAGAGCTCCTCGGCAAACCAAGGAGCTCTCCTGGATCTGCTGCCGCGGAGAGGCCGCAAAGGCCAGTTATAACTGGTCTTGCTCATTTTTTTTGAAGCAGGACAGCTCCTACCACTATGTCACTGGCATCCGCTTGTATGATAAACGGCTTTTCTGGGTCTGGGGTTTTTAAGACTGGTTCCACAGAGAATAATTGTTTGAGTTTTTTTAATGCTGCTTGACATTCCATTGACCAGTTTAATGATTGTTTTGGTTTTGGCTTGTCCTCCCCCTTGGTTTTTAATTGGTTAGTTATAGGGAGGGCAATTTGTGCAAATGCTGGAATGAATTGGTGGTAGAAATTGGCAAACCCCAGGAGACTTTGTAATTGTTTGCATGTGCAGGGTGCCCAATCAATCACAGCTTGCACTTTTTGTGGGTCCATTTCTACACCCTCATGGGAGATTCAATACCCCAGGTAGTCTATTTTTTCTTGGTGGAATTCACATTTGGAGAGTTTGGCATAGAGCAGTGGTTCCCAAAGTGGGCGGTACCGCCCCTAGGGGTGGTGGGATGATGTAGGGGGGCCCTAAGAGGCAAGGGTGGTGGCAGGGGGGCGCTAAGAGGGGCCAGGGGGGCGGCTGGTCTCTTTAGGGAAAAAAAGCTTGAAAATACAGAAACTCTTCTTGCCCTCCCTCCTCTCTCAACTCCAAGGCAGGCCAGTTAATAGGGGCTGCGAGTTACGGTGATTAAGGGTAATTAAGGCTCTTGCAGCTAGTGATCTCGTGTGGCCAAAGAAAAACAAACAAGATGACTGAGAGCAATCGATCCTTTGACAGCTGAAAAGGCTCTCCTCTTACCCCCCCCCCATTGCCCAGAAGGCAAAGGCAAACCGCAAGTTTAAAGCTAGTCTAGCAGTTGCTGAGAGCTCCGATAAAAGCGAGGGAAACCGTGAGCTTTTGCTCCAGCAGCACTTTCCTATCGGGCTCTGGGCCACAGGCACGTATCAACACTCAATTAGGTATTTGATCGGCGGGGCTGGCTGGAGAGCGATTTGGCCTCAAGTGCGAAGCGCACGGCTTTCTCTGAGGCTCTTGCGATCAAGAAAGCTGATAAAGGCTGACAAACAGCTGATTCAAAAGAATCGCTAAATTCACAGCCAAAGAAAATACAGTCAGTATCTAAAAACCTGAGCTTTTATCGTTTTTATTCATGTGCATATGTGACTAGTTTTTTCTTCACAAACAGTTATAACATATTCCCATGTCATACCTGCTAGTCATCTGATCTAGTGAGGCTGTTAGAATATATTTGTATTTTATTCTATAATACCGGTATAATTTATTTGAGGACTGTTATTAATGCTCAGAACAATATTTCATTTTGCTTTCTTTAAGATCTGTTAGCCTTCTTTTTACTGTTCATAGGCCTTGAAAGCTGCTTAGCCAGGGAAGTGAAACAAGGTATATATTCCTAGAATAGCTTCGCATTTGATAAATATACCTTCAGAAAATTTAGAGGCACTGGCATGGGACCAATACAGATAGTCCTTGACTTATGACCATAATTGAGCCCAAAATTTATGTTACTAAGTGAGACAGTTGTTAAGTGAATTTTCCCCATTTTATTATTTTTCTTGCCACAGTTGTTAAGTGAATCACTGCAATTAAGTTATGTTGTTAAATGAATCTTAAAAGAAAAAGGAAAGAAAGAGAGAGAGAGAGAGAGAGAGAGAGAGAGAGAGAGAGAGAGAGAAAGAAAGAAAGAAAGAAAGAAAGAAAGATGGTAGGAAGGAAGGAAGACAGGAAAAGAAAGGAGGGAGGGCAGGGCAGGGAGCGAAGAAGGAAAGAAAAAGGAAAGAAAGAAAGAAAGAAAGAAAGAAAGAAAGAAAGAAAGAAAGAAAGAAAGAAAGAAAGAAAGAAGGAAGGAAGGAAGGAAGGAAGGAAGGAAGGAAGGAAGATGGTAGGAAGAAAGATAGAAAGAAAGAAAAATATGGTAGGTAGCAAGGAAGGAAGGAAGATGGTAGAAAGGAAGGAAGACAGAAAAAGAAAGGAGGGAGGGAAGGGAAGGAAGAAGGAAAGAAAAAGGAAAGAAAGAAAGAAAAAGAAAGAAAGATGGTAGGAAGGAAGGAAGGAAGGAAGATGGTAGGAAGGAAGGAGGACAGAAAAAGAAAAAAGGGAGGGAAGGGAAGGGAAGGAAGAAGGAAAGAAAAAGGAAAGAAAGAAAGAAAAGAAAGAAAGAAAGAAAGAAAGAAAGAAAGAAAGAAAGAAAGAAAGAAAGAAAGAAAGAAAGAAAGAAAGATGGTAGGAAGGAAGGAAGGGAGATGGTAGGAAGGAAGACAGAAAAAGAAAGGAGGGAGGGAAGGGCAGGGAGGGAAGAAGGAAAGAAAAAGGAAAGAAAGAAAGAAAAAGAAAGAAAGATGGTAGGAAGGAAGGAAGGAAGGAAGATGGTAGGAAGGAAGGAGGACAGAAAAAGAAAGGAGGGAGGGAAGGGAAGGGAAGGAAGAAGGAAAGAAAAAGGAAAGAAAGAAAAGAAAGAAAGAAAGAAAGAAAGAAAGAAAGAAAGAAAGAAAGAAAGAAAGAAAGAAAGAAAGAAAGAAAGAAAGAAAGAAAGATGGTAGGAAGGAAGGAAGGGAGATGGTAGGAAGGAAGACAGAAAAAGAAAGGAGGGAGGGAAGGGCAGGGAGGGAAGAAGGAAAGAAAAAGGAAAGAAAAAGAAAGAAAGAAAGAAAGAAAGAAGAAAGAAGAAAGAAAGAAAGAAAGATGGTAGAAAGGAAGGAAAGAAGATGGTAGGAAGGAAGACAGAAAGAAAGGAAGAAAGAAAAAGATGGTAGGAAGGAAGGAAGGAAGGAAGGAAGATGGTAGGAAGGAAGGAAGACTGACAGAAAAAGAAAGGGGAGGAAGGGAAGGGAGGGAAGAAGGAAAGGAAGAAAGAAAGAAAGAAAGAAAGAAAGAAAGAAAGAAAGAAAGAAAGAAAGAAAGAAAGAAAGAAAGAAAGAAAGAAAGAAAAAGAGAAAGATGGTAGGAAGGAAGGAAGGAAGAAAGAAAGAAAGATGGTAGGAAGGAAGGAAGACTGACAGAAAAAGAAAGGGGAGGAAGGGAAGGGAGGGAAAAGGAAAGAAAGAAAGAAAATGAAAGAAAGAGGGAGGGAGGGAGGGAGGAAGACAGAAATAAAGAAAGATGGTAGGAAGGAAGGAAGGAAGGAAGGAAGGAAGGAAGACAGAAAGAAAGGAAGGAAGGAAGAAAGAAAGAAAGAAAAAAAGAAAGAAAGAAAGAAAAAAGAAAGAGGGAGGGAGGGAGGAAGAAAGAAAGAAAGAAAGATTGTAGGAAGGAAGGAAGGAAGAAAGATGGTAGGAAGGAAGGAAGATCGACAGAAAAAGAAAGGGAGGAAAGGGAAGGGAAGGGAGGGAAGAAGGAAAGAAAGAAAGAAAAAAGAAAGAGGGAGGGAGGGAGGAAGAAAGAAAGAAAGAAAGATTGTAGGAAGGAAGGAAGAAAGAAAGAAAGAAAAAGATGGTAGGAAGGAAGACAGACAGAAAGTAAAAGAAAGAAAGAAAAAGAAAGAAAGATGGTAGGAAGGAAGGAAGGAAGACAGAAAGAAAGAAAAAGAAGGAAAGAAGGGGGAAGGGAGAGAAGAAAGAAAGAACGAAAGAAAGACTTATGACCACAATTGAGCCCAAAATTTTGGTTGCTAAGCAAGAGCATTATTGAGTTTCACCCCATTTTACAAGTTGGCTACACCCACCCAGTCACCTGACCACCAAGCCACGCCCACCTGAGGGGGTGGGGGCGGTGAGGATGAGTTTGTAGCACCAAGGGGGCGGTGGACTGAAAAAGTTTGGGAACCACTGGCATAGACTTTGCTGAGTGGAGTTTGTTTAGGACCGCTCAGATCAGTTTTACGTGCTCCGCTTTGGTTTCAGTGTATATTAAAATGTCATCTAAGTAAACCAGGACCCCTTTGTACAAATGTTCATGAAGCACCTCGTTTAATTGCATAAACACATCTGGGGTGCCTTGTAGTCCGAATGGTACTCTTAAATTGGTAGCAGTCCAGGGGTGTATAAAATGTGCTTATTCATTCCCTTCTCTTATTCTGATCCAATAATAAGCCTCCCTTAAGTCCAGTTTTGAGAATATTTTCCCCTTAGAGAGATGGCTAGCATATCTTTCATAAGGAACACATTTTCTATGCTTATGGTGTTGAGATTTCTATAGTCCAGGGGTCCCCAACCTTTTGGACCTCAGGGACCACCAAGGTCATAATTTTAAATCCTATGGACCACTGGTGGGCGTGGTTTAATGGGAGGGGTCATGTGACTGGGTGGGCGTGGCCAACTTTTTTTTACTTTTTAAAGCATTTTTAACTAGTAATAAATGGCCTTCTGAAAAACAGGAACACCCCCCCCCCCCCGGGCAGATTGGAGCTTGGAATCCCTGAGCTTTCACCCTTTGCCAGTGACAGGACATGCATCTCACCCAAAGGGGCTTTTGCAAGAGGCAACTTGGTTTTTCCTTGAAGACCTTTTGCTTCTGATCCAAGAAGCTTCTTCAATTCTTCTTGGATGAGAAGCAAAACATCTTCAAGGAAAAACCAAGGAAGTCCAGTTGCCTCTTGCAAAAGCCCCTTTCGGACAGCCCTGACCCGGAGGACGGCAAAGCGGAGGCAGTCAGACGCCGAAGCCTTCTCCTCACCCCCCACCTGTATTGGGGGGGGCATTCCTTCCTGAGGGCAGAACAGCCTGCCTCACCCCACGGCTGCCAGGACACATGCCTCCACACGCACCTCCCTGTCGCACACCTACTCGTTATATTGACAAAAGGATACTATCACATTCTGTTGCAGGGTCATCTATTTATCTATTAATAAATTTATCTATTAATAAATTTCTTTTGCACATTAGGTCAATAATATTATATTTTTAAATATTTGGCCATTAGAAAGGCAATTGGACATTACAACAAGAATGCTCATGACAGTCTTTTATGAGTTAATAGACAACACTTGCCCCATTGGGTCATCATTTCAGAAATATTTCCTTATCTGAACAGAGAAACAGAATGAGTGTGGAAAAAACAGTGGAAGCAGACATGAGCTTTGACTTGCATTTCCTTGTGGGATGCTGGCAGGGAGCTCAAGAAAATCTTCCCTTTCCTTCCCTTTCCTTCCCCATCTCCATCCCCATCCCCCCTCCGCCGTCCCTTTTTTCCTTTCCCTTCACTTCTATTGAAGAGAAGCATGCAATTAGGGACAAAAACATTTTTTGTATTCCATTAACTCACAATATCCTGGTTCTGTTGTGTTCAGATTTCCATTTATAATGAATTATTTTATTTAATCATATATAGAAGATGCCATGTATTATTAAGAGTAGAAAATTCATTTTACATTCTGATATCATTGCCAAATGCTTCCCTTAAAAAAAATGATATCATTTAGTTTGACCTTGATAAACAGAAGTTGAGTTTTCTTTTTCTTTTTGGTAACGCCTTTGGGGTTTTAATTTACCTTTTTTCATATCAAGAATATAAAACATGCAAGTTCATTATGCAACACTGAAGCAGGCTGCCCAACATATGGAAAGAGCTGTCTGCTTTAATCTTTGAAAAGAACTTTCTTCCCCCTCCCCCCAAAGTCCCACCCTGCAGCCTTCCCTGGCAGCCCCTGTGGGGAAACAAGAGAGGCGCCGGCTCTGAGCCGCCCCCAGTTGGACTCCCCAGCCCACCTTCTTTGGCTGCAGCACCTGATGGTGCAAACCTTGCAGAAGGCACTCCGACACTTTCTCCGCCTTTCTAGGGCAAAAGTTTGCCTTCACTGCCTCCCTCCCATTTCCTTGCTCGGCTTTGCAATGTTTGAGAAGTGGGGCTGGCTTGTGGGCAGGGTCATGTTGGGCAGTGCAGCCTTGTCTTCCTGCACAATAATTAGGCAATATCCAGCTCAGGAGCCAAGATTTTGCCACGCACCACCAAAATTTTCTTGCAGACCACCAGTGGTCCACGGACCACCGGTTGGTGACCTGTGCTATAGTCCATGCAAAGACATAAAGTGCCATCTTATTTCTCACGAAATAGTACTGGGGCAGCGATTTTTGGCCGGGTAGATTTGATGAATCCCCTTTCTAGATTTTTATCAATGAAAGCTCTCAGTTCATCTAGTTCCTGGGGGGACATGCTATACATTTTTGGTTTGGGAAGTTTACCTCCTGGTACAATTTCGATGGTACAATCTGTGGAGCAGTGAGGGAGGGAGTTTGTCAGAGCCTTCTTTGCTGAAACCTTTGGCTAAATCTCTGTACTCTTTTGGTATGCCCTGGGTTGGCGCAGTCAACTGTTTCTTTGTTTTCACCTCCCTCAGTTTTCTCCTTTTGGTCATCAGTGAAAGTTATGTGCCCTTGAAATCTTATGGTCCCTTGCTTCCAATTTACTTTGGGGTTCCATTTCCTCAACCATGTGAGCCCTAGGACTACTGGCCACTCCATTCCGGGTGCCACTATAAATATGAGCATTTCATCATGGTTTCCCATGTTTATTTGTAGGGGTACTGTGGCAAAGATGGATGGCTCCCCCCCGCTAGTGATCCATCTAACTGGCAGAATGTGATGGCGGGTTTTAGCTTCCTTAGGTGAATCCCCAGCTTTCCCACAAAGGTTGGGCTAATTAAGCATCAGGTGCACCCTGAGTCCAGTAATGTCGAGATTTTTACTTTTTTTCTCGACTGGGAATGAAAAGTCTTAAGGGCAGGGTAAGTGGTTCAATTGGGTTGCTTACCAGCGGGTCATCTTCTAGGTCACTTTTGGACAGACTTGGGTCTTCACATTGGAGTTCCTTCCCCTGGGATTCTAGGGGGGCAAAACTCCACAGCCTCTCTGCTTCTTAAAGTAGTTTCTTTCCCTTTGGTGATTTCATGGGTTTTCCTCCTGATAGGCACTCGGGCTTTCTGGTGGGAGTTTTCGAGTGACACTCCGCTGCAAGATGCCCCTCCTTTCTGCATTTGAAGCAGGGAGATGGCTTCAGCGCCAGGGTGGTTTGCGGCTTGAAGGGTTCCCATTTCCCCTGGTGTAGGGATCTTTTCCAAGCTCTCCCGGCTTGGTACTGGTTTCTGGTCATGCCGATTTCTGCCTCTTCCGCTATGAGGTACCACTTGTGCAACCAGTTAGAGGCACCTCAGGCCAGGCAGGTGGTGTAGAGGTCATCATTCAGCCCATCTTTAAACCAGCTCACCAGGATGTCTTTTGGCCAATCCACATGGCAGGCAAGGTCTCGGAACTCCTTGGTGTATTCTGCAACTGGCTAGAGTCCTTGCTTCACAACCCTGATGCGATCGTGGGCTTTGCAGTCAGCAAGGGGGTCCTCAAAAATGACATCATAGGGCCATCATGAAATGATTGAAATTCTGCAGTTCAGGGGCGTCAGCATTATGAAGCGTCACCATCCACCGGGCAGCTGGCCCTTCCAGGGCTAGGGTGACAATTCGGACTCACATCCCCTAGGTCTGGAAATTTCATCCGTATACCTGCATATAGGTCGGCTGCTGCTGGGTCTGGGGTGGTGGCTCTGGCTTCATCAGCAGCTGTTGCCAGTTCACCCCTCTCTGTTGGCAGTCTGATTCTCCTCAGATGTTCAAGTTCTCCAAGGGTTCCATCACGAGTAGGATGATGTGTCTTTTGAGTCGATCTTCCCTCAGCGGTTCCTCAGTCAGCTCTTCCTGGTCGGATAGGGCTTCCAGCTCCAGTTCCATCCCAGATTCTGAGGTTCCCTCAGGCAATTCAGTTAGGATAAAGTAATTAGAAACCCCTCCCTTCAGTCCGATGTGGATTCAGCCAATCCGCAGGTGTGGAAATGTTATTGTAACACCTGTCCTGAAAACGTGATACCATACATTCCCCAAAAGATGAGAAAATCACAGGACGGCTTGGCACCAGGATAAAGGTTATAAAGTGAATGGTTACAGGCTGTGAGGGGGTGAGGAAGAAAGCAATAAACTAAACAATACATCCAGGGCCCCCTCCTTCCCCAGAAGAATGGCAGCATCACGCTAGGGATCTGACACCAGGGCTTAAAGGACTGAGCTCAGGGACTTCCAAGAAAGGTATCCCTATTTATTTGGAAATATTTCACTGTCTGATCCACTAATTGGCAGTTTTTATTAATTTATTACAATAGTGCTAATTAATTAGTGAGAAAACATTTCTCAGACTGGAATTTAGGATACAGTTTCCTAGAATTGCTTATTAAAGAGGTACCTCAGTTGGAAAAGGTTACTATTAGAACAGAGGGCCTTTGCTTCCCCCCACCCCCCATCCATAGAAAGAGACCTGTGGAATTGGGGGGGGGGTAGTAAGGAATGCAACTTGATGGCAATTTGTTATTCCTTATAATTATAAATCCAACATTCCTCTACTTCATGCCAACATTCTCTCCAATGCAACACAAGATTAAGTTTCTCTAGTCAAAATCAGACTTGTGTGTGTGTGTGTGTGCATGCGCGCGCACGCGCATGCATGCACACACACACACATGCATGCACATATATAAGTGTGTGTGCAATAGTATTTCTTAACATGGTGAAATTGGTTGAGATTAGAAAAGAGAAGAAATACAGAATATTATATGAGAAAGTTAAAATAGGTATTATAGGTAGTCATCAACATATTGTACAACCTCTCATTTAGCAACTATTCAATGTTATAACACCACTGAAAAAGTGACTTATGTCCAATCCTCAAACTTAGGACCCTCACAGCATCCTCACAGTCACATGATCAAAAATCAAGTGCTGGCAACTAGCATGTATTTATGATAATAGTGACATCCTAAAGTCATGTGATCATCACTTGTGACCTTTCCAGCCAACTTCCGACAAGCAAAGTCAATGGGGAACCTGGATTTGCTTAATGATCATGTGATTCACTTAACGACTGCAGTGATTCCCCAATTGTTGGAAATGCCAATACAAAATAGGATCTTACTATCACATGTGGTGGACCTGTCCAAAAATAAAAAACTTCTGGAATATAATCAAAATCTGGCTAACAGAAATTACGAAACAGGAAATAGACATAAAACCAGAAACATTTCTGCTGGGAATCATCAATCAGAAAATGGAGAAAAAATACCAATATATTATCTTACACATATTAACAGCAGCAAGAATAACTGTTGCACAATACTGGAAACAAAACAATGTTCCTAATGAAAATATTGTAATTAGAAAAATTTTGGAATGTGCAGAGGCAGATAATATATATTGCATCAATATATATTGATGCTATAATACTAAAAAGAATACTATTACTATATTATTATTTTTATTATTATTATTACTATTACTACTATCAATATTACTATAATTATTATTACTATTATCATTATGTTTATTATTACTTATTAAAATTTATTATACAATATATGTTATACAAATATATAAGACAAATGAATTGAAAATTATATAGATATAAATTGTCAATATAAAATTGCTGTAAGATAATCATAGAGATTGAAGGTTTTACAGCTGTATGTGCTTTTTATGTTTTTTTCTTCTTTATGTTTGTTATGTATTTGTTATTGTCTTTCTTTTTTTGTATGTTTTTTAAATGTAAATAATTTAATAAAAACTATTTTTAAAAAAACAACTGCAGTGATTCATTTAACAAACATAGCAAAAAAGGTTATAAAATCAGGTGCAACTCACTTAACAACCACCTTGCTTAGCAATGGAAATTCTGATCTCAATTGTGGTGATAATTTGAGAACTACCTTAATACAGATAAAATATCTGCGGAAAAAAATAAAAGTTTACTTAATAAACAAGAAAAAGTCCATCTGGAAGAGAAATGAAGGCAGAGTACGATCACTATGGCATGGGCAATAATATATGTTCAGCTCTGGGAAGTGAGACTGAAATGGAACAGATTCAAATGGTGAAAATAAGAGTATAAAGCTCAGGGGACCATTTTTCCTTAATGAGTATTTCATTAGGCTTCATTTGTGTTTTACATTTTCTACCCAACAGAGATCTTATTGTCAGTAACTTCCCTTATAATTACTTTGTTTTAGTGTTACCATCAAGATAATTTAGATGACCAGGCCAAAACTGAAAAGGATTCTTGTAAATTTAATGGATGTCAAAAATAATTTTTAACAAGTATTATTTGAAAGGCAAAGTAAAAATAAATTCTACTGGATGGAGCTGAATTTCCTTCTCTCTCAAAAGTGGGGGTGATTGTTTTTTGCATCACCACAATGCTGTTACTGCTATCCTAGTCTTTACATATTTGAACATGTCTCTAGTTCAGACTGACAGTCTTACCAACGCAACATGAGATTAAGGTTCTCCAGTCAATTAGAGATATCTTGTAATTTTGTACTTTGAGAAAAGCTGGCATCAGCCCAAATTCACTCACATTTTATTATTTTACAAGTACCCTATTATTTGATGGCCTCATTTTTCACTAGCAGGGCTCCACTTCTCTTTCAGTGTGCAGTAGCATGTGATATTAGGACACATTTTATTTTTCTAATCATCTGGTATTCTTAAACCTATTCTTTCCTTCAGATTTCTCTGTGAACATGCAATTAGCATAATGGAGTAAATACTGGGCTGGAGTTATGTCTGAATGAGCATTCTTGTGAGATGAGATATCTAAAGGACACAAATCAGTGGTGGGTTCCTACCAGTGCGGTCCATTCTATAGCACCGGTAGCGGCCTGCTGGTGACATCACAGTACCGGTGCGGTCGGTTGCCGGTGCCTGGGCGCCATTTTTTTTTAAAAAAATATTTTTTTAAAATTTTCTTCTGCGCATGCCCAGAAGCCGAGCTTCCGGAACTGCTCATGCGCTGCCTTCCTACCCCACAGTGAGTCCAAGCAGGGGAGGATGGCTGAGGGAGCACGTGAGACGCTGAAAGAACGGGCGGCAGGAGCTATCTCCATTCCCCTCCCTTCAGCAGTCTGAGAAGCCACAAATGTGCGGTGATGATCCTAGGCATTTTTGCACGTTCGAGGTTTCTCGAGCAGTGAGGGGAGGGGGAATGGGCAGCAGGACTTATCTCAGTTCCCCTCCCTTCAGCAGTCCGAGAAGCCACGCCCACCCAGTCACATGGCTGGCAAGCCACACCCACAAAATAAGCCATGCCCATGGAATGGTAGTAAAAAAATTAGGAACCCGCCCCTGACACAAATGTCATCATATGTAAACTCCACAAATCTCAGATCTGGTTGCTTGTCCTTATAGCATAGTTATATGACACACAGTATGAATCCAGTTGGGAGGTCTGCCTGATGACAGAAAAAGAGCAAGCATTAGAGGAGGTCAATGTTGAGAAGATGTCCAAACCTCTGAGTCCCACTGAAGCCCCTTCTCTTTTGCAAATGCTTTTTCCTGCATCACTTCTCAGTTGCCCTGCTAAGTGTGGGAGCAAGGGAACTGTGCCAAGTGACCTCTCTGTAGAACTGCCACTTGGGTTAAAAAATTAAGAGGGTTAGGAAATTATAGAGAGAGAGATTTGCCAAAGTTTTTTTTTGGGGGGGGGCGGGCAAAAGCATTGCAGTTTCTTTGAGAACCTGGCAGGTCTCTAGCCTTCTGGTGTGCTCCTAGGCCATTTCAGAGTAGAAACCCATTTGGTTATTGGATTATTATATTTCTGAAATAGCCTGTCTCTGCTACAGCATATTAAAAGAAATTGTTTGTGTCATTTATTTAATTGGGGAAAGGGCTTTTAAAAGTGATCTTCTAACAAGTATTCAAATAAGCTTCTAGGGTTTTTTGCATTTCATTGAATTTGATGTCAGTAAAATGGAGTCAATCTCTTGAAGTTAATTTGAATAATGCCATGAAGCAGATGTGTTCTGTGTTGCGCAGACAATTTTTAATTTCAATTCCAAAGCCACTGGTGCTGCAACAGATCAGATCTTATTAATTACAGAGTAAGAGCTGACATGGCAGAACAAGGCATAACACAATCATACATCATGAGAACCATAGTAAAGATTTGTATCATGTGAAGAAAGGCAAGAGCGCCATGATCATATTGGATCCAATTTGATAGGGAAAGCAAGCTATTGTCTTGGTAATAGCTGGGGGGTTTACCGTCGGCATCTACACCATCAACTCTCCTGAGGCTTGTCACTACGTCGCAGAGAATTGCAGAGCCAACTTCATTGTGGTGGAGAACGACAAACAGCTACAGAAAGTCCTGGAAGTGGAGAAAAAAACTTCCTCTCCTAAAAGGTATCATCTGCTATAGTGAAGACATCAAAGAGAAAGGACAAACTCATGCTGGTTTGGGGGCTGGCATATACGCTTTCCCTACAGTTCCCTGCATCAACTGTTTGTTGTGTTTTATATTTATATTTTTTATCTTGGGGGGTGCGCTTGTGTGTATGTGTGAGGATGTGGATGGATTGGATAGAGTGAATAGGTTGGAGTGACTGAACTTGGGAAGAATGAGAGAGCAGGGGGCAAGAAATGGAGCCCCCTCTGCTGAGTGTGCAAACAGAAGCAGATGGGGGCTGGGTTGCGACCCCCGGCTTTGTATGAGTGGGATGTCTTGCCTGCAAGGGTCAGTGTTTTGTTCCACGCTCCAGAACAGCTGAGCTGACCTTGGACTGTTGAAATCAACAGGGCATGCCTTCCTCACTTGACCCCACTGTTCATGGCATCAGAAGAAAACAAAAGATTGCCCGCATTCTCCACCAATTTGTTGGAAAGGACTCCAACCAACAAAAACTTGGTTCAATGAAAACAAAAAGATTTTATTAAAAAAGAAATAATAATAGCAGTTTGCAAAGTGTGGTGGGTCTTTCAGCCTGACCTGAAATTCAAGTTTGAGCCAAAAGCCACACCTTGACATTTCAAAAGCATTACGTTTTATAGTTTTCTATCATGATGCCCCCATGCTCCTCCTACATCAATCCAGTCAATCTGAGGCACCTTTCAGAGACAACATCATCTCTTTCAATACCTCCCCATAACTACCCATAAAACATTTTGCCAACATAGCTTTTTCTTATCTCTATCTTCTTGGCATTAAGGAATGTCCCCTTAGTGGGGCCTCTTTCTAACAGTCCTCAAACAAAAGAATATCTGTTTCTAACACCACAATGTTACATATTTGTATACTTTCATCATATATTTTCTCCAACCTTCTTAAAGCAGAATAATGTTTATATGCATTTCTAACATATATACCTACATACTATTTTATTTTTGAATTTTCTTATTTTCTGCAATACTAAGCTGGCAGGAATAGCTAACACCGTGACTAAACCACTCATCTATTTCCAAGGCTTTTTAAAAATTCTGTGGTGGTGGCATTGTCTAAGGTGGAGGGGTCATTCTTTGTCTGAGAGCGTGTGATAACCTTAGCTGCTAATTGGGAGGCTGAGATCATGGGCTTAATTACTTCTGCCTTGACACTGTTGTATTGCAGTAGTCTGGACAAGGCATCTGCCAAAAAGTTTTTCCCTCCCGGTAAATACTTCAAAGTGAAATTAAAGCGTTGGAAGTACTGTGCCCATCGGACCTGTTTTGGGTACATTTTCCGTGGAGTTTTGAGTGCTTCCAAGTTCTTGTGGTCAGTCCATACTTGGAAAGGTATTTTGATTCCAAGAAATGTCTCCAAGTTAGGAGTGCCCACCTGACTGCAAAAGCCTTTTTCCCCATATTGCCCATCTCTGTTCAGTTTCAGTTAATTTCCTAAAGGTTTAACAGATTAACAGAGTTGGAAAGGACCTTGTAGGTCATCTAGTCCAACCCCCCCGCACAAGCAGGAGATCCTACCTACACCATTTCTGACAAATGGCAGTCCAATCTCTTCTTAAAAGTCTCAAGTGATGAAGCTCCCACAACTTCCGAAGGCAAGCTGTTCCATGGGTTGATTGTTCTCACTGTCAGAAAGTTCTTCCTTATTTCTAGGTTGAATCTCTCCTTGATCAGTTTCCATTCATTATTCCTTGTCTGACCTTCAGGTGCTTTGGAAAATAGCTTGACCCCCTCCTCTCTGTGACAGCCCCTCAAATATTGGAACACTATCTCCCGTCTCCCCTGATCTTTCTCTTCACTACACTAGCCATGCCCGCTTCCTGTAACCGTTCTTCATATGTTTTAGTCTCCAGTCCCCTAATCATCCTGGTTGCTCTTCTGTGCACTTTTTCTAGAGTCTCAACATCTTTTTTATAGTGTGGTGACCAAAACTGGATGCAGTACTCTAGGTGTGCTCTTACTAAGGCTTTATAGAGTGATATTAATACCTCACTTGATCTTGATTGTTTCCCTCTGTTAATGCATCTTAGGATTGCATTGGCTTTTTTGGCTGCCGTTGCACACTACTGGCTCATATTTAACTGGTTGCCCACCAAGATCCCTCTCACAGTTACTGCTATTAAGCCTGGTTTCACCCAGTCTATATGTGTACTTTTGGTTTTTCTTGCCCTAAGTGTAAGACTTTACTTTTCTCTATGTTGAATTTCATTTTGTTAGATAAGGCCCAGTGTTCAAGTCTTTCAAAATCCATCTGGATCTTGAGCCTATCATCTAGGGCAGGGATCTCCAACCTTTTGGACCTCAGGGACCACCAAGGTCATAATTTTAAATCCCACGGACCACCAAATTCATAATTTTAAATCCCGCAGACTCAAATTCATAATTTTGAGTCCCGCAGATCACTAATATGATTTTTTTAAAAAACATAAATACATTTGTAAAATACACCTATTTAATATAACAAAATTATAAATGCTTATTTAATTATAACAAAAGCATAAATGCTTATTTAATAACAAAATCTTTAAAGGTTGTTTAATTGTAACAAAATTATTATCATCATGGAAACCATTCAAATCTAAAACCAAAGAAAATCAAATTATTTTATGCCATTAAATATTAGTTAAAAAAATACAATTAAGATCAAACTTAACTAAAAAGAGCATCTGAGAAATAAGTAAAACAATCGCATGAGAATCTGTATCCTCAGAGCAGGATGACTGTTGTAATGGTCAAAACAATAATGAAACATATATCTTGGCAATGGTTGCCTCATGTTAAGATTACCCTGACATCAGCCTGCAAACGTCACTGAGGACTACGAGCATCCTTGTCCTAAGGATGCAGGTAATAATTTCCACAGGCTACAATAAAAACCAAAACAAAGTGGGTGCAAAAGGCAAGCGAAGGGGAAGCAAATGGCAGGAGAAAACGCAGGACAAGGGTGGACGGAGTGGGCCACCCCACCCTCCAAAAAGGGGAAGGAAAAGGGTGGACGGAGTGGGCCACCCCACCCTCCAAAAAGGGGAAGGAAAACAGCCACAGGTGTCCTGTTGGTCACGCAGTGAATTCAACAGCAGCCTTCCTGGGGAGGGGGGAGACACCACACGCCACTCTCGCCCAGACAGCCTGCGAAAGGGATCCACACGAAAGGGATTAGGCGGGGGGAGTGGGGTGGACTAGAAGTAACATTCCTTGCCCCCAGACTGCAGACGGGGTGGGGAGGAATTTGCGAATGAAGCAGTGCCTGACATCCGCACCCCAAGCCGCCCTCCCCCCTCCCCAAGAGCCCAGTTTTGCGCTGGCTGCGGACTACGCGAAAGGAGTTGCATTTGGAGAGAATCCAGAGCGCAGCCCCGGCAAAAGTCCACTCATCCATGCCCGCCCAGCCCGCCTCCACCCGCCTTGCACAGTATGCCCTCCCCGGGAGCCTGCAAGCTGGACTGGGAATAAGAAAGTGCCTTCGCTGCCAGTAGCTCCAGGCACCCCCAGAGCGACTCCGGCACATCCCATCCATTCTCAAAGGCCTCCAGAGGCACCTGTCCACCCACTGTAGGCGGCCGGACGCACGTGGTCTTAATCCTCACTAAGTCCTGCGGCCTTGGCTCTCCCAGCGCCTTCCAAAGTGCAGGATGTGGTGATGGCTGAGCCCCTCTGGAAAAGCCATCAGCGATCCCCACCCTCCCCTGGTCCAGGTTGGCCTAAAAACTGCTGTACTTTCACCATCCCCTTGCCCCCTCCTCCTGGCGTCTTGGTGGTCTCCCATCCTATTGCTTTGCTTACAAATCTGAGTCTCCTTGCATGGAGAGAGTAGGCTTCCTCTGACACATGCACTTTGCCCTCCCACACCCACCATGAGCAACCTGGCTAAGGAGAGTAAGCACAGTAACAGCAGCCTCAAAGAAGAGGTAAGTGCAGCTGGGTGCCCCTCTGGGAAGCGAGGCTGCGCTGCAGGTGTTCTGTTCCAGCGATGAGCCACCAGAAAATATGCACACACATACTGATTTTACAACATTTAAGCTTTACTTCTAATATTTTCTTAGCATTGAGGTTTGGTTTT
The DNA here is from genome assembly GCA_023053685.1 of Diadophis punctatus similis. NCBI lineage: Eukaryota > Metazoa > Chordata > Lepidosauria > Squamata > Dipsadidae > Diadophis > Diadophis punctatus. Next base: position 659,995 of record JALIGW010000031.1, read on the forward strand.
TAAAAGTTCAGGGAAATCAGAAATAAGTCCTTTCCTGAGCCATCTTTTAATTAATGTCCTAACAATGGCCAGAGTCCAAGCACAACCAAAACAAACAGATCATTACTTTGATCATACAGACCTTCTTCACTGACTTACTGTGAGTTGGCAGGAAGCCCAGACATCAATTAGTCCCAACTGTCAGTTTGAAAATCATCTTTTAAAAAAGAATGTCCAAGAAAACAGGCCGAGCGAAAAAACTGGAACAAAACGAAAGTTGACTTCTGCAATGAATCATGACGTGACTAAGCCTTAAATAGTCTAAGGGCATGGCCAATTGTTCTACAGATCTATTCACGAAGAGACCTCCTCTTGTTTAACCACTCGTGTCTCCGAACAACCTGTGTGCCCTAGCATCAAGAAGAGGCTCCTCCTCATCTTCTGAGTCACTCATGTGCACCTCAGGAGGTGCAGAAGGCCATGGTTGGCTTTCAGCCTCTGACACCAAATCCTCTCCGACCTCCTCACTATCGGACTCGGGTGCCAGGTGCACGGGCCTATGGTACCGCGCCACAACCGCCTCTCGATCCTCGGGATCTGTTACCAGCTGCACGGGATGCAGACGGGACACAACAGCGGGGTCCTGGTGGATATAAAGTTCGGGTCTTTAACTGACATTTTTGTCTACTACCTTGCTAACTAGAAGTGCTTGAAGGGCATTTTCAGGAAGCAAATGGCAAAATGTCCATCCCATTAGGGTGAAAATTCCTTTCCTTTTGTATGTGCACCATTTGTACCTTTAATGAAATCTCTAGATTCTGCAGATGCCACTATGCTGGTGAAGGGAGTTGTACTTTTAATCCATTAGAATACTCTCTTCTGGAAATCTGTGTTATGGGATATGTAATACTGAATCCTAATGACTGAAAATGAGGGGACAAGGGGATAGATGGGGAAACTCATCAAATTTGCAGACGACACCAAGCTAGCAGGAATAGCCAACACTCCAGAAGATAGGCTTAAGATACAGAAGGATCTTGACAGACTTGAACATTGGGCACTATCTAACAAAATGAAATTCAATGGTGAACAAAGTAAGGTTCTATATTTAGGCAAGAAAAACAAAATGCACAGATACAGTATATGTGGTACCTTGCTCGATAGTAGTAACTGTGAGTGGGATCTTGGAGTCCTACTGGCAATCATTTAAATATGAGCCAGCAGTGTGCAGCAGCTGCCAAAAAAGCCAACACAATTCTTTTTTTTTCTTCCGGTAAAGGCATTTCGGAAGATTAATTAGCTGGCTCACTTCGGAGACAGTAAAAAAACTTTCTAGCTAGCCTAGGCGCCATAAATCTGTCAAGATTATTTTCTATGTACCACGTCTGCTACCATGTTAAGGAGAATAAATCTCCATAGAGGCGATGTTGATCTTTCTCTCGAAACTCAGACATTTAGAAATAAAGCCGAAGTTAAACGTCTAATAGAAAATATTCATTTTGGTACAAAAACAATAAATTCTGAATAGTTACATTCTTGCTAAATAAATGCGACCATTCCGGTCAGAGCCAAACCACAAGAGAACAATGGAGAATCAGGAATGCACACATGCGCATCAGGTCACATCACGTGTCCTGCTTGTATTGGAATGTACCATAATATTAGGATAGGGGTGCATCACCCTGCATAGACATACAACTGACAATATTCACTACGTGACAGGTACAGTATATGTGGTACCTTGCTCAATAGTAGTAACTGTGAGTGGGATCTTGGAGTCCTAGTGGACAATCATTTAAATATGAGCCAGCAGTGTGCAGCAGCTGCCAAAAAAGCCAACACAGTTCTAGGCTGCATAAACAGAGGGATAGAATCAAGATCATGTGAAGTGTTAATACCACTTTATAATGCTTTGGTAAGGCCACATTTGGAATATTGCATCCAGTTTTGGTCGCCACATGTAAAAAAGATGTGGAGTCTCTAGAAAGAGTACAGAGAAGACCAAATAGAACATTATAAAATACCAAAGGAATAACCTTTTCTTATCAGTTGCAGCAAAGAGAGTAAGATATACTTTGTCTATTTATGTACTGTATATTTAGTGGCAGATCAAGAAACAGAAAGCTGTAAACTTTCAGAATGCACTGCAATCATGGAAAGAGAACAGGGCTGCCTTTGGCCGATTTCTGTTATGATAGCCCTGCTGATGAAGTAAATGACTTTTTCCTGCTGTGGAGCAAAACAAGTTCCATGAAAGGAAACCTCAACAGGACTTTCCTCTCTTCCACAGTCATAACTAGGAAGGATCACTTGGAGGTAGGCTACTCAGCACTTGACGTCTGCACATTGTGCCCACAGCAAGTGGAATCTATGGCTTGGGCCATTGGTCGAGTATGGTTGAAAGGGGAAAGAGCTTGTGCAAACTGAAGAGTCAGCCCAGAGTCTGAGGCTTAGCAGAACCAGTTCGTGGAAGATTCAGGAGCAAGATATGATCAGCTCCATTTATTGCCCTCAAAGCTTCCTACTCCAGCAGCACACAAAATATACAAGAGATCATACCTAGAGAAAAGTTCACATTTTCTGTGACAATTGCTGCTACTTTTCCAAGTAGTTTTTAATGTAAACAAATATACCGTGACATTCCTGAATTGTCCAAAAAGAGTAAAGGCTTCCAAAAATTCTGAATTCCTCAGTGAAATCTGGATTCTGATATCAAAACATTCTTCAGTCACCACTCTCATATTTTGCTGTAAGTCTATGTGTAATTCAATATTATTTGCTGTTCACTTTTAAACATTTCTTTATGTAAAAAATCTTTTTAAAACATATATACCATCTTCCAAACCCAGGTTATCCCAGAGTAGCTTACAACATAATGACAACAAAAAAGTATCTTACTTGATAACATGTCTGTTTATTGAATATTTTTAGGATCAGAAAAAGAACACAAATGGACTACAGAAACCAATTATATTCACAAGCATACACATGCGTGCACACTCACGCACATGCACAATACGTCTATATGATTGTGACAAGAAAATTGCTGGTAAAAACTGGAGGCACCCTGTTCATCAATATTTTGAATCCATTTGTAAACTAGTTGATGCAGGTGCATCACAAGCAGGATACTGTAAGCCAGCAGTCTCCAATCTTTCTGGCTCAGCGGACTGGTGTAAGGGGATGGTTTTGTGAGCACAATGTGCCATTTTCACAAATGCAGCTTTACACATGCATGCCCACCACTTCCATGGCCCAGTTCCCAATGGGTTGCAGTCCAGCACTGGGCTGAGGAACTAGTGGTTGGGGACCCCTGCTATAAGCAAACCATACTTTTTTGGGATTTGGCTCTGAATCTATAATTCAGAACTCTATACTATTTTGGCTGAGTATGATTCTGTTCTGATTGCTGCTGGAAGACTTCCAGGGAATATCAGGTTATAATCCCTGTAGAAAAGGAATTGAAGAAGAGAACCAATGCTAACCCTTCTGTAGTGCTGTCTATGAAATTATAGTGGAGTCACCAGGAATACTTGTTATTGACTCAAAAAAGAATTTAAAATTAAATATCAGGTGCATCTGCCCCCCCCCCCCCAATTAGAAACTGCATTGTTTGCATCTTATTTTCCAAATTTCCAAATTTCAAAGTTATTTGAAAAATAACTTACAAGTAGGAGGATAAAGCACTGAAAGAAACAAATAGACAAAGGTCATGAAACATATTAACATGCAATAATGAATATTTAAAAATATATTACAACTATGTTGTCACAAAATTTGAAGACCAATTTAAAATACATATAATTTTCATTTGTTATACAATCTACTCTTACAATAGAAAACTGAATGAAGATCTAGTATTAAAACTACAGCATTTTATACTCTCACAATCTTAACCAAATACATGGTTAAATATATTTATCTTCCAGTATAACTGCAAAATATCTGTGTATATATATATATATACTCTGCAAAATGCATATCGTGTAGTCAAGGTTCAGTAACTAGGGAAGGAGTAATCTGCTTCCCCAGCAATGTCTTTTGCAAAGCAATGATCATTTAGCATTTTTCTCCAAAGCAGAGTACTCCGTTTCTGAAACCTTGGAAGTATCAATCAGCTTTGTAAGGCCAGTTTTAGCTGAGTATTTAAAGATAAATGCCTTCATGAGTTCATACTTGTAGTTTTGATTAATAAAGCTATAGAGGATAGGATTGATGCAACAATGAACCAGAGAGAAGCACTGAGTAACGTGAAGAGCTGCATAAAGGAAGTTCTCCATTTGACAACTGAAGGTTATAAAATGGAAGGCCAACAAGAAGTCAAGCAAGACAACTATGTGGTATGGCAGCCAACAGACAAGAAATACAAGGACATAGGAAAAAATAATTTTCACATTACTCTTCCTCTCTTGATTATTAGAGGCCAATACAGCTGCGGCTAAAAGACAATTGGAAATAGCAATGAGAGGAAAAGGAATGACAAAACCTAAAATAACAGAGGTGAGCTCTATGCCAGCTAGCCACTCCTTTGCAGTCTCCTCTGGATAGACAGGACGACAATAGGTTTCATTGTTGGAGGAAACCGTCTTAAGGTAATAGGTATCAGGAAGGGCTGCAAAGAAGGCAAAGAGCCATACCAAGATGCAAATGCAACAACGGACTCTCTTCTTTTTAACACTGCTGGCAGGTTGGAAGTACGCAACTGAGAGGTAACGATCCACACTCATACATGTCAGGAAGAAGATGCTGCCATATAGATTGATGGAGAACACAAGGTGAGCTATCTTGCATGAGATTTCCCCCATGTTCCACTGGCTGTGTTGAACAAAGGAGACTACCCAGATGGGAAGAGTGATGATCACACAAAGGTCAGCAACAGCAAGGTTGAAGATGTATAAGTGAGTTTCATAGCCAGTAATTTTTGTTTGAAAATTCATCCAGACAACCACAAAATTGGCCACTAAGCCAATCATAAAAATAAAGATATACAAAAAGGAGAGGGTATAGAGCAGAGCACTTTTGTTAAGCACATTTGGGCACAACAAGGAATCCACAGTGATACACTCTCCATTGTTGCAGGTTACATTGGTTTCATTGAGATTCTCCACTTCCAGAAGATTGAATATTGGAGGCATGTCAATAGTATTCATTGCAGATGATTTTTGATGAAAGGAGTCTGAAAAAAAGAGCAAAAAAAGACAACATGAGCAATTTAGTTGAATAGACATTATTTGCAGTTGCTTTTATGAATTTCACAAAAGTACTGCAAGTTTTGGCTTGGCAGAATTTTATACATACCATTGTGTAAATAATTTTAATTTCAACAAACTGCAGATATGGAATAAGGAAGACCCAAAACTGTAAGCTGTATGAAAAAGAAACAACACTAATAGTCCTATTCTTATCAGGAAAAATAAGGTTAAGAGACATTCTCATTCCTTGGACAAGAGGACAATAACTCTTTTAAACTGGTCAGGGTAATCACCATTGATTTATGGTGCTAGCAGCTTTTTCTATTTTCTATTCTACTGGAGTAAAAGTGGAGATTATGCAGGGAGGGGGAAATTTCAGAACAAAATAGTACAACCATCCCCTAAGTCAAGCTGAAAGCCTAGTGCCGTGGTGGCGAACCTATGGCACGCGTGCCACAGGTGGCACGCGTAGCCATTTTCGCCTGGCACGCCACAGGTCCGTCGCTCTACTTCCGGGTTTCTGGCGCGCATGCGCAGAGCTACCCGAAACCCGAAACCGAAACTGAACTTCGGCTTCTTCACTTCGGCTAAGCGTCGGCGGAGGGGGGAGGGCGAGGGCGATGAATATTGATGAGGCTGCTCCGGCTCTATTGTGCAATTGGAGCGGCGAGGTGAAGGCGCAGGCAGAATGGAGGTGGGAAGCTGCGTGGCGCTCGTAAGGCTGGCGCTTCAGCCACAGCAGTAGCCAGCCGCCGCCGCCTGCACGGGGGGGCTTTCTTTCAGTCCGCCCGGGCCGTCGCCTTCCACCTCACCCTCCTCTCCCGTGCCTCGCAGCCAAGGCGGGCAGCCACCATGGAACCGGGACAGAAGCAGCTGTAAGGGAGAAGCGGAGCCCCCCTCCCCAGCCTCCCGAGGAAGAAGACGAGCGAGAGCGGCTCGCCCCTGACCTTCCTCCTCGCTCCGCCATGCAGAGAGGCCCCCGCTCCGTGAGGTAATTGTCCAGGGCCATTTTAACGCTTGGAAAACGGGTGTGTGTGTGTGTCTGTGCTTGGTGCTCGAGGCTGGGGGCTAGATTGAGCGAATGGCCGGGTGGGTTCCCTTTCAGGGAGGGGGGAGGCGGTTTTTTAACCCGCGGAGGGGTTTGCTCCTGTTGGCCAGGAGGATCTCTCCCTCCTTTCCCTCATCCGGATTCCATTTCTTCTCCCCCCACCCAGCCGCCTTTCTTTGGTTTTGGCTCTTAGGGGTTCCTGGGTGGGCGCGTGGACCGGGGACGGAGCGCCGCACGGGCGGAATGAGCGCGGCCGCGCCGGCTTTGGCGGCTGTTGCCTTATCCCGACCCCAGGCTGAGTTGGGGGATTGTTTGTGCTGCTCCAGATCTTGTCCGTTGGTTTGGGGGCTTGGAAGCGAAGGTGTGTGCCTCGAAATAGGCGGCGGCGTGTGCCAGGGACCGACCCCTTGGTGGTTATCATTTTGATCGTCTGGGAATAGGGGTCATTTGGGGGGGGCATGAAGAGTGGTTCGGGCTGTCTTGAGATCCTATTCGGGGGGGGGAGTTCTTGGTGTACTTTTGATTGCATCTTTCTTCTGTTTTGTATATCCGTGGTGGTCTTTTGCCTTCTTAGGTCTTGTTTTTGAACTTTTAAAATCTTTAAATGTTATTTTTTATTGGTGAGGGTGGCTGGCTGCTGCCCGGCAGCAGGAGGAGGAGGGGGCGGTTGCGCAGGCTGGGCGGCTCGCGCAACCGCCCCCTCCTTCTCCTGCTGCCAGCCTCACGCTCCTGCTGCTGCCCGGAGTGCGAGGCTGGCAGCAGGAGGAGGAGGGGGCCGTTGCGCGTGCGCAGTAGATGTGCGCATGCGCAGTGTGGGCGCGTGCATGTGGGTGTGGGTGTGCATGCACAGGGGGGGCACGCATTGCATTTTGGGTAGTGGCACGCGGGAGCGCTGGTGGGTGTGCCCGCGTATTTTTGGCACGCGAGCCGAAAAAGGTTAGCCACCGCTGGCCTAGTGATTATGTGGACACACCCTTGTTTTCTTGGCAAACAATATAGTAATTTGCAATTGTCTTCTGGAAAAGTTTCCCCCCCCCAAATTCCCAGCCTCGTCTACAGCCTTTGGACTTCCTTGTTTGGACTTTTCATTTTTGAATTTTGAGCAAGATAATCATAATTATTTTTTGTTGTGCCTCCTTTGGCATCACTCTTATGTATATCGGATTTCACTCCAAAACCTCTTGTAAGCATTTACTCACAGGTTTTAGTATTCAAACAATAGAAATATATGAGTCTTCTTTTTTGTTGTGTTTTGAATTAGTTAGGTGAGAGCAGAGACAGCAGACATGCAGAAGCGGGGTTTCCTGAATAATCTAATTAAAAGCCTTTAAAAAACGCTAAACATGCAGAGAATAGCAACCATAGGAAAAAGAGTGAATGGAGGAAAAGGCTGGACTTGGAGAGAAGAGAAATCTTGGAAATCAAACATTTATTTGGAGATAGTGCAGCAGACCACCTGAGCAGCGGCATCCACAGCAGCAGCTGAGAGCAGCAGGACAGACCAGCTAAATGGAGCAGAGTGCCCAAATCAGCACATTCAGAGGTGTTATTCAGCCGGTTCGGACCGGTTCGCCTCAACCGGTAGCAGAAATTTTAACTAGTTTGCCGAACCGGCAAATACCACCTCTGGCTGGCCCCGCCCCGCCTGCCCGGTCACCACTCCCCCTGCCCGCCATGCCCACCCACCACTCGCCACTTGCTATGCTCGCCCGCTCCACCCATGTGGTATATATTTTGCCTTCGCCACGCAGCCCAGCTAATTGCCTTGCCTCCTTTGACGTGGGGGGAGGGGGGACCATAAAGGGACAGGCCGCAGGAGCTGCCTTTTCTGCAGGTTCTGTGGGCGTGGCTTGGTGGGGTGATGTCAAGTTGGCCATGCCCACTCTACCTTACTGTGAGTGAAATTGTTGGCCACACCCACTCAGTCACATGATCCCATCAAACCACGCCCACAGAACCGGCAGTAAAAAAAATTGAATCCCACTGAATTGTACCTGAAAACTCCGGCAGTGGCCAGACAACCAAAAGGGCAAAAATCAGGGGAGGAAAAGGATAAGTACAAAACACTTGTGCATAGGGAAGAAAGGGATAAACGTTCAAGGCAGGAAGTAGAGGGTTTGTTGACCCTGAAGATTATATATGTGTAGCCATATTTTATTGTAACCTTTGTCTATTTCTTCTTAGTTTTTTAGGTTTGCAAGTAAAGGAACTTAATGGTATTTCAGGCTCGCCACTCTCTAGCTGTTGAAAAGGGGGTTACTTAGATAAAGGGGGAATGTTATGTCTAGGTAGCATTCCTTCCCGTGGGAACAGAGAAGATGCCTGCAGCTGGAGGAAGGTGGAGTTTGGAGTCACTGGACTGATGGACTGAGAATTGATTGGAGATTGTGACTCAGGGGAGAAGTTTCAAAGTTTTGCTTTTTATTGGGTGCAATTCCAGATCCTGGCCAGTCGAAATTACACCAAGTCCTTGCCAATTTGATAAATTCCTAACAAACAGACTTTGATGGAAAATGGATGCCTTGGACTTTATTTCATGGGACATGTTACTTGGAAGCTTAACAGGATTAAGAGCAAAGCATCTAGAAAACAGCCTGAGATATCCAACAAAGAAGTGCATATTACTTCATAAAAGGCCAAGAACTCTTGTAAATTCTTAAATTTTTACTCACTTTTGTTGCCAGCAGTTTAGACATTAATGGCTGTGTGTTGTGTTATTTTGAGGGGACAGCACATTTACACTGTTATACAAGCTGTATACTCAGTACTTTATATTGTAGCCAAGTGTCATTTCTCCAGTGCTGTCACATGAAAAGATATACTTACCGTATTTTTCGGAATATAAGATGCACCTTTTTGCCCCCCAAAAGAGGGTGGAAATGTCGGTGCGTCTTATACACCGAATACAGCCATTTTTGGCCTCCCAAAGCCCCACCCCCGCATCCCATTTTTGCGAAAACAGGCCGGTTTTTGCAAAAATGGGGGCGTTTTTGCCTTCCCCCACCCCCTAGGAGTGCTCTGCAGGCTTCCCAAACTCTCTGCATGCCCTGTTTTTGCAAAAAAACCGAGCGAAAAACAGGCCTTTTTTGCAAAAACTGGAGTGTTTTTGCCTTCTAATTACCCCATCTAGCATGACTGGAGGAGGAATTCCGGGAGTTGAAGTCCACTAGTCTTAAAGCTGTCAAGTTTGAAGACTCCTGGGTTAGGGGTGCAAGGGTCTTCAAACTTGGCAAGTTTAAGACTTGTGGACTTCAACTCCCATTCCTGAGCTAGCATGACTGGAGGAGGAATTATGGGAGTTGAAGTCCATTAGTCTTAAAGCTGTCAAGTTTGAAGTTTGTAAAAAGTATACATGGTTGTAAAAAGTGTACATGGTTGTAAAAAGTATTATGCTACACTGGTATTTTATTAAATAATATATTACTACACTATTTGGTTCAGAATACTTTTTTCCTTGTTTTCCTCCTCTAAAATCTAGGTGCGTCTTATACTCTGGTGCGTCTTATACTCCGAAAAATACAGTAAATATTTACAGAATATGAGGGGGTGTACTCACTTCTGTGACATACTGTATATAGTTGCCATTACTAAAACTTGGTAGGATGAAACTCATGACTGGAATGTAGTGATTGAAGGATACAAACTACTGTGTTTCAATCGGATTGATCTGGAGCTCTTTTATTGGCTGCAGAGGCCTTTCCTGAAGGCCTCTGATGGCTAAATGCGGCTCGGGGGGGGGGGAACCACATGCATACCACATGCATCAATCCAGAGCCTGTTTGTTGGCTGCAGAGGCCTTTTCTGAATGCCTCTGAAGATGAAACGAGGCCAGGGGGTGTCGCACGTGTCAATCTGGAGCCCGTTTCTTGGCTTGCAGAGGCGTTTCCTGAAGGCCTCTGATGGCAAAACAGAGGCTGGGGGCAATGAGTGCAAGTGGTGACAAGTGGCCGCAGAAGTGGGCCGGCAAGGCGAGGAAGGTATCAGGGTGTGCGAGGCCTGGCTGCAACTCTCTGAAGGCAAGCAGCTCAACCCCCCATCTCGAACCTCACTTGATTTTTACCCGTGCACCTCACCCCACCCTGTGCAACCAGGTGCAATGGATTAGGCAGGGTCATAACTAGGGCTTATTTTGGAGGGGCAGGGCTTATATTGGCTACACATGTAAAAATCAAGCTAGGGCTTATTTTGGGGATAGGTCTTATTTTCAGGGAAACACAGTATTCAAAAGAAATAGACCTAACAAAAAAGGAGGTGGAGTTGCATTTTATATAAAAGATCACTATATCTCTACAGAAATACACAAAACCAAGGATGAAAAGTTCTTAGAATCCACACAGGTCAATATAAAACGGAAGAAATGACATTGCTATAGGCATATACTACAGGCCACCCAACCAAGCAGAAGAAATAGATGAACCTTTTTCTAATCAATTAACAAATGTATGTAGGAAACATACCACAGAAGTAATGGGAGACTTTAACTACCCTGATATCAATTGGGAGACAAACTGCAGCAAGTGGGCAATTGAAGAGATTCCTAACCAACTTAGCTGACAACTTTGTCATCCAAAAGGTAGAGGAGGGAACTACAGGAAGCTATACTTGACCTAATTCTTATTAATAGAGAAGAAGTGATAGAGGGAGTTGAACTTCCCAGAACGTTGGGTGAAAGTGACCACGTCATACTGAAATTCAATATAAGGCAAACACAAGCAATGGAATATAATCCAACTAGTGTCTTAAACTTTAAAAGAGCTGATTTTAACAAACTCAAATGGACCATAAGAAAAATTCCACGGATAAAAATCCTAAAGGGGAGAACAACTCAAGAAGCATGGGAAACTCTGAAAAATATAATCATAAAAGCCTAGTCCAACACAATGCCAGTGAAAAAGAAAACAAAAAATCCAAGAAGAAACCAGCATGGTTGCACAAAGATCTCTCTGACAAACTAAAAGAAAAAAAAGGATAAGTACAAAAAATGAAAAGAGGGACGCTTAACTAAGGCAAAATATCAGCAGATAGCCCGAATCTGCCCAAGATGAAGTCAAGAAAACAAATGCTCAGAATAAACAGATTTGCAACAAAAATCAAAGATAATTTTTAAAAGTTTCTTTCAACATGGAAATAACAAGAAAAAAGTCAAGGAAATAATTGGTTTCCTTGCGAGAGAGGGAGAGAGAAGATGGCAAGGAAGTAACAGAGAAAACAGAGCTACTTAATTCATTCTTTGCATCAGTTTTCACACAAGAAGAAACTATAGCCCGACATACCAAAAATGTAACTCTAAGACAGGCTAGAAATAAAAATTAAAATAAACAAAAAAAAAATGGTAAGAGAACACCTGTCTGATCTTGATGAATATAAATCACCAAGACCTGATGGATTACATCCCAGAGTTCTAAAGGAGCTGGCAGATGTTATCTCAGAACCATTATACAATATCTTTCAAAAATTCTGGCGCACTGGGGAACTACCAGAGAATTTGAAAAGAGCTGATGTGATTCCCATCTTCAAATAAGTGGAAAAAAACAGACCCAGGAAACTACAGACCAATCAGCCAAACATCAATACTTGGGAAGATACTAGAAAAAATAATGAAAAAACAGATTTGTGAACATCTATATACAAATAAAGTTATAATTAGTAGTCAGCACAGATCTGTTAAAAACAGGTCATGCCAACCCACTCCTATTTCATTCTTTGACAAAGTGATTAAATTAGACGACCTGTGAAAATATAAAACATATTAAGAATGGTTGCAGAATTTGGGTTTGGCTAGTTTAGAGAAAAGAATGACTAGATGAGACATGATAGCAGTATTTGAGAGGCTACCAGAAAGAGGAGGGGGTCAATTCAGGGGTGAAATGCTCCTGGTTTGGACACGTTCTTGCGTACCGGTAGCGGCGGCCCATGGTTCGGAGAACCGGTAGTGACGGTTGGCTGGCCATGGCCCCATGTTCCCGGGTCGCCACTCGCTCGCCCTGCAAGTGGATGTTCCCGGGCTGCTGCACATGCGCACTGCAGTGCTGGTGTTCCCTCATGACATCAGGCTAGGCAAGGCCGACGCTGGCAGTGGGGGGAGGGGGAAGACCCATCCGTCCGCCTGCCTTCCCCTCCGCCTCCGGTGTAGAAGGCTGATGCTCGCGGTGGGAGGGGGGGAAGGAAGACCTGCTGTGCTCTTTCCGGGCATGGTGAAGTTCCGGGATGGCAGAGAGCTTGCTTGCTTGGTCTCTCCGAAGCAAGTTCTGCTGCCACTGCTGGCTCTCCCAAGCCAGCTCTCCGCCATCCCGAAACTGCGCCGTAGCAGAAGGTAATGCCGACGCTGGCAGTGGGGGGTGGAGGAAGACCCGCTGCGCTCTTCCCTGGCACGGTGAAGTTACGGGATGGCAGAGAGCTTGCTTGCTTGGGCTCTCCGAAGCAAGTTCTGCTGCTGCCAGCTCTCCGAAGCCAGCTCTCTGCCATCCCGAAACCACACCACTGCCAAAGCAGAAGAAGGTAAGGCCGAAGCTGGCACGGGGGAAAAGACCCGCTGTGCTCTTCCCTGGTGTGGCGAAGTTCTGGGATGGCGGAGAGCTTGCGTGCTTGGGTTCTCCGAAGCAAGTTCTGCCGCCACCGCTGGCTCTCCCAAGCCAGCTCTCCGCTATCCTGAAACCGTGCTGCTGCCGCCACCACAGAAGCAGAAGAAGATAAGGCTGCCGCTGGCGGTAGGGGAGGAGAAAGACCCGCTGTGCTCTTCCCTGGTGTAGCGAAGTTCCGGGATAGCAGAGTGTTTGCTTGCTTGGGCTCTCCGAAGCAAGTTCTGCTGCCGCCGCTGGCTCTTCCAAGCCAGCTCTCCACCATCCCAAAACTGTGCCACCACCGCAGAAGCAGAAGAAGGTAAGGCCGATGCTGGCGATGGGGGGGAGGAAGACCCGCTGCGCTCTTCCCTGGCGCGGTGAAGTTCTGGGATGGCGCTCTGCCACTGCCTCTCCCAAGCAAGCTCTCTGCCATCCCGGAACTGTGCCGCACTGGAAAACACGCTGAAGGCGGCAGCGGAACTGCGCTGCCCCGGACCCGCTCAACCATGCTTCTTCTAGCCCATCCGCCCCACGGCGTGAACGAGACAATCGGGCACGCCTCCCCGCCCGCCCTTCCTCACCGAGTGCTGCACCCACGGCTCTGCCCTGCCCAGCTCTGCCCGCCGCCACTTCCCGGGAGACTGCCGGAGCGAGGGGTGGGCGGGAGCACTCATGGGGCCAGCGGGCACTCGGCTTACCTTCCTGTCAAGGTTCGGAGACCACACGGCATGCCCATCCGCCGGCTCTCCAAGCAGCACTGTCTCCCTGCCCCACCAAGGCCCCTGCCAGCCCCGGAGCCTGAGGCCGGCGGAGCTCTGTAGGTGCGTGCCCCGATGCTGCCCGGCCTGCAAAGATCCTGGAGCTGAAACCAGGAAGGCGAGAGGGGCGGCGGCGGCAGTGCCCTCCCAGTGCACTTTCTTCCTTCTCCCGCCGCCGAGAAGAGAGAAAGAGAAAGAAAGAGGGAGATAGAGACAAGAAAGAAAGGAAGGAAGGAAGGAAGGAAGGAAGGAAGGAAGGAAGGAAGGAAGGAAGGAAGGAAGGAAGGAAAGGAAAGGAAAGGAGGAAAGGAAAGAAGGAGGAAAGGAAAGAAGGAGGAAAGGAAAGGAAAGAAGGTGGAAAGGAAAGAAGGAGAGGAGATGAGAAAGAAAGAGAAAGAAAAAGAAAGACTTACTTATGACCACAATTGAGGCCAAAATTTTGGTTGCTAAGCAAGAGTGTTGTTAAGTGAGTTTCACATTTTACAAGTTGGCCACGCCCACCTGGTCACCAAACACGCCCACCCAGTCACCTGATCACCAAACCATGCCCACCTGAAGCCACACCCAGCTGACCTCCAAGCCACACCCATAAAATAAGCCACACCCACAGAACTGATACAGAAAATTTTCATATTTCACCATTGGGTTAGTTTATTTTCCAAAGCACCAGAGGGCAGAACAAGAAACAATAGATGGAAGCTAATCAAGGAGAGAAGAAACCTGGAATTAAGGAGGAACTTCCTAACAGTGAGGACAATTAACTAGTGGAACAGCTTGCCATCAGAAGTTATGGGTGCTTCATCATTGGAGGTTTTTAAAAAGAGATTGGACAATCACTTATCTGAAAGAGTCTCTTGCTTTAGCAGGGGGTTGGACTAGAAGACCTCCAAGTTCCTTCCAGTTCTATTCTTATTGATTGGTTGTTTCTGTCTGTGTTCCTAGATGGTTTGTTCTTCATGATAGAAAAAAAACCTCTCTCTAGGACACAGAGGGTTCTAGGTGGCATAGCATCAGGATAGGGACCACTACAACATTGTCACTAAATATGGCATTTCCCTAGAATAAGAATGAATACTTAAAAGCAAATCAACTGTCTGAAGCAGAACACACATCTCCATTCTATATTCAAGATTTGGTCTGTTGTGTTTGCTATTTTTTTATCTGCTTTCTTTATTGATTTCACTGTGATTTCTTTGACTGCTTTAAGGCATCCAGTCATAAGAAGTCAAGTGGCATACAAGTTTAGTTAGTTATTATTAAAACTATTAAGATTTATGCATTGGGAAGAACTTCCGGTTTGACACCACGTCGGTGTGGAGCAGCGAGCGGAGCTCCGGGAGCTGCTACCATATTTTCTGCGATTTTTGTAGGCCTGAAGGTGAAGCTGATCTTGGAGGGACCAGCGGCGGAGAGGGGAAGCCTCGAGGCATCTGGGGAGAGGGGCAATTTCCCCAGATAGCGAGAGGAGACCCCGCGATCCGATCGTAGAAGAAATCGACTCCTGAGCCGATCCGGAGGTGTGGCAGAGGGATGAGAGGGAGGAAGCATTGAGTGGAAAGCAGCTGAGACGAGTGCTGAGAAAGCTAAATAAAGTGGATCTTTAACATCTATAAGGTGGAAAAAGGAGAGCCCTTTTGGTGGTGTTGGAAGGACCACGAGTGACAGATGCCTGAAGTGTAAAAGTGACGAAGTAAAAGTGAAGCGGAATGAAAATGGCAAAAACGGGATTTGAAAGATCAATAAAAAGGAAGAGAGGAGAGCTACAAACCGTGCTGCGAAAGAACTGGTTGGAAGAAGACTGTGATAAAAAGGGATAACAGAAAATACAGAAAGGAAGAGAAAGTGAGAGAAAGTTGGTGGAAGTAGAAGGGGAACATTTGAAAGCAACTGGAAACTGACAATGCAAAAAGACTGGGTGACATTTTGGAAGGAAAGAGAAGTACAGAGTCTGAAAATAGTGAAGACTGGTAACTATACTGAACAAAGAAATTTACAATTCTAAAAATATATAAAAGAATAATGAGATGGACTATATGTACTAAGTAGCTACAGAAAATAAGATATATAAGCAGATTATTTGTTTTTGTTATACATATTTAATATCTCTGAAATAGTGCATTGAGCTGGAAAATAACATTTTTCTATATATATGGGTGAAAACTGAACTGTAAAGTTAAATAGATATACTCTTGTTAAGATTATTAATGGAATATCAGTAAAAAAATTAGGGAAGGGTGTGGTTTGCTGAGAATAAGTGTCTTGGATTAACAACGAATGAAATAGAATAAGGAGATTGACTGTGATACCTTTATACAGATTGTAGAGTTAAATACAGATTGGATTCATAACTAAATTATAATTAATATATTATATACGGTACATACAGTAAATAAAATAAGGAAATTGACTGTGATAATTTATATAAAGATTTTAGAGTTAAATACGGAATAGATTTATAATTAATGTATAATTAATATTATATATGGTATATTGGAATAGAGCTTGGGAGATTGTAAAGATGACTAGTACTACGGTATCACTACGGTTTCCAAAACAGGGAAAAAAACAATTGTAGCTAAACCCCCCCCCCGTACCATAGAAAGTATGATAGGTGAGAAAGCAGGTACTACTATGAATTTACAGACTATGCAGTCCACATTAATGGGGCTGCAAGAAATGATGTTTAAAATGCAAGAATCTATGGATAGACACCATGAGGGGTTGAGAGAGGATATGGGAGAAATGAAAGGAAATATTAGAAAAGTGGATGATCGAATGGGAAACCTAGAGGAAAAAATGGGAACAATCCAAGAAGCACTGATAAACAATGAAAAAAGAATGAAAACAATGGAAGGGAAAACTGAAATAATGGATCAGAGACTAGAGAGAAATGAGAGATTAGAGACAGTAAACAGGAACCTTGAGGCAGCCATTGCACATCTGGAAATTGAGAAAGCAGCTTTCTACTTGAGATTCCAGAACATTCCAGAGGACAAGGACAAAAACCTCCCTGAAAAATGGCGGAGATAATAGCTGGCTTGAGAAACCAAATGAAGCAAGAAATTAGAGGAGAAATGGATGAGGTTTGTAGATTGCACACTAATTATGCTCGTAGGCATAAGTTGCCTAGAGAAGTGGACATAAGATTTATTTTTTAAAAAAGAGACGAAATATATAACATCTCTAGAGAGAATACTCTCACCTTTAAAGGGAAAGAAATAATAATACTCAGACAAATCCCCAGGAGAGTCAGAGATAAAAGAAAAGCATACAACTTCTTGTCCTCACAACTGATAAGGTAAAATATATTTCAATGGTTAATCCCTGAGGGAATGTTGATCTCAATAGCAGATAAAAAATATAGGATAACCTCAGTGGAGGAGGCCAAAGAGTTTCATGAAGAATATTTTAAGGGTGAGGAAGAATTAGAGACTAAAGATGAGGGAGACAGAGTGAATTCGGAGGAGCAAAGCTCTGAAGATACAATGATAGATCAGGAGAAGGGAGAGAAGAAAAAGATAGATAAATATGAAAGAGATGGCGCCAGAATGAGAGCACAGACAGAGTATAGGAGGGGAGGTAAAAAAAACGTAAATTGAAGAATTGAAGGATGGAGAAATAAACATCATTTCTATGAACATTAATGGATTGAATTCATTATTTAAACGAAAAAGAATATTATTTAGACTTGCAAAATTGAATACTGATATTACGTGTCTTCAGGAGGTCCATATTAAGAGAGACCAAAACAATATTTTGGAACATTCTAAATTGGGTATACTATACTCGGCTTTATCAAAAGTCAAGAAAAGAGGATTGGTAGTGTACATTTAAAAATGGCTTAAACCAGAACTGATTTACAGAGACGAAGAAGGCAGAATTCTAATAGTGGACATAACAACAGGGTATAAGAAATTATTATTGGCAGTGATCTATGCGCCAAATACAAACCAGAAAGTGTTTTATTCGAGTTTACATAAAAAATTGCTAGAATTACAATGGGATAATATTTGCATAATTGGAGACTTTAATGCTGTAGCAGATGAAAGAAAAGACCACAAAGGTAAGGGGGGGAAAATGAGGCGAAGATTACCTGGTTCATTCAAAGAAATGAGACAAGAATTTGACCTGATAGATGGATGGCGTTACTCAAATCCAGATGGTAGACAATATACTTTCTTTTCCCACCCACATAAAACATGGTGAAGAATAGACATGGCATGGTTAAACCCAAAGTTAATAAATGAAACAATGGAATTAGATATACTCCCCAACGCTTGGGGAGACCATAATCTGCTGATGATAAAATGGAAAGGACAAGTTAGGAGGAAAAAAGCGAGGTGGTCACTAGATCGAAGAGTAATGCAGGAAAAAGATTACAAAGAAATGATAAAGAAAGAACTGGAATACTTTTTTAAATTTAATACCAAGGAACACACCTCCACACAAAATTTGTGGGACACAACCAAGGAGTATATTAGAGGGCTAACCATTACATATGTAGCTAATCGCAACAAACAAAAGAGGAAACATCAAAGTCAACTATACACAAAACTTAAGAGAACTAGAGAACAAATTACAGAATGATCCAAAGGAAGGTAAAATTAAGGAAGAGCTAATTATAACCAAACATGAAATTAATTTGATAACCGAAGAAGAATTGGCAAGAAAAATCAAAATGTCCAAACAAAATTACTTTGAATCTGCAAATAAACCAGGAAGATGGTTAGCCTATAAACTCAGAAAAGAGAGGGCAGAGAGATCAATTGAACAGTTAGTAGTTCACAGTAGGCAGGACGAAAAAAAAGCTATCAGCCAAAATTTCTTTACCAAACTATATAAGAAAGAGGAGATTAAACAAGAAGATATTAAAGATTACCTGAAGGAAACAGATTTGCCAATCGTGTCGGAGGATAGGACCATGTTAAATAAATAACTATAACAGAAATTAGAAATGCCATTAATAAACAAAAAAATAACAAAACACCAGGACCGGATGGGATACCTTCAGAGTTTTACAGAAAACTTCAAGATAAATTGGAAATTATAATGTTAAATATCTATAATGAGGCAATGGAGAAAGCAAAGATTCCGGAATCATGGAAAGAAGCCTACATCACGTTAATACCTAAAGAGGACACAGATAAATTACTGATTAAAAATTACAGACCAATATCGCTCTTAAATACAGACTATAAGATACTTGCCACAATTGTTGCTGAAAGACTAAAAAAAAATACTAAACAAATTAATACATTCAGATCAGAACGGATTCTTACCCAACAGACAGATTAGAAACAACATTAGATTTATTTATTTATTTATTTATTTATTTATTTAATTTATTTATTTATTTATTATTAAATTTATATACCGCCCTTCTCCAGGGAACTCAGGGCGGTGAACAGCCAAGTAAAAACACAATATAAACATTAAAATATGTATACATTTAAAAGAAAATATTAGATGTGGCCCTGATTTAAAACAATACAATTAAAATTTGGTAAAATCTTAAAAACCCCAAAAACTTTTTCACGCCAGCCCGGCTTGATAAAAATAGTAAGTCTTGAGGGCACGGTGGAAGGTGGCCAGGTCATGAATAGTTCTTAAATCTAGAGGGAGCTGATTCCAGAGGGTGGGTGGTCCCACAGAGAAGGCCCTCTCCCTGGGTGTCACCAGCCTACACTGCTTGGCTGATGGCACCCCGAGGAGGCCCTCTCTGTGGGAGTGCACTGGTCGATGGGAGGTAGTTTGTGGCAGCAGGCGGTCTTGGAGATACCTAGGTCCAATGCCATGGAGCACTTTAAAGGTAGTAACTAGCACCTTGAAGCGCACCTGGTAGACCACCGAAAGCCAGTGCAGCTCGTGCAGGAGGGGTGTTATATGGGAGCACCAATTAGCCCCCGAAACCACCCGCGCGACTGCATTCTGGACCAACTGGAGCCTCCGGATGCTCTTCATGGGGAGCCCCATGTAGAGAGCATTACAGTAGTCCAGATGCGACGTGACGAGGGCATGAGTGACTGTGCACAGGGAATCCCGATCCAGAAAGGGCTGCAACTGGCATATCAGGCGGATCTGATAAAAGGCTGCCCTGGTCACAGCTGTCAGATGGTCCTCTAAGGACAGCTGTGAATCCAGGAGGACACCCAGATTGCGAGCCCTTTTGGCGGGGGCTAGAGACTCACCCCCGATAGTTAGAGATGGAATCATCTGACTGTATCGAGATGCTGGGAACCACAGCCACTCCGTCTTGGAAGGGTTGAGCCTGAGTCGGTTTCTCCCCATCCAGATCCGCACAGCTTCCAGGCACCGGGACATCACTTTAAGGCAGTGGTTCCCAACCTTCCTAATACCGCGACCCACGCCCGCCCCCGCGCCCCCACCGTGACCCACCCTGCCGCTGCCATTTGGGTTCTTTTACCCTCTGTGCATGCGCAAGGTGTGCTGCGCATGTGCAGACGGTAAAATAACCCAAATGGCGGCAGCGCGGTGGAACGCGGTGGGGGTGCGGGTTGTGGGGCGCGATATGGCCAGGCTTATGGCAGTGGGGGGGGGAGAGCTAAGGATGCCGGGGTGACCCCTTGAAACTGGTCATTCGACCCCCAAAGGGGTCCGGACCCCCAGGTTTGGAACTGCTGGCGTATGCGGATTGTGGAGCGCAAATGCGATAATGCGTCGGAACAAGTGCCCGACTGCTCTCAGTTCAAACAGGTTTATACATGCCGAGTACTATTTTCGAGTGCGGCGGATTCCGCATGCGTGAAACGCTGTGACTCAGGACTCAGCCTTCGGCGCAGGCGGCAGTCCCGCCTCGTGCCTCCTTTTCACCCCGTTCCCACACTCAAAGCACTCTGCTGTTTCGCTAGCAAGAAAGAGCATATGCCACATGAACCAAATGCGTTACTGTACTGTATTTTTTTATTATTACCAACAAAAAAAAGGCATCCACTAAAATTTAGTGGATGCCTTTTTTACCCCTAAAGAATAGCGTTTTTACCCCCCTGGGGGTAATTACCCCCAGGTTGGGAACCGCTGCTTTAAGGGCATCATTGGGGTGGCCTGGGGTGGAAATGTACAGCTGTGTATCATCAGTGTACTGATGGTACTTCACCCCAAAGCCACGGATGATCTCACCCAGCGGCTTCACATAGATGTTGAACAGAAGGGGCGAGAGAATCGACCCCTGGGGCACTCCATATGTGAGAGGCCTCGAGGACGACCTCTGCCCCCCTGCCAAAACAAACTGCGACCGGTTGGTGAGAAAGGAGAACCAACGAAAAACGGTGTCCCTTATCCCTAACTCTTCCAACCGGTGCAGCATGATACCATGGTCGATGGTATCAAAAGCCGCTGAGAGGTCTAATAGGACCAGGACAGAGGAACAACCCTTGTCCCGAGCCCTCCAGAGATCATCAACCAATGCGACCAATGCCGTTTCCGTGCTGTGCCGGGCCCTGAAACCCGACTGGAACGGATCTAGATATGATGATTCCTCCAAGTACTGGGGAAACTGTTGTGCGACCACACTCTCAAATTATATTAAATACCCTAGAATACTATGATGTACACACCAAAAAACAATTGGCTTTAATATTTATAGACGCTCAAAAAGCATTCGACAATTTGGATTGGCAATTTTTAAAAATCTAACTAGGAAAAATTGAATTTAGAGGAAGATTTTCTAATCTAATAACAGCAATATATAATGATCAATCTGCAAAAGTTTTAATAAATAATGATTTGATGGAAAAAGTAACCATAGGGAAAGGGGTCCGACAAGGGTGCCCCTATCCCCACTCTTATTTATTTTAGCACTAGAAATACTCTTTATTTAAAGAGTATTCCTAGTGCTAAAATAAATAAGAGTGGGGATAGGGGCACCCTTGTCGGACCCCTTTCCTTATGGTTACTTTTTCCATCAAATCATTATTTATTAAATAATACTCTTGAGGGCGGTAAGACAAAATAAAAGGCTTAAAAATAAGGAAAGAGGAATACAAGGTGCAGGCTTTCGCCGATGATATGACATATATTTTAGAAGACCCTCTGGAGACAGGCACAATTTTAATTGGAGAAATTGAGAAATTTGGAAAGATTAAAAACAAATAAAGAAAAACCAAAAATAATAATGAAAAACTTAACGGAACAACAAAACAGGAATTTGGAAGTAGCGTTAGGAATTAAGATTGTCAAAAAAGTGAAATACTTAGGGCTATGGTTAATGGCAAAATGCAGTTCGATAAAAGAGGACAACTATACCAAATTAACACAGAAAATACATAAAGAATTGGAATGCTGGACCAAACTACAATTATCATTATTAGGCGAGATTGCCGCTATTAAAATTCAGGAAAGCCTCCGGAGCCCGTGGATGGCAAAAAACGGGCCCAACAGGCCTACCGGAAGTTCAGAAATGAACTTCTGGTAGACCCGTTTTTCGCCCTCCCCAGCCTTCAGGAAAGCCTCCTCAAGCCTGAGGAGGGCGAAAAACGGCCCAACAGGCCTAACGAAAGTTCACCATCCGCAGGCTCCAGAGGCTTTCCTGAAGCTGGGGAGGGCGAAAATGGCCTCCCCCTGCCCTCCGGAAGGCCAAAAATCACACTGGAGCTGACATAGGGCAATGCCTTGCATGCCCTCAGATATGGCTCTGTGTGCCACCTGTGGCACGCGTGCCATAGGTTCGCCATCATGGCAGTAGCTTCTTGCTGCCATCTAATGGTCACACAAATTTAACCGCCCAGATTTGGTAGTCTTAATTGAGATTACCAATCTCTTAGTTTTTAAAATGTATCTTACCTGGATATTGTTGCTGTAAATACATAGGAATTGAAAAATCAGAAGCAGCAGTTACTACAAGAGTCAGTCAGAAGGAGAAATATCTAAAAGTTTTCAGAAGTAGGTATTTTCTGATTTAATGATAATCTTTCTATGTGTAACTGCAACAGGTTGTGCTATTCTCTTAAGAAGATCCATGAGCAAAGCTCAAGAATCTTCAGCAAGCTATTCCTGCATAGGAGGCCACAATATTCCTCTTATTGTGGCCTCCTATGCAGAAGATGACAACATTTCCAAAGTTGTGGAAAGGGGCATGCAATTGGATTGTGGTACAATGCCAGGCAAGAGCTTCCTGCTTTATACCACAAGCTAAAATTACTCTTCATCTTTAGGTGATATTATTTCTCATTTTCTCCATTTAAACTTCCATCTGGCAGTCAGCAAATTTCAAGACGTGTGTAGTATTTGCTGAGGTTTTTTTACTGCCTGGTGTTGAAACAAATTGGTGACTATATCAGGAAAGTTTAACGTTCATTTGAGAATGAATCAGGAAAAGTGCGATGGAGACAAGAAAATATCTGGTATGCATTCAGCATTACAGTTGCCCACTCGACAGGGATTTCTGGGAAGATATTTGAGCTGCAGAAATTCAGATGTCCACTAGGTGGTAGCAAAGAGATGCAGAAAACTATTTCCTGCTGTCTTGTGGATGTCCAGATACAGGCAGTCCTCGACTTACAACCACAATTGAGCCCAAAATTTATGTTAAGTGAGACATTAGTTAAGTGAGTTTTGCCCCATTTTATGAGCTTTCTTGCCACAGTTGTTAAGTGAATCACCACAGTTGATAAATTAGTAACATGGTTGTTAAGTGAATCTGGCTTCCCCATTGATTTTGCTTGTCAAAAGGTTGCAAAAGGTGATCACATGACCTTGGGACACAGCAACGGCCATAAGTATGAGTCAGTTGCCAAACATCTGAATTTTAATCACATATCTTATTTTTCGGAATATAAGACGCACCAAAGTATAAGATGCACCTTAGTTTTGGGGGAGGAAAACAAGGAAAAAAGGCCTCTGCCTCCCAGCAATTTGCCAAACAGCAAACAGTACAGATGATATACACTGTTTGCTGTGTATTTCTGTGCATGTGTGCCTGACCCATAGAAATAGCAAAGAATTGGAGAAATGTACATTATGGCAGTATATTAATCCCAGAAAGTTTTCTTAAATGTAATCACACTAACTCCTCCCAATTATTTAAATAGATATACTCCAAACATGACTAAGTCAGGATTTAATTCAGCTGTCTTATTTTAATACTAATACTTAATACTAAAACAGGGCATTTCAGATTATACTTTTACAGATCTTTAAAATTGATGTGACTTTCTGGGAGGCTTTCTGCTATTTAAAAAATGATACAATAGCACTGGGCCTCTTCAGAGAAAGATTTTAAAAAGCTTCTTCATTTTGTTAAGTTGTCTAGAACAATAATAAAGCAGTCTTTAAAAAATAAGTCTTATAATTTGAACACTCTACAAACATTTAACAAAATAACATATTAACAGAATCTGCCTCTACCTAGGATAGAACTCACAACCTCCTGACTGTGAGGCAAGAGCTCTACCTCTAGGCTACAGCAGCTATAGCTTACCTCCTTGCAATTTCAGCAGTGTAACATTGCCAGCAGTTTATCTCCCAGCAATTTGTCTTATTACAGCCACCGTAGTTAGTTTCATTTTACCATGTGGCTTGCAAGCCTCAGTCAGCTGTAGGTCGGGAGGCAGATATTCTCTTCTTGTGCCCTGTTTACTGCAAAGAGGTAAATTGCTGGCAGGCAGAGGCCAAAGGGTGGGGGTGGCTGGGTGGGGCTACATTCGGTGTACCCAAGTTTTCACCCTCTTTTTGAGGGTAAAAAGATGCGTCTTATACTCCGAAAAATACGGTAATCATAGAGATGCTACAAAGGTCATATGAAAAATGGTCATGTCACTTTTTTCAGTGCCATTGTAACTTTGAACAGTCACTAAATGAACTGTTGTAAGTCGAGGACTACTTGTATTTGCAGTCCAAGTTTCATATCCCCACCCCCAATAAAAAGAAAGATTTCCTGAAATTAAGCTGCATGGCAGGCAATTTTCTTGACTATGTGGCATTTTTTATTTCCCTGTTTGCACTACAGCCTGGGATTTCCACTGTTCTTCAAAATCTTCAAATTACAAACAATTCCTGTTACAGACAGCATAGGTTTGATAATCTTATAGACCAGTGGTTCCCAACCTGGGGGTCGGGACCCCTTTGGGGGTCGAATGACCATTTCCCAGGGGTCGCCCCGGCATCCTCAGCTCCCCCCCCCACTGCCACAAGCCTGGCCATATCGACTCAACTCGCCCGAGCCCTCCAATTGGTCGGGAGAGGTGCCATTCGGTGAGAGGCGTTTGTGACGCCTGGCGGCCGAGCTTTGGCAGCATCAGCTAAGGGGCCAGCTTTGCTGTCACTTCTGGGAATTGAAGTCCAGGCACCTTAAAAGTTGCTGAGATTGAGAAATATTGCTGTACACTTGTTGGTTATCAAGTCTAAATACAGAAGTAGACTTGTTGTGGAAGATGATATTCCTTGTGCTCTTGCAAAGACTGGCCCGAGAATTTCTGATCTGGCATAATTACATATTGTTTTTGTGATTAATCGCTATGCTTTAATTATGTTCAATTTGTAACAATAAAAATACATCCTGCATATTAGATATTTACATTATGATTCATAACAGTAGCAAAATTACAGTTATGAAGCAGCAACGAAAATAATTTTATGGTTGGGGGTCACCACAACATGAGGAACTATATTAAGGGGTCGCAGCATTAGAAAGGTTGGGAACCACTGTTATAGGCCAAAACCAAGCAATTTAGTACATTGTCCCTTACCACTTATCCTCTCTCAACAATTCTTGCAAGCATGAATTCCAAATCATCTGAAGAGCCGCAAATTGCCTTCCTTGGCATATAGAAACAGTTCATTGTATTCACTGGAATACTAGCAATTGTTTTTTCTCTTTAAATACATATGGTCAATGATGTTCAAACACAATGCCCTGATGTTTGCATCTACAATATGGCAAGCCCTGAGTAAATACACATTTCTAGCCCCAAAATTAATCATTTCTCAATTCCTACATAAATATTGGTCTGTCATAATGGAAATTCAGCCTTGATTATTAACTATGTTTCTAGCAAAAATCTAGAAAAGGAAGAAAATTACTTTTATTAGCTCCAACACTCCATTTTATACTGTCAGTATCAAAGTGTTACAATTATGTGAATGCAAATCGATATTATATATTGATAAACCTGAAGGCCTAATTGTGATTTTAAATATTATATAGTTCTATAAAGACACTGTCGTCTTCCAATGAGAAGCAGCATTGTCATTCAGGTTGCAAGAAGCAGCTAGAGGTCACCTTTTCTGCGGTTAGTTGATGACTCTGTGTCCTGAATGTAGAATGGGGTCTGTGACTCAGATCCCCTGCTCAAAAGCCCAGAAGGAGCTGAACCAGAAGAGGAAAAACTGGCAGACAAAGCACAAGCAGAAGCATAAAAGGAGAGGGTGTTTCTTTTCAGAGGTGTTCTGCAGTTGTGTGCTTTCACTTTTGATCACATTTTTGTCCTCTATTTCCTTGTTTGCAGATTAATGGTTGCTGTACCACACATACACAATAATTTGGTTCTCCTATTTTATTTCCCAGATACTATCTTCATCGTAGTTATTCAAATGAAAAACATCTATTATTACTTCAGTGTTGGGTTTGTACTAACACCACAGATTCTAAAATAGCTTTCCCCTTGTCACTTGATGAAAAAGGAAACTGGAACCATTTAAAAAGCCTTAGGCAAGAAGTGGCTAGGACAGGGATGGCGAACCTATGGCACGCGTGCCCACAGGTGGCACGCGGAGCCATATCTGTGGGCATGCCAGGCGTTGCCCTATGTCAGCTCCAGCGCACATGTGCGCGCTGGCCAGATGATTTTTGGCCTTCTTTTTGGCAGTTTTCATCGTCCCCAGGGTTCAGGAAAGCCTTATGTCTTTCATCTTATGTAGTTAGGAAGGAGCTCCTTCTTATCAGGGAATTGTCCTACTAGGAATGTTATCTGGTAAAAAGGTTGCCAACCCAAGACTTCCTTAGTGGCAGTACCTTTACCTAACTAAAGGAGACACATCCAGCCAGTTTCCTTTCTTCTATCAAGGAGTCTATCAAAACAACTCTTCTATAAAGCTTTGGACTGCTGAGTTGATTGCTGATTGAATCGTTCTATGAACTAGGATTAATTAATTAAGTAAGTAGGAACTCCTGCTTGAGCAGGGGGTTGGACTAGATGACCTACAAGGTCCCTTCCAACTCTAATAATAAATCTAAATCTAATTGCACATTGTATTTATTGGACTTAAATACATGTTTATTTGTTTGTTTGTTTTATTCAATTCAATATTCAATTCAATAGCTGCCCATCTCAACCTAATTTGCCCTACTTCAACTTTACAATATATTTATATTGTAGCTTTAAACTGATCAGTTTAGTCAATGAATATATTTTAAAGTATATTTCCATCCAATTCAAATTTGAGTATAAAAAGGTTGAATGTTGTAATTTTTAAAACCAGCACACAACTGTAACTCATCTATTTTGTAAGATGAGTAAACTGCACACAATTCCCAAGGTTTTCCCCAAGCTCTTCAAATAAAGTGTAGTGACTTCAAATGTGTTTTTTGGTATTATTGGTTCTATCAAAGGAGCAAAAGTAGAAATAGGAGAAGGGGCATTGGTCTTACCTGATACGCTCCTTCTCGGTGTGCTGAGAGAGAATCCAAAAGCATGGGTTAACTCTGCCCTTCTGCCCACAGACAGAGATTTTAAACTTTGTAGCCACGCCTCTCTTGACTGTATCCCAGTTTCGACGAAAACATAGTAGTTGATTTGACGCATAACTGATCCTGTTACCCACTCCTCGACTCTGGACCAGACGATCGCCAAGGTGGGGTTGGATTCTCTCTCAGCACACAGAGAAGGAGCGTATCAGGTAAGACCAACACCCTTTTTCCGGTGTGCTGAGCTGAGAATCCAAAAGCATGGGACATACCAAAGCCGGTATGTCTTAAGGGTGGGTCTGGTCCCGAGTCTCCAGGTCTGAGTGTACTTTTTGGAGAACCCGTCTGCCGAAGGCCGCTTCAGCCGAAGCAAATGTATCCAGTTTGTAGTGTCTGATGAAGGGCGACGGAGAGGACCAAGTTGCTGCCCTACAGACTTCCTCGAGAGAAGCCTGTGTCGCCCATGCCGCCATAGTGGCCGCGCTCCTGGTAGAGTGAGCTGTCACTCACCAGGGCAACAGAAGAGCATGAAGCTCATAAGCTTTGGCGATACATGCCCTTATCTACCAACCCACTGTCATTGCTGTGACCTTGTTACCCAGCGTGGAAGGCTGGAATGACACAAATAGGGACTCTGTTTTCCTGAAAGGAGCGGTTCTTTTGATGTAGATGTGGAGGGCTCTCCTGATGTCCAAGGTATGCCACTTCTTTTCCAAGGCATGAGTTGGGCCCGGACAGAAGTCTGGCAAAATGATTTTCTGTGCCCTGTGGAACAAGGAATTAACCTTGTGAAGAAAGGAGAAGTACCCTGTTTGAATGGAATACACACAGGTCCTCCCTTATGGAGAGGGCCGCCATGTCCAAAATTCATCTAGCCAAAGTGATAGCCACAAGGAAGGCTACCTTGCAGGTGAGAAAACGCAGGCTGGCCATTTGTATCAGTTTGAAGGGACGAGAGTCCCTGCAGGGCCTTGGGCAAGTCCCAAGTGGGATATCTGTGTACCACTGGAGGCTTTAGGTTGGTTGCTCCCTTAATGAAGCTGCGTACGATAAGGTGATGTGAGAGGGACCCCAGATCCCCACATGACAACACCTATGACAGGGCTGCCAGCTGTCTGCGAATGGTGTTGGGGGATAGGCCCTTGTCCAGCCCGTCCTGAAGGAATTCCAGGATTTGGGTGATACCGATGTGGGACTAATGTTGCCCTTGGAGCACCAGCTGCAGAAGGTCTTCCAAGTTGAGTAATAGATTCTGTTGGTTGATGACCTCCTACAGGCCTGGATTGTCTGGATCACCCTGGTAGAGAACTTGTCCTGTCTCAGAAACGTCCGCTCAGTTGGAGCCATTGCGGTTCTGAGTGGACTAGGGCCCCCTGACTGAGGGATATTCTGTCCTGTGAAATCCTCCATGACCTGGCACTGACCATGTCTGCAAACCACGTTCATCTGGGCCAGTGAGGGGCCAGGAGTAATACCTCTGCCGTTTCTGCCAACACCTTCCTGGAAGCAGTAGAGGAGGGGGAAAGGTGTATAAGAGACCTCGAGGCCACAGTGCATTGGTCCTCTCCACCCTGTGTTGAGTAGAACCTCGGCAAGTGACTGTTTAACAGGGTAGCAAACAGGTCCGGGACCGGAATCCCAAACCGTTCTGACAGCTCCCTGAACAGGTCTGGATGCAGGGGCCACTCCGAGTGGTTGACTGTAGTCCTGCTGAGCCAGTCCGCCTGTACATTTGTTGTCCCCGAGATATGTTCTGCCCTGATGGAGAGACGATTTTTTTCTGCCCAAAGGCCCAGTTTCTTTGCCTCTCGCCGGAGGGATCTGGAGTGGGAGCCCCCTTGGTGATTGATGTGTGCCTTGGTGGCTACGTTGTCTGTCATAATGAGCACATGAAGGCCAGAGATCCTGTCCTGGAACAATATGAGGGCCAGATGTACTGCCCTGAGTTCCAACCAGTTGATATTGTTCCTCAGATCGTCCTGTGACCACTGTCCTTGTGCGATCTGCGACTGAAAGTGATGATAGTCAGGTGGCTGGGCTCCTTAAAGCCACATCCTCTTGTCATGGCCCTGGACCTCCACCACTGTAAGGACTGGAGTACCTTGTGTGGAACCTGGATCTTGGTAGGAGAGTTGCTCCTACAAGTTGCTCCTTTGGTAGGATAGGTGGAACCATTGCAAGGTCCTGGTGTGAAAACATGCCCAGGGAACGATTGCAATGCAAGATACCATCTTGCCCAGGAGCTGTGAGAGGAAGGCCAGCAGAACTGACCGGATCGTTTGGATCCGATTTGCCAATTCTTTTATGCTGTCCTGATGCTCCTGCGAAAGGTAGACCTCGCATAGCGAGGTGTGGTAGCCGCGTGGAAGGAGTCAGGTGACTCTTCTCGTAATTGATGGAAAATCCATGATCCTGCAGGACTCGGATTGTGACCTGCAGTTCCTCTGCTGCCTGAAGGTGAGAGGACTGGATTAATATGTCATCCAGGTAACACTGGACGCGGATTGGGATCACCCTGAGGTGGGCTGCCAGAGCCGCCAGGATTTTGGTGAAAACCCTGGGTGCTGAAGACAGACCAAATGGCAGTGCTCTGTATTGATAGTGCCATCCCACGTATGAGAAATGGAGGAAACGGTGGTGAGCAGATAGGCACGTGGAGGTATGCCTCCGTCAGATTTATGGATGTTAAGAAGTCGCCTTCCTGGATGCTCTCCAGGATGGACTGGAGAGACTGCATTTTAAATTTCTTGTAGATCAGATGATCGTTTAGCCTATTTAGGTCCAAGATCGCTCTCCACCCCCCCATCCCCCAAGGACTTTGGGACTCCAAATAGGATTGAATAGAATCCCTGCTCCTGCTGATCCGCCTGAACCGGCTGGATAGCCTGAATGTCCAATAGGTGTTGGATTGCGGCCTCCATGACACCCCTTTTTGTGTTGTTTCTTGATATGGGACAACATATGAAGAATCTCGGGTGTGCGGAGAGAAATTCGAGTGTGAGGCCTAGCCTCACTGAGTTTAGGACCCAGGTGTCTGTCATGATTGCCTCCCATTGATTTGCGAATAGCCCTAGGCGGCCACCAATGGGAGGGCTGGACCTGGGGTCACTTGTAGCATCAGAAGGGTCTCCGGCACCACAAAATGGCTTCTTCTGGAATTGTTGCCTGTTTCTGTCTCGGAAACCAGTCCTATCTGCCTGGTGATCGGCTCTGTTGGGGTATGTTCTCTGAGAGTAGGCCAATACTGAATCCGTTGGCCGAAAGGAAGGCCTGCGGAAATAGGGCAAGGGGCATTGTTCAACTCACCTATGTAGGGAAGGGAAGATCTTTCCTTTGTCCTTGGTTTCCACCAAGATGGACTCCATGGCCTCTGCAAACAGCTTGCCACCCTTGAAGGGTGCAGAGGCTAGTCTCCAATTATATTTTGCGTCCGCCTGCCAATGGCGAAGCCACAGTAGACGATGGGCCGTTAGTGATGATGCAATGGCCCTGGAAGCAAATTTGGTTGCATCTATGGTGGCATCCGCCGAAAATTCCGTCACCGCTATCAACTTGTTGATATCCTGCTGGAGGCGTTGGTCATCAGATGATGCTTTTGTTTGCATCTGGCGAAGCCAGAGTAAGGAGACTATATTAAAGAATGAAGTGGTAGTTGCTGCCCTTACTGTCCAGGCTGCTGCCTGATGAGCCCTGCGAAGGGACAGTTCAGCCCTTCTATCCTCTGTTTTCAGGGCATCCGCCATGATCTGAGATAGGAGAGTGGAAGATGCCAAGGCTGTCACAGGACTATCTAACATTGGTAATTGCAGCTCTTCAGTGAATTCTGGATCTATATAATAATATCTTTTGTCATTTTCACTTGGATTGGCATAGGTCCCTGGATGAACCCATTATCTCTGGACCACGTCACGGAACAATTGTGGTGAAGGGATCACCTCATTCTCCATTGTTGGCTCTGTAAAGAGCTCATTTGGGTCTGGTAACCCCAATGCTGGCTCTGATGTGCTTGGCCCAGTCTCCATATGGGCTGTGGCCTTGGCCTTAAACAGGAGGGATTTAAAGAGGGCTGGTCGAAAAAGCCCTGTGAAAGCTGGAGGGTCAGGAACTAACCCCTCATCCTCTGAGAGTATTAATTCTCTCTGCTCTTCCTCCCCTGAAAGCCAATCCTTACTCTGTAGGGATGAAGTGCGAGAGTGAGGTTCCCTAATGTTCGCCAAGTCTGTATGAATCTGAGAAGTCAGGTGTTGGCCATGCTCTAGGGATGAATCTGATGTCACAGAATCAGTTTCGTTTCCTCGCTGCAATACTGCACGAAATCCCCTGCGTTATGAAATCAGGAGTTTCATTTATTCAGAAATCTCCGGTTCTTGGTTCTCCCCTGGGCGGAGCCCCACCGCTCTGGGGGTAAATGTGGCCTCTGGAACAGATTGTCTGTATTTTAGTTTAGGATCCCAATGACTCTCTGATTGCAGTCGATCTGATTGTGGCTCAAAGGGATCCTCAAAGCTGCTTTTTATAAAAGGTAACCGTGGAGATTGTTCTCTGGTGCCCTCTGGCAGTCGAATCTGGAGGCTGATAGTCTCTGGTTGGATCAGACAAGGAATGGGAAGTGAAGGAATTTGCCCCCTGAGGATCTGTCTGTCTCCTCCTCTCAGCTTGCCTCTCAGCCTTGGAGATCTCTTTCTCCAGAGCCTCCAGAGCCTCCGGACATCTCTTTCCTCAGCCTTAAAGACCTTTCTGGAATGCAAAGCTTTAGCCTGTATTCAAGTAGCCACAGCTTTGCTGCCCGCTTTTGATGCTGAGGCATCTTTCTGCTTAATATTGGGCTGTGCTGGGGGCCCCCATTCTTCCCCACTCACGTGAGCCATCTCGTGGTTCTCTAAGACAGCAGTATCCTCCATCCTTTGTTCCTCTGCTGGGGAGGCGCCAGAGAGTCTGCTCTGAAAAATGCGCCAAACGTTGGCTCTGTTTGAAAGAGCCGGAAGAGGGCGGGCGAACAAAGGCTCCAGCCATGTTGCTCTATGGCAATACCAGATTGAGCTAAGTCGTTGTTCTACGGCTATGCTGAGTCGAGCTTAGTCGTTGCAGCGGCTGTGCCAATTAAATGGGGAAGCCAGTTGAATTGTTTAAACGGTAAACCTCTTTAAACGGTAAGCAGCTAAATCCTGCAGCGGCCAACTCGCGCTCTGAAACTGTTCCGGTAGCTAAAACACAGCTGATTTCCGAAGCACTGTATTTTTTGCTGAAAAAACAGCTGATTGCTGAAACGGCTGCAATCCTCGCCCGTAATTCGCGCTACTTGCCTGATTCCTGAAGCGGCTGCATCGCGCACCAAGCCCCACACTGTTTTCTGAAAAACAGCTGATTTACTGTTAAATCCTTTAATAGTCTCGTGCCAAATAACTGATTGCTGCCGCGGCTGCAAGACTCGCCTGGGAGGCTCCATTACTGAAAGAGCTAAGAATCCAAAAATCTTTAACTCTGCCTTTTTCCTCTTCTCCTAAAAACGCCTCTCTCTTGGGCTTAGACTGAGTCGAAACTAGGATACAGTCAAGAGAGGCGTGGCTACAAAGTTTAAAATGACTCAGTCTCTGGGCAGAAGGGCAGAGTTAACCCATGCTTTTGGATTCTCAGCTCAGCACACTGGACAAGGCTGTGCTTGGACCAAACCCTGCCACAATCTAGAAGAAACCCTACATTTGCACAGCTGTAGCAATTGGACTGTTCACTTATTTCCTGAGGTTCAATTATCCTCAGATGTAAGTGTACTCAGGAAAAAACCGAGGATAGGAGCAATAAGAAAATAAGTGACCTGTGAGAAGGATCCACAGTCTTGTCCCTCATGCTTGTTTTGCCCTTAAATTTGGAGAAAGGGTTGCTTTCTTTCATATGAATTTGGCCCTGAAAATATTCACTTGGTTTTCTGCCCTCTAGCCTTTTTTGGTTATACATCAGGCTCAGGACCCTGGACAGAAGCCATAGTGTATATTCAACATGAATAACTGTACAAAATCTCTCTGTCACTCCCACTCTCTCTCTTATATTCTGAAAAAACCTACTAATCATTAGATTCTACCCAGGGGTCAACATCCTCTTTACCAAAAGTAAAGCCAGGATTATATTCTAGTGGTACTCAGGTCAAACTCAGGAGGCCTGAAACTCAATATAATTTAAAAACGGCTAATGCCTTTTGATTTGGGTATTTAAACCATATTATCTGTCTGCTGGACAGAACAATATCATTATGCTTTCTACAAAATCTAATGTTGATACTAGAAAATCGTATCTATTTAATATCCATTTGTATGACATCAGTTCTAATAACTCTGAAGACTTGGCAAAAAACAAAGACATATAATTTACAATCACAAAATCAGGGAGGCTATACTACTTCATAGCTATAACCAAAAGAAACAATTTCTTCCCCACCAATCCCACCTTCTCAAATTTGTAATCCTATTAACAGTGAAAAAAGACTGAAAAAAGAATATTTATTTTTACTCTCTTCTTTTTCTGGAGAACTCATAACTTTAAATACTGCTGATACAGTTCTACAGAGGAATCATTGAGTCTGTCATCTGCACCTCTATAACTGTCTGGTTCGGTTCTGCAACCCAACAAGACAGACACAGACTTCAGAGGATAATCAGAACTGCAGAAAAAACAATTACTGCCAACCTGCCTTCCATTGAGGACCTGTATACTGCACGAGTCAAAAAGAGGGCCGTGAAAATATTTACTGACCCCTCGCATCCTGGACATAAATTGCTTCAACTCCTACCCTCAAAACGTCGCTATAGAGCACTGCACACCAAGACAACTAGACGCAAGAACAGTTTTTTCCCGAACGCCATCACTCTGCTAAACAAATAATTCCCTCACCACTGTCAAACTATTCACTAGGCTGCATTACTATTACTATTAGTTTTTCTCATCGTTCCTATCACCCATCTCCTCCCACTTATGACTGTATGACTGTAACTTGTTGCTTGTATCCTTACGATTTATATTCATATTGATTGTTTCATGATTGCTTACTTGAACCCTATGACAACCATTCTTGACAAATGTATCTTTTCTTTTATGTACACTGAGAGCATATGCACCAAAGACAAATTCCTTGTGTGTCCAATCACACTTGGCCAATAAAGAATTCTATTCTATTACTAAAAAAAAATACAGTATTAGGTTCCCTAATGATCTCCCATCTAAGTATTTACTCGGTTAAAATTTGAGTAGTCTATCTCTTTCTCTAGTCAAAAAAGAACTAATAATTGTATACATCTGAAGGTTCCAGGAGAAACAATAT
Organism: Diadophis punctatus similis; assembly: GCA_023053685.1. Classification (NCBI taxonomy): domain Eukaryota; kingdom Metazoa; phylum Chordata; class Lepidosauria; order Squamata; family Dipsadidae; genus Diadophis; species Diadophis punctatus. The sequence goes on from JALIGW010000031.1 coordinate 694,480, forward strand.
TTTTTAAAGGAAAACTTGAAGAAGACATGTGTCTAAAAGAGTGTTATTTCTCTGTTCAAATAGAAAATGGTCTAACTTAATGCTGTAATTGTTCTACAAATTTACAATTTTTGTTAGTTTCAGAAATGAAATGTGCCATTTCTTAATGAATTTCACATGCTGAATTCAAATATAATAATGAAATTTGTTAGTTGGCTCTAATTTTCATGCAACCGACATTTTACATTTTCCAACTACAGGTAATAGGCAAATAATGCGCCAAAACTTTATATATATATATATACTGTATATATACAGTATAAACCCAAATATTTTTCATTAAAATTAAGTGAATTATATTCGCAACAATGAATACATGAAATAATCTATTGTATATGTTTATCAAGAAAAACTAAATTAGTAAATAAGTTTAAAATGTTCAAGTTTAACAATTCGGCTGATTCCCTGGTGGCCGCTTGGAACACCGCAGCATCAGGGGCTTTAGACCGAATTGCGCCTAAGCGACCTCTCCGTGGCAGTGGATCCCGGAAAGCTCCCTGGTTTACCGAGAAGCTCCGGAAGATGAAACGCCAGAAGAGACGTCTGGAGCGCTGCTGGAGGGCCAGCAAAACCGAATCTGACCGAACATTATTAAGAATTTACATCAGATCTTACTTAGTGGCAATAAGGGCGGCAAAACGATCCTATTTTTCCGCTTTTATTGCGTCCGCAGATTCTCGCCCAGCCGCCTTGTTTAGGGTGACTCGCTCCCTCCTTGCTAAAGGGGGGAGAGAGGAACACTTACAAGGCAGAGCTGAGGAATTAGCAGAGTTTCTGTCGGATAAAGTCGCTCAGATTCGGTCGAACCTGGACTCTGGCTGGGCAGAGTCCATAGAGTTGACAGGGGCAAGTCTTAGTCCACCGTTATGGGAAGAGTTTGGGCCTGTTTCTCCCAAGGATGTGGACAGAGCTGTGGGGGCGATGGGTACCTCCACCTGTTTATTGGACCCGTGCCCCTCCTGGTTGGTCTCGGCCAGCATAGAGGTGGCACGCGGCTGGATCCAGGCGGTGGTCACCGCATCTTTGAGAGAGGGATCCGTACCGCAGTCGTTAAAAGCTGCGGTGGTGAGACCCCTCCTGAAGAAGCCTTCCCTGGATCCAGCTGATTTGAAGAACTATCGTCCGGTCTCCAACTTACCTTTTTTAGGGAAAGTTGTGGAGAAGGTGGTGGCTACTCAGCTTCTGCAACTTCTGGATGAAACAAATAATCTAGATCCTTATCAGTCAGGTTTCAGGCGCGGCTACAGTACAGAAACTGCCTTGGTCACCCTGATGGATGATCTCTGGTGGGCCCGGGATCGGGGGAATTCCTCCATCCTGGTGCTACTTGACCTCTCAGCGGCTTTCGATACCATCGACCATGGTATCCTTCTGCATCGTCTCGGCAAGTTGGGAGTGGGAGGCACCATCTTGTGTTGGTTCTCCTCTTATCTCGCCGATAGGATGCAGTCGGTGTTAGCAGGAGGGCAGAGATCGTCCCCTAGGCCCCTATCATGTGGGGTGCCTCAGGGGTCGGTTCTCTCGCCCATCCTGTTCAACCTTTACATGAAACCGCTGGGGGAGATCATCCGCAGACATGGGGTGTGTTTTCACCAGTACGCTGATGACACCCAGCTGTACATCATCACCCCGTCTGACTTCAGTGAGGCAGTTGATGTAATGTGCCGGTGCCTGGACAACATTAAGATCTGGATGGGGAGGAACAGACTCAGACTTAATCCCGACAAGACTGAGTGGCTTTGGATACTGCCTCCTAAGGACTACGACAACTGTCCCACTTTGGCTTTCGAGGGAGTGAAACTGACCCCCTCGGATCAGGTCCGCAACTTGGGGGTCCTCCTAGATCCACAGCTAAAATTGGATCATCATCTTACTGCTGTGGCTAGGGGGGCCTTCGCACAGGTTCGCCTGGTGCACCTCCCGCTTGGACTACTGCAACGCGCTCTACATGGGGCTACCCTTGAAGAGTATCCGGAGTCTTCAGTTGGTGCAAAATGCGGCTGCGCGTGCTGTGGTGGGTGTGCCAAGGTACACCCACGTGACACCTATACTCCGCCAGCTGCACTGGTTGCCCATCGGTCTCCGGGTCCAATTCAAGGTGTTGATCACCATCTTTAAAGCCCTTCATGGCTTAGGACCAGGCTATCTCCGGGACCGCATTCTGCCTCAAACTTCCCTTCGACCGGTTAGGGCCCACAGAGTTGGCCTCCTCCAGGTCCCGTCGGCCAAGCAATGCCGGCTGGCGGGCCCTAGGGGGAGAGCCTTCTCTGTGGCCGGCCCCGCACTCTGGAACCAACTTCCCCCAGAGACCCGAACTATCCCCACCCTGCTGGCCTTCCGAAAAGCCGTTAAGACATGGCTTTTCCTGCAGGCTGGGGGTAGAGCTTAATCCACTCGAGCTCACCCCCAAGTATGTATGCTTGCTGAACGGTTGTTGGATGATTTTAATACTGTGTTTTTAATTTTTATATTTGTTTTTAAGTATATTTATAAATTGGTTATTCTTGTATTTTCTCTGTTGTACGCCCTGAGTCCTTCGGGAGTTGGGCGGCATTATTTAAGAAAACCAAAATAAATAAATAAATAAATAATAAATTTCTCATTAATCTTGCCTTCAGTTTGTGTCCCTTTTGCTTCTCTTGACTTTTCTTTTGTATTCAAGGAAAGGATTGTCTCTTACAATTGTCCAACAGTAGTCTGCAAGTGTTGATGGGCTCCATTTACCTTGGTATTTTTTTTCCATAGCTGCAACGTCTTGATGGAAGCGCTCCCCATAGTCGTCACTCACTGCTCCACAATTTGATGGAAAGAAATTCAGATGAGAGTGTAGAGTCTACCAGCCTTCAGAAAAGCGCTAAAAACCTGGCTTTGTTGACAGGACTGGGGCCAATGATTTCAATATAACATCGAGCACTCTTGGCCCCATGAATGAAATAATTGTATGGGGTTTTTAAATTATTGGTTTTTTAAATTTTTTAATATTTTTAATAATTATTGCTTTTAATGTTTTTTCTATATTTATTGTTTGCATGTAGATTTCTTATTGTTGTGAGCCGCCCAGTCTCTCTGTGGAGTGGGCGGCATACAAGTGTGAATAATAAATACATACATACATAAATAGAAAATGAATTTTTAAGGACGTTACAACCAAGATTTTTGTAGGCCTGGATGAGTTTTTCAACCACTTCCTTGTAGTTTGCTGCTTTATTGTTTCCAAGACAATTTGATGTCACTGACATGAATGCTATCCACGCAGTCTTTTCCTTGACATGCAACAGAGAAAGAAACTCATCATCGTTAATAAGTTCACGGATCTATACGAACATCACTTGCCAGGAGATTCCACTGCTTTAGTATTCAACCTAAAACCTCTGCCTTGTTCTTCGGAAGATCAAGATCTCTTATTACTTCATTCAATTCCATTTGTGTTATGAGGTGCGGTTCAGCGGATGAGGATGGCAGATAATCCGGGTCATGTAAGGCTGTTGGTTCATCACTACAAGCTTCCTGAGGTTCTTCCTCACTGGACTCAACTACGAAAGATTCAGGCACTTTTGGAATCGGTAGTTCTTCTCCATGAGGTACTGGACGTATTGCTGATGAAATGTTTGGATACTGCACAAACAACTTTTTTTTCTTAGTAAGACCTTTCTTAATTGGAGGCACCATACAAAAATAACAATTACTGACATGATCTGTTGGTTCTCTCCAAATCATTGGCACTGCGAAAGGCATAGAAGGCTGATTCCCATTCAACTATTGGACAAGTCTCGATCCACATGAATTACAGCATATGGTGGCACGCAGTTTTTGTCCTGGTCTCCTATTTTGCAACCAAAATACAAGTTGTAGGCTTTCTTAATCATGGTTGTGATCCTTCATTTTTGGGATGCAAAAGTAACTTCACTGCAAATATAGCACAAATTATCTGCTTTATTTAAACAGGTTTGAGGCATAACTAAATTTACTAGCATAAAACAATGTTTAAAGACGCTGTCTAACTCACCAGGCAACAGATATTGTGACTTTTATAGAATTTGGTGATGTAATATTAGCTAATATTGCATCATCTTGGTACAAGTGGCGGTTTACTATTGGTCACCAATACGGACTCTGTAATCTATGGTGTAAGTTGCATCATGCATTTTATAAACCTTACTTCATTAGTTGGTTGCTTATATCATGGAAACTAGAGCCAATATACATTTTTAAATGTTATTTTCATTTTTAGCACCCCAAAATTATGTAAGAACAGCTGTTTTCATGCTCGCAACTTTTTACCTGTAGAACAGTGTTATTAGAGGTTGGAATGGATTTATCAAGAAAAAGTCTCATCAGACTAAATTTATCTCTTTACTAAAAAGCAAGAAACGTATTTGATAGATTATCAGAATGTTGCTGACATAATACACATTTCATAAAGGATCTCATGACATTCCTATCAACGAGCTACTGTATTTTTCGGAGTATAAGACGCACCTATATTTTAGAGGAGGAAAACAAGGAAAAAAGTATTCTGAACCAAATGGTGCAGTAATATATTATTTAATAAAATACCAGTATAGCAGAATACTTTTTACAACCATGCATACTTTTTACAACCATGTACACTTTTTACAATCTTCAAACTTGACAGCTTTAAGACTTGTGGACTTCAACTCCCAGAACTCCTCCTCCAGTCACACTAGCTCAGGAATGGGAGTTGAAGTCCACAAGTCTTAAACTTGCCAAGTTTGAAGACCCTTGCACCCCTAACCCAGAGGTCTTCAAACTTGACAGCTTTAAGACTAGTGGACTTCAACTCCCAGAATTCCTCCTCCAGTCATGCTAGATGGGGTAATTAGAAGGCAAAAATGGTCCATTTTTTGGCTGTTTTTTGGCATGCAGAGGGTTTGGGAAGCCTGCAGAGCACTCCTAGGGGATGGAGGAAGGCAAAAATGCCCCCATTTTGCGAAAAATGGTACATTTTTTGCAAAAATGGGATGCTTCAGGAGGCCAAAAATGGCTGTATTCGGTGTATAAGATGCACCGACATTTCCACCCTCTTTTGCGGGGCAAAAAGGTGCGTCTTATACTCCGAAAAATACGGTAATTATCTATGCATTGCTGGCTCAAAAATCATATTCAAAGAATGCTCATCAATATTTCCTCATCACACTAAAAGAAGGCATTGATCAGGGTACCACACACTGGATCCTTTAGTTATGAAATAATTTTATTAATGACTTGGGTTAGGAGAATGGTTATCAATCTTACACATAACAGTACATTCCATACACAGTACATATCCTAGAAAAAAGAAATAAAATACAAAACTATCTTGATAGGATAGAGCAATAGGTTGAGAACACCAAAATGAAATGTAACGAAGATGAATGTAGGGTTGTTCATTTAATAAATAAATAAAACATACATGTAGTGAATAGGAGATATCTAGCTTTACAATAGTAATTGTTAAAAAAAGATAGACCAATTAAAGATTATCAAGTGATTAGAAATTAAGTCCCACAAAGACAGATTGAAGGAGTTGGGCATATTTAGCTTTGAAAAGATTATAATAAAGATTATAGACATGTTATAATCTATAAAAGATTATAGGCATATTATAAACACAAGAAAGAAATGGCCAAGGTCAGTTCTCTATTATCCCAAAGGGCAGGACACACAGAAGAATAGATTTCCGCACATTCCAGTTGAATGTTAGGAAAAACATGAATTCCTGCTTTGAACAGGTAGTGGGTTTAGTTGACCTAAATTGATCCTTCCAATTTTATTATTCTACTTGCTTGTATACAGCTTTAACATCTGGGGAAATGAAAGCCATAGGGGGGGTGTCAGTTAATTTTATTACACGAGGCTAAAAATATTTTTCATAGATGTTAATATTTTTGGTTATCTTAAAAGTTACATCCCAATGTTTGATTTCCTCATGTTCTTTGCTTTTAGTATTTGTAAGTTTTCTTTTTTCGCTTTGATATTCTATTTATTTTAAATCAAATTTAAACATATTTAAAATGGAATCTGAATGCATATTTGTTTGATTTATCATTTTTCCTTTCATTTGCACAAACTGATTTAGTGCAGCTGCAGTACTAGATTGTCATCACAATTGAAATAGAAATTGAAAAGAAATCATCCAATTTAATCAAGCACATTAACACTTAACTTGGTTTAATGTGCAATCAACAGATCATTACATTTGAAGTGTTTTTTAAAAGCATCCCATTCCTTCTAATGTAAGAGAATTGCAGAATGAATATTAACAAATGTGTTGAGAAAAGACCTCAGGCCGATCAATGGTGCCACCAGGAGCAACACTCAGTGAAATCAATAATTAAATGAATTTCTATGTTTTAGTAAACTACCTGCCTCTCTTCTCATCACTGGAGCAGAAGAGAAACCTTTGAAAGATAGGAATATAAACTGGTTTGGACTCATCTCAAAAAAAGGCCAAAAAAAAAAAAAAAAGCCTAGTTCAGTGATCCAGCTAAACAGAATGCAATGCAATTGTAACTCCTGGGGGAATGGGAGGTTCACATTACCACTACATCTTCCTGTATTGCCTAGCCTGCTTTAATTCTAGACATACTTGAACATTTAAATCTACAAATCTAACCAGATGAATGCCAGTGAAAAATGTCCACAGCCAAAAAAAATGATATTCTGATTGTCAGGGGGATTAGCTATCAACATGTAAGATCAGGAACAGTCATTACTGAAGTAGAATTCTAGTCTGTTTATTGTCAAGGATTATTCAAGTAATCAGAGCTGGGTATTTGGCTGGGGCAGTGAGGCCTGATCTATTTTCTTTTCTGTGTCCAAATTCCCTTTTAGAAAGAAAGTTGGGAGAAAATGGCAGAAGGAGGTGCTGGTGTATGGTTGCCTTTAAAGGAACAAAAGAGCTGAATAGCAGAAAGGTCAGGTTGCTGAATTATCCTGTCAGGATCTCTAAAGAAAGTTAGGTAAAGGTAAAGGTTGCCCCGCACATGCGTGCTAGTAGTTTCTGGCTCTAGGGCAGGGGTGAAATTCAGCAGGTTCTGGAGAACCGGTGGCAGAAATTTGGAGTAGTTTGGAGAACCAGCAAATATCACCTCTGGCTGGCCCCCGAGTGGGATGGGAATGGGGATTTTGCAGTATCCTTCCCCTAGAATGGGATGGGAATGGAGATTTTGCAGTATCCTTCCCTTGCCACACCCGCAGAACCGGTAGAGAAAAATTTTGAATTTCACCCCTGCTCTAGGGGCGGTGCTAATCTCAGTTTCTAAGTCAAAGAGCCAGCAATGTCTGAAGATGTCTCTGTGGTCATGTGGCTGGCATGACTAAATGCTGAAGGTGCCGGTCGGAGAGCTGATTCCCCCCCACACCTCCACGGCCAAGGGACAGGCCTGCAGGAGAGCCCTTCTGACCGGCGGGAAGGCGGCGCAGATGAAGTGCCTTTCCCTGCCTCCCGTGCCCGTCCGGCACCCGCGGAGCTTGACTCTCTCCTGCTCCCCCCCTGCGCGCCCTTGGGGCCGTGGCGCCCAAGGTCTCCCGCTCGAGAGGATTGGAGCAGAGGTGGGGTCCTTTTGTTGCAGGTGCTTCGGGAGAAAAATGGGGGGGAGGTGCAGCCTCCGTGCTAGGAGCGGGGGGGTCATCCCTGCCAGAGGCCTTTTTCTGGAGCATGAACCCCGCCAGAGCGGAGTGCATGAGGGGGGAGGGCTGGCGCCCCAGCTGATAAAGAGAAGAGCTGCAGACGGAGCCCTGGCAGACTTTCCGCGGCGCCTCTGCCTGCCTTTGGGTGTTGGGGGATCCCGGCGTGGGCATCGCTGTCTCCAGCCCCACTTGCTTCGCGTGTTGCCTCTGGGAGCATTTCGAGCCCCGTCGCAAAAGGCGCACGCGACTTCGGCAGGGCCGGGACAGGCGGCTGCCCGGAAAGAGCCATCCCCTTCGCCCCGAACACTACAGGTAGATGGGAGAGGTTCTGTGAAGGGGATGGGTCTCTCCGGGCAGCCGCTTGTCCCAGCCCCACCGAAGTCGCGCGAAGGGGGCCATGAGCGCCTTGCGGGACGTCTCGCTGTAGGACCCGCGGCTATGCTACGAGCTCATCCAGCGGATCGGCTCCGGCACTTACACCGACATTTACAAGGTGCGCAATGGCGCGCCCGGTGTACCTTGTAAACGTCGCCGTAAGAGCCGGAGCCGATAAGCTGGATGAGCTCGTAGCACAGCCGCAGGTCCTGCAGCGAGACGTCCCGCAAGGCGCTCATGCCCCCCTCACCCATCCAGGGCCGGACGGCGCAGCCGGGTCCAGTAGTGGCTGAGGCACGGGGGGGGGGGAGGAAAAGGCACCGCCTCCGGGGCGGAGAGCAGCCGCAGAGGCTGCCGAGCGAGCAGGAAGGAAGGCAGGAAGATCCCGAGCCGCCCAAGCCCCGCCTTGCAAGCCCGCCCGGGGCTTTGGAGAGGGTCCCCCTGGGCGCACTTGGGGAGTGATCCTGGCTGGGGTGCGAGAGTCCCCAGGAGGAAGGAGGCAGGAGAGAGAGCAGGGGTAGGGGGTTTCTAATCAGGGGTCCCTATGACTGGCAGCCCCCCTTTTCTTCCAGCTCTACCCTCCTCCCATTGGGCAACTTCTCCAAAGTGCGCTTTTGGAGATGCGCAATGGGGAGCAAGGAGTTGTGGACGGGATCGCTGCGCAGTGGTGGGGATTTGCAGCCCCCATCTCCCAGGTGGGGTATGGATCGGGGTGTAGAAGGGGTGCAAAGGGGTGGGGGATGTCACGATGTGAATATTGTCAGTTTGTGCATCTCTGTGTTTTATACTGTTCTTGTATCTATGGTCAGACAGACGTATGATATATTCTAGTACGCATGTCTACATTCCTGAGGTCAACTCCTTTCCCTTTCTCATCGCCATCTCTACCGAAGGTAGAACTGTTTTATTTTCTTAGCCGATACAATGTAGTCCTAATAAGAATTCTTTATTATTTTTCTACTGAAATAAATATTTTGTTTATTAGTATTTGAATCTCGGGCTTTATTTTCTAAGTAACAATGTCTTCAAAAGGGAAGCCCGATCCATCGCCTCTGAGGAGAGTAATTCTCTTCCTAACAATGGTACCAGAGTTTGGCTGTAAACTTTATGGCTTCTTTTGAAAGTTTTATTGCGTTTTAGGATAGTTAGCTAATTAGAGAGATTTATGACCAACCATGTCCACGAACGGAGATAAGATAAGCCTGCCGCTGCTGAAACGCCCAAGCAGAAAGTTTTTCTCTGCATGAACAAGCCTCACCCACTCTCTTTGGAACGCAGACCGAAAAAATGATTTTTGAAGCCCAAACAGAAGTAAAAGCTGGAGCAGAACTTTTTCAAAGGTCAGTGCATGATGTTAAAGGCACCCCTTTTCTCCCTGGGGGAAATTATACATGTTTAGAAGCTAATGCCCTACAAGATGAGGAAGAATCCTTTTATAGGCAGCAAATTGCCAGCCCACAAACGTCTTCTATAGAGCAGACAAGTGCTGAAAGAGAAATAAATTTAACTTATGGCCAGATACTGCAAAAACAAAGAGAGCAGATAGATTTTTTACAAAGAGAGTTACACGAAATTAAACTGCATGCATTCTTTCGTGCTGAGAACCAAGATGTCTGCCCACCTTCACGCATACCAGAGAGGGGCCATGATTCCCCTCCTTCTTTAAACAAATTAGAGCAACGCCCCTGGATGCACAGGTCACAATTACATGGGCAGAAATTTTTTGATGAAAGGGACTTTGCATTTCTACAAGTGATTCAGGAACAGAATGAAATTTTGCATAAACAGAGTGGATTTTTGTATAATCAAAATGAAGAATTAACAATATTACAAGCCCAGACCAGAATGACTCAAATGAGATTAGATGCATTAATGCAGCGTCCTCCTTTAGCTGGACAACCTTTACGGGCACAAATTGTTCAACCTGCCCAACCTATGCAAGCACAAATTGTGCATCCACCACAAGCTGGACCACCTCCTATTCCAGCACCAGGGGGCCAACTTTTGCCTGCTCCAGGGCCACCACCAGCTGTGGCAGCCCAACTTTTGCCTGCTCCAGCTCTACTACCTATTGCTGCCCCTAAACAACAGCCAATCCAGGCAGCTCCGCCTGCTCAGGCCCAAGCCTTGCCACAAGTGATTTCACAGGCTGCACCAGTGCAGGCCCCAACAGTTGCCCAACAGTCACAAATTGTTCCATTGGTTGGCGACGCAAAATTAAAGCAATCGGGACAGAACTATAAAGCCTGGGCCACTGATATAACTACTTTGCTTCGTCCTGAGGGCACTTTTGATATAATCCAGAATCCTCCACAAAAGGTACTAAGATGCCAATATTGCGACCGTGTGGGTCATACAAGCAGAAATTGTTTTAAATTGCAACGCACTCAAGTTCCTGTCCAGCCCAGAGGAAAAGATTACAGACGCCAGTACCAGCCCAGAGGAAAAGATTACAGGGACCAGTACCAGCCCAGAGGAAAAGCACCCAGAGGCAGCAGAGGCAGAGGACAGCGCCGACCCGGTCCGAGGCGTGATTTCCCACCTCCACACACCATGCTAGCAATCACCAATGATACACAGCCAAAGAAATATGACCGCTCTCTTTTGTGGACTCTCGATAGTGGAGCGGCTGTTCACATTACCTACAGAAAAGAACTTTTCAAAGAGCTACATGAGCCTGAACCAGAATATCGTGAACTGTACGCATTTGGTGGCCACCCTTTCAAAGTTGAAGGAAAAGGGACTGTTTTTATTGAAGAGTTAGGTACCCTCGTACCTGATGTTTATTATATTCCTACAGCTAATTGTAATTTGCTTAGTCAGAATCATTTATCTGCTGTTTTGCATTTTTATGTCCTTCATTTAGGTAACGCCAGTTATATTTTTAAAGATGGTCATATTGTTGCTGACACAATTGTGATTGGTCAGGTCTACTATTTGAGGCCAAAGGCAGAACCTCAAATTCAGGCAAGTATAAAAATCTCAATAGATAATATCACAGGCCCAGAGAGAGATACCCCAGAGAGAGATCCTGTGAATACTCCAAAGGCTCTTAAAGCCACAAAGCAACAGGTATTCAAACCTAAGGTTCCTCATGTTAATGTTAATGTTGCAACTCCACTTACAGGTTTTCGTTTACATGACAGGTGTATTCATAGATGGCACAGAAGATTAGGCCATCCGAGCTTTGAGGTCCTTAAAAAAATGCCATTTTTCACACAAGGTTTGAATTTCAAAGGATGTAAGGTACATCTAGATTGTGCTGTTTGCAAAAAGGCAAAATCGAGGGCAGCAGCCGTTCCAAAACATGCTACACGTAAGTCAACACGCATTTTTGATTTGGTTCATACTGATATTGTGGGTCCTTATGGTCCAACTATTGGCGGTAAAAAGTATTTCTTAACTATTGTTGATAATCATTCTAGATATGGTTATGTCTTTCTAATGAAAGAAAAATCTGAAGTCTTTCAGACCTTTAGAGACTTTGCAGTTCAAATCTACAATCAACATGGAGTGAGAATCCGGAGAATCCAGAGTGATCGTGGTGCCGAGTTCACGTCTCAACGTTTCCAGGATTGGATGCGACGAAACGGTATCCTACACCAAACATCTGCCCCATACACTCCGGCTCACAACGGAGTGGCAGAAAGACGGCAAGGGGTCCTCCAAACCATGGTGCGCTGCCTCCTAGAAGATGCCAATCTCAAACACTCATTTTGGGGCGAAGCAGTTCATTATGCAAATTACATTGTCAATCGTACATGGAGCAGTGTCATTGACCAAACACCCTTCTACATCTTATATGGCCACCAGCCAGATCTTAGACACTTACACATTTTTGGTTCATATGCCATGGTCAACATTCCATTGGCCCAAAGAAGAAAAGGTGGCCCAGTAGCAAAGAGACTAAGATATATGGGTGTTGATAGTAATTCTAAATGGGGAAGATTCATTGACTCTCACAATGTGATAACAATTTCTAATTCAGCTAATTTTGAAGAAGATACAGATTGGTCCAGGATACATTCTAATGATCCTGGAGTTTATTTCCCTAGAACTGAAATTGTTGATACAGTGCAACCAGATGACCAACGTTCATCACCTGATATCCCATCCTACAACGCCGTGGATGCTGAAGCTAGCGACGCTGATGGAGATGTGGACAACAAGAAAGACGACTGGACAATCGTCCCGAGACGTTCCAAGAGAACTACAAAAGGTATTCCACCAAAGAGATACACAATGCAATTGACAAACACACCATCACCATTGATCTGTAATGTTACACTCCCACCGGAGAACTTTTCACAAATTAAATATCTTTCTGAAGACGAACAACAAAAATGGTATGAAGCCATGCAAGTTGAGATGGATAGTTTGCAGAAACTCAAAGTGTACACATCTGCAACACCTCCAACACACAAAAAAGTCATTGGCACAAGATGGGTCTACAAAATCAAACAAAAGCCAGATGGTGAATTATTATACAAAGCAAGACTTGTCGCACAAGGTTTCGCACAAAGCTATCCTGAAGATTACACAAACACTTACTCACCTACAGTGCGAACTGAAAGTGTGAAAATTGCTCTAACCACTGCTTCTATACTTGGACTTGAAGTTTTCCAATTTGATGTTGAAACAGCTTATCTACATGCTGATCTAGATGAAGAAATCTACGTCAGGTCCGCTCCCGGCTTCCGGGACCGAGAAGGGGACACCTGGTTCCTAAACAAAAGTCTCTATGGTCTGAAACAATCAGGTCTGATGTGGTACACATGTCTAAAAGACAAACTAAATTTAATGGGCTTTATTAAGTCCGACACTGATGAATGCGTGTTCACAAAAAGGTATGGAAATATTAATGAAATTGTTCTTGTTTATGTTGATGACATTGTTTACATTGGTCCAAACAAACGCATGAGTGAGAATTTTGTTAAAGGTTTGCAGAAATACTTCACATTGAAATCATTAGGACACATCAATGAATATTTAGGAGTTCACATTGAAAAGACACAGAAGGGGTTTAGCCTTTCACAAGAAGCTAAGATAGATCAACTTTTGCATCAATGCAACATGACAGGTGCAACGCCTACACAAACACCTATGCAAACTGATTTTCACAATTTGAAAGATGCATATAGTCCTGAGTTCAAGGATCAAACACTTTATCGTTCAGTAATTGGTTCACTACTTTACATTAGTGGATGGACTAGACCAGACATAGCACTTAGTGTTAATTTACTTTCAAGACATGTAGGCAAAGCAACAGAGTTTCACTGGTCATGTATTAAGAAGTTACTGAGATACTTGAAACACACAAAACAATTCAAATTGAAGCTAGAACCAGAACATACAGATTTTGCTGACATGTATTGTTATACAGATGCAGATTGGGCAAGTGATAAAGAATCAAGAAAAAGCACATCAGGTTACATAGTGTTCCTGAATGGATGTCCAGTTTACTGGAACGTAAGAAAACAAAGTTTTATTTCCTGCTCATCAACTGAAGCAGAGTATGCATGTGGTCTGATGCATGTAACTTTTTAACCTGGTTCGATGCCTTAGTTACAGATATCTGGACGAAGCCCGAAAAACCGATCACCGTGATGGAAGACAATCAATCAGTAGTTTACATTTCCAGGACTCACTTCACAGGTTCAAGGTCCAGACACATTGACATACGTTACAAGAATGTTAGAGAGTCAGTAAGACAAGGTCTCATAAAGTTAGAATATGTGCCAACAAAATATCAGATAGCTGACATTCTGAACAAACCATTACCTATTGCTCAGCATGATTACCTCAGATATTTACTGTGTGTTGAGTGACACATTATATTAGCCCAACTGACAAAGAAGGGGTGTCACGATGTGAATATTGTCAGTTTGTGCATCTCTGTGTTTTATACTGTTCTTGTATCTATGGTCAGACAGACGTATGATATATTCTAGTACGCATGTCTACATTCCTGAGGTCAACTCCTTTCCCTTTCTCATCGCCATCTCTACCGAAGGTAGAACTGTTTTATTTTCTTAGCCGATACAATGTAGTCCTAATAAGAATTCTTTATTATTTTTCTACTGAAATAAATATTTTGTTTATTAGTATTTGAATCTCGGGCTTTATTTTCTAAGTAACAATGTCTTCAAAAGGGAAGCCCGATCCATCGCCTCTGAGGAGAGTAATTCTCTTCCTAACAGGGGAGAAGCAGGAAATTGTGGGCGGGGTTCCAGGGCTGCTCTCTCTGGGGTGTATCTGGGTCTCTTGGGCCCAGCCCTTTTTTTTTTTTGCACCGGGAGCTTTCTCCAAAGAGTTGCCCCCAAGTGGAGGGCGCCTTTTGGAGAAGGCGAGGCGAGGAGGGGGGGCAGGCTTGGCTGGCTGGCTGGTTCCCCAGCCAAGGTTGGCTCTGTGGGGCAGGCTGGCTTTGGTAGAAGTGTAGGCAGGGTGGGCAGGATCCCCTCCCTGCTCGCTCCGCTTTCCTGGAGTGACTGAATGACCACAATGCGCTTATTTGTCTGGGTTGCCAGAGAGTTTGGCACGCACGGATCTTGCGGTGCTGAGGGCTAGGAAAGAGGGAAGAAGAGAAAAGAGAAGGAAGGAAGACCAGAGATGAAAGGAAGGAAGGAAGACCAGGAAGGAAGACCAGAGATGGAAGGAAGGAAGGAAGGAGAAAGGGAAGAAGAAGAAGAAGAGGAATGTTAGGTGGGAGGAAGGAAGCAAGGAAGAGAAAAAAGTGAGAGTGGGAAAGAAAGAAAAAAAGAAAAAGAAAGAAGAGGAAGGTTGAGAGGGAGGGAGGAAGAGAAAAAAGCGAGAGAGGAAAAGAAAAAGAAAGAAAGAAAAGGAAGGTTGGGAGGAAGGAAGGAAGAGAAAAAAGTGAGAAGAAAAGAAACTGTTGAAAGAAGAGCCTTGCAAATTAAAGTTGTCTTTGTAGGAGTTTTGGAAAGGGTGGGTGAGCAGGCCCCACGGGGGAGGAAGGAATATGGGGCTGTTTTAAGAAGAAAGAGCTTAAAAGAGGAAATTGGCTTTGGGGACCCTGGCAATGTTTTTGGACCAATCATGGGTTTTTTTGCCCCGATTGCCTCCTGAAACTTTGGAGTCCTGGGAGAAAGCTACTAAACAGGGATTACTTTGCTGGAAGCTTATCTGATTTCTAGTTTTTTGACACTGCAGGCCACAATTTCTCAACCTCAACAATTTGAATATACCTGGACTTCAACTCCCAAAATTCCCTAGCCAGCTTTGCTTTGAATTCTGGGAGTTGAAGTCCAGGCACCTTAAAAGTTGCTGAGATTGAGAAATATTGCTGTACATTTGTTGGTTATCAAGTCTAAATACAGAAGTAAACTTGTTGTCGAAGATGATATTCGTTGTGCTCTTGCAAAGACTGGCCCGAGAATTTCTGATCTGGCATAATTACATATTGTTTTTGTGATTAATCACTATGATTTAATTATGTTCAATTTGTAACTGTGAAATACATCCTGCATATTAGATATTTACATTATGATTCATAACAGTAGCAAAATTACAGTTATGAAGTAGCAACGAAAATAATTTTATGGTTGGGGGTCACCACAACATGAGGAACTGTATTAAGAGGTCGCGGCATTAGAAAGGTTGAGAACCACTGATCTAGATCAGTAGGCTTGTTAATTGCTCCTTTGGTAGAATACCAGGCTTCAATAAATTCATGTGTATGGCAGGTGTTAGCATGGCCAATGATATTTGTTCCTTCACAATCAAACTGGTGTCTTTATTATCAATATGGTTTGAGATCAGGATTTTTGGTCATGTCGTTTAATTGCTAGTTGATGTTCATGAACCATTGTTTTCAACTGCCTTCCTGTTTGTCCCACATAGAATTGCTTACAATTGTTGCAATTGATTTTATATACTATATTGCCATTTTCTTCCTTCTGCATTTTGTCTTTGAGTTTATTGCTCCTTTGGTAGAATACCAGGCTTCAATAAATTCATGTGTATGGCAGGTGTTAGCATGGCCAATGGCTCTTTTCTGAATGTAAATGTGGATTTCTGAGCTATCATTATTCCTAGGGGTTGCAGTATTCTGGCAGCCATTATACTACTCAGCCTAGAGGCAACTGACCTCACCAAATTGTATACAGTAGTTAAATAATTCACCTTGTCCATCTTAATGTGTTATTAAATTAAGAGTAGGGATGGCCTGATCTGATAATACCTGGCTAACTAATTTAAAATACTTCTGGAATATTCTTTTTAGATTACAGAACATTATCCTGACAACTTCAAACCATTCTAAACATTATGGATAATCATTTTCAATGTTATGCAAAATGCTGCATTTCAGAAAGGAATATACATACCATTCTTTCTGCCTTCTTTACTAAATGCACAGATACTGTATATCTAGCTCAATTGACTGCACACACACATATTTCATATAGAGCAGTGGTTCCCAAAGTGGGTGGTACCGCCCCCCAGGGGGCGGTGGGAACCCTTAGGGGGGCGGTGAAAGGCAAGGGTGGTGACAGGGGGGCGGTGAGAGGGGCCAGGGGGGCGGTAGGTGGTTTGCCATGCTTTTGCACTTGAAGCTCCCTCGCGTTCCTCGCTCGTGTGTGCAGGGCAGCCCATTCTGAAAGAAAACACAAGATGTTTTCTTTCAGAATGGGCTGCCTGCACACAAGAGCGTGGAATGCGACGGAGTTACAAGTGCTAGGTATGATGCCTGTCTCGCGGCCTGCCCAGCCCCCGCCCAGCCTCCGCTCCGCCCCGCACGACTGGTCACCCCAAACTGCGTCCCACCGAGCGACTCCTAGCTAGCACTTGAAGCTCTCTCGCGTTCCTTGCTCTTGTGTGCAGGGCAGCCCATTCTGAAAGAAAACGCGAGATTTTTTTTTTCAGAATGGGCTGCCCTGCATCCAAGAGCGTGGAATGTGACGGAGTTACAAGTGCTAGATATGATGCCCGTCTTGCGGCCCGCCCAGTCCCCGCCCAGGCTCCGCTCTGCCCCGCACAACTGGTCACCCCAAACTGCATCCAACCGCGCGACGGGTGTCCAACCTAGCACTTGAAGCTCTTCTGTGCAGGGCAACCCATTCTGAAAGAAAATACGAGATGTTTTCTTTCAGAATGGGCTGCCCTGCATACAAGAGCGTGGAATGTGACGGAGTTACAAGTGCTAGGTACTGAGCGCGGCACAGTGATGAGGGAAGCCGACCACTCCCGAAGCTGCTCGGGCGAGCGCTCGTAGACCCGCGGGAAGGCCCCGTTGCGGAACCTGCACATGCATGGACTTTCCCACCCAGCGTCCCCGTCACAGAGCAACCCGGCGCATGCAATTCAGCGGGCTCCCTCCGGCATGGCGCACCCAGGGATCTCAGCCCAGCTGCCCCCCAACATCGACTCCACCAAGGTGCCTGTGGCCTTCGGCCGCCGAAGCCTCCCCAAGCTCAATGAAGAGCTGCAGCACCCTGAGCTGCTGACGCGGCAGCCGGCCTTGATGGCGCTCTGCGATCTGGTGCACGACCCGGATAACGCTTACCAAGCCATCGGCCTGAGTGAGCCGCCGCGGCGGCCTGGCCACGGCTGGCGGGAGGGAAGGGAAGGGAGGGAAGAAGGAAAGAAAAAGGAAAGAAAGAGGGAGGGAGGAAAGAAGGAAAACAGAAAGAGACAGAACGATGGTAGGAAGGAAGGAAGCAAGATAGACAGAAAAAGAAAGGAGGGAGGGAAGGAAAGAAAGAAAAAGAAAGAAAGATGGTAGGTAGGAAGGAAGGCAGACATAAAAAGAAAGGAGGGAGGGAAGGGAGGGAAGAAGGAAAGAAAGAAGGAGGGAGGAAGACAGAAAGAAAGAAAGATGGTAGGAAGGAAGACAGACAGACAGAAAAAGAAAGGAGGGAGGGAAGGGAGGGAAGAAGGAAAGAAAAAGGAAAGAAAGAAAGAGCGAGCGAGGGAGGAAGACAGAAAGAAAGAAAGAGAAAGAAAGATGGTAGGAAGGAAGGAAGATAGACAGAAAAAGAAGGAGGGAGGGAAGAAGGAAAGAAAAAGAAAGAAAAAAAGATGGAAGGAAGATGGTAGGTAGGTAGGAAGGAAGACAGACAGAAAAAGAAAGGAGGGAGGAAGGAAAGAAAAAGGAAAGAAAGAAAAAGAAAGGAAGAAAGAGGGAGGGAGGAAGACAGAAAGAAAGATGGTAGGAAGGAAGGAAGGCAGACAGAAAAAGAAAGGAGGGAGGAAGGGAGGGAAGAAGGAAAGAAAAGAAAGTGGGAGGGAGGGAAGAAGAAAGAAAGATGGTAGGAAGGAAGACAGAAAGAAAGAAAAGATGGTAGGAAGGAAGGCAGACAAAGAAAAGAAAGAAAAAGAAAGATGATAGGAAGAAAGAAAGAAAAAGAAAGAAAGAAGGGGGAAGGTAGAGAAGAAAGAACGAAAAAAAGACATGACCACAATTGAGCCTAACATTTTGGTTGCTAAGCAAGAGCGTTGTTAAGTGAGTTTCACCACACTTTACAAGTTGGCCACACCCACCCAGTCACCTGACCACTAAGCCACGCCCACCTGAGGGGATGTGGGGCGGTGAGGATGAGTTTGTAGCACCAAGGGGGCGGTGGACTGAAAAAGTTTGGGAACCACTGATATAGAGCATGCTTGACAAATGCCTCACAAAATATTTGTTGATGCAATAACAGTAATTAATTAAGGCACATAAAAAGAGCCTTTCAAAATGGTATTGGGACAGCTCTTAACTCAAAATGGAATTGGGATAGCTTTTGTTTTATTTATTTATTTATTTATTTAAATGGATTTCTATGCCGCCCAACTCCCAGGGGACTCTGGGCGGCTCACAACATGTCAAAATCCATTCAACAATATAAAAAGTACAATAATTAAAAACTACAAAAATTAAAAATAGCATCTAACATTCATAATCAAGGGGGGAGACCCATATCTGGTCTAGTTGGTCTCACTTTCACCCCGCCTGCCGGAAGAGCCAAGTTTTTATTGCTTTACGGAAGGCCAGCAGGGTGGGGATAGTCCTGATCTCTGGAGGAAGCTGGTTCCAAAGGGAGGGAGCTCTCACAGAGAAGGCTCTCCCCCTCGGCCCCGCCAACCGGCATTGCTTGGTTGATGGGACCTGGAGGAGGCCAACTCTGTGGGCCCTAACCGGTCGTAGGGAGATATGCGGCAGGATGCGGTCCCAGAGGTAACCTGGCCCTGAGCCATGTTATAGGAATACAGAAGCTTTTAAATGGTTCCAAGTTCTTAACTGGTGGAAGAAGAAAGAGAAAAGCAGGACAAAAATATTGGTCAAGAGGTAATGTAAATGATATGAGTTCTGTCAAAGTAATCATTAAGTATCACTGGTTTTAAATATGCAAAATTGGGCATACTTTGTTCAATGCATGTCATAAATGAATTTTAACTGCCATTTAATTTTGACTGGATTTCAATAATATTTTTAATATTTGAAACTTCAGAGTATATCATAAACAGAGTGGATCTGTTCAACTCACTATCACAAAATTATTTTTTAAAAGTAAGATAATTTTGAAACATCCTGGTTTATCTGCTCTTTTTGTACCTTTGAATTAAAAGCAATCATATTTTAGCAGAGAAGCAGCACTGGATTTATTGTATGATAATTGTAGAGAAATCAAAAGTAGTAATACGGTAGCATCATTTGCTTCTGTACCCAGAGGTTGCACTAATGGAACATCTTGGAAAAAAGTCTCACAAAGAAGATTACAAAATATAGTCCTGCACATCCTGCATCATTATTAAGTCTCTTTGAGAATTCTACCATGTTGCAAACAAACACAAACAACTTAGCTAAACAGCAAGCTAGAGAACTGTTCAGTATCTCTAAATCAGTGGTTCTCAATCTTCCTAATGCCGCGCCCCGCGCCATTTGGGTTATTTTACCCTCTGCACATGTGCAAAGCATTCTGCGCATACGCAGAGGGTAAAAGAACCCAAATGGCAGCATCCGGGCGAAGTCTCCCGACCCGTGAAAGGGTTGTTCGACCCCCAAAGGGAAGGGGTCACGACCCCCCAGGTTGAGAACCCCTGTTCTAAATAAACAAGCATGCACAAAGCCAAAGTACTAACTATGAATCTCTGAAGTTAGTTCCTTCAACACTTTTTGCTCTCAGAGCAATCAAACTAACTGCATCCAGATTTTGGTTCTGCAAATGAAAATGGGAATAACAAGAGAGCTGAGTACCAAATGATACCATTAAGACAATATTATAAAATATTTATACAGTGCTGCTGACTATTAATAAATGGCACTAGATGTTTTAAAATACTGGTGCTCCTCCATTCTTTATATGTCATTAACTATAATTAATATCCTGTTGGTTTAAAACTATATATTGGCTTGTAGAAGAAAAACTATTATGGAAATCATGTGACATTTTTCATGCATGCATTTCATTTTTATATAGCTTATTAATTGTAGCTCAGAAGGCTAACAGAATCATTTGCAGTATGCAGTGTATGAATGAACTCCCTTTCTTTTTCCACAGAGAAAAGGCTGTTCCAGAGATCAGTAACTCAGAATATCTGCTGATAGTAAGTTCAGCAGAGAGGAACATTGCTCTGGGTAACTTTCTTATTGCACAAATCACTTGTTCTACAAACTCAGCAACTGCATCCATACTATTAAAGAAACCCAACATTCCCATAACTAACCCTGTAATTTTGTAGAATAAAATCTTTTGGGGAATATCCTCAACTATTTTCAACATACCATAAACCCTTTAATGAGCTCCTCTATTCCCTTTAAAAACTGTCATTATTCTACTTTTAACAACCAACAGAATAACTTTACAATTCTCATTACTGCTCCAGGTTGCATGGGAAACTCTTTATTGCTTTCTATTCCTGATGTGATTGAATGCTTTGTCAGCAAGGAGTGCCTGTCCCAACAGATGACCGTGCAAACCTGGATCTTCTTTTTTGGTAGATAGATATTGGGGGTTTTCTTAAGCAATATTGAAAGGCATCCTCACTTGTCAAACGTCTGTGATCTGATTTAAATGCATGTTTGGTTTGACATCAACTCCACCATCTTTAGTAGTACTGTACTTCTCTTGGCAGTACTACCTGGGATATCAGGATTGATGGGGCTGATTTCCTACAATTTGACTAAACTATTGATCACTGACATAACTGCTGTTAAGAAACGGCCAAACTTAAACAGAGAATCAAAAGTTATTTGCTATGGCTGCCCTCTCCATCAGATTCCCTTTATTTAAATGTTCAGTGATATTTCAAGAAAGCTTGGTAAAAAAAGCTTGGTCAAAAGTTTCAGTGTATTTAATGTGCATGATTCCTCAATATCTGGGCTTAGCAATGAAGTTGGGAAGCCTGGCCAAATGCAATGCTACTTAAGTAAATCCTATTTTAACAAGAGTTATAGGATCATTCATTTAACAGTGCACCCCGCTGAAATCGTAACTCCAAAAGCATGCCTGCATTCCACTGCACTATAAAGTCTGAATTAACGCAAGTGCTGTAATTTACATGGGAGCAGGCTGCAAAACTGCGATCGGTCTGAGTAAGGAATAGGTAGTAAGATACTGAAAGGCGACAGATAGAACTTGAAAAGCAATAAATGTGCCCATAAGTTGTTTGTAGAGCTAAATGAAGAGTATTGCAAAAAATGGAATAGTAAATAAATTAATAAGATGCCTTGAAAAGGACAAGTCTGGTCATATTTGAGCAAGTCATGGCATTCGCCCCGGGACAAGGAAAGGCGCCGCTTCTACTGTCACGGGAAATTTATGGAAGAAAGAGGGCTCAATGGCTACGGGGGGGGGGGGGGTTGTCTCTTTCCCTAAACGGGACATCTTCTTCCCGACAGAGGTGACCAAGACTGGACTTTGAAATGGGCAGCGTCCAAAACTGACAAAAGACCACAAAAGTGGATCCGCCGAAAAGTGGACCTCTCCTCCCCAGATACAAAAACAGCCAGGAAAGCTGGCCTCCTGGGAGGCTTTTGTTCGCTTGCTCGCCCGCCCGCCCAAAGCCTTGAGCCTCTGCCCCCCTCCGCCGAGACGGTTGGCGCAGCTTCGCCCCACTTCGCCACCCCGGCCCTTTGGCTGAGCCAGCATGCTTCTTGTCCTGGAGGGCCGAGCAATTGTCTTACCGCGAGGTCGCCTTTTCCCTTCCTCTCGAGCGCAGGGAGTTGCTTCTCCTCTCGCGGGCGGTTTGGCAAGCGACTGCCTCCTTTGACCCGCTCCCTCCCCAGTTATATAGGACTCGCTTCGAAGAGGCGCCTGTAGATGGCAGCCCGGCTAATCAGCTCCTCCTGCAGCTGCCGCCCAGGAGCTTGCACTGAACAGCGCCGAAGCGGCGAATTGCATTTTCCCCGATATCTACGTGCGGGCCACGATCACCTACATCCTGTCCCCTGAATGGGAAAATCATAGCTAAACTTTCCCAAAGCTTCCAAGGATGCCGGATCACCTCCCCGCAGAGCTCTTCCATACGCCGGCCTGCCCGCTCTGAGGCGCGCGTTTGCAGAGCGTCACCATGACCCGGGGCGTTGCACCTTTAGGCCCGGGTGCAACTCGCTAGGGACTACCGAGGCTTGCACCCTGCTTCGGTTATCCTCGCAGAGGCAGCCATCACTGGAGCCTACAGAAAAGTAGGTCAGCATCAAGTTTGCAGTCCCTGTTACTGGGTCCTTTCCCGCCACAGAATTGAGACTGGTGACATGTCTTGCTGACTGTTTTAATACCGATCATTTAAGGAAAGCTATTGTGTATTTCTTCGGCTTATTCCCCCCCCCCTCCAATCAAAGGTTTTTCTGGGCTAGAATCTTAAAGCACTTGACTTCCATGATAAATCGCCAGGAAACAATTTACCACTTTAGAAACCTTATTTTGGATTTTAGGCCTTCCTCCACTTGGTCCCACTTTAGCCCGGTGTTTTGTCCAAACTGACCTTATCAGAGGTCCTGATCAGGCCGCTGCTTCCACACAATCTTTCCATGAGCGGGACTTGGAGGACCTGATTTCCCCTGATTACCTCCCTGAGACCTCCCTGTTCCTGCTTGCTCTTCACACCTTCCTGGCTGGTGCATCCACCTATGGACTAGTAATGAGCAGAAAGAACACTGCCCATCCAGTTTTGCCATTCCTTTCCATTTTCGACTGGTTCAAAAAATGGGGGGAAAGCTAACACCCTGTAGGATGCATGTTTTAGAAAGATACTAAGAACATGGAGTGAGAGCAGGCAGGAGGAGTTCTATAGGTTGTCACTCCAATCACCACCTTGTCACCCAAACTCTAATCATTCTGTGCTTCACAACTAATTCATTCTTAATCTTGCACATCCTCAGTTTGGTTATCCAACTTTCTAGCCCTCTCATTTCCCATTTTTCTCCCTCCCCCCCCTTTTCAAAGCATGCATTTTGTATTCCAATTTTTTGTTTTATTAACACATAAAAAGTTTTAGTTAGCCCTTCTCAAATAGTTTTTCCCTGCTAAATCACTAACTGGATTTTTACTGTGTCAAATTATAAATAACACAGTTGGATAATTATATACCGTCAAGTTAGTGTCAACTCTTAGCACTACAGGTAGTCCTTGACTTACAACAGTTCATTTAGTGACCTTTCAAAGTTACAATGGCATTGAAAAAAGTGACATGACCATTTTTCACACTCATGACCATTGCAGCATCTCCATGATCATGTGATTTACATTCAGATGCTTGAAAACTGGTTCATATTTATGACAGATGAAGTGTTCTGGGGTCATGTGATCACCTTTTACAACCTTCTGACAAGCACAGTCAATGGGGTAGCCAGATTCACTTAACAACCATGTTACTAACTTAATAACTGCAGTGATTAACTTGACAAATGTAGCAAGAAAAGTCATAAAATGGGACAAAACTCATTTCTCAGCAATATAACGTATGCGCTCAATTGTGGTCATAAGTCGAGGACTATTTGTATCTAGATCTTCTCCATGATCATTTGTCCACAAACTTACTTTCAAGTGCCCCAGTGATGTACCAATGATACATCTTTACTGCTATAATTACCGTATTTTTCGGAGTCTAAGATACACCTAGATTTTAGAGGAGGAAAAAAGTATTCTGAACCAAATGGTGTAGTAATATATTATTTAATAAAATACCAGTATAGCAGAATACTTTTTACAACCATGTATACTTTTTACAACCATGTACACTTTTTACAATCATGTACACTTTTTACAACCATGTACACTTTTTACAAACTTCAAACTTGACAGCTTTAAGACTTGTGGATTTCAACTCCCAGAATTCCTCCTCCAGTCATGCTAGCTCAGGAATGGGAGTTGAAATCCACAAGTCTTAAACTTGCCAAGTTTGAAGACCCTTGCACCCCTAACCCCTAACTGAGGGGTCTTCAAACTTGACAGCTTTAAGACTAGTGGACTTCAACTCCCAGAATTCCTCCTCCAGTCATGCTAGATGGGGTAATTAGAAGGCAAAAACACCCCCATTTTTGTGAAAAATTGCCTGTTTTATGCCCCCTTTTTTGCAAAAACGGGGCCTGCAGAGGGTTTGGGGATGGGGGAAGGCAAAAACGCCCCCGTTTTTCACCCATTTTTTTTGCAAAAGCAGTGTTTTCGCCTTTTCCCACCCCCTAGGAGCGCTCTGCAGGCTTCCCAAACCCTCTGTGCACCCCATTTTTGTGAAAAACGGGCCCATTTTTCGCAAAAATGGGATGCAGGGGTGGGACTTCGGGAGGCCAAAAATGGCTGTATTCGGTGTATAAGACGCACCGACATTTCCACCCTTTTTGGGGGGGCAAAAAGGTGCATCTTATACTCCGAAAAATACGGTAAATTTATCTACCTTACTACAGGTTGTCCTCTTCTGTTTCCTTTCACTTTTCAACCAGTAAGATTTCTCTAGAGAGCTAGATCTCTACATTAACAGATTAACAGAGTTGGAAGGGACCTTGTAGGTCATCTAGTTCAACCCTCTGCTCAAGCAGGAGACCCTACACCATTTCTGACAAATGGCAGTCCAATCTCTTCTTGAAAGTCTCAAGTGATGAAGCTCCCACAACTTCCAAAGGCAAGCTGTTCCATTGGTCGATTGTTCTCACTGTCAGAAAGTTCCTCATTTTTAGGTTGAATCTTTCCTTGATCAGTTTCCATCCATTATTCCTTGTCTGTCCTTCAGGTGCTTTGGATAATAGCTTGACCCACTCTTCTCTGTGGCAGCCCCTCTTCGCTAGACTAGCCATGCCCAGTTCCTGCAACCGCTGTTCATATGTTTTAGTCTCCAGTCCCCTGATCATCCTGGTTGCTCTCCTCTGCACTTTTTCTAGAGTCTCAATATCTTTTTATAGTGTGGTGACCAAAACTGGATGCAATACTGCAGGTGCAGTCTAACTAAGGCTTTATAGAGTGGTATTAGTACCTCACTTGACCTAGATTGTATCCCTCTGTTAATGCAACTTAGGATTGCATTGGCTTTTTTGGCAGCCGCTGCACACTGCTGGCTCATGTTTAGCTGGTTGTCCACTAGGACTCCTAGATCCCTCTCACAGTCACTGCTATTAAGCCTGGTTTCACCCAGTTTATATGAGTTTTATTTTGGGTTTTTTTACCTAAATATAGGACTTCACTTTTTTCTACATTGAATTTCATTTCCAGCGCTCAAGTCTGGATCTTGAGCCTATCTAGGGTGTTAGCTTTTCCTGCCAGCTTAATGTCATCTGCAAATTTGGTAAGTTCCCCTTTATTCCCTCATCTAAGTCGTTTATTGAAGATACTGAAGAGTACTGGGCCTAAGACGGAGCCTTGTGGTACCCCACTGCTTACTTCTCTCCATGTGGACTTAGACGCATTAAGGACTACTCGTTGAGTATGGTTTGTCAGCCAGTTGTGGATCCATTTGGTGGTGAGGTTGTCTATCCCACTTTTCTCTAGTTTACGAAGAAATAGGTTATGGTCTACTTTGTTGAATGCCTTGCTGAAGTCTAGGTATATTATGTCCACAGTATTTCATTGGTCTACTAATTTAATCACGGTGTTGAAGAATGAAATCAGATTGGTTTGGCATGATCTGTTTTTAACAAACCCATGCTGGCTGCTAGTTATTACTTTACTCGTTTCTAGGTGTTGACAGATCTGTTTTTTTAATTATCTTTTCCAGTATCTTCCCAGGTATTGATGTTAGACTGATTGGTCTTAGTTTCCAGGGTCATCCCCCCCCCTTTTTTTTGAAGATGGGAACCACGTCAGCTCTTTTCCAGTCCTCTGGTAGTTCCCCAGTGTTCCAGGATTTTTGAAAGATGTGGTGCAGTGGTTCTGAGATGACATCTGCCAGTTCCTTTAGTACTCTGGGGTGTAATCCGTCCGGTCCTGGTGATTTGTATTCATCAAGTTCAGATGTGTTCTCTTACTGTTTTTTTGCTTATTTTAACTTTAGTTCCAAGTCTGTTTTCTGCAGTTATATTTCTGGTAGGTTGGGCTACAGTTTCTTTTTGCGTGAAGACCGATGCAAAGAATGAGTTAAGCAGCTCTGCTTCCTCTCTTTTGCCTGTGGGGGGAGGGGCGGTGGGAACCCTTAGGGGGGCGGTGAGAGGCAAGGGTGGTGATGGGGCGGTGAGAGGGGCCAGGGGGGCGGTAGGTGGTTCACCATGCTTTTGCACTTGAAGCTCCCTCGCGTTCCTCGCTCTTGTGTGCAGGGCAGCCCATTCTGAAAGAAAACTCGAGATGTTTTCTTTCAGAATGGGCTGCCCTGCACCCAAGAGTGTGGAATGCGACGGAGTTACAAGTGCTAGGTATGATGCCCGTCTTGCGGCCTGCCCAGGCTCCACTCCGTTCTGCCCCGCATGACTGGTCACCCCAAACTGCATCCCACCGCGTGACGGGTATCCTACTGAGCACTTGAAGCTCTCTCGCGTTCCTCTTGTGTGCAGGGCAGCCCATTCTGAAAGAAAATGTGAGATGTTTTCTTTCAGAATGGGCTGCCCTCCACCCAAGAGCGTGGAATGCGAGGGAGTTACAAGTGCTAGGTACTGAGCGCGGCACAGCGACGAAAAAAGCTGACTGCTCCCGAAGCTGCTCGGGCGAGTGCTCACAGACCCGCGGGAAAGCCCTGCTGCGGAACCTGCGCATGCGCGGACTTTCTCGCCCGGCGTCCCTGGAGCCTAGCAACCTGGCACGTGCAATTTGGCGGGCTCCCCTCTGGCATGGTGCACCCGTGGATCTCAGCCCAGCTGCTCCCCGACATCGACTCCACCAAGGCGCCTGTGGCCTTCGGCTGCTGATGCCTCCCCAAGCTCAATGAAGAGCTGCAGCACCCCGAGCTGCTGATATGGCAGCCAGCCTTGATGGCGCTCTGCGACCTGGTGCACGACCCGGAGAACGCTTACCAAGCCATTGGCCTGGGTGAACGGCAGCGGCAGCCTGGCCACGGCTGGCAGGAGGGAAGGGAAGGGAGGGAAGAAGGAAAGAAAAAGGAATGAAAGAAAGAGAGAGGGAGGGAGGGAGGGAGGAAGGAAGACAGAAAGAAAGAAAGAGAAAGAAAGATGGTAGGAAGGAAGGAAGATAGACAGAAAAAGAAAGGAGGGAGGGAAGAAGGAAAGAAAAAGGAAAGAAAGAAGAAAGAAAGAAAGATGGTAGGTAGGAAGGAAGGAAGACAGACAGAAAAAGAAAGGAGGGAGGGAAGAAGGAAAGAAAAAGGAAAGGAAGAAAAAGAAAGGGAGGGAGGGAGGGAGGGAGGGAGGAAGACAGAAAGAAAGAAAGAAAGAAAGAAAGAAAGAAAGAAAGAAAGAAAGAAAGAAAGAAAAAAGAAAGATGGTAGGAAGGAAGACAGACAGAAAAAGAAAGGGAGGTAAGGGAAGGGAGGGCAGAAGGAAAGAAAAAGGGAAGAAAGAGGGAGGGAGGAAGGAAGGAAGAAAGATGGTAGGAAGGAAGGAAGACAGAAAGAAAGAAAAGATGGTAGGAAGGAAGGAAGACAGACAGAAAGAAAGAAAAGAAAGATGGTAGGAAGAAAGACAAAGAAAAAAAGAAAGGGGGAAGGTAGAGAAGAAAGAAAGAAGGAAAGAAAGACTTATGACCACAATTGAGCCTAACATTTTGGTTGTTAAGCAAGAGCATTGTTAAGTGAGTTTCACCACACTTTACAAGTTGGCCATGCCCACCCAGTCACCTGACCACTAAGCCACGCCCACCTGGGGGGCGGTGAGGATGAGTTTGTAGCACCAAGGGGGCGGTGGACTGAAAATGTTTGGGAACCACTGGCCTCTTACCGGATGTTGTCCTTTTGTTGGTAGTATAGATGAGAAAACTACTTGTGCACCTACCATATTTTTCAAAGTATAAGACGCACCTTTTTACCCCCCAAGAAATGGGTGAAAACTTGGGTGCATCTTATACACCGAATATAGCCCCACCCAGGCACCCCCACCCTTTGGCCTCTGCCTCCCAGCAATTTACCTCCTTGCAGCAAACAGCACAAAGCCTGTTAAGCCAAGCAACTAATTATCAGCTTCCCGACTCTCAGCTGAGTGAGGCAGCAGGCCTGGCCACGTGCTAAACTGAAGGTGAAACTAACTGCAAGGAGGCAAATTGGAGGGAGAGGGAGAGGCAGAATTTTATTTTCTTGTGCTAATCAGACTGCTGAAACTGGATGCAAGGAAGTAAGTCAATAACTATAAATGTCTGTAGAATATTCAAATTATTAGACTTATTTTTTAAAGACTGCTTTATTATTGTTCTAGACAACTTAACAAAATGAAGAAGCTTTTTAAAATAAATGCTTGCTCTGAAGAGGCCCAGTGCTTTTGTATCTTCTTTTAAATAGCAGAGAATAATGTATACTTCCAGAAAGCCACATCAATTTTAACAGAATCTGTACAAGTATAGTCTGAAATGTAACAGTATCCTGTTTTAGTATTAAGATAAGGCAGCTGAGTTAAACCCTGACTTAGTCATGTTTGGAGTAGATCTATTTAAATAATTGGAAGGAGTTAGTGTGACTACATTTAAGAAAACTTTCTGGCATTAATATATTGCCATAATGTACATTTCTCCAATTCTTTGCTATTTCTATGGGTCAGGCACACATGCACAGAAATACACAGCAAACAGTGTATATCATCTGTACTGTTTGCTGTTTGCTGGGAGGCAGTTGCATAATTTTTTCCCCTTGTTTTCCTCCCCCAAAACTAAGGTGCGTCTTATACTCCAGTGCGTCTTATACTCCGAAAAATATGGTAAGTCTTTGACTTTCTTGCCTAGCTGCTCATAATCAGTCAATATTGTTTTCAAGACCTTATTTGTGTCATTTGTCCGTACATGCAGTAATAGAAGGGGGTAGTCTGTGGGTTTTGTTATTTTGGTTACTTTCTCAGCCACATCTTTGATTTTAGCTCCAGAGAGACAGCATACCTCTCTGGATTGACTGTCTGGTCTACAGACGGCAGGTTCTGTTCCTTTGAGAATTGAATCTCCTATCACCAACACTTGTCTTTTTTTTTCTGGGGATGTTTGCAGGGGTGGGTTCCTCCCGGTTCGGACCAGTTCGCCCGAGCCAGTAGCGACCTGCTAGTGATGTCACGATGATGTCACCAAACCATATCGGTCGGTGCCGGTCCATGGGCGCTGCCATCTTTTTTTTGAATTTATATATTTATTTTTTTGAATCTTTTTAAAAGAAAATTTTCTTCTGCTCATGCGCAAAAGCCGAGTTTCCGGCACTGCGCATGCATCGCCATTTTGTTTTCGGCGTTTTGGTTCTTTAAAAAATTTTCAGGGATTTTTGCACTGCGCGTGCACGCACACGCAAAGCGCGCCCATGCCCATGCGGCGTGTTCAATTTGTTCAATTTGTGCATATTCTTTTTGCAAGGTTTGGGGTTTCTCATTTTATGGTTGAGTTTCAGAGTGGTTAGAGTTTCCTCTAGACCAGGGGTAGGCAAAGTTGGCTCTTCTATGACTCATGGACTTCAACTCCCAGACTTTCTGAGCCAATCATGCTAGCTCAGGAATTCTGGGAGTTGAAGTCCACGAGTCATAGAAGAGCCAACTTTGCTTACCCCTGCTCTAGACCTTTTACTTTTTCTTTTAGTAACTTGATTAATTTACATTTTGTACATATGTAGTTTGGGTATTCTATGGGCATAAGTGTGTACATGGAACATGTTCTGCAGATCACAATAGTGTCAGTTCCTTCTTCCATGAGTGGATTTCTTAAAGAAACTTGAGAGTGAAAGTGTTGAGTGTTTTACCACAGATTTGTAAAAGGGAAAATTGTCCAATTTGGAATACAGATATTCTAACAGATCATTTAAAATTTAAAATTTGGAGGACTCAAGCCTAGCTAGAGGTTTAAGGTTCTAATATTTAAGAGTGCCTGGTTTAGGGTTTTAAGGTTTCATAGTTCTAATTGTCTAATTTAAAAAATTTAGGTTCTAATTAGTCTCTTATTTGCTGGTATTCAATATGTTAGGCAGTCAATCAGTTAATTAATTAATTAGATAGTAAATCAGCAATTAATGTCATTCTATTAAATTAAACTGATCTATTAATCTAGATAATCGATGATACTGTGATCAATCTCAATCAATCAGTTACTAGTCACGCTAATCAGTTTATAGGTTAGTCAATAATCTATCCTTAAATCAATCAATTAGCTAATTAATTAATTAGCCAATCAATTAGCTAATTAATTAATTATTTAATCAATTATATTATTTTGTATTAGTCAAACTATGAGTTTATCAATGTTACAAGTATTGAGGTAATGAAGCAGTATTGAAGGTCATCATGGAGGGGGTTTCTTTTCTTGAGCCACGTGGTTTGTATTGCTTTAATGGCGGCTACCAGACGATCCACTGGTTGCAGGGTGATCAGGCCATGCCAAACCAGAGTCCTCTGAAACACTCTGGAACACGCTGGAACAAGCTGGAAGACGCTGAAATACTCTGAAGCACGCTGGAAACTCTGTAATGTGCTCCAATGGGACATGCTGAAACAGGCGCTCCACCAATCTTTGTTGGGGACACACACACACACACACACACACAGGATCAAGCCACACAGGGGCTCAGCCGGATCAGACAATCTCAATCTCACTGGGTCAGATCACATCAGATGATCGCGATCTCCACTGCCCCACCGGTCCCGGCAGCTGAGCTGTCCCTTCTGAGTGGTCCCTTCCGAGTGATCTCTCCCGACTCACACAGAGATTCCCTCTGAGCTCCGTGCTTCGCGGAGCTTCACGTTGATTCTCCCAAGGCTTGGATGCGGTGGCCGATCCCCCCGAGCTTTGCGGAGCTTCGCAGAGCTTTGCGGCAAACCTTTCGAGGTAGGGATGCGGTGGTTGCCTCAGAAGGCCGATCGAGCACTTCGGAGCTTCTCAGCGATCTCCTCCAAGCCTCGTGAACCTTCACTGCAGTTCCTTTGAGGTTGGGATGCTGTGGTCGCCTTAGCCGGACGATCGAGTGCTCCGGGGCTTCTCAGTGATCCTTTTCAAGCCTTACGGAGTCTTATAGAGCTTTTTGCAGCAATTCCTTTGAGGTAGGAGTCGGTGGGGGCCTCAGAGCGAGAGCCCCACCTTCCTACCTGGGCGCCACCATCTTGTGTTATCTTGTGTTATAAAATTATGTTATAATATTATAACATAATATGATCATTTGAGCCTGGTCATTTGTGCTTGAAGAGAGAACTCTAGATTTATTTGTTAGATATTTATCTTCTTCCTATACTTTGGCTTTGTAATTAGTAACCTTAATTTTGTTCTGTTTTGGCCTATTAACAGTGGTGTATGTGTGTGAGAGAGAAAAAATTCTGAATGAAACAGCTGGGTGGAATGGGCATGGCTCAAATTGCTCTGGCAAAGAATTACTGTAACATTTGATAATGTTATGGCAGTAATGCAAGAAAACAAAATATTACTATGGTCCAAAACTGTGTTAAGAAAAAAAAAGTTACCTTGTATTAAGTTTGGAATACTTCATCCCCTCAAAATGATCTACAAGTTGAAAGGTAGTTTCATTTTCCTGAATGTTTGCTCTAGAGTTGGGAACAAGTTAGGAACAGGCAGGTTAGGAGTTTAGGATCTGGACACAGATCAAGTCAGATTCATATTGTCCTTACACAACCTTAGTATAATTGTAATATTTGAAAATAGAGGCCTTATCTCCAAATCTATAAAATTTTCAGCATGTTAAATATGCTGAAGCTACACTAGGAGTTTTTTAAATTGTTTTACTGTGTCATTTACAAGACCAATAAATGAAGTCATTGTACAAGTGAAGAACACAATCCAATCTTTTGTAGCCTAGATCGGTGGTGGCCAACCTTAAGCATACCATGCGCCAATTTTTTCACAGACGAGTTCAGATGCGCCATACAATTCAAGCACGTTTTTTACCTTCTTACTTTCACGTTTGGGGTTGTAAAATAGGGATAGGGGTAGGATCTGCCTTGCTTAAGGGAGGAAAAGGAATAACTCAATCACGCAATTCGATTTTCTTTTGCACTGTAATGGATAACAGGAATTTAAGCATAGAAAAGTATAAAACTAAAAAAAAGTGAAAAAGAACAAATAGATCACAAGCACATACGGCGCATCACACAGAATATCAATTATGTGGAATTTGAATTCTATGTTCGCGTCAAGAAAAAGTAGTGGTGCTCTTCTTTGACAAACGTAGTATATATTTAATCTTGAATCTGTCTTTCAATAACTCTCAATACAAAAACCACGCTAGTACACTCAATAAAACACTGCTTCAAACTCCACGCCATGATGGCTCACTCAGAACTGACTGACCATATTGAACGCTCACCGCTCATTTGCACGTGACTTCAAACACATGATGTGTTGCTAATGCACGGTGTTTGCGATCGTTTGAGCAGGAACACGCAATGGCAACACCGATAAAAATATTCATACGTTTGTAAACCCGTCTAAAGTAACATCTCACAAGTTCCATTCTAAGTTTCAGACACCGAGAAGTTGAACATTACCAAAGGCTGTACGAATTGAACTGAGATCACTTTGGTGTTTAAAATATTAAGATGGATTCAGTTATGACACCTATTAAAAAAAATAAGTAGGCACAAGGATGTAATGCGCCACTTGTAATCATCCAACGTGCCACATTTGGCACATGCGCCACGGTTTGGCCATCCCTGGCCTAGATGAAGAAAATTAAGGTAAATTATAGCAATTTACTAAGTACCACAGAGAAGGTTAGGAAAGCATTTTTTAAAAATGTATTTATTACTTTTTCTCAAGCATTTACTTAAATATTTTCCACTCTTCTTATTTTTATAAACAATTCAAGGTTTAACATGTATGTGGTTATGACAAAAATATTGGCAACGTCTGTTTATGGTCAGGAGGGAGCTGAAAACACTACTCCAGTTTCCAAAAGTGCAGTCCTGTTAGTCTGATCCTGGGACAATGTTTTTAAAGGCAGAATGCAGAATAACAAGAGTTGGAAGGGATCTTGGAGGTCTTCTAGTGCAACCCCCTGTTCAAGCAGAAGACCCTATACCAGTGGCGGGTTGCTCGCTTACCTTCCTACCGGTGCGCTGCGCGCGCATCACCATGTTTTGCGCGCGCGCGCTACACGCGCGCGCTCCCTCGTGCAATTTTGCTTGCGTGGAAGCAAAATCACACTGAAATCTTGTAAGGGGATGCGCGCGCGCGATTTCAATGATTTTTTGCTTTCACACATGCAGAATCAAAAATCATGCCCAGAAATTCGCAAAAAAGATGGCGGCTCCTAGGGACCGGCAACCGACCGCACTGGGTCGGTAGCCTCTTGATGACGTCACCAGCCCGCCGCTATCTGTGCGATAGAGTGGACCGCACCAGTAGGAACCCACCACTGCCCTATACTATTCTGAAAAAATGGCTGTCCAATATCTTCTTTAAAAATTCTGGTGATGGAACACCCACAATTTCTGGAGGCAAGCTGTTCCACTAATTAATTGTTCTCACTGACAGGAAATTTCTCCTTCATTCTAGATTAGCTCTCTCTTTGTTAAGCTTCCATCTGTTACTTCTTGTCATAGAAGGCTTTCAACTTCTATGGGATGTATCAATTCATTTAAAAATCCATAAATATTCAGGCCTTAGTTTGCAGCAAATGATGAAATTCTGATTTCCTGACAGTGAGAATAACTCAATTGAATGTATTGCCTCTTAGAGTTGTGGATGCTCCATCGCTGGAAGTCTTCAAGAAAAGCCATTTGTCTGATGAATTAGGTCTCTTGCCTTGGGCATGGGGTTAGATTAAATTTCCAATGTCCCCTCCAGTCCTATGATTCTAAGTAATGGATGAAAGGTTGATCCCACCACCATAAAAGGGCAAACTTCTAACAGAAGTGTGCAATATTTTTCAGGAGTGGTGGCAGAAACCAGAACAAGGAGGAAACTTAATTACCGTAAAACAAAATAAATTCAGTTAACATGATGCTTTTGATATATTTTCTTTCTATCACATTCAAAATTTGTTTTGGAGGAAACTTGTAGTTACACTCCAAGCTTTGTTAGGCTGCCAATTATGTATCCCCGTTCTAGAAAATTAAGGTTTATGTTTGTGTAACACCAATATAGAATCAATGCTAAGAGTAGCAAGCAAAAAAGGTACTTAGCTTCCAGGACCTTGAATGGGACACAACAGAGATATCCAGGAATTGGAAGCTAAGCAGAGTAGTCCTTGGATGGGACACCACCAGGAGATTCAGGACTTGGAAGATAAGCAAATTAGTCTTCGAACGGGATTCTTCCCCAGCCCCCCCAACAAGAAAGAACTTTTCAGAAGAGCTGAGCAAGTTTAAAATTGGAGAAGAGATCCATTGGTTAGGGACCCCCTTCCCCTTAGAGAAGAATACTCTGTTTTTGTATACATCTGGGCAAGAAATGAGGGACAACAACACAGAAACACACACCTCCTCTTCCCTCTCTATGCTAATGAGAAAGGGCCACAGATAAACTTTTCAGAGGAGGGAGAGAGCGGAGGAAGATATTCTCCCTTGCTGCTGGCATTTGACAAGTTGTCTGCATGGCAAATTGTCCCACATGACAAGTCGATCAGGGTAAGTAATTCCATGGCAAATTGGCAGGGGAGAGGCGACCAAGGAGAGGTGCAGGAGCAGGGTGTCCAGAGTGTGGAGGACTGCAGAGGGGTGGCCGTGGTGAGGTAGCTGCGGTGAGTTGTCCTAGACTTGCCTACCACTAGGGTCCCAACTGGAAAGAAAAATACAATTCATTCCAGTTGCAGTTTTCTCCAAAGCAGATAGAAGATGTAATCTGGAAATGGTCTCCCTGAGCATTAGACAGTTGTCATGTACAAAGGAAGATGCTGCAGAGTCTTAGAATTTCTCCAGTATTAAAAGGAAGAGAGCTTTGATTTGGGTTGAGTGACAATTTGCAAACAACCCCTTACACTCCATAGATGTGAGAGAGCATTTGGAATATTTAAGTTCCACAAAAAGTAAAGCACATACTTTGCAGGTAAAAGCTATGAATTCTATATCTTGTAAAAGGCTCAAATTGAATTCTGAAAAGAAAACTATATTGTGTTGCTACTACAAATAATTGGTTCTGAAGAAGAGAGATGAAAATTTTGAAAATAAGCTACTATTTATCCTCACGTTTCATTTATCTTTGGGCAGGAACCAAATCCAAATGATAATTCATTCACTTCTTTTAATTATCTTGATATTGCTGTAAGGCAAAGACAAGCAATCTTCAGCATCTCTTTCTGGGAGGACAAAAGGAAAAGAACAGGCAAATCATTTTTCAGAATTTCTTAATGCCTTCAGCATAATTAGAAATCTTTTCTATGTAACTAATTATCATAGATGACCCTACTTTTAATACATTCTCCCCATCACAGTCTTTGCCCTCTAAATAAAAGTGTGACCTATGGATGTCATTGCTACTTTCATAATCTTCTGTCACTGACATAATTTATCTGAAAAAGCAATGGACTGTGACAGAACACCATAAAGGAGGATCCTGAGTGAGCATGAAATTCTGTCATCAGCAGTTACTGCACTTAGCTAAGAAAAATTTTAGTGTAACCTATTTATAGTATAATTGTTTTATAAGATTTCATTGCCATTCAAAATTGTTTAGGAAAGAAGCCTCAACAGTAAACAGTTATGTAGAATCAGAAAATATCAGGATAAGAAAGACCCAGCTAAACCCAATCTTTTTAGATTATTTGGTCTAAAACTTCAGTTGTAGATTTTCTCAGAATTTAGTCATTCAAAGATAATATGGAGGAACATTGTAATGCCTGGATATGGCAGGTAGTGAATGGAATAACAGTTCCACACTGCAAGCAACTTTGCAAGATTCACTGATGATACCCAATGATACAGTATATTTCAAGTCCAGGTCCAGTTCTAGCCATCGTATTTAAGAAAGACATTGGCAATCTGAAACATATCTAAAGGAGAGTAACCACATTTATAAAGGTCTGGAAGGAAAAACATATAAGGAATATTTGGAGGCATTGAGTATGATTAGTTTGAACATGATGGTGCTGCTAAGACACAATAGTTCTCTTCAAGTGTCTGAAAGGTTGCCTTGTAGAAGATGAAGCAGAATTATTCAGAGCTGCTCCAGAAGACAGAGTAGTAAATTTCAGCTGGAGATGAGGGAATAACATCCCTAGCAATAGGAGTTTTTATTTTTATTTTTTTATTTATTTTGTCAAGTACATGTTGGTAATATACATAGATAAAACATTGTTTATATACATAAGATGGGTACTGATAAGAGGGAACATTAGGACAGGGACGGTAGGCACGCTGATGCACTTATGCACGCCCCTTACTGACCTCTTAGGAATTGGGTAGGTCAACAGTGGACAGTCTAAGGGTAAAGTTTTGGGGGTTTGGTGATGAAACCACAATGTCAGGTAGTGAGTTCCAGGCATTTACCACTCTGTTGCTAAAGTCGTATTTTCTACAGTCAAGTTTGGAGCGGTTCACTTTGAGTTTGTATCTGTTGTGTGCTCGTGTATTGTTGTGGTTGAAGCTGAAGTAGTCGTTGACAGGAAGGACGTTGTAGCAGATAATTTTATGAGCTATGTTTAGGTCGTGCTGAAGGCAACGTAGTTCTAAGCTTTCTAAGCCCAGGATTTCAAGTCTGGTTGTGTAAGGTATTCTGTTGCGAGTAGAGGAGTGGAGGACTCTTCTTGTAAAGTATTTATGTCCGATATGCGGTGTGGGTTCCAGACAAAGTCTAGGTCTTTTTGGAGGATAGCAGTGTTGTCGGTGGTGTTGAAGAGTTTTACATCATCAGCGAAGAGAACGCAGTCGCTTGTAATGTGATCGCAAAGGTCATTTATATAAAGTATAAAGAGTGTTGGTCCTAATATGCTGCCTTGGGGAACACCGCTGTTAACAGGTATGGGATTTGATAGGGCACTCCTTATTTTGACCACTTGTCCGTTCGACAGAAACACAGTTATCCAGTCATGAAGGGGTCCAGAGATGCCGTAGGATTTCAGTTTCAGAAGTAGTTTATCATGAACCATTGAGTCGAAGGCTTTACAGAAGTCTATGTAAATTGCGTCTATTGTTTTGCACTGGGCAAGTTTTGAGGTCCATATGTTTTTGCAGTGTAGTAGTTGTAGATTGCAGGATAATTTTTTTCTGAAACTGAATTGCTTGTTTGAGAGTAGGTTGTTAGTTTCTAGGTGGAGGGTAATGGATTGGTTTATGATTGATTCCATGACTTTGCATGTGACGCAACATAGAGAGATTGGTCTGTACTAGACTGGGATCTCCCTTTTTGAAGATGGGGATGACCGTGGCTAGTGACCATAGGTTTGGTAGGGAACTGGTCCTGAGGGATTTTTCAAAGATTAGTGGTTCAGCTATGGCTGTGGAGAGCTTTTTTAGGAAGTATACACATAGTCCATCAGGTCCAATTGACAGGGAAGGTTTTTGGCTGCGTAGTGCTTTTTCAACATTGTCTTCAGTGAAGTCTATTTGTATTAAATCGTTGTGATTATTTGCGGTACGACTGGGGAATTTTGGGCATGAGCCGTTGTTGTTTACAACGACTGAGCCAAATAATGTGTTGAAGAGGTTTGCTTTGACTGTTTCATCATAGCATTCTTTGTTGTTGGGTCCTTTTAGTGGTGGGAGGGGTCTCGAGTCCTTGAGTTTGTTATTTACAAAGTTGTAGAAGGCGGGGTTGGATTTTGTGCGCAGGAGGTTTTCCTCTTGTTTGCTGTGATAGTTGGAACATTCCGTCTATTTGGTGGCATATATTTTTGTAGCGGTTTTTGAAGTTAGCTGTATAGTCTGTTTTGTTTTTTCACCAGAGTGATTTTTTTTGTTTGTAACTTCCTTATTGATATGGGTAGTTTGTTTTTCTTGGTTATGGTGGTTATTAGTGGTACGTGTAATCTGATAGTTCTTCTGATATCGAGCAAGAAGATGTTATAGAGGTCATCGGCAGTGTTACAGTTAGAGAATAGAGTTTGCCAGTCAAGAGTTGAGAGGTCGGTGTCTATGAGTTCATAGTTGGCTTTTTTAAAGTTATACTTGGGTGTACCATTATTTATGTGATTCTTACAATGGTGTAGATTGAGGCTAAAGTCTATCATGCTGTGGTCGCTGTTGGAAAAGGGTTCTTTATTTGAAGTCCATAAATTGCGCTTTTGCTATTGCAGAATATGAGGTGAAGGCAGTTGTTGAGTCTAGTATTGTTCGTTACTAGTTGGTCGAGTCCCAGATAGGTAACAGCGTTGTATATGGTTGTATGGATGGGTTCAGTCATGCATTCGTTTAGGGTCCAGTTAATGAGAGGTAGATTTAGGTCTCCAAGGAAGATTAGAGGGTACGGGCAGGATGTTGCCCACATTTAGCAGTGAGGTTAATTTGTTCGCATGTGTGATGTCGTAGTCTGGGGCTCTGTAACAAAGTAGGAAGCGAAGTGTGGTATTTAAGGACAGATCGCAGACGATGGTTTCAGGAAGGGTGAGATCATGTGCAACTTGGATATTTTTTAGGTTTAGTGACTTTTTGTAGAATATAGCTATTCCACCTCATCTGCGGGTGTCACGGTCGGACCTGAAGACAAGGTAGTTTCTTGCTGTGATGATGGAGTCAGGGAGGGATGCGTTTAGCCATGTTTCGCAGACAAAGATAATGTCGAAGGTGTCAGTGTTTAGTAGGAGGAGGAATTTGGGCATTTTGTTTACTACACTTCTTGCATTGATTAGTTTGCATTTGAGATTAGAATTGGATTGGATTGAGGTAGTAAGGGGCGCGCTTTCCTAGTCTTGGTTTGTGGTTTGAGGGATGTTGTCATGTTGTTGGGGGATGGTTGATTGGATGTTGTAGGATGGATTGCGGGTCTTGTTTTTGATGCAGTCGGCACGGTAATCTATGTATAAGTTTGTTTCACCTAGATCTAGCCGTCTTTTGAGATCCGCACGGAGTTCACGGGAGTGGATGCGTTGTAATAGTAATAGATCTGGTCTAGATCTGAGTTTGCTGTGATTTGTATTGTTTCTGGCAATGAAGTTTATAGTGTGGATAAATTTCCATTTGCTG
The DNA here is from genome assembly GCA_023053685.1 of Diadophis punctatus similis. NCBI lineage: Eukaryota > Metazoa > Chordata > Lepidosauria > Squamata > Dipsadidae > Diadophis > Diadophis punctatus. The sequence continues at coordinate 734,069 of JALIGW010000031.1, forward strand.
GGCTCGTTTTTACAAACCACTCTGCAGAATCGGGGGGGGGGGGACCAAGCCATCGTTATTTTTGTGCTCAGGGCCATCTCTGGAAACTTCAATTATGTTGTCGGGGATAATGGTTTGTGTATGATGGCTGCTGATGATGTGTACTTTGTTGACGTCTGGCTCGTCGTTTTCTTTTAGTCCAAATAGGATTGCATTAGGACGTTTTTGCTCACTCTCGATGGTGTCTTTGACTATAGTGGAGATGTTGGTGGTAGGGTTGGTAGATCCTTGTGGTTGTGGTTGAGGTAGTGGTTGAGGTGGTTTTTGTTGAGTGGTGCTAGGTATTTGGTTTGGTGGCTTTGCATTTTTTTGTGCTTGGATTTTTTGTTCCAAAGATGTAAAATGTGATTCTAGGCATGATAGTAGTTGTGATTCTAGGCGTGCTTCTAATTTTGTTTCAATGGTTTCTATGGTTGTTTGTTGAGTCTTTGTGGTTGCTTCTATGGTAAGGTTCCTGTCGGACATAGCAATGAAGTTGTTCAGTTTTGGTGAGCAGGATGGGCATATATTGAAAAATGAAGGCGCTTCTTGGAGAAAGATGGCTACATGCTTGTTTATTTTTAGGCAGCAGTGGTGGGCAGATTTATTTATTTATTTATTTTGTTATTCTTATATGCCGCCCAACTCCCGAAGGACTCAGATTTGGTGCATATGTGGCATTTCTCGCCGCCCTGAGTCCTTCGGGAGTTGGGCGGCATATAAGAATAACAAAATAAATAAATAAATTTCTCAGAAGCATCTTGTTTGTTGATGGCAATATTGCATTTGTAGCATGTGTTGGGGTTGTTTGGGTTGCTGCTGTTTTCCAGGTCTTTTGTTTGTGGGTTTTTGTTAGTGTTGTTTTTGGTGTTTTTGCCTGGCATTGTTGCTGATTAGTTTGTGTTTGATATCCTATACAATAAGACCAGTTCAATAAGTATGTAATAATAAATATAATTCAGCCTGATGAAAACAGTGAATAAATCCAGTTGGGTTTAAGATTTACAGCTAACAACTAATTAATTAGCTAGCTAGTAATCTATCAATTATTAAACAATTATCTATTAGATTCATTAAATATTAATCAGTTTTCATTCAGTTTCTTCAAATATCAATCAATTATCTACAGTTTTATCAATTATCAATTATCATTCAATTTCATCAATTAATAAATCTCCAATCATTTGGTAGTCAATTAACAGTTGATAATCTATACTGTGGTGTCTGAGGGTAAGATTTGAAAGGTATCACAACCGGTGAGCTGGGCTGGCTGAGCTCAGGGTGAAAAGCAGGAGTTTACTCTTGGAAACTTTGTTGGAGCTGGGCTGGCTGAAAAGCAGGCGTTTACTCTCAGAAACTGTATCCTGGAGAGAATATATTTGGGGAGCTGGGCTGATTGAAAAGCAGGTGTTTCCTCTCTGAACTTTTTATCCTCCGAGATCCCTTCTTAGCCTCTGGTAGTGAGTTTCCCAGCCTAACTCCTCGGTGCTTGCAACGGAATGGAATAGATTTGCTTTTGCAGGAATAAATTGTCTTTGCTGCAAATGTTAAACAGAAGCTAGATGGCCATCTCTTGGAGATACTGTGGTAGTGAATTCTTACAGTGTCGGGCATTCAACTAGCTGATCTCAAACATATCTTACATTCTGTGTTTGAAGAAGGCTGGTTTTATGGTTAACAGAAGTGACTTATGTCCCCTTGTGGAAACAATGTGTACATAAAAAGGTAGTAATAAGGCCTCTACTGAGGAAACTCTCCAGGAGATATGTACAATTGTAAATCAATCCCAAGAGTTCCTTTTCTGGGATGGTGACCATGGAACATGGTACTTCATAGCTCCAGCACATTTATATGATATTGATTGTCTGAATGTATTTCAATGAGGCTTTCAGACAGACACTTATCCTCATTTTGTGGATTTAGAAAGAGACTAAAGCAAAAAACCCCACACTTTTTAGTTACCGGTAGTTAAAAAATGACAATAATTGATGGCTTTCTGGTTCCTAGATGCTACATGGGCATGCTTTTTTGGATAGCATATAATTTTGTCCTTATTTCATTATATTTTTGAAGCATATAGCAATAGGCATTGTCCAATCTTTTTGGTGCAAATAACTTGCCAAGATAAAATATTTCTTACTATCTGCAAATATTTATAACCAGGAATTATATACTGTGTGGGGAAGGTAATGTGATTAAATGTTTCAGCATTTTTAATTCTTTCTGCAGCAAAACCAGGTCATCTGTCTGATTCGATACATGAAACAAGATCATTCTCTTATTCATTCATATTGCTAGTTCATTGCATTATGAATACTGCATTGCATTAGGTTACAAGGAATATAGTTTTGATTTAGAATTTGGTCAGAGAATTGAGGTGATCTTTTAAGAAATCCATGTAAATGTAGTGAGTGACTCCATTGATTACTGCTGGAAACATGATGAAATCAAATGTTAATATTAGTTAAGGGTATCAGAAATAAAAATTCAAGGAGAGTTTTAAATTAGGAATGTACTTCAGTGATTTGCATTTAAGGTATAAGTCCAAACATAGATCAATAGCCTCTTGTTTTATTGTCAGTTTTACTATGCCCAAAGAAAATGTGAATCATGTTTGTAGACATTCATTTTGACATGGAGCTTAGGAAGTATGAATGCCTGAAAAGATTAAACAATCAGTTATTCTGTGATCAAAAGAAATACTTGGGCATAGTGGACTGACTTATATTAGGCAAACCTCTAGTGAATCCTCCAATAATGAAAAGAATTCTGTATCCCAAAGGCAGGACCTGATATTTTGTTCAGTGATTTTAGGCAGACAAATTAAATACTGATTTACTGGTGTTTCACAAATCACTGAAGGTCACACTCCACTTTGTTAATTAAAGTACTTAATATTCATATGCATATCAATCAAGAGCAAAACCTCAAAGGCCAGAATGTCATTATAATGTAGAACTGCCATTGGAAAGCAGTGGGACTGAGGTATATTATTACCCATGTTCCCTCTAGGAAATCATCATGGGTATGTATCATTGGAGATTCATTTTTACTCTCAATTTCAGAGAACTAAAAAGCCCAGTTCAATCTTACCATTAAGGGCCAGTGTGCAACCCTCCCAGCCTCTCAGGCCTGAGGGTATGTGCAAAATTTCACATATATGGTGGCTTCAACAAAGGGAGAGGAGGCAGCAGCAGTAATGCCCTTACTGGCTCCCCTCACCCAAGTTCTCATAGGAGTTGGAGGCCTGCTTTTAGAAGTCTACATGCCCTGAGGAGAAACCTCTCTGAACCAAAGCAGTTTTGGAAGGCTTGGTGAAACGTCCTGGAGCTGGAGTCCAAACAGCTGCTGTGAAATCATTTATTGTACTTTATTGCTCTGATAGAATATAAGCAACAGATGATTAATGTATTAATCAAATTTATACATTGTCCATCTCACTTTATATACCCGTATTTTTTGGAGTATAAGACATACCTTTTTCCCCCCTAAAAGAGGCTGAAAATTTGTGCGTCTTATACTCCGAATGAAGTGTTTTCGAAGCTTTTTTTTCAAGCCCTAATGAGCTGCTAATGATCTTCCCGGCTTGCAGGATTTTTTCATTCCTACTCCCTCCGAAAAAGTTTTTTCCAGCCCTAAATCTTCGCAGGCTTGTTTTCATTGCTACTTGCTCCGAAGAAGATTTTTTTCAGCGCTAACCAGGGGATAAGATAATGTGCTGAAGCTGACCAGACTAAGGACGCTAGCCAGATGAAGACCTGTTGGTAGATTTTTTTCCCCTATTTTCCTCCCCCCAAACTAAGGTGCGTCTTATTCTCTGGTGCGTCTTATACTCCGAAAAATACAATATGTGACTCTGATTATGTTAACTGTACAATGAAAACAAAAGGAAAAGAACCAGCTAAAGATCAGAAGAAAATAAGGAAACTCCAGGGCAATTTCCTGAAATTAAAGAGAAGATTAAGGATTCCAAAGAAATTCAACAAACTTCTAAGCCCTGAACTGGCTCTAGGAATAGTTAATTTTTCAGAAGAGACTAAAAGTGGTATATGTTTATCAATTCCCATTGAGCAAGGATAAGAGAGAAACACTGGACGGTTGGAACAAGGTATCACTTTGGACCAAATAATCCCACTTTTGCCATAGCCAGCAACTAAACGAGCAGCAGTGGGTACCAGGATCTCCCACTCAGTAGTGCTTCATTTTGAATCTCTTAGCAAACATACTGGGTGAGTAACAGAAGGCACTTCTTTCCAAAAGAACTCATTTATGCCTGTTTTTTGGTGTGTTGCGCAAAATACTTTCCGCCACTCCAAAATCTCATTCATATGAGGTTCATATACAGGTAATCTTCAACTTATAACTATTTGTTCAGTGACCATTCACAGTTATGGTGGTGCTAACAAAGGGACTTACAACTGGTCCTCAAATCTATGACTGTCATGGCCCCGTCGGAGCCTGAGGATGAGACACAGCTAGGGCCAATGGAGGAATGACCAGAGGAGCAGAATGAAGCAGTCCCAGTGTAATGTATTAAAAGACTGGAGAAGTTCTCACTCTAGTCCGACCAGGGATTTGCATAGGTGAAACCTGATTGGCTTAGAATGGTTGGAATGAAGGCATTGGCATGAAATTATGTGTGGTGGCCCAGCATGGACAAACACATAGAGGACTGGGTCGCAGGGTGTACTCCATGCCAGGAATCCAGAACATTACCTCCCAAATCCCCAACCCTTGAATGGGAACAGCCCAGGGCCCCTTGGTCACGCATACATTTGGATTTCGCATGTCCATTTCATGGGCAAACATTTCTAATAGTAGTAGATGCTTACTCAAAATGGCTGGAGGTAGTTTTGATGTATAACACAACAACAGAAGCAGTTATCCGAGCACTGAGGAAGTTATTTGCAATGCACGGGTTACCGGACACATTGGTGTCAGATAATGGGCCACAGTTAACATCGACACCCTTTGAGGGGTTCTTAGCAAGCTTAGGTATAAAACACATGTAGGTTTCTCAGTTCCAGCTGAGTTCCAACGGATTGGTCGAAAGAGCAGTGCAAGCAACAAAGGAGGCCCTGGGCAGGGTTAAGCAGGGGGACTGGCAGGCACACATAGATAAACTATTAACCACACAGCACATAACACCAAGCACGGTTACAGGGAAAAGCCCTGCAGAGCTTTTAATGGCCGGAAACTCTGGTCCACCTTAGACAGATTACACCCAAGTTACTGCAATAACAGAGAAACATCCAACACAGCACAAATTAAGACCTTAAAAATAAATGATTCCATATTTGCAAGGAATCATGCAGCAGGGCCATTGTGGCTCCCTGGGAGGGTCCTGGAAATAAGAGGCCCGAAGTCTTACATAATAGAGTTGGGAGATGGCCGAAAGTGGCAGCGCCATGTGGATCAATTACGGGAGCGCCGGCCATTAAACACTGACTGGGAAGGCCCGAGTCCTAACATTACTTTTTCAACAGCTACAACTAGTTTCTCAAAGCTGGAGTACTTAGCTGGCAGTCTGGAGGCGCCCTCCAGTGACGACGCTGAGCCCTCTCCAGATCAATCCAACATCGCAAGCGAGGGGTTCCAGAATAATCCACAGATGGAGCCAGAGAGCAAAAACCCGTCCTCTCTGCCTCTGGCTAACGCCCCGACTGAACTGCATAGGTCAAATAGACTTGCTAAACGTCCTACGTATCTCGACGACTACGTATGCTAATTAACATCAAGCTAAAGGGGGAGGGATGTAATGTATTAAAAGACTGGATAAGTTCTCACTCCAGTCCGACCAGGGATTTGCATAGGTGAAACCTGATTGGTTGCCTGTTTGCCGGGCTTCCTATTTAAATCCCTGTCACAGACTATGCATCGCTGATGTTTACTTGCTGTAACAGAATAAAGAGCTGAAGTCACTAGCCTCGCCTCTAGTCTCTTTTATGGTACTTAACATCCAGGTCCCTCATGCCTGGGAAGGGTCACCAGCGAGGGAGAGAGGGCACAGGAGGACCAGTGGGGAGGACAGGGCAAGCAATGGAGCAGAGGAGCGATGGAGCTCTGGCAATGAGCAATTACTTTCCCCCCTGATCCCCTATCACAAAGAATGGGATCAGCGCAGGGCAATCCGATGACTTGGGAGGAGGGCACAACACCCCTCTTCACCTTGTTTGCCATGCTGGCCTGGCTACGTGCAAGGTCACAGTGACACAGCTATACTCCGGGTGGTGCTGCAGTCCTAAGGAACTCTTCCTGTGACAAGGACTCTCTGAAACCAGATTCCTTGAACTGCAGCTGCTCTCTGGACTAATAGCAGCCAGGACCTATTGGAGGTGCGTGTTTAGAGGTTGGCTCCTGGACTTGTAGTGAACAGTGGGACTTCTGGGAGAAAGTTGGAACTATAAAGGGGAGTTAAGCCTTCATTCTGGCTGTGTTGTTTCTGTGCCTAGCCCCGGGTCATCACACTCTATTCCCAACCTGTTCTGTCCCCATGACCGACACACAAATAATTAAGCACGCACAACACTCAAACATGGTTTGTTTTAGTCAGCAAAGCAACATCTCATTAAACACGAACACTGAACAAGATAGGCAGAAGTCCAAGAGATAATTACAAGTATTTATTTATTTATTTATTTATTTATTTATTTATTTATTTATTTATTTATTTATTTATGTAGATTTGTATGCCGCCCAACTCCCAGGGGACTCTGGGTGGCTAACAACATGTCAAATCCATTATTGAAATATAAAATCACATAGCAGTTAAAAATTATAAAAGTTAAAAAACATCCAACATTCATGACCAGGGGGGAGACCCAAATATAATCTGATTGGTCTCACTTTCACCCCGCCTGCCGAAAGAGCCAAGTTTTTATTGCTTTACGGAAGGCCAGCAGGGTGGGGATAGTCCTGATCTCTGGAGGGAGTTGGTTCCAAAGGGAGGGAGCTCCCACAGAGAAGGCTCTCCCCCTCGGCCCCGCCAACCGGCATTGCTTGGTCAATGGGACCTGGAGGAGACCAACTCTGTGGGACCTAACCGGTTGTAGGGAGGCAGGATGTGGTCCCGAAGGTAGCCTGGCCCTGAGCCATGTAGCGCTTTAAAGGTCAAAACCAACACCTTAAATTGGGTCCGGAGACTAATGGGCAGCCAATGCAGCTGGCGGAGGATAGGTGTTACGTGGATGCATCTAGGCACACCCACCACAGCTCGTGCAGCTGCATTTTGCACCAACTGCAGTCTCCGAATACTCTTCAAGGGTAGCCCCATGTAGAGCGTGTTGCAGTAATCCAGCCGGGAGGTGATAAGGGCGTGAGTGACTGTGAGTAGAGCCTCCCTCTCCAAGTAGGGTCGCAATTGGTGCACCAGGTGAACCTGTGCAAAGGTCCCCCTAGCCACAGCTGAAAGATGTTGCTCCAATTTTAGCTGTGGATCTAGGAGGACACCCAAATTGCGAACCCGTTCTGAGGGAGTTAATTTCTCCCCCCCCCCAAGAACCAAGGAGGGACAGTTGACAAAATCCTTGGGAGGCAATATCCATAGCCACTCGGTCTTGTCAGGGTTGAGTTTTAGCCGGTTCTTCCCCATCCAGACCCTAACATCGTCCAGGCAGCGGCCCATTGCGTCCACAGCTTCCCTGAATTGAGACGGGGTGGAGATGTACAACTGGGTATCATCAGCATACTGCTGATACTTCACCCTATGTCGTCGGATGATCTCACCCAGCGGCTTCATGTAGATGTTAAACAGGATGGGTGAGAGGACTGAGCCCTGCGGCACCCCACAGAGTAGGGGCCTAGGGCTCGACCTCTGCCCCCCTGTCAACTCCGACTGCGTCCTATCAGAGAGGTAGGAGGAGAACTACTGTAAAACAGTGCCGCCCACTCCCACCTCGCCAAGACGACACAGAAGGATACCATGGTCAATGGTATCGAAGGCCACTGAGAGGTCAAGTAGCACCAAGATGGAGGAATGACCACCATCCCGGGCTCGCCAAAGATCATCCATCAGGGTGACCAAAGCCGTTTCTGTACTGTAGCCATGCCTGAAACCCGATTGAAAGTGATCCAGAAAATCAGTGTCATCCAACAGCCGTAGGAGCTGGAGCGCCACCACTTTCTCTACAACCTTCCCCGCAAAGGGAAGGTTGGAGACTGGACGGAAGTTCTTTAAATCCGCCGGGTCCAGGGAAGGCTTCTTGAGGAGGGGCCTCACCACTGCAGCTTTTAAGAGCTGCGGGACAGACCCCACTCTCAAATAAGTGTTGACCAATGCCTGGAGCCTGTTAAGGGGGGCATTCCCCCGTAGAGGCGATCTGTGGATCTTTGCTTCTTTTGAAGTCATTCTCATTAGAAAATAAAACCGAGATTCAAATCTAATTAACAAAATATTTATTTCAGTACAAAAATAATAAAAATAATCCTTAATAAGCTACATCTTATAGGCTAATGAAAGTCATGTCTGCCTTCGGCAGAAATGGAGAAAAAAAAAGAAAGGAGTTGACTCCTGGAATGCACGCATGCGTAGTAAAACATACCACATGTCTGCTTGATCATAAATACAAGAAACCTTAGGAAACAGAGAGATGCACAAACTGGCAATATTCACATCGTGACACCCCTTCTTTGTCAGTTGGGCTAATGTAATGTGTCACTCAACACACAGTATATATCTGAGGTAATCATGCTGAGCAATAGGTAATGGTTTGTTCAGAATGTCAGCTATCTGATATTTTGTTGGCACATATTCTAACTTTATGAGACCTTGTCTTACTGACTCTCTAACATTCTTGTAACGAATGTCAATGTGTCTGGAGCTTGAACCTGTGAAGTGAGTCCTGGAAATGTAAACTACTGACTGATTGTCTTCCATCACAGTGATCGGTTTTTCCGGCTTCGTCCAGATATCTGTAACTAAGGAATCGAACCAAGTTAAAAAGTTACACGCATCAGACACACATGCATACTCTGCTTCAGTTGATGAGCAGGAAATGAAACTTTGTTTTCTTACGTTCCAGTAGACTGGACATCCATTCAGGAACATTATGTAACCTGATGTGCTTTTTCTTGACTCCTTATCACTTGCCCAATCTGCATCTGCATAACAATACATGTCAGCAAAATCTGTATGTTCTGGTTCTAGCTTCAATTTGAAGTGTTTTGTGTGTATCAAGTATCTCAATAACTTCTTAATACATGACCAGTGAAACTCTGTTGCTTTGCCTACATGTCTTGAAAGTAAATTAACAGTAAGTGCTATGTCTGGTCTAGTCCATTCACTAATGTAAAGTAGTGAACCAATTACTGAACAATAAAGTGTTTGATCCTTGAACTCAGGACTGTATGCATCCTTCAAATTGTGAAAATCAGTTTGCATAGGTGTTTGTGTAGGCGTTGCATCTGTCATGTTGCAATGATGCAAAAGTTGATCTATCTTAGCTTCTTGTGAAAGGCTAAACCCCTTCTGTGTCTTTTCAATGTGAACTCCTAAATATTCATTGATGTGTCCTAATGATTTCAATGTGAAGTATTTTTGCAAACCTTTAACAAAATTCTCACTCATGTGTTTTTTTGGACCAATGTAAACAATGTCATCAACATAAACAAGAACAATTTCATTAATATTTCCATACCTTTTTGTGAACACGCATTCATCAATGTCGGACTTAATAAAGCCCATTAAATTTAGTTTGTCTTTTAGACATGTGTACCACATCAGACCTGATTGTTTCAGACCATAGAGACTCTTGTTTAGGAACCAGGTATCCCCTTCTCAGTCCCGGAAGCCGGGAGCGGACCTGACATAGATTTCTTCATCTAGATCAGCATGTAGATAAGCTGTTTCAACATCAAATTGGAAAACTTCAAGTCCAAGGATAGAAGCAGTGGTTAGAGCAATTTTCACACTTTCAGTTCGCACTGTAGGTGAGTAAGTGTTTGTGTAATCTTCAGGATAGCTTTGTGCGAAACCCTGTGCGACAAGTCTTGCTTTGTATAATAATTCACCATCTGGCTTTTGTTTGATTTTGTAGACCCATCTTGTGCCAATGACTTTTTTGTGTGTTAGAGGTGTTGCAGATGTGTATACTTTGAGTTTCTGCAAACTATCCATCTCAACTTGCATGGTTTCATACCATTTTTGTTGTTCATCTTCAGAAAGATATTTAATTTGTGAAAAGTTCTCTGGTGGAAGTGTAACATTACAGATCAATGGTGATGGTGTGTTTGTCAATTGCATTGTGTATCTCTTTGGTGGAATACCTTTTGTAGTTCTCTTGGAACGTCTCGGGACGATTGTCCAGTCATCTTTCTTGTTGTCCACATCTCCATCAGCGTCGCTAGCTTCAGCATCCACGGCGTGGTAGGATGGGATATCAGGTGATGAACGTTGGTCATCTGGTTGCACTGTATCAACAATTTCAGTTCTAGGGAAATAAACTCCAGGGTCATTAGAATGTATCCTGGACCAATCTGTATCTTCTTCAAAATTAGCTGAATTAGAAATTGTTATATTGTGAGAGTCAATGAATCTTCCCCAATTAGAATTGCTATGAACACCCATATATCTCAGTCTCTTTGCTACTGGGCCACCTTTTCTTCTTTGGGCCAATGGAATGTTCACCATGGCATATGAACCAAAAATGTGTAAGTGTCTAAGATCTGGCTGGTGGCCATATAACATGTAGAAGGGTGTTTGGTCAATGACACTGCTCCATGTACGATTGACAATGTAATTTGCATACTTAACTGCTTCGCCCCAAAATGAGTGGTTGAGATTGGCATCTTCTAGGAGGCAGCGCATTATGGTTTGGAGGACCCCCTGTCGTCTTTTTGCCACTCCGTTGTGAGCCGGCGTGAAAGGGGCAGATGTTTGGTGTGGGATACCGTTTCGTCACATCCAATCCTGGAAACGCTGAGATGTGAACTCGGCACCACGATCACTCTGGATTCTCCAGATCCTCACTCTGTGTTGATTGTAGATTTGTACTGCAAAGTCTCTAAAGGTCTGAAAGGCTTCAGATTTTTCTTTCATAAGAAAGACATAACCATATCTAGAATGATTATCAACAATAGTTAAGAAATACTTTTTACCGCCAATAGTTGGACCATAAGGACCCACAATATCAGTATGAACCAAATCAAAAATGCGTGTTGACTTACGTGTAGCATGGTTTGGAACGGCTGCTGCCCTCGATTTTGCCTTTTTGCAAACAGCACAATCCAAATGTACCTTACATCCTTTGAAATTCAAACCTTGTGTGAAAAACAGCATTTTTTTAAGGACCTCAAAACTTGGATGTCCTAATTTTCTGTGCCATCTATGTATACACCTGTCATGTAAACGAAAACCTGTAAGTGAAGTTGCAGCATTAACATTAACATGAGGAACCTTGGGTTTGATTACCTGTTGCTTTGTGGCTTTAGGAGCCTTTGGAGTATTCACAGGATCTCTCTCTGGGGTATCTCTCTCTGGGCCTGTGATATTCTCTATTGAGATGTTTATACTTGCCTGAATTTGAGGTTCTGCCTTTGGCCTCAAATAGTAGACCTGACCAATCACAATTGTGTCAGCAATAATATGACCATCTTTAAAAATATAACTGGCCTTACCTAAATGAAGGACATAAAAATGTAAAACAGCAGATAAATGATTCTGACTAAGCAAATTACAATTAGCTGTAGGAATATAATAAACATCAGGTACCAAGGTACCTAACTCTTCAATAAAAACAGTCCCTTTTCCTTCAACTTTGAAGGGGTGGCCACCAAATGCGTACAGTTCACGATATTCTGGTTCAGGCTCATGTAGCTCTTTGAAAAGTTCTTTTCTGTAAGTAATGTGAACAGCCGCTCCACTATCGAGAGTCCACAAAAGAGACTGGTCGTATTGCTTTGGCTGTGTATCATGGGTGATTGCTAGCATGGTGTATGGAGGTGGGAAATCACGCCTGGGACCGGGTCGGCGCTGTCCTCTGCCTCTGCTGCCTCTGGGTGCTGTTCCTCTGGGTTGGTACTGGCGTCTGTAGTCTGTTCCTCTGGGCTGGACATGAACTTGAGTGCGTTGCAATTGAATACAATCTCTGCTTGTATGGCCCACACGGTCTCAATATTGGCATGTTATTACTCTTGGTGCGTAGGTTCGTTCGTAGTATCGTCTAGGTCAGTGTTTCCCAAAGTGTGGTACGTGTATCCCCAGGGGTATGGGAAGAGTTTGGTGAGGGTACGCGTTGCACCGGAGTTTGGTGGGGATCACGTGGATCCACTGCACTGTGCTTAGCTGCGCCCACAGAACAAGGAAAGAAATAGGCGTGTATCGCAGTTTTTACATGGGAACTGGGGCCATCGTACATTGTATCGGAACTCATTATGGCGGGAACTTCTGCGCATCCTTTGCGCAGCTCAGGTTTGGCCATTTTTAAACTGCGGGAACATTAACAGTTGACGTTGAGCCGCGGAGCTGTTTAAACGCCGGAGAATTGCAGTGTTATCTAACGGTTAGACAGTCTTGTGAGGAGTGACAAGTCATGAATATACTGCACTTCGTTACAGAGACAACTTACTTCTTTAATAGTTAGTTCCGGGCGCCTGTTATTGTGCTTTAGTAAGTTCCACTGATTTTGATTATTTTTATAAAATACAAGATAAAGTGAACGCTACCATCGCAACACTAAATTTATGGCAAAAGAGAGTTGGGAATGGAGAAGTAGACTCGTTTCCCTCTCTTCATGAGTTTATAACAAGTTTGGCTACTAAAATTGAGGCTGATACTCTGAAATGCATAATACAGCATTTGGAGAGTTTGCAAGTTGGCTTGAAAAACTATTTCCCTGATTTAAACAAAAATATTGAATGGATAAGATATCCGTTCAACATTAACACAACATCCATGCCAGAAGGTTTGTCGCATGCGGAAGAAGAGCAATTGTTGGAGTTAGCTTTGGACGGATTCTTGAGAAATAAACATAAGGAGTGTACTTTAACATCATTCTGGTTACAAATGCAACATGTGTATCCGGTTTTAACAGAAAAAGTCCTGAAATACATCTTGCCTTTTCCAACTTCATATTTAGGCGAAGTTGCTTTTTCTGCATTTGTAGACATTAAGTCAAAAAAAAGGAACAGACTATTGGACGTAGAACCGCATCTCAGATTAAAATTAACAACCAGGGAACCAAATTATGATGATCTGTCATCTCAACATAAACAATTTCATCCTTCTCACTGAATCAAATAAATGTTCTTTATAATATAACTTTCGTTTATTTTGCGTATGTACCAAAAAAATGAAAAATACATATATTTTGATTTTTATTAAAGCATATGTTTTTTATGAGGGGTACTCAGCGTTACGAAAATTATAGAAGGGGTACACATATGTCAAAAGTTTGGGAAACACTAGTCTAGGTGGTAGTTGTAAGTGGGGCGTGGCCTGCATATAAGCTTCATATTCTGTTAAAATTCTACAAACATGATCAACAGTTCTTTGAGCAAGAGGAACTTGATTAATTTGTGTGATGGCCTCCCTCCATGTGTAATTCAAGGAATTGGTAATAATACTGACCACTTGGTTATCGTCCATTGGGTAACCACGTTCTGCAAGATCTTTCCTCATGCGCTTCATTTTTGTTAAGTGTGCCCCCATATTTTCAGTAGGTTTAAGTTTTGTTCCATGAAATTGTGACAAAAGTAAGTTTGTGGACTCAGCTGAAACTGGGCGAAAACAACGTTCTAATTGAGTCCATATTTCTTGGGCAGTTGCATCAGGAACAAAGGTTTGCTGCATGTCGGTGTCCATCGACATCAGTAAACTCGTGGACGCTTTAATATCTAGGAGCCTTGTAGCTTCGTCCCATGGCCTTTGTGGAGGGTTCTGGATTATGTCATATGTCCCCTCACGACGAAGCAAAATAGTTATCTCAGAGACCCAGGCTTTGTAATTTTGTCCCGATTGCTTTAATTTTGCGTTGCCAACTAATGGGACGATTTGTGATTGTTGTGTCAAAATAGGTGGAATTGCTTGGGCCTGCAGTGGTGCGGCCTGTGGAATCACTTGTGGCAAGGCTTGGGCCTGAGCAGGTTGAGGTGCTGCTTGAGGTGCCTTGACTGGCTGTTGTTGTACAACTAGAGCACCAGCTGGAGCTGGTTGCAAAATTGGGGCTGCAGGAGGTGCCTGGACTGGCTGTTGCTGAGGGGCAGCAATAGGTGGTAGAGCTGGAGCAGGCAAAAGTTGGGCTGCCACAGCTAGTGGTGGCCCTGGAGCAGGCACAGGTTGGGGCCCTGGTGCTGGAGTAGGAGGTGGTCCAGCTTGCAGTGGATGCACAATTTGTGCTTGCATAGGTTGGGCAGGCGGGACAATTTGTGCCTGTAAAGGTTGTGCAGCTAATGATGGTAATAATTATGATAATAATTAATGTATCAAGCCTCAATTGATTCATTCTGTTCTGAGCCTGCAATATTTTTAATTGTTCATTCAAACTTTCATTCTGTTTATGCAGGGATTCATTCTGTTTATGCAAAGTTTCATTCTGTTCCTGAATTACTTGGAGAAAAAAAATCCCTTTCATGAAAAAGTTCCAGGCCATGTAATTGTGACGCGCCCATCCAAGGGCGTTGTTCTAAGTTGTTTAAAGAAGGAAAGGAGGGGGGATCATGGCTCCGCTTTGGAATGCCTGAAGGCGGGCGGACATCTTGCTTTTCAGTACGGAAAAATGCATGCAGTCTAGTCTCCTGTAATTCTTTTTGCAAAAGATTTATCTGCTCCTGCTGGGTTCTTATCAGTTGACTATAACTGAAATTAATTTGTTTTTCTGCACTAGTTTGACCTGACGAAGACAGGTCTGGGGGAGCGAGTTTCATATTGATAGCATGAGGCAGTTTCATACTGGGAACTTTTTGGAATAGCACCAAGACGTGTTGAATCTCCCCCGGGGACAAACAATGTGGTTGGGTAACTTTTACTAACCTCTGTAAATAAATCCTGTTCCGCTTGTGAAGATGCCCTGGCAATATCTTCCGTTTGTGTTGCAAAAAGAGGTGGTGAGGCTTCTTCATGTAGAGAAAAGCTTTCTGCAGGGCACTTTTCAGTTGCTTCCAGCTTATCTCCGTTCGCGGAGGACATGGCTGGTCATAAATCACTCTAATTAGCTAACTATCCTAAAACGCAAGAAGACCTTCAAAAGGAAGCTATAAATTTTACAGCCATCTCTGATACCATGTTAAGGGGGGCATTCCCCTGTAGAGGCGATCTGTGGATCTTTGCTTTTTTTGAAGTCATTCTCATTAGAAAATAAAACCGAGATTCAAATCTAATTAACAAAATATTTATTTCAGTACAAAAGTAATAAAAAGAATCCTTAATAAGCTACATCTTATCGGCTAATGAAAGTCATGTTTGCCTTCGGCAGAAATGGAGAAAAAAAAAGGAAGGAGTTGACTCCTGGAATGCACGCATGCGTAGTAAAACATATCACATGTCTGCTTGATCATAAATACAAGAAACCTTAGGAAACATAGAGATGCACAAACTGGCAATATTCACATCGTGACAGAGCCAGCCACGTGAGACCTCCCTGGAGGCCGATACCAAGCAGGAGGGACACGGGTCCAATAAAAAAGTGGCAGAGCTCATCACTCCTTTGGCCTTGTCTACATCATCAGGAGTCACCGGTTCAAACTCATCCCATTTAACAGGACTAAGTCTCACTGTCCTTGACACAAGTTCCAAAGCTAGCAGCTGCAAACACAAGATCTCTTCTGGAGTTGCAAAGTGGAAACGCCGAAGTCCATATTCAGAAGCCACGTTTGCCAGAAACAAGAACCGGAAACTGGAATGCAAACTGGCCATACTGGAGGACTGGATTCAGAAACCACGATGCCAGAAACAAGATCTGGGCTGGATTGCAAACTGGAACTGCGTAAGCCAAGATTCAGGATTGGCTTTGCAAACTGGAAACAGGAGTCATGATGCAAGATTCAAGAGTCACGATACAAATTGGAAACTTGAGTCAAGATGCAAGATTCAGGAGTCACAATACAAACTGGAAACTGGAGTCAAAATGCAAGATTCAAGAGTCACAATAGAAACTGGAAACTGGAGTCAAGATGCAAGATTCAAGAGTCACAAAGATTCAGGATACAAACTATGATTCAGACGGATTTTTCCCAAGTTGTTCTCTGCCACTTCCCAGCTGCATCAACTCTTCTTAAATAGACCTAAAAGCGTGGTGGCCAATTAGCCCCAGGTCCCACTCCCGAGCAGACCTCCTCTGGAGTAGACCTTTCTGCTTCTTAGCAGCATGGCATGCTCTGGCATTCAGGAAAGGAGGGGCTACTCCTTTCCTATCACTGCCACGAGGCACTGAAGGCTCCAAAAGCCCTGGCTGCACAGGCTGCCAGGCAGGCCACAACACTACCTCATAAATCAACTTGTTTCCCCTCATTGAGCTTGGAGAAAATGGAGCAGCTTCACACGGACAATGCACATTTACCTCAGCAAGTTGCCTTCCTCTCTATGTACAGCTGCAAGCTGTCCAGTCACATAGCAAATGCCCTGTAGCTGTTTTTGACAAATTCGATGACTCGCTGGCTCAATTCCCAGAATTTATTTGGCAGTGCCAGCTGTACTGGCACTGGAACTGCGTAAGCCTGAGAATTTCCCCACTGACCGGGACAAGATGGGATTTTTGATTAGCCTTTTGACAGGGTCAGAGTCTCATTGGGCAACTCCCCTGCTAAGCCAGCCCAACCCGTTGCTGGATGACTATGCCGGGTTTTGCCATCAGCTACAGGTCATGTTTGAGGATCCCGTCAAGGCCCAAACAGTGAACCGGCATCTGAGAAAGTTGCGGCAGGGGTGAGGACCACTCGCAGATTACATTAATGAATTTCGGTGGTCAGCCAGGACCTTCAATGGAACGAGGCTGCTCTAATGGACCAGTTCCAGGAAGGCCTCTTCTCAGAATTGCTGGATGAGCTGGCATGCACAGATTGCCCCACCATACTTCAGGACCACATGCAATTATGCCTACACATTGATGCATGCTTCCAGCAGTGACAGGTGTGATGACGGATGGAGGCCTCACCCGTGCCTGCCAAGATGGCATTGGCGCTGGCACTGCCATCAAAAGAGGCTGTGCAGTTGGGGGCCACCCGACAATGCCTGACCCTGGCTGAAAAAGACCGACGGCACCACAAAGGCCTTTGCTTGTATTGCAGTAGGCAGGATCATATAGCAGCTACGTGCCCTGCAAAGGCAACCAAGCTGGTGGTGGGATTGGCAGCGGAAATGGGCAGGGCCTGTACATCATGAATGTGGGAATGTTTGGGGGGCACAGTTGGAGCAATAATGTGGAGTTAGATCTGTTCTCTGGTTGTGTTGCTTTCATGCCAAACCCTGGATCATCACATTTTGTTCCCGACTGAGAAATAGAACCTTATTCTTGTAAAATTTAAAAAGCAAGAGTGCAGCCATGTTGTGTGACGTATACTCAATATATGATCTTTGCATGTCAGCTCTCTTTCTGCTTCTCTGTTTATTTTTTTATTTATTTTATCAAGTACGTATTGGTAATATACATAGATATAACGTTGTTTATATACATAAGATGGATACTGATAAGAGGGAACATTAGGACAGGGACGGTAGGCACGCTGGTGCACTTATTCACGTTCCTTACTGACCTCTTAGGAATCGGGTGAGGTCAACAGCGGACAGTCTAAGGGTAAAGTTTTGGGGGTTTGGTGACGAAACCACAGTCAGGTAGTGAGTTCCAGGCATTAACCACTCTGTTGCTAAAGTCGTATTTTCTACAGTCAAGTTTGGAGCGGTTCACTTTGAGTTTGTATCTGTTGTGTGCTCATGTATTATTGTGGTTGAAGCTGAAGTAGTCGTTGACAGGAAGGATGTTGTAACAGATGATTTTATGAGCTATGCTTAGGTCGTGCCTAAGGTGATGTAGTTCTAAGCTTTCTTAGCCCAGGATTTCAAGTCTGGTTGTGTAAGGTATTCTGTTGTGAGTAGAGGAGTGGAGGACTCTTCTCATAAAGTATCTCTGGACACTTTCTAATGTATTTATGTCCGATATGCGGTGTGGGTTCCAGACAGATGAGGTGTATTCAGGGATTGGTCTGGCGAATGTTTTGTATGCTCTGGTTAGTAGTGTGATATTTCCAGAGAAGAAGCTACATAAGATTAGGTTAACAACTCTTGAAGCCTTTTTGGCGATGTTGTTGCAGTGGGCTTTGGCACTTAGGTCATTTGATATGAGTATTCCAAGGTCTTTGACAGAGTGAGTGTCGTCTGCAAGGTCTTGTCTTTTCAGCTTGTATTTGGTGTTCTGATTCTTTTTGCCAATGTGTAGGACAGAGCATTTGTTGGTTGAGATTTAGAGTTGCCAGATATTTGACCATTCTGACACAAAGTCAAGGTCTTTTTGGAGGGTAGCAGTGTTGTCGGTGGTGTTGAAAAGTTTTACATCATTGGCGAAGAGAACGCAGTCAATTGTAATGTGATCGCAAAGGTCATTTATATAGAATATAAAGAGTGTTGGTCCTAGTACGCTGCCTTGGGGAACACCGCTGTTAACAGGAACGGGATTAGATACGGCACTCCTTATTTTGACCACTTGTTGTCTGTTTGACAGGAACGCAGTTATCCAGTCATGTAGGGGTCCAGAGATGCCGTAAGATTTCAGTTTCAGAAGTAGTTTATCGTGAACCACTGAGTCGAAGGCTTTACAGAAGTCTATGTAAACTGTGTCTATTGTTTTGCTCTGGTCAAGTTTTGAGGTTCATATGTTTTTGCAGTGTAGTAGTTGTAGATTGCAGGATAATTTTTTTTTGAAACCGAATTGCTTGTTTGAGAGTAGGTTGTTAATTTCTAGGTGGAGGGTAATGGATTGGTTTATGATTGATTCCATGACTGCATGTGACGCAGCATAGACTGATTGTTCCCAGAGAAAAACGGAAATAACACATTGTAATGCTAACATATACAGGATATTCAGGAAAACAAGAGTGTGAGATTAGGAAACACTGACATGAGAAAGGAAATGCGCAGATGTCAGAATGAGATGTGCAAATACTAGGGAATTTCCATGTGAATATGCTAGGGAATGTCCATGCTGGGAAGTGTTATATAAAATGATTGAACAATGAAATGGGACGAGTAAAATTGTTTTTTGCCTGTAAACCTGAAAATGTGTATTCAGTTCAGAATGTTGCTGTGGTTAGAGAACTCTCCTTCCACTGCCCTTTTGCAAAAGAATAAAAAGCTCATGTTTATTGTTCAAGTGGTCTCCTGTTGAGATGTTTGAGTGTTTTTTCTAACACCGACCCAACTCCAACTTGCTCCTTTGTACCATGTTGGGTAACCATGGATCAGGTCTGAGCAGGCAACAATCAATTAGTCCAGCAGGTGGCCCTCCTGACTGTGCAGGTTGCGCAGATGCAAGCAGCCATGCCATGCCACAAATGCCAGGTAGCTGTGCCGGATAAGTTTAATGGCTCGCTGGCCCAATTTCCAGTGTTTTGGAGCAGTGCCAGCTTTATATGAGCCTTCGCCCCAAGGACTTCCCCACTGACCGGGATAAGGTGGGGTTTTTAATCAGCCTTTTGTCAGGGTCAGTGGCGCGTTGGATGACGCCCCTGCTGACCCAGCCCAACCCACTGTTGGATAATTATGCCGAGTTTTGCCATTAGCTAAGGGCCATGTTAGGGGCCAAACAGCTAACAGGCGGTTGAGAGAGTAGCAGCAGGGGCGTGGCTCACTCGCTGCCTATATTGCTGACTTCTGGATGGTCTGCCAGGACCTGCAATGGAATGAGTCGGTTCTTATGGACCATTTCCAGGAAGGTCTTCCTGGATGAACTGGCGGGCACCGAATGCCCTCGCACACTGCAGGAGCTCATGCACCTGTGCCTCCGCATCGACACAAGGCTTCAGCAGCAACGGGCACGATGACAGACGAAGGCCGCGCCCACACCCATTAAGGCAGTTCTGCCGTCCGTACTGCCCCTGACGAGCCAATGCAGTTGGGGGCTGCATGACCTCACCTGACCCAAGCTGAAAAGGATTGGTGCCGCCGTGAAGGCCTTTGCCTGTATTGTGGTGGCCAAGGCCACATGGCGGCCAAGTGTCCTGCTAAGACACTCAAAGCAACGGCAGGAGAAGCGGCGGGAAATGGACATGGTGCTGCCTATAGGGCTCCGTAGTTTGGGCTCAAGGGGCAATGGGCCAACCATCTCCACCACAGACAGCTTTTGTGAAGCACCTTGTGCTAGCAGCGAATGTATTCATGCCAGGTAAGGGAGTGTCACTGTGTGATTTATTGCCTGTTATATGTATATGCAAGGAGTTGCATCCCTATCTAATATAATGGTTCATTCCTGAGCACGTGATTGATATGTTATTGTATGCATGTGTGCATTCCAATCTCCGTTCTATCCTTCTTCTTCTGGCTTCCGATGAGAGAAGTCGCATTTTATATCAGACATGTAATTAATCAGGATTTATTGTTTTTGTACCGAAATAAATATTTTAATTAGAACTTTAAACTACGGTTTCTTTTCTAATGTCTGAATTCCGGGAAAAGATCAAACATCACCTCTGTGAGATTTATTTTCACTTTGTCAGGGAGCGGTGGAGATTTAGATCCTGGTGGACTCTTCATGGACTCGGCATTTGCCGCGCAGTGGTCCATCCCCAAGCAGCAGGTGTCACCGCCGGTCTTGGTGGAAATGATTGACGGTCAGCCCCTTCATTCTTTCATTCTTTCTGCCTAGGCTTATAATCTTTCTAAAGGCCTCTGTGAGATACTAAACACTGGATTCAAGAAAGTACTGCCTCTTTATGTCAGCCTGCCGAACAAGTGTCTCTTCGAAATGGAGAAGGCCATGCTGCATCTTTAGCCTCCAAGCTGAATGATCAGAGGTCAAGGTTTCCTAGCTGTTAATGTCCATTCCCAAGGCCTTTAGATCACTCTTACAGATATCCTTATATCGCAGCTGTGGTCTCCCTCTGGGGCGCTTTCCCTGTACTAATTCTCCACACATCAGCCATTCTCATGACATGCCCAAGCCAGCGTAGATGTCACTGTTTCAATAGTGTAAACATGCTAGAAATTCCAGCACGTTCCAAGACTGCGCTGTTTGGCACCTTGTCATGCCAGGTGATGCCAAAGATACCCCGGAGACAGTGCATATGGAAGGTATTCAACTTTCTCTCCTGCCGTGAGTAAAGGGTCCAAGACCCGCTGCAATACAAGAGTGCGCACAGGATGCAGGCTCTATAGACCTGGATCTTTGTATGTTCCGTCAGCTTCTTATTAAGCTACACTCTCTTTGTGAGTCTAGAAAATGTGGTGGCCACTTTACCAATACTTTTATTCAGCTCAGTATCTAGAGAGAGAGTGTTGGCAATGGTTGAGCCGAGATACACAAAGTCATGGATGACCTCCAGTTCTTGTGCAGAGATTATAATACGGGGAGGTGAATCCACATCCTTACCCATGACTTGTGTTTTTTTTCCAGCTGATTGTTAATCCAAAATCTTGGTAGGCCTTGCTAAAACAGTCCATGAGTCGTTGAAGGTCTTCAATAGAGTGAGCAGTAATGGCAGCATCATCAGCGAAGAGGAAATCCTGTAAGCATTTCAACTGGACTTTAGACTTTGCTCTCAATCTAGAGAGGCTAAAGATCTAGTCCGGAGATAGACTCCCTCTGTTGCAGTTCCAAAAGCATGTTTCAGCATGATAGCAAAAAAGATCCCAAATAGAGTTGGCACAAGGACACAGTCCTGTTTCACTCCACTTTGAATGTCAAAAGAATCTGATGTTAAACCATCAAAAACTACTGTGCCCTTCATTTCCTCATGAAAGAACCTGAAGCTGGGAGTGGACATCCGATCTTGGGAGAATTTTATAAAAGCCATCCCTACTAACCAAGTCAAAAGCCTTTGCAAAATCTATGAAAGCTACAAAAAGTGGCTGTCTTTGTTCCCTGCATTTCTCCTGCAGCTGTCTAAGGCAGGGATCGGCAACCTTAAACACTCAAAGAGCTACAAAGTTCCTAACTGGAAGCCCCCTGTTCAATTTTGGAGTCAACGGGAAGTCCGGTTCCCCCATCATAGAGTCTCCACCTAGCACGGCATCCTTTTGCCTCTACCTGTCCTAACCGAAAGCCCTATCAATTGTGGAGCTGACCGGAAAACCCGCCCCTTGCCATAGAGTCTCCTCCTGGCTCACCCTGATTCCCCTCACCCTAACCGGAAGCTCTTCTCAAAATTGTGGTGCCGACGAGTGACAGGAAGCCGCAGCAGAGGGATGAAAGAGCCACATGCGGCACCAGAGCCACGGGTTGCTGACCCCTGGTCTAAGGGAAAAATACCATGTCAGTAGTGGACCTGTTGGCTCGGAATCCACACTGTGATTCTGGATAGACACTCTCTGCAAGCACCTGGAGCCTCTTCAATATGACACAGGCAAGCAGCTTCCCTACCACACTAAGAAGAGAGATACCATGGTAGTTTTTAAAGTCACCCCTGTCGCCTTTGTTCTTATACAGTGTGATGATATTTGCATCTTTCACGTCCTGCGGTATTCTACCTTCCCTCCATCAAAGACAGACGATTTCATGCAGTTCCGTGGGGATGATCTCTTTACAGCACTTCAAAACTTTGGCAGGGATGTTATCTTTCCTGGGTGCCTTGCCGGAGGTGAGAGAGTCCAGAGCCGTGTTTAGTTCTTCTAAAGTTGGCTCACTGTCAAGGTCCTCTCTGGGGATGATCAGGTGCAGGGCCTCCAACAGGAAATGCGGGACATAATATCTAATGCCATTTCCCAAGGTATAGCTGCTGGCCTTCAACAGAGAAATATTTACTCTGGAGACCCAGGCGCAGATCCATGAGACATGGCCCAATATGATGGCTCCATATTCTCAGCACTCTTCAGTTCAAAGTGAGGAATCCCTTAGGGAGGAAGGGTGCATAATTGATTAGGACCTGTCAGACAATGAGGGCTTGCTCCCAGACCACCCAATTTTTACATGTCTCTTCAGGCCAGCCCTGTTTAAGACACTCTTATTCAAGGCCAAATCCAATGCACATATGGGTGTGCCTGACACTCCGGTGGACCCTCCCTGGTCTTGCAAGCACTCACTTCACCGCTGTTCGAACCATTGAGGACAGTTATTCTCCGGTTCCTGACATTTAAGACTGCCTTCCTGGTCGCAATTACATCATCCAGGAGGGTATCTGAACTAGCTGCACTCTCTGTGCGCCAGGACTTATGCCTTTTCCACCCCAACAGGGTGGTCCTTCGGCTGGATCCCTCCTTCCTACCTTAAGTCAACTCCTGGTTCCACTGGGCCCAGGAGGTTATTTTGCCAGACTTTTGTCCCAAACCTAAACATCCTTTGGAACACAAATTGCATAAATTGGATGTCAGGAGGGCTCTCTGAATATATATAAAGAGGACTGCTTCATTCAGAAAGACTGAGGCATTATTTGTCTCATTTCAACTGGCCTCTATGGGTCAAAAGGTCACCTTTTGACCCATAGGCTGCTGGCTGAAGGTGTGCATTGTCAAAGCTTATGACTGTCAGGCCAGGCCATTACCAGGCCGAATCATGGCACACTCTACCAGAACCATGGCCACCTCAGCAGCTTGGGCCATACAAGCATCAATTGAAGAGATCTGGAGGGCAGCGACATCCTCACCTTCACCATTCATAAAGCACTACAAGCTGGACTTGTTTGCTTCTGCAGAGGCATCCTTTGGCAGACGAGTGCTACAAAGGGTATGCTCCACCTCAGCTACCCTGGACCAGCCTGCTCCCGCCCTTGTGACTTAAGCTTGGATATATCCCATGCTTGGACTCTCCAAGCAGTGCACAGGAGAAGGAACATTGGCTTACCTGAACATCCTATGTGCGCTGCGGGAGAGTCCAAAACAGCCCTGACTACCATCAAGGTCCAGGGTTGGCGAGATGCTGACCTTACCAATGTCCTCAATCTAATGGAGGTCTACGCCTTCGTTGAAAAATTGAACTCGGTGGAGCAGAGAGGGCGTGGTCAGATCTATTTTTAACTCAGTCCCTGGGCAACCGACAGAAGTTAACCCATGCTTGGACTCTCCCGCAGTGCACATAGAAGGACATTCAGGTAAGCCAACGTTCCTTTCTCTCCTTAACAGATCCTGAGTCTGACAATCTTGTCTCTTGAAGAGCAACGATGTCCATTTGCAGTCTGCTCAGTTCCATATCGATAACAGCAGTCTTGCGTACATCATCTATTTCTTGCAAATCGTCAGAAAAACCAGGGTCATTGTCCAAACATTCCAAGTGCCCAACTTTAGGGCTAAAGTTTTCTTATGGTTGTTGCACGGTGCAAAGTTATGTATCTGCTTGTCATTATGCCAATGAGGCATAATGACCTCTCCCACCGTTGAAAGCGGCCCCTGGCATCACACTCTACGCCAATCAAGCAAGGACTTATAACCAGTAACTGCCACTTTTCGTGTTGTTTCAGTGCTGTATGCAAAGCTGGAGTGTCCTCTCCAGAGCACGAGGCCTGTATAGAGGATAGGCTGTTACCCAAGCAGCAGATCTCCCTCTCCACATTGCTGAAATAATCCAATGGAATGGCAAAGCCAATACGATTGGTTCCAACTGCGTCGCAGGAATTATCAGAACATGGTTGTACACAGTCACGAACTGCTTCCGGGACTCCAGCTCTGGATTTTGCCTCAAGGTTTATTCCTGAAGCCTTTTCCAATGATGGATATAGTCACAAGGCAGTGGAGGTTTGAAGTCAGAGTTTCCCTTCTCCTAGAAGATGGTTTTGCTGCTTTATCTGCCATTGGGGTGTAAAGCTCTCTTCCGCTTTCCAAACCGTTGACTGCCTTCTCTTTTAACCCTGGAAAGGGCCTTTACAAGGTGCTACCAGCCGGGCCAGCTGGATTAAGGTTTTTTTTAGTGAGGTATTACTCCTCCAACACAATGGTATAGCGGATGATGGTCTTTCAAGCATCCATGTGAA
This sequence comes from Diadophis punctatus similis, assembly GCA_023053685.1. Taxonomy (NCBI): domain Eukaryota; kingdom Metazoa; phylum Chordata; class Lepidosauria; order Squamata; family Dipsadidae; genus Diadophis; species Diadophis punctatus. The sequence goes on from JALIGW010000031.1 coordinate 759,122, forward strand.
TTTGGACAACTTCTCTTCCCACAATACTTCTCCTACTGTAGTGATTCATGTAATAATTCCTTGATAACTGGGACACCTATCCCCTATGGGCTTTCCTGAAAAACAAAATACATCATAACCATAACATACAAAACCACAACAAAATAAAACAAATCGCACCAAGGCAAATCACAACAAACCAATCCACAACTAATAAAACCAGACCACAACAGGTAAACCACAATAACTAAGGCCACAATAAACCAAGCCAAAACAAATAAAGCCAAGCCACAACAAACCAAATCACTACAAATGAAGCCACAATAAGTAAAGCCCCAGCAAACCAAACCAATAAAGCCACAGTTAACAAAACCCCAACAGACCAAACCCCAACAGACTAAACCCTAGCAAATAAAGCCACAATAAATAAGACCACAGTGAAAGAAGGCATGGCCAGTGCCGCGGTGCCACGGAGCTTTCCCCGCATCCTGTGGGAAAGCCCCGAACCTGTGTTGCCTGGGGACCCGGTCTGTTCAGGACCGGGTAAGATCCACCCAGGAGGGGTGGCGAAGAAGAGGAGTGCCTGCTGGTGGACTGGGGGATGGCAACCCCCCCAGGGATCCAGCTTAGTCTCCTCGACCGGTGGCATATGGAAGACGACCATTCAAAGCATTGTCTCTAGCCGCGGCGGTTACATCTGAAAGGATTGAAATTTTGAGCTTGGAAGTCATCTGGAAAAGAAAGGAAAAGCGAAGTGCTGGAGAAGTTGAAGAACGTGGAGGCTGGTGAGTCACACTGCCAAAAGAAATGTTAAAGGAATATTCTAATAATTAAAATGGGAACAAAAGGACCGGAAATCAAGGAGCGGCTGTTAATAGGTGTATACAATAGTGCAACAAAATTAAAGGGACTTATAACTAAAGCCCAACTTTTAAAGATCTGGAATTTTGCCTTAAAGATTTAATAAAGGTGAGAAGAATTTGGAAAATAAATCTGGAGGAAATAATTTGTAAACTGGAACTGATTAAAAATGGAAAAACCAAAACAGGAAATGTAGAGCTGAGAACTTGACTGGAGAATGCCATCTGGTGGTTGGAAAAATTACTGTTATGGTAGAATACCTTCATGGATGTTTGGACAGCTGTCTTGACCTTGAATAAAAAAAACCCTTTTGAAAGTTGAGAGAAAGTTGAGAGAATCTAAAATAAACTACAATTTAGAAGAAATTGTTTGGACTGGTCTGGATAAGAAGGATTATGAACAGATGTTAACAACAAAGAACAGAGGGATTTGGTTTTTCTTTAACCACTCTAACAAAAACTTGCAAATTATAAAAGGCTGTGGAACACATTTTGTTAGCAGCTGAATTGATTATAGAAAGTATTGATTTCTGACTCTGAGACATGGAGATTAGTGATTACTGAGAATTAGTGGCATTTTTGAATGAATTTTGACTAAAGATTGAACCTAACTAAGCTTTGGATTTAAGAACTGAGAACTGAGACTGTAAAGATATGGAGAGAATTGACTATGAAGAATTGGCTGGGTTTTGGAAGGATCTCTTTGATGATTTTAGAAGATCTGTAATTGGATCATTTGAGACAGGAAAGAATGAAGTACAAATGGGAAAAAATGGATAAGATAACAGAAGAAGAAAAGATTGATGATAATATTATAAACGATGATGAAAAGGGAAAGAATATTGAAATGTAATGCTGATTAATGATTATGTTAATGATAATGATTCCACTGGATTTAACAGTGAAAATAGAGATAAAGATAACAGTGATAATAGAGATAAAGATATTAAAAACAACTATGTTCAGATTGATGATAAGGATTTTGAGATACTTAAAATGAAAAAAGGAATGGAGAAAATTAGATATATACAGAAAGTAAATTTAAGAGGAAGGAAAAGAGCGTGGGGAAAGAGAACCTATTGGTATAAAATTAAAAGAAAGAGGAAAAAGAAGTGGAGGAAATATATACACAAAAATGAAATAGCCGAAAATTAAAAGGAAATGGATGATGGCATTGAAATATTATGGAAATGTTTTTTTCTTTTTATTCAGTATTATTATTTTATTCAGAGTTAAGAATTTTTTTGTTCTTTTTATATAGATTAATATTGTTTAATGAATTAAAAGATTTGACATTGTAGATAAAACAATGTTAATTAATATGAGAAATATGAATGATAAACATGAATATTAGAGCTTAGAAGATATATTATGATTGTGTATCTTTTTTATATATGAGATCTGTCTAAATGCAAAATTTTAAAACGGGAAAAATGTATTATTTTAAGAGTTGAATACTTAATTGAATAATTCAGAAAGAAGTTTGATGATTAATATGTGAAAAGGTATATTATGACTGTGTATCATTCTTTTATATATGAGATCTGTTCAAATGTAAAATGTAAAAATCCTTTATTTCAAGAGTTAAACATTTAATTGAGTGGAAACAACCTGGGAATAATTTTGATGATTAATATAAGAAATTGGAATGTATAATTGGGCATTTAGTTTTGTGATAGAATAGCGGTTAAAAATATATATATAAACGATGAAATAAAGAGACAAAAAATGGGGAGGAAGCAATATGGCTTAAAATTAAGAAGTAGGAGAAATAGTACCGTATTTTTCGGAGTATAAGACGCACCTTTTACTCCCAAAAAAGGGGTCAAAAAGTGGGTGCGTCTTATACTCTGAATGTAGCCCCCACCCACCTGCCAGCCGCCACTCAGCCTGGGGAGGAAAGCGTTTTCAGGCGGCAGCGCTGCGATCCCCTCCCCGATTCCAAAAACAGAGCGTGCGGAGACCAAAAAAAGTATTCTGAACCAAATGGTGTAGTAATATATTATTTAATAAAATACCAGTGTAGCAGAATACTTTTTACAACCATGTATACTTTTTACAACCATGTACACTTTTTACAAACTTCAAACTTGACAGCTTTAAGACTTGTGGACTTCAACTCCCAGAATTCCTCCTCCAGTCATGCTAGCTCAGGAATGGGAGTTGAAGTCCACAAGTCTTAAAGCTGTCAAGTTTGAAGACCCCTGGGTTAGGGGTTAGGGGTGCAAGGGTCTTCAAACTTGGCAAGACTTTTTACAACCATGTACACTTTTTACAAACTTCAAACTTGACAGCTTTAAGACTTGTGGACTTCAACTCCCATTCCTGAGCTAGCATGACTGGAGGAGGAATTCTGGGAGTTGAAGTCCACAAGTCTTAAAGCTGTCAAGTTTGAAGTTTGTAAAAAGTGTACATGGTTGTAAAAAGTATACATCGTTGTAAAAAGTATTCTGCTACACTGGTATTTTATTAAATAATATATTACTACACCATTTGGTTCAGAATACTTTTTTCCTTGTTTTCCTCCTCTAAAATCTAGGTGCGTCTTATAATCTGGTGCGTCTTATACTCCGAAAAATACGGTAACCATCTTGGAAATTAAATTAATAGCGGGTAATTTGGAAGGAGAGATTAAAAATTAATTGGTGAATATCCCAGATGACAAAATTAGACTTTCTTTTTTTTCTTTTTTTTTCTTTTTTTGGGGAGGTAAAATGAAGTTAGCAGCATATACCTAGAATAAAGTATTATATATAAAGAAATGATATAATAATAATAATAATAATAATAATAATAATAATAATAATAATAATAATAATAATAATAATAATAATAATAATAATAATAATAAATTCTTTTTTCTTAGAAGAGATATGATGAGTCTAAATTGCAGATTGTATCATCAGTTTGCCAAATATAAGAGGATTTAATATAAAAGAGTACTCAGGGGAAAGCAAAGAGGGTGTAAGAGGAAGTAGAAGGGGAGGAAGAGAAGGAGTAGAGAGAGCAGTGGAGGAGTGAAGGAGTAAGAAAGTAGGAGGAGACGATGGAGTTCGAGAGAAGGGAGTGCAATGGAAAAAAGCAGAACAGACATGATCGATGATGTAAGCGTTTACATAAGATATTGACTTTTGAATGATGAATTATAAATGTAAAATTGTGTTTTTTATTGTAACATTTTAAGGTATATGTCTATTGAATTGTAAACGTGGTGGAGGAAAAAAAATTTGGAAAAAAAAATAAGACCACAGTAAACCAAGCCACGGCAAATAAAGCCAGGCTACAGCAAACAAATAAAACCAAGCCACGACAAACCAAGCCACTACAACTCAAAGCAAACCACAACAAGCCAAGTCACTACAAATAAAACCACAATAAACAAAGCCCCAACAAACCAAGCCACTACAGCTAAAACCACAATAACATCTAAAATAGAACTTAGTGACTTCCACTGCTAAGAGTCCTTAATAGTAATAAATAATAAAACTGCTAAGAATCCTTAATAAAATGATAAGCAAAGCCCCAGCAAACCAAACAGCAAACCAAACAACATCATAAAATTTCAAATGAGAGCCAGTACCAATACTTCCTACAGGTTGTCTATTGGGTAGTTGTGAATATCTGCCACTATGGGTGAAGACTGGCTCTCTTTGTACTAAAAGCTTCTCCGACCTTGCTGAGGTTGCTGGGCTCTTCTCACCACTTACTGGGACATTCAGCGTTTGACTGCTGTCAGGTAAACCAGCTCGCTTAGGACTGTCATTATCATTGGTCTGTGGCATCAACATTGTGCATTCCCTATTGTCAGTGGGTAAGTGTGGCGCAGTAATACCTGGTGAGTCATGCCCATCCACTGGATATGGAGAGTCAGGCGGCTTCATCCACACACAAATCCACACCATTGCGATGATAGAGAGTTCCCTCAATGTCCACTTGATAGGAGCGTCGTGCCACCTGTTGTAAACAAATACCCATTTTCCAATGACCTGGCAGCAGTCTCATACAGATTCGTTCCCCAATATTCAATTCTGGCAAATCTCTGTCTGGTTTGTCATATCTGGCCTTGAATACTTGCCTCTTAAGTCATAACTTTTCTGGGACCCCTTGTATCACAGAGGGCTCAAGCAGCTTATTTGCCACTGGTAAGGAGATCTTTAGTCTTCTTGACATCAGTCTCTGTGCCAGATTACTGTCCATGCCCTCATTTGGAGTATTTCTCCAATATAGAATGGCTTTCCATGGGTCTTTACAATCATTATGTGCTTTCTTGCATAAATTCTTAACAATCTTCACAGCTGATTCAGCTTTGCCATTAGCTTGTGGATGACATGGTGAGGAAGTCACATGCTCAAACTCCCACTCAGCAGCAAATTTCCTAAATTGTAGGCTTGTGAACTGAGGGCCATTTTCAGAGATCACTTTATTTGGTTGGCCATGACATGCAAACTGAGCCTTCTGTCTCTTAATGGTAGTTTCAGCTGAGCAGTCAGGAAGAAGTTCAATTTCCCAAAAGTCTGAATAATGATCAACTAATATTAGGTACTCTTTTCCTGCATAGTTGAACAAATCTGTACTGACAATCTGCCAAGGACATGGATGTATCTCATGTGACACCATGGTTTCTTTTTGTTGCAAATGTGCATATTCATTGCAAGTGGGACAATTTCTAACAAAGTCTTTGATTTCGCCTTGCATGTTAGGCCAGTAAAGAGTGTCACGAGCTTGTCTGTAGCATGCCTCACCCCCACTGTGGCTTGAGTGTATGCGCAATAACATCTCTGCTCTCAGTGGCACTATGACTCTTGGACTCTTGTACAAGATACCATTTTGTATGCTAATCTCATCTCTGAAGGACCAATATTCCCTCACAATTACAGGAACTGCCTCCTTCTCATCTGGCCACCCACTCAGAATGATATCATTCAGTGCCTGTAAAGCTGCATCAGTGTCTGTGTGCTGCCTGAGCTGACATAGCCCCTGATTTGTGATGTTAAGATAATCTGCTTGATTGACTTTGGCAAATAAGGTTTGTTCCTGTTGCAACAAACAAACCGTATGATGCTCATGCTCTTCTCCACGTGTCACTGATCTGACGTAGCCCTGCACAGGGTATCACTGATACACATTTCATCTCCTGGGCTTGTAGACAATGTTGAGGTTGTAATGCTGCAAGATAAGCATCATGCTCTACAAACGCTTGGGAGCACACAAAAGGGGCTTCTTGAATATGGCTATTAGTGGCTTGTGATCAGTTTCAGCTGTGATTATATATATAAAGATAATGATGGAAACGCTGGCAGGCAAATACAATACTTAAACTTTCTTTTTCGATTTGACCGTAATTTAACTTAGCAGATGGATGCATATGCAACTGGCTGACCTTCTTGCAATAGGCAACATCCTAGGCCAGTGGTGGCGAACCTTTTTCGGCTCGCGTGCCAAAAAGGGGGGGGGGCGCTCGCACGCGCTCGCATGCCCACACCCATTCCCTCCCCCCCATGCATGCACACAACACCTCCCCATGCTGCCCCCTGCACATGCGCACACACCCCCACCCCCGCGCAAAGGCTTACCGGAGCCTGGGACGACAAAACCGGCAAACCGGAAGTGCGAAAAAACGCACTTCCGGTTTGCCGGTATGCTGTTTTTTGCACTCCGGAGGGTTCAGGGAAGCTCCCTGAAGCTCCGGAATGCAAAAAACTACAAAACGGACAAACCGGAAGTGCGGAAAAGTGCACTTCCGTTTTGTCCGTTTTGTAGTTTTTTGCATTCCGGAGCTTCAGGGAGCTTCCCTGAACCCTCCGGAGTGCAAAAAACAGCACACCGGCAAACCGGAAGTGCGTTTTTTTGCACTTCCAGTTTGCCGGTGGGCAATCCTCGTGTTCCGGCTTCTATGGCTCCGCGTGCCACCTCTGGCACGCGTGCCATAGGTTCGCCACCACGGTCCTAGGCCATTTTTGCTTGAGTCACTTTTAATTGTAACAGGCTTTGTGTCATCATAGTATTTTAATACTGGGGCAACAGTGACCAAACGTTTTATCTCCTGTACTACCTGGTCATGCTTGGAAGCCAGTGCCAAACCGCATCTTTGACCAGAAGGTGTCTCAATGGCTGACACACCTCAGACAGGTGCAGCAGGAATTTTGCTAAATATGTGACAAAACCGATAAATATCTGCACCAATTTGACATTGTCCATAATGGTGGCATGTACATAATGATCTAATCTTATCTGGATCAGCTTTTAAGCCTTGTGAGGACAAGACATGTCCATGGAAATGGACTTCTTGCACCCTGAACTGCAATTTGTTTGCACTGAGCCTCAGCCTCATCTGCCTACACTGATCTAGTAGTGCCATCAGCTTCTCATCATGGTCATGCTCAGCTGCTTCATCTGTTTCACCACAGCCAACTATGAGAATGTCATCAGCTATTGGCTCAATTCCACTGATCCCACTTAATAGTTCATGGTGCTTTCATTGATACACTTCTGGTGCTATAGAGGTTCCAAAGGGTAGTTTGAGCCATCTCTTTCTGCCCCAAGGAGTCCAGAACATGGTCATGTAGCTACTCTTTTCATCCAGTTTGCACTGTAAAAAGGCATCTCTGGCATCAACAAGTGTGAAAATCCATGCTTTGGGTAGTTTGTGCAATATGTCATCAAGTGTTGGCATTAAATAGCGTGACTGTTTCAGGGCCATATTCAGATGCTTGAGATCAATGCAGATTCTGATCTTCTCAGGCCTCCTAATAACAACCATGTTGTTTATCCATTCAGTAGGCTCAGATACTGAAGTAATATGTCCTTCAGCTTCATACTTGTCCAGTTGTGCTTTGACCTCCGACTTGATGGCTATAGGCATATTGCATGTGGCATTTTGTACTGGAGAAATGGTAGGATCAAGTTCAAAGTGAATCTCCTGGAATAGATACTATGGGGTGCTCAAACACCTCATTGTAGACTCAGATTTGCTGTTTTGTCAGTGGCCTCACCAGGGATTTGGAGGGGTGAATCACAACATTGTGTAATTCTACTGGAATGGTGTACTGCATCAAACCCAGATGCTCACATGTTGATTCTGACAATAGTGGTGTCTGATCGGCTTCCACAATCTCAAATTCAAGTTGGTGAATACCCTCACATATTCTGCATTCTGTTTGGAAAAGTCCCAATGATTCCATTAGTTCGCCTGAATATGACTTCAGTTTGGTGCTACTAGGCCAAAGAGGTATCTCAGGTGCCAGTTTCATTTTGTCCTTTAAACTCATAACATCACATGTTGCGTCTGAGTCCAGCTGGAAGGGTTGAATTATATTGTTAAATCTGAGATTTACGAACCATTTTTTGCCCTTAGAGTGTATTGCACCAATGCATTCTTTTATATAAACCACATCAGCGGTAAAAAAGTATGCATCCTCAGGGTCCGATATTTGCTCAATTGTGTGCAGCTTCCTCATTTTCATTTTACTTGAGAGACACATTCCTGTAAATGATTTGGTCTCCCACATGCTCTGCAGATTTTCTCATATGCAGGACACTGCTCTTTTTCTCGTATGTGCACACTGCCACAGTAGTTACATAATACTGGGAAACTTCCAGATGAGTTGTGTAGTTGAATTTTGTGCTGGCGCTTGTGGTGGTGGTTCTTCATGCTTAGATGTTGTTTGGAGGCTGCATTGATACTGTCAATCTGTTTATCCTGCTCTAGAGCTCTCAACCATTTGTAAGTTATGTGATACAACATATCTCAATCGCTGCTTGTAAACTTAAATTATGTTCCCCCAAAAGGCGGCAGTGTGTGCTTTCACTAGTGATACCCAGAACTATTTTATCACAAATGAGTTCATCTCCCAGAGAGCCATACTCACAGCTTGCAGCATTTTCTCTTTGCCATGTGACAAAACTGTCTATTGCTTCACCTTCTTGTTTACAGCTGCCAAATATATATCTTTCATATATGACAATTTTATTTTTTTTAAACAAAAAGTTTTATTAGTACAAAGTACAAACATTTTTCTCTTTTTCTCCCCCCCTTCCCCCCAACTCCCTCCCCTTCCCCCCATCCTCCCCCCTCTCACCACTCACCCCCGACTTCCCAGAAAAAGCACAGGGTATAATATTCCATAAAAATAAGATTAAAATATACTAACAAATTATTAATTTCAAAATTTCTCTAGATTTTTAACTCCTTGTTGCTCAAAACCTTTTAAGCATAGTCTAAAAATCAGGCATATTATTAATCAATTAACATTTCAATATATCAGACTGTTAATTTATTCCACTATGTATCTTTCATTTATATAGTCTTTAAGATATAATAATAAAAAGAAGAGAAAGAAGAAATCTTTCTTTCACCATTTCAACCAGATACACAACCATCAACGTCATTTCCTTGATGATAAATCGATCTTCCTTCTTCCGATGCTATACCTCCTTGATAGACATAAAAATTAAAATATACTAACAAATTATTAATTCCAATATTTCTCTAATTCTTTAACCCCTTATTACTCAAAACCTTTTAAGCATAATCTAAAAATCAAACACATTGTTAATAACCTAACATTCCAATATATCAAATTATTAATTTCACAATTATTCTAAATCTTTAATTCCATATAACTCAAAACCTTTTAAAAGTAGTCAAAAAGAATTTTTTTAAACCAATCCTCTATGTGTCTTTCATTTATATAATCTTTAATATATAGTAATAAAAAGAAGAGAATAAAAAGACAAAAAGAAGAAAAAGAAAGAGGAAGAAGGAAAAAAAAGTCTTTCTTTCACCATCTCGGCCAGATGCACAACCATCAGCGTCATTTCCTCAATAATAAATGGATCTTCTTACTGCAAAATACCAATTTTTATTCTTCTCTCCATCTGGCCTATGACTACCCATACTAAGACCAAGTTCTAATCATTCCTTCTTCTCATTTAAACTTTCGATCTGACTCTTGCAGCCACTTGTGGTTTGGTAATTTTTTGAGTTGTCAACTTAAGTTGTTGTTGTCTTGATACTTCGATACATGTAGCAGCTGCTCTAGTCTGACTCTGATCTTCTGTCTCTTCTTCCACATTATGAACATCACTCTGGTTCTGTAGATCACCTTGACTCATCAAAGCTCCTCCCATTTGGACAACTGTCGATGACTCTCCTCTCTCATCTTTCATTGCTTCCTTCATTCTTCTTCCTTCTGGAATTTTGGATATGTCGGCCTTTAACACTTTTACATAAAAATCAGTTGCTTTCAATATCGTATTGAGCCGACTTCCGGTTTTGGCTCCGACGACGTCGCTGGCGCTTCTTGTCGGGTGTCCTTTCGACTCCCTGTGAAAGCTGCCAGAACAGCTGTCTGGCGGCTTGAAAATCTCTCCCCGGGCGAAGGGGAGAGATGAGAGCAAGGCAGGCGGGGTAGAGCCCCCCTAGTGCCCTAGAAATCAACTTAGGGCGCGAAGGGTGAGGGCTCCCCAGGGAGCCTGTCTGTTCCTCCGGGAAGTCGAAAGCCTCCACTTAAAGCGGAGCAAGATGTCGCGAACACCGCTGCTGCAATAAAGGAAAGTATAACTATTTTAAACCTAAAGAGAGCAGCCAGAGAAAGGCAGGAGTCCAGAAGGGCATTAATTTTGACTTTAACTCCACTGCTGGATTCTACTTTGGAAGCAACAAAGTAGCTTAATAAGGAAGAAGCAACAATATGGCGATTGGAGATTTCGGCGTGGAAGAGAAAGTTATTTTTACTTTGTTACCAGCTTTTTCCTATGGAAAACTTTGATTTGGAGAATGATCTTTTTTCCTTTTGTCTCCTGATTAAATTTACAGCTTTATAAAAGATAAAAGACTAACTGGCTTTGGATTTGGGAAGAATTTTGTTGAGCTTAGCTCTGGGTTTTCCCCCCCTCTTCTTTGTCCTTTTTCTTTTTTGAGAATTCCAAACCTGGAAAGACTGTTGTGAATAAAAGAACTGAGCATTTTTCTGATCACACTTCAAAGATGCAATTTATGCCTGATTTAACATCATCAAAGTCTTTAACACCTGAAACTTTATTTAATAATTTGAAAATCATGAAAAATGAACTGATTATGGATTTTAATTCAAAAATTAATGAAATAGATAAAAAAATGCAGGCTGCTTTGGAGAAGATGAATTTACAACTGAGAGCTGATATGTTGAAAGTTTGTAAAGGACTAGCAACAAATATGGAGATTTTGGAGAAGGATTTGGAAAAAAATAAGCAAGCTTTGACAACTTCAGAGGAATATATAGCCAAGGTTCAAAATGATAAAGTAAACTTGGAAACAGAGGTGTTGATGTCTCAATTCAGAGAGATGAAATTTGCTATAAGAGTGAGGGGCCTGAAAGAGGGAAAATTTGAAAATTTGAAAGAAAGGATGGTAAAGGCCCTGGAGCAGGTGTCTGGAATGTCTAAAGAGGAATTGGCTATGCAAATTGATAAGATATATAGAGTTAATTCTTGGTACGCAAAACAAAACCATTTGTCAAGGGACATTGTAATATATTTTACTACAAGAGCTCTGCAGAATAAAATTACACAGGCGACCTTCAAGAATAATCTTCAGGTAGATGGTCAGGAAATAAGGATATGGAAAGAAATTCCTGCTAAGATGCTTAAAGCCAGAAAAGAATTTACCTTCTTGGTGGAGGAATTAAAAAAAACGGAATTTACAATATAAATGGAATGCACCAACAGGAGTGATTGTGAAATTTTTGGGGAAAAGATACGGGCTTAACACAATAAAGAAAGCTACAGAATTTTATACCAACATTTTAAAGGCTGATATTTCTAAAATTCCAGAGGAAAGAAGCATGGAAATGATGGAGGAGGAGAAGAAAAATCCAGATATATTTGTCCAAGAGGAAATAATTCCAAAGATTCAAAGTGATTGGCAGAGCCAGATAGATGTTTGCGACGTGGAAAAGGAGACGGAGGATTGGGATCAGATGGGAGGTGAATCGATAGATTCGAAATTGTCAAGTGACAGATGGTGTTGAAATTTATAATTTGCTTAAGATGAAATAACTCCAAAGAATCAAAGTGACTGGTAGAGTCAGACAGTTGTTTGCATCGTGGAAAAGGAGACGGAGGATTGCGGCCAGATGGGAGGTGAATTGACAGATTTGGAATTGTCAAGAGACAGATGGTGTTGAAATTTGTTCCTTTTTAGATTACACTATATTAATTTGATATAGTGTAATATTATGTTATTAATACTTTGTGGGATTCTAGGATTAAGTTTAAGGTTTTTGAGATATAAGGGGTTAGGTTTTATTCATTTTTTATTGTTATTATTATATATATGATACGTTTTGAAGTTGATATTTTAATATATTGTAATATTGTTATTAATACTGGGTTTGATTTTATGATTTTATGATTAAATTGTTATTATTATTATATATATTATATATTATGAAGTTGATATTTTGATATATTGTAATATTGTTATTAATATTGTGTATGATTTTATGATTTTATGATTAAATTTAAAGTTTTAGTGGTATAAGGGGTTATTTTTTTAAAACTATGGGAATAAATAATTTGGTAGAATATTTTAAATATTGAGGTATTGTGACTAGGTATAAATATTACTTTTGTTATTAATATATATATTATATGTTCTGAAACCAATAATTTGATATATCGTAATATTATGTTATTAATAAGTTGTTGGACTTTAGGTTTAAGTTTAAGGTCTTTGAAGTACAAGGGGTTTTTATTCCTTTTTCTTATCATTATTAATATATATAGTATATATTTTGATGTTAATATCTCGATATATTGTAATATGTTATTAATATTGTTTGATTTTATGATCAAGTTTGGGTCTTGAGGTTCACCTTTGTTTCTCTTCTATTTTTGTTTTTGTTTTTCTCTTTCTTTTTTCTTTTTTATAATTATTAATATAGATTATATAAGAGATAGAGGTTTAGCGATGTAAATTACAGTATGAGATGTTGTATGATGTTTTTTTAATTGTTTACTTTCCTTTTAATTTTTTATTTTCTTTATTTTTTATTACTTTTATCCTTCTTCTGATTATGTTTTGAATAGTTTAGAAAAATTCGGAGTTAAAGATTTCAAAAAAATGGGAAAATTAAGAATTTGTTTTAATTCAATTTAAATTTATTTTATTGAATATTAAGCCCTGTTCTTTCTCTGGGAAGTCCGGGGAGGGGGGAGGGGGGGAAAGGAGTGGGTTGGGGGTAGGGGGGAAGGGGGGGGAGAAAAATGAAAAATGTTTGTACTCTGTACTCATAAAACTTTTTCAATTAAAAAAATATCGTATTGAGCCGATATCTCTTTTCCAGATGTCTCACTGCTATCCCAGTTGGAGCCTCCCATCTATATTGTATTTGCTGTTTTTTCAATTCTTCTACCAGAAAGGCATAATCCTTTCTGGCTCTCAACATTTTAGGAGGAATTTCTTTCAATGTCATTACTTCCTGTCCATCTACCTGAAGCTTGTTCTTGAAAGTCGCCTGTAGAATTTCATTACTTAGTGTCCTTGTAGTAAAATATATTACAATATCTCTTGGCAGATGTTTCTGTTTAGCAGTCCAAGAATTAACACTATATATTTTATCAATTTGCATACCCAATTCCTCTTTTGTCACTCCTAACGTGTGCACAAATGCGTCCAACATCCTTTCTTTTAGATCTTCTTGTTTTTTCTTTTACACCTCTTACTCTTAAAACAAACTCCATATTTCTATATTGAATCATTAACACCTCAGCTTCAAAATTTTCAATATTATTTTGAGTCTTTCCTATATCTTCACCCAAAGTTATCACAGACTGTTTAATTTCTTCCATCTCCTCCTCCAAAATTTCCATATTTCCTACCAGTCCTTTAATTGCAAATATCATATCATCCCTTAATTGCTGGTGTCGAGTAGCAATCTCCTCTGAAACAGCCTATATTTTTTCATTAATTTCATTAATTTTAAGTTAAATTCCATAATAAGTTCATTCTTCATAACTTTTAAAGCTTCACATAACTTTTCAGGTGTTAAAGTCTGTGGGGGTGTTGAATAAAGAGTGGGTTGCATTCTTGAAGTATAAACAGGGGGGGTGCTCAAATCCTTTGTTAAAAACAGTCTTTCCAGGTTTTAAAGCCATTTAAGATTTAAAGTTAAACTTTTTGTTTTAATCCAAAATCAGAGAGAGAAGAGAGAGTTCATCAAAGTCAGGCATTTTCAGACAAAGGGCTGCTAGTGAAATGAAACTTTCCTTTTAACTTTCACTTTCACGCCCTTTGAAGCTTCAATCGCCATTTTGTTACTCTTTATTCAATTAATCATTTCCAAAATAGAAAGTCAACTTTGGAGTTAGGTTGAGATACTTGCCACCCAGCCTCCTGGCTTTTTCTGTCTGCTGTTGTCAAATTGTTAAAAATCCCATATTGAAGGCAGAATTGGTCACGGCATCTTGCTCCGCATAAAGCGGAGGCGTCCCAGGTCCCAGAGCAGATGACAGGCTGCCTAGGGAGCCCTCACCTTTTGCACCCCAGATTTTCTCCTGGGGCACTTGGGGGGCTCTACCCTCGCCTGTCGGCTCTGATCTCTCCCCTACACCCGGGGAGAAGATTTTCAAGCCACCAGACAGCTGTTCTGGCGGCTTTACGGAGCCCAGGATTAGGCGCTCGACGAGGAGTGTCCTCGATGCATCGGAGCCAACCGGAAGTCCCATATATGATAATTTTAGAGCCATCTAGGATGGCTTTAATATCACTCTTTTGCTCCTCTGTAAGGGTTAAATTATGCTTGTAAACATGGAAGCATTCTCTGCCCATCAGCCTCCTCAGTGTGGCAGCTTGTACTGCTGCTGGCTTGTCATTTAAGCTTGTGGCTAGGAAGTAATACTCAAACCCTGCTCTGAAGTTGTCCTACTTACTGCTGCAATCTCCGCTCACCCTCATTGCCTCAGGCAGTGGTATGCTGTTAGCAGCTGCCATGATGCTGATTTTCTTGCTTCAAATGCTCGGCTTCCAGAACAGGACTGCAAGTGCTAGACTGGCATGCATCAAATGTGTAGAGACAGCGCAGATTCAGATGCTTCTGACACCATGTTTCATGTGGAGTAATTAAGATGCTATACAAGCCACCGTTGTGCAGAAGCCATCTTGTTAGAGAGTATAAAATACAACAGGAACAGGAAATGCATCATAGGAACAATAGAGATGAATCCTAGAGTAGCAATGTTGTTGTAAGGAATATCCTTCTGAGTTCGTTTCCAAGTGGGGGAAAAGACACTGGAAGCATGGGGACTGCTTGGAAAGATGGTTTAATGGAGGACAGCAGGACCACATGGTCTGAGGTCCCAGGGAAAAGGGGATCACATGCCTCGAGGAAGTTGAAGGAGAGAAGGGCCTGAGATGCTGAGAGTACCTGTTTTATACCCTCTGTTGGGCCCCACCTTAAGAGTTTCCTGTTCCTGTACAAAAATGTATCCCATTGGCTGTCAGACTCCCGGGGGCCTCCTGGGGCAACTCTGTAGGCTATCCTGAGTCCCAGGCTTGACTGATGTAATCTTCCCAGGTAATCCCATCACCCTGGAGCTGAAGGGGATAGATCTTTGTTACATAGAATAGACTGATCCCTGCTATTAACAAAGGTGGAGGAATAAGTGATGTGGGCCATTCCTTGATGGCACATTGACAAAGGTGGGGGCTACTAAGAGTGAGTCTTTTTTTTCTGCCTAAAAGCATGTTTCTCAGCCAGGGATATTCTATATAATATTCTGCCTTTTTAATATTTCCTAAAATATTTTATTCCTCTAGGAGGGGGGTAGGTGCTAACTTCCTACAATATAATACAGGAAAGAACTATACTAGAGAGGAATGATAAAGCTGCATATAAGGTAGACATAACACCTGTAACAGAGGGGCGTGACCAACGCCGAAGCAGCACAGAGTTCCCCGCACTCAGCTGGGGAACCCCGAATCCCAGCTGACTGGAGACCCGGTACAAGTCAGTACCGGATCAGAACCGCCCCGGAGGGGCGGGGATAAAGAGAGGCACTGTCGGTGGGCTGGGGAGATGGGCAACCCCCCCGGGAGTCGACAAAAGCCTCTCGGCCAGCGACTGCGGAAGACGCTTTGTCATTAGTTTCGGCGGCCACAAATGGACTGATAGAACTGAAAAGATCGGGAGTCATCTGGGTAACAGGATCGAAGCATATGTGCTGGAGAGGGGGAAAACAGGAGCTGGTGAGTGTTTGGCCGATTTGAAGACGAAGAAGAAAATTAAGAATTTAAAGGGGGACAAAAGAGTTTTTTAACATGGAGAGGGCGGCTATCTAGCCAATTGGAAGATCATAGAGATGCTAAAAGAAATGGATTAAAAGCCTGATTTTTGATATTATAAATGAATTAGTGAAAATTAAAGGGATTGGATAACCCAAACGCTGAAGAGAACTTTTAACAATGCTAAGTGGATTTAAAATATAAAGAAATAAATCGTGTGAGAAAGAGCAGATTCGTGATTCTGGGAAAGAACAACGCCATCTGCTGACCAGAAGAGAAACTATAATAGACTTTGGAAATATGTTTATTTATTTATTTATTTATTTATTTTATTTAAATAGATTTGTATGCCGCCCAACTCCCGGGGGACTCTGGGCGGCTAACAACATGTCAAATCCATTTATAAGTATAAAATCACATAGCAGTTAAAAATTATAAAAGTTAAAAAACATCCAACATTCATGACCAGGGGGGAGACCCAAATATAATCTGATTGGTCTCACTTTCACCCCGCCTGCCGAAAGAGCCAAGTTTTTATTGCTTTACGGAAGGCCAGCAGGGTGGGGATAGTTCTAATCTCTGGAGGGAGTTGGTTCCAAAGGGAGGGGGCTCCCACAGAGAAGGCTCTCCCCCTCGGCCCCGCCAACCGGCATTGCTTGGTCGATGGGACCTGGAGGAGACCAACTCTGTGGGCCCTAACCGGTCGTAGGGAGGTATGCGGCAGGATGCGGTCCCGAAGGTAACCTGGCCCTGAGCCATGTAGGGCTTTAAATGTTAAAACCAACACCTTAAATTGGATCCGGAGACTAATGGGCAGCCAATGCAGCTGGCAGAGGATAGGTGTTACGTGGGTGTATCTAGGCACACCCACCACAGCTTGCGCAGCTGCATTTTGCACCAATTGCAGTCTCCGGATACTCTTCAAGGGTAGCCCCATGTAGAGCGTGTTGCAGTAATCCAGCCGGGAGGTGATAAGGGCGTGAGTGACTGTGAGACTGACAGTTGAGACTGACCTTGATTTAAAAGAGTTATCTCAGAGTCTGGAAGAAATTTAAAAACAGTATACAACTTGTTATTGTGTCTGAGAGTATATTTTGAATTAGCTTGGACTGGATTAGATTTCAATATGAAAAGACTATTTAGATTTGGAAAAATGGAAAGCTTGTGAATTTGGAAAATATTGTTTATAGTACTTAGTGGATTTAAAGTGCAGAGACTTACTTGATTAAGAGAGCTGCCTCATTATTGTTGGAATTGAGAACATCATTTACTACTTAAAAGAAAATACTATAAAGGCTGTGGACGCAAGTCAATGCTAACAGCTGAAGTCTGATATTAAATTTTTGAATCTGTGAATTGCGTTTTGACGAAATGGAGGTGTGTGACTATGAGGAGCTGGTTGGATTTTATAAATGCATTTGTGAAGATTTAAAAAGGTATTTTTTGGAACTTGGAGATGGAAAGGAAATAGAAAAAAACTGGATTACAATGAACATTTAGATATAATGATAGTAGGAGATGAAAATGGAGAGAACTGAAAACAAGAAGACTGTCAGGGTTCCAAATAGCATCCAAAACTAAATCAGAGTCCGAGGCAAAGTATTCTTCAAAGTTCCAATTTATTAACAAAGCCATGTTGGCACATCTGTGAGTAACCCGAATCTAAAGCTACGAGGGTTTCTCCACCCAATTTAAAGTTCATTCCTTTGCCCCCATACCCACAAGTTCATCACATTGACCAGTTGTCTTCTGCCAACGTGTTCGTTACTCCCATCAGCTTCCAGGCAGGTGCTGAACAAAGGATGACCTTGAGAATCTAGAAGGAATTTGTTATGGCTATATCTCTACATCCCTCATGCAACTACCCCTCCCAAATTTCCACAGCAAGAATACATTCTAAAGCATAAAGTGTGGCAGGCCCAAATCTCCAATCAAAGATGGCTTTGGCCTGACAAAGACAGCAAAGAGGAGGAGGCACTTGAAGAGGAAAAACAGACTGATGACTATACCGGGACTTACAGCGACAAAGACACTGAAAATGGAGGACAGGCTGATGAGGGTCTAGGACTGTTCGCCTCCTCCACTCTGCCGCACCTGTTTTGTCCCCAGCCTTCCGCCCCCAAACAATCCGGCGCTGCCTTTTCTCCTTGGCCCCTTCGCCTAACGGACCAAAAAGCCAGTTCACCCCGGGCTTTTGGGCGCACGGGACACTTTGCCCCCAGCCAATCAGAGGAGCAAGAATCCCACCCCCTTGGAAGCAGCCTTTTTAGGAGAAGGAAAGGGGGACAAGGCTTCCCTCTCTTGCTTAAGAGACACGTTTTTCAGATGGTCCCAATGAAAGAAAGTGGAAGGAGGAAGAGTGCTTCTAGCTGGACTCAATGAGATTCCCTCTCTTGCTCAAAAGAGACACATTTTTCAGATGGTCCCAATGAAAGAAAGTGGAAGGGGGAACAGTGCTTCTAGCTGGACTCAATGAGATTCCCACTCTTGCTCAAAAGAGACACGTTTTTCAGATGGTCCCAATGAAAGAAAGTGGAAGGAGGAACAGTGCTTCTAGCTGGACTCAATGAGATTCCCTCTCTTGCTCAAAAGAGACACGTTTTTCAGATGGTCCCAATGAAAGAAAGTGGAAGGAGGAACAGTGCTTCTAGCTGGACTCAATGAGATTCGCTCTCTTGCTTAAAAGAGACGTTTTTCAGATGGTCCCAATGAAAGAAAGTGGAAGGACTTTGGGGGAATCCTTCTCCTGCCTAAAGCAGACACGTTTGGAGGTGCTCCCAACGAAAGAAAGTGGAAGGGCAGAGGAGGCTTCCTTCTTGTGCCTAAAGCAGACACATTTGGAGGTGCTCCCAATGAAAGAAAGTGGAGGGCCTTTGGGGGAACCCTTCTCCTGCCTGAAACAGACACGTTTGGAGGTGCTCCCAATGAAAGAAAGTGGAAGGACTTTGGGGGAAATACACGTTTATACACGTTTGGAGGTGTATCTATTAACATGATTGAATATTAATATCTAAGCTTTCTATTATTGCTTCTAAACAAACAGAGAGAGGAAAGTGGGAGATTCATCCCTTAGAGGTTCACACTATGTTAAACACACACCAGAAACAAAGTCACTTAAGGAGAAGAATTCCCCCAAAGTCCTTCCACTTTCTTTCATTGGGAGTACCTCCAAACGTGTCTGCTTTAGGCAGGAGAAGGATTCCCCCAAAGTCCTTCCACTTTCTTTCATTGGGACCATCTGAAAAACGTGTCTCTTTTAAGCAAGAGAGGGAATCTCATTGTGTGCACCCCAAAGCACTGTTCCTCCTTCCACTTTCTTTCATTGGGACCATCTGAAAAACGTGTCTTTTTGAACAAGAGAGGGAATCTCATTGAGTCCAGCTAGAAGCACTGTTCCTCCTTCCACTTTCTTTCATTGGGACCATCTGAAAAACGTGTCTCTTTTAAGCAAGAGAGGGAATCTCATTGAGTCCAGCTAGAAGCACTCTTCCTCCTTCCACTTTCTTTCATTGGGACCATCTGAAAAACGTGTCTCTTAAGCAAGAGAGGGAAGCCTTGTCCCCCTTTCCTTCTCCTAAAAAGGCTGCTTCCAAGGGGGTGGGATTCTTGCTCCTCTGATTGGCTGGGGGCAAAGTGTCCCGTGCGCCCAAAAGCCCGGGGTGAACTGGCTTTTTGGCCCGTTAGGCGAAGGGGCCAAGGAGAAAAGGCAGCGCCGGATTGTTTGGGGGCGGAAGGCTGGGGACAAAACAGGTGCGGCAGAGTGGAGGAGGCGAACAGTCCCATTCTGGGCTGATGACTATATTGGTATTTACCGTACAATGATTATGTTGGGATTTATAAAGACAAAATAAGAGCTAGAAGGGAATATTGGTATCAGAGAAAACAATTTAAAAACAAGGAGGGAAACAAGGAGAAGAGGTTAAGAGGAATTAAAAGTAGACCTATACAAATAATACATTTAAATTGGAGAAAAGGAGTTTGGAAAAAAAGAAGCTGTTGGTACAAAAGTAAAAGAAAGAAAAAGAAAAAGCTAAGAAAATGGGGTTGGATTATAAGAGTGGAAGAGCTGAAAGAACAAAAGAAAACGGTTGATTGATTGATGGTGGAATGTTATAGAAATTCTTATTTTTAGAATTATCATATGATATTTAATTGTGATAATATTAATTGGGTATAAGTATTGCATAAATAATCAATATAATTATTTAGTTAAAAGGTTTCTTTTTTGTAGGTTAACAATTTTATATTAGATTGGCATATGATCGTTTGAGTTAAATTACATTTTGAATTAATTGAATTAAATATTTGTTCTGACAGAGAAAACAAAGAACAAGAAAGAATGAAAGTGGGTAAATTGCTGGAAAAATGTATAATTTGCATAATTATTACCCTTGTATAGAAGATTTGTTTGATATAAAATTTGTACAATTCACAAACTTGATGGAATATAGAAATGATTTAGATGACTATCGATTTTGGAAGGATAAAAGATTTTAACAGCAAATAATTAATATTATTATAAGGCAAGGATCCTCAAACTACGGCCCGCGGAACACATGTGGCCCGCCGACACACTCTATCCAGCCTGCCCAGTGGTGGGATTAAGCCCCACCCCTCACCTCCCAGCCACTCTTTGCAAGGCTGGTTTTCCCGCTGCCCTCATTGCCCCTCCTCCAGCCTATAATACCTTGCAGATTGCAGCCACACTTCTGTGAACTTCAGCTCATTGCTGCCCACGCACTTCTGCTGCCCACATCTTGCAAAGATAAGGCTGAAGGGCGCGAGCCGGGTGGGCGGGGATGAGCTGGCGGAGGGGTTATACTGGCCAGTGGAGTAATGGTGGACTGATGCACAAAGTTAGAGCTTTGAGCTTTGAACTCTTCCCGGGGTTTTGGAGAAGCTGCCCAGTCCTAGGTGGGAGGGAGGAGACCATGTGTGTATGTGTGTTTGAGAATGCTTTGAACTCTTCCAGCGGTTTTGGAGAAGCTGCTAGGTGGGAGGGAGGAGATTGTGTGTGGGGGGGGCGCATGTGTGCTTTGAACTCTTCCCGGAGTTTTGGAGAAGCTGCCCCAGTCCTAGGTGGGAGGGAGGAGACCCTGTGTGAGAGCGTGGTTTGAGCTCTGGGGGCGGGGTGTTTGCAGAAGCTGCCCAGCCTAAATGCAACCATCACATCTGAACTTTAATTTTTAACTCTTTGCTTGCAGCGCTGTGAAGCCTTTGCCTGGAACAAAAGTGGAAGGAACCACATGGGCCCATAGAGAGGAGAAGGGAGGGGAGGAACTTCACTGACAGCTTCTCTCAGTCTGTCATTACTTCAGTTCTGTAGTGATCCCTATTTTTTGTAGCTCTGTATTTATTGGTAACTTACTAATAGCAATTTTGAATCCCTAGGAAACATGTCAAAGAAAAGAAAAATTGACTCTGAGTGCAGAATCTTCAAAGAACAGTGGACTTCCGATTACTTTTTCATGAAGTATAAGGAAAGAGCTGTTTGTCTGATATGCCAGGATTTAGTGGCTGTGTTCCAGGAATACAATTTGCATCGGCACTATGAGACTTGACATAAGGACAAATATGACTGTTTGGTCGGACAAGCGAGAAAAGACAAAATATTAAAACTGAAAAATGGATTGACAACTCAGCAAAATGCTTTTGTGAAGCAGAAGCAGGTAAATATTTCATCACTGCGAGCAAGTTTTCAAGTTGCCAAGCTAATAGCGCGCACTAGCAGACCATTTGTAGAGGGAGAATTTGTTAAAGAATGCCTTCTTTCTGTTGCCAAAGAGATGTATCCAGAGAAGGCTGATTTATTTAGTACAGTGAGTCTTTCAGGGCCTACAATTACACAAAGGATTGAAGAAATGGGGGACAATTTGCATCAGCATTTGCAAAACTCCTCAAAAAGACTTTGCTATTTTTCGTTGGCACTTGACGCAAGCAATGATTTTCGTGATTCTGCACAACTTCTAATTTTCATTCGTGGAACAAATGATTTATTTTGAAGTCACAGAGGAGCTTGCTGCACTGAAAAGCATCAAAGGAACAACAACAGGAGAGGATATCTTTGAAAAGGTTCGCCAAACTCTGAATGATTTGGAGCTGGACTGGGCTAAACTAGCCAGTATGACAACTGATGGTGCTCCTAGCATGGTGGGATGTATGAAAGGAGTGGTTGCACGCATTAACAAAGAGATGGACAAATACAACCACTCCCGTCCAATAGCCATACACTGCCTCATTCACCAACAAGCGCTGTGTTGTAAGTCATTGAAGTGGGACTCTGTCATGAAAGTTGTGGTGTCTTGTATTAACTTCATTAGGGCACATGCACTAAACCACAGACAGTTTCAGGAATTTCTATCTGAGCTACATGTTGCCTATGAAGATATTTTGTACCACACAGAAGTCCGTTGGCTGAGTCAAGGAAGAGTTTTGAAACGTTTCTTTGACTTACTTCCACAGGCTTCTGCTTTTCTGATTTCAAAAAACAAAGAAGTACCAGAGCTCAAGATGAAGAATGGAAATGGCACCTTGCCTTTCTGACAGATGTAACAGAACTACTCAACAGTTTTAATGTGCAACTTCAAGGAAAGGGGAAGCTCATCTGTGATATGCTTTCACATGTGAAGGCATTTGAAGTAAAATTGGACCTCCTCATTAAAAAGTGAAGGAGGAAAACTTCTGCCATCTCCCTACTACTCAAAAGCTGTTGGCTGAAAAACCAACAGTTGCATTTCCAAACAAAAAGTGTGTCGATTCACTGGAAATGTTGCAAATGGAGTTTCAAATGAGATTTAAAGAGCTTCGTGCACATGAACAGGACATACAGCTTTTTCGGAACCCATTTTCTGTTGACATTGAAATTGTTGATCCGATTTACCAAATGGAACTGGCTGAACTACAGAATTGTGACTCTCTGAAAGATACATTCAAGTCAAGCAGCCTTACTAATTTCTATGCATCTCTCCCCTCTGAGACATATCTTAATCTCAGGAACCATGCACTCAAAATGGTAACCATCTTTGGCAGCACCTATGTCTGTGAACAGACTTTTTCATGAATGAAACATCTGAAATCTCCAACGAGATCCAGACTAACTGATGAACACTTGCATCACTTGCTATGACTGGCAGTGATAATATGGAACCGGACATTGACTTTCTCATCAGTCAAAAGCAGGCCCACACTTCCCATTGAATTAGTATATTTATGTTGGTTAAAATTGTTCTTCTTTTTAAGTATTGTATTATTTCATGTTTTTTTTTGCACTACAAATAAAGATGTGCAGTGTTCATAGAAATTTGTTCATGTTTTTTTTCAAAGTATTACTATAGTCAGGCCCCCAACAGTCTGAGGGACCGTTATCCCTCCTTAATTCACCATTGGAGGCTGGGGGGGGGGGGGTTTGTGTTGATTCTCACCTTCTTCCAATGTCTGTCAATGCCCATCTTGGGGTTTTTAGTTACAATTAATTGGTGTAGTTCTCAGTCTGGTTTATTGTGTGGTCGTCTGAAACATATGATCAGGAATTATTTTGAAGGAAATCCTGTTCGTTTTATTCTTTTTTTAATGACCTATTTTAAGGAGCCTGAAGCTGCTGCTGTAATGAAGTTAGGCAAGTGGCAAGAAAGTTTGCACTTTTTTTCCCTTGGGGGGGGGTTCTTATTAAGTAAATAGATTTCTTGGGTTGAGCAAATACAGCTTATGAAGGACAAAGGGAAAATGGACTGCTAAATTGGCCATGCCCACCCAATCACATGCCCACCAGCCACGCCCACCCAGCCATATGACCACCTAGCCATGCCTGCCCACCCGGTCTGGCCCCCCAACGGTCTGAGGGACCGTGAATCAGCCCCCTGTTTAAAAAGTTTGAGGACCCCTGTTATAAGGTCTTCATATAAAATTAAATAATTAATATATTGGATTTCTTATTGAGGGGAATCTAGTTATCAACTAATGGATTGAAGAATAATCAGAAGGATCATAATTGCTTAAATTAGCCACAATAGAAAAAAAATTGAATAAGAAAGCTGGAAGGAAGATAGGAAAGAGAAAAGTGATTTAGAAATCTAGGGCATTTAGAAATGATAGAGTTTAAAAAAATGAATGATGAGTAAAGATATTAAGTGAGGAGAGGGAGCAATATGGCCTAAAATTAAGAGGCATAAGGGACAAAGTTTTTTTTTTTAAAGATAAGCTATAGCGGTTAATTTGAGATAAAATTGAAAATTGAATGGTGGTAGACCCAGGAGACAAAATTAGGTTTTGAGGACGCAGCATTAGATTAATAACATATACCCAGAATAAAGAATTATATGTATAGAAATGAAATAAAAATAATGATATTAGAAGAGGCATCCAGAATTTTAAGAGGAATGGAATATGTTATCAGTCTGTTTGATATGAGAGGAACAAGGATAAGAATCACTCAGGGAAAGGAAAAGAGGGAGATAAGAGGAAGTAGAAAGGTAGGGAGAAGAGAAGGAGTGGACGGAGATAGGAGAGGGGAGAGAAGGAGTAAGAAGGTAGAAGGGATAGAGATAGAGGGAGGGGAGTGTTAAGAGATGAAGGAAAACAGACTGATGAGCAGTAGTACAAAATAGGTGCAAAATAGAATATTTATGACTGATTGGATGAAATGTATAATTATGTATATTATTGACCTATTGTAAGATATGTATTAATATATTTACAGAAATTGTGGAGAAAAATTATATATATATATATATTCTATAATAGTCTCCCTTTATTTTCATTTATCAGCAAAAAAAATCCTACACATATAGATTAGTGTGTCGGCTATATTAAAATCAGCCTGGATGGTCTCTGTGACGGGGCTGAAAGGCAAAAAGGAAGCTGTGATGCTTTCTCTCCCATATTTGGGTACACCAGGATAACACGACAGAAAAACATATATAACCCTTTCCTGGTGAAAGAGCTGATTGGGAACAGAGCCTATGGCCTAATGGATAAGTTGCTGCACTGCAAGGCAGCCGGCCCGGGTTCAAATCCCAGTAAGGGGTATGGCTATCTGACGCGAGCAAAATAAGCTCGAAATAGATCTATAATAGTCTCCCTTTATTTTCATTTATCAGCAAAAAAAATCCTACACACACACACACACACACACACACACACACATACACACACACACACACACACACACACACACACATATATATATATATACACACACACACCATATTTTTCGGAGTATAAGACACACCTTTTTACCCCCCAAAACAAGGTGAAAACTTGGGTGCATCTTATACACCGAATGCGACCCCACCCATCCAGCCACCCCCACCCTTTGGCCTCTGTCTTCCAGCAATTTACCTGTTTGCAGCAAAGAGGGAAGAGCCTGTAAAGCCAAGCAAGTCAGTAGCAGGTTCCCGACCTACAGCTGATTAGGTTTGCCACGTGGGAAAATGAAAGTGAAACTAACTGCAAAGAGGCAAATAGTTGGGAGAGACACGCAGATTTTTATTTTTTGCTGAACTGGATGGAAGGGGGTAAGTGAATGACTATAAATGTCTGTAGAATGTTCAAATTATTAGACTTATTTTTTAAAGACTGCTTTATTATTGTTCTAGAGCAGTGGTTCCCAAACTTTTTCAGTCCACCGCCCCCTTGGTGCTACAAACTCATCCTCACTGCCCCCCACCCCACCCCCTCAGGTGGGCGTGGCTTAGTGGTCAGGTGACCGGGTGGGCATGGCCAACTTGTAAAATGTGGTGAAACTCACTTAACAACGCTCTTGCTTAGCAACCAAAATGTTAGGCTCAATTGTGGTCATAATTCTTTCTTTCTTTCTTTCTTTCTTTCTTTCTTTCTTTCTTTCTTTCTTTCCTCCCTTCCCCTTCTTTCTTTCTTTTTCTTTCTTTCTGTCTTCCTTCCTTCCTACCATCTTTCTTCCTTCCTTCCTTCCTTCCTTCCATCTCTTTCTTTCTTTCTTCTTTCCTTTCTTCTTTCCTTTCTTCTTTCTTTCTTTCTTCTTTCTTTCTGTCTTCCTTCCTTCCTTCCTTCCTTCCTTCCTTCCTTCCTTCCTTCCTTCCTTCCTTCCTTCCTTCCTTCCTTCCTTCCTTCCTCCCTCTTTCTTTCTTTTTTCTTTCCTTCTTCCCTCCCTTCCCTTCCCTCCTTGCTTTTTGACTGTCTTCCTTCCTTCCTTCCTACCATCTTTTTCTTTCTTTCTTTCTGTCTACATTCCTACCTACCATCTTTCTTTCTTTCTTTCTTTCTTTTTCTTTCTTTCTTTCCTTTTTCTTTGCTACATCCCTCCCTTCCCTTCCCTCCCTCCTTTCTTTTTCTGTCTGTCTTCCTTCCTACTTACCATCTTTCTTTCATTTTTCTTTCCTTCTTCCCTCCTTTCCCTCCTTTCTTTTTCTGTCTGTCTCCCTTCCTTTCTACCATCTTTTTCTTTCTTTCTGTCTTCCTTCCTACCTACCTACTATCTTTCTTTCTTTCTTTCTTTCTTTCTCCCTCTTTCTCTTTCTTTCTCCCTCTTTCTCTTTCTTTCTCCCTCTTTCTCTTTCTTTCTTTTCTTTCTTCCTTCCTTCCTTCCTTCCTTCCTTTTTCTTTCCTTGTTTTCTCTCTCTCTCTCTCTCTCTCTCTCTCTCTCTCTCTCTCTCTCTCTCTCTCTCTCTCTCTCTCTCTCTCTCTCTCTCTCTCTCTCTCTATATATATATATATATATATATATAGAGAGAGAGAGAGAGAGAGAGCGCTCCTCTGGGCTCTGCCTATGGCAATTTAAAATGTGCTTCTG
This sequence comes from Diadophis punctatus similis, assembly GCA_023053685.1. NCBI lineage: Eukaryota > Metazoa > Chordata > Lepidosauria > Squamata > Dipsadidae > Diadophis > Diadophis punctatus. Next base: position 785,988 of record JALIGW010000031.1, read on the forward strand.
TCTGCGAGGAAAAGGGGCGTGTTTGAAAAGAGGGGCTGGAGGTGGGTGGGCCACTAGGTGTGTGTGAGTGTGTGTGTGCATGCGTGGCCAAAAACATCCAGGTTTGGAAAACTGGGAGGTTCTGAAACCGGTTCCCCCAAACCTGGTTTATATTTGGTTGCAAAAACAAACAAACAAACAAACAAACACACACACAAGCCATTTTGGTTCCTCGCCAAGGCTGGCTCAACTGGATGACCAAACAGAGCCTGGAAAGGAAAGAAAACTGCAGAAGTGGTCAATGGAGGGGGTGGGTGGGACAGATGCACATGGGGGAGGGTCTTCTCCCCCTCCCCCCACACTGACACATTCAAGGGGCTTCCTGGAAATACATCCCCTCCCCCGTGGGAAGCGCTGGCACCCTCCGAATTGCCTTCCTTGGCACAGAGCTGTTCGGAGGACCGAGGCCGGATGGAGTGGGGGACTCCTGTAGCCAGCAGGCACAGCTGGAAAGCCCCCTCCTCACCTGGTGGTGTGTCGTGCCTGCCTAAATTGCTATCCATCCGGGGGCAGGGGAAGATGGCATCGCAGGGACGAGCGAGAGCAGTGTGTTAGGTGGGCAGAGGAGGTGAGGCCAAAGGCCACATCGTGAGACGGGCATGTGGAGAGGTTGCCGGGTGGGGGGGCGCAGGAGGCTGGGCACCTGGGATCTTCAGTGGGATTGGGAAGGGGGTGGTACTGGGTGTTTGGGGTGGGGAGTTATGATTTTTAGAAGATGAGACACACATGCATGCACAATGGCCAAGGGGAGGATTTAACTTGGGGTTGTTTGGGAGAGAAAATGGAGGGAGGGAAGGAAGGAAGAAAGGAAAGGAAAGGAAAGAGAAAGAGAAAGAAAAGGAAGGAAGGAGTGGGAAGGAAATGGAAGGAGGAAGGAAGGGAGGGAGGGAGGGAGGGAGGAAAGGAGGGAGGGAGGAAAGAAAGTAGGAAGGAAAGAGGGAGGGAGGGAAATTAAAGGTGAAAAGGAGAGGGAGGAAGGAAAAGGAAGGGAAGGAGGAAGGAAGGGAAGTAGGAAGGAAAAAGGGGGGAAGGAAAGGGAAGGAAGGAAAGTAGGAAGGAAAAGGAGGGGGAAGGAAAGGGAAGGAGGGAAGGAAGGAAGGGAAAGAGACAGAAGGAAGGAAAGGAAAGGGAAGGAACGGAGGAAGGAAAAAGGGAAGGAAGGGAAAGGAAGGGAAGTAGGAAGGAAAAAGGGAAGGAAAGGGAGGAAGGAAGGAAGGAAGGAAAGGAAAGGAAAGGGAGGCAGGCGAAGGTGGCAGAAACTCTGGCGGGCAACTGTTCCTGATCCCCCCCCCCCTGATCGCTGCCCTCTTTCCGGACCAACTTTCCAGCCGCGGCGCCTCTTGGCCAAAGGAGCAGAAAAGAGGCAGCTGCGATTTCCCCATAAGGTCTCCCTACTCCTCCTCCTCCCGCCCCCCCAACCCAGCCCCTGCCTGCCCCCTCAATCCCGTGTCTTACTGGTTTAACAGCTCTGTGTTTCTGTCGGCTGGTCTCTAGGGAAAAAAGCTTGCAAAATACAGAAACTCTTCTCGCTGCGAGTTGTTAATTGCTCACCCTCGCGAGAAGAGTTTCTGTATTTTGCAAGCTTTCCAGGGGTCTCCAACCTTGGCAACTTTAAGACTTGTGGACCTTAACTCCCAGAATTCCTCAGCCAGCTTTGCTGGGAGTTGAAGTCCACAAGTCTTAAAGTTGCCAAGGTTGGAGACCAGTGCAAAGAGACCAGACGACAGATACACGGAGCTGTTAAAAGTCCAGTAAGGCGCCCGTCTCGCGGCCCGCCCAGTCCCCACCGGGAAAAGAGTGGCAGGAAAAGCAGCGAGCGGGCGATTGGGTGGACATGGGTGGCGGCATGGGGACAGGACCGGCGAACCACCTACAGCCCCCCTGGACCCTCTCACCGCCCCCCCTGTCTCCACCCTTACCTCTCACCGCCCCCCTAAGGGTTCCCACTGCCCCCTGGGGGGCGGTACCGCCCACTTTGGGAACCACTGCTCTAGAGCCAGGGGTCTCCAACCTTGGCAACTTTAAGACTTGTGGACTTCAACACCCAGAATTCAACAGCCAGCTTTGTTAGCTTTGCTGGCTGTGGAATTCTGGGAGTTGAAGTCCACAAGTCTTAAAGTTGCCAAGGTTGGAGATCCCTGTAAATCTAGACAACTTAACAAAATAAAGAAGCTTTTTAAAATAAATGCTTGCTCGGAAGAGGTCCAGTGCTATTGTATCTTCTTTTAAATAATAGAGAATAATGTATACTTCCAGAAATTTTAATTAATTTTAACAGCTCTGTACAAGTATAGTCTGAAATGTAACAGTGTCCTGTTTAGTATTAGAGTTAAATCCTGACTTACCTTGGAGTAGATCTATTTAAATAATTGGGAGGAGTTAGTGTGACTACATTTAAGAAAACTTTCTGGCATAATGTACATTTTTCCAATTCTTTGCTATTTCTATGGGTCAGGCACACATGCACAGAAATACACAGCAAACAGTGTATATCATCTGTGCTGTTTGCTGTTTGGCAAATTGCTTGGAGGCAGAGGCCTTTTTTCCTTGTTTTCCTCCCCCAAAGCTAAGGTGCATCTTATACGTCGGTGCGTCTTATACTCCGAAAAATACGGTGTGTGTGTGTGTGTGTGTGTGTGTGTGTGTGTGTGTGTGTGTGTGTGTGTATACAATATATATAAAGTCTCCCTTTATTTTCATTTATCAGCAAAAAATCCTACATATATATATGTATGTGTGTGTGTGTATACAATATATATAAAGTCTCCCTTTATTTTCATTTATTAGCAAAAAATGTTACACACACACACACACACACATATATATATATGTATAAATAATAAATATAAATATAAATATAAATATAAATATAAATAATATAAATATAAATATAAATATAAATATAAATATAAATATAAATATAAATATAAATAATATAAATAATATAAATAATATAAATATAAATAATATAAATATAAATATAAATATAAATATATAAATACCTGTAACAGGTGGCTGGGGGTGAAGGAGGCACAGCCAAGGGTCCGTGCCTAAACGTCACATTCTGTTGAGCTCAAAGCACTAAAAGTTTATTACATGCTACCTATGCACAAGAATTCATCAGTCAAGCCAAATTAACACTAGATAAGAGTCTATGAAATTCACGGTGGATTGGACCTGGTCTCTTGTGGGAGCACAGCAATTCCAAACTGATGGTGTGATTGACCCTGCCCTTGGGATCAGCCTGGTCATCTCCTACATCAAATATTATTTTACTTGAAACTGCTATATAAGATCAAACTTAATTCTGCTTCCATGTTGCTTCCACATTGTTTTTATTGGGACTTCTAATCTGTATAAATACAGATTAAGTGAGACCTGCCTCAAAAACAATAACTGTGAGAGGGACTTTGGAGTCCTAGTGGATGATCACTTGAATATGAGCCAGCAGTGTGCAGCAGCAGCCCAAAATGCTAATACAATCCTGGGTGGTATAAACAGAGGCATAGACTCAAGGTCACGTGAAGTATTATTACTGCTTTATAAAACCCTAGTAAGACCACACCTTGTCACCGTATTACAAAAAAGATGTTGAGATTTTGGAAAATGTTCAGAGAAAAGCAACTAAGATGATCAAAGGCCTGGAGACTAAAACATATGAAGAACAGATGCAGGATTTGGGTTTGGCTAGTCTAAAGAAAAGCAGAATTAGGGATGACATGATAGTAGTATTCCAGTATTTGAGGGGCTGCCACAAAGAAGAGGGGGTCAAATTATTCTCCAAAGCACCGAAGGGCAGGTTAAGAAACAATGATTGGAAACTAATCAAAGAGAGAAGCAACCTGGAATGAAGGAGAAACTTCCTAACAGTGAGGACAATTAACCAGTGGAACAGCTTGCCTTTAGAAATCGTGGGCACTCCATCACTTGAGGTTTTTAAGAAGAGACTAGGCAGTCACTTATCTGAAATAGTATAGGTTCTCCTGCTTGAGCAGGGGGCTGGACTAGAAGACTTCCAAGGTACCTTCCAGCTCATTCTATTCTATTCTATGCATAATTAGAAACACAACTTGGCAAAGCACTCTGTGCCAACCTCTACTCACTTTTTGCAGGTCCCAGATTACAGAATTCACAGTCTTCCTGTAAGGTGCTTTAACCACTGCACTAAACTAGCTCTTTATCTGTATGGATTTTATTGGATCCAATAAATTGGACTGCTCATATAAAAGATACACAAACACTGAATGCAGGTAAGTGGTGTATGGTAGCTTCTCCATGGATCAATATCTGACATGCCTTTCGATAAAATATTTTAATGACATTTTTCATTAAAATAATTCATATTTATTGATAAATAGATAACAACAGTTTGAACTACAAATTGCAAGTAAAGATTAGTGTAGTGGGAGACCAAACAATGTTCGGTATTTAGACTAATTACCATGATATCATTCTGAAGCAGCTGATTTAAGGAAATGGCATCTAAACCGTTATAGAGTTATATATTTTTGTTTTGTTTCTCTAGAATTAGAAATTTATAATGCAACTCCCAACTCCAGGCTTTAATTTCATTAGAAATCCAATATTAAAATGTGAATTGTAATTATTTTTGTCAAACCTGGCCACCATTGGCATTAAAGCCATTGTTCTTTATAATTTTACTGGAGGAAATCTTTCCTGCTGTTTCCCCTCTTCTCAATCCCAATAAAATATAAAAAAAACAGGACAGGTGCTAGTTTCTCAATGGTTTTAGCAAATTAACCACAAAGATTGGCCTCTAGTCTAGATTCTTGGTCTGTATTGTGACAATAACACATGGAAATTGTGTCCATTTTAAAGGCAGCAGGTGTTAGAACAATGAGTGGCTACCTCCTTTGCATCTGGACCAGAAAAGCTGCTTCAGTGTTTACAAGAAATAGGAACATAACAAACATCCTGACAGTGGAACAGAAACACACAGATGGTATTCTTTTCCCCCCATTTTTCTCACACAGAAAGTTTTATTTATATTGTGTAAATAAAAGCATACTTGTTTGGAAGGAGGAGGAAACAATATTCATTTCCATATGGAAGTAAAAGCAATTTAGAGAGAAGGCATTCTCTTGTCAGATTAATTTGTTTTCCCCCCTGCTTGGTTCACCCTAGATAATTCACCCTTTGACTATTCAAAGTGTTAATGTATTAGCAGAGTATTCCTTGTGTTACCAAGGTTGTGCATACAGAAACGTTTAGATTGAGATCAGTTGTGAATAAGTATTCAGCCACACACAGATACACTAACTTGAATTAAACGTTTACTTTAAGAAATAGCATTTTCCTATAAACAGTCCAAAGTCATACACTTAATAGTCATAATGACAATCCAAGTATTATCCAGTACAAGTACATTTTAGCTATAATACATAACTACAACACAGAGAGAAATGCAGAGCATACATACTCTAGGCCTTGCTCTAATAAGAAGCAGAGACTACACTAAGTAGTAGAGACCAAAGACAAACAGAGAGGGACTCCCATAGAAATAAGCTGTGAACTCTAGCTCCCTCTTGTGGCAGTCTGCAACACCTAAGCTAAACAGACTTATAGCTGTTAAAAGCTAAAACATATATTGTCCTACCCAATATTAGTTCTGGCCAGGGACCTAACATTCTCCCCTTTGGGTTGGTCAATATATAATACCTTACATCTTTAAACCATAGTTTTCACAACACTCTTTATGTTTAATTGCACCTTGCGCTTTAGTGAAATGATCTGCAATATTCTGTTCAGTCATGCAGTATTCCAACTTAACCATTTTATTTTGAACACATTGTCTAACATTCAGATATCTCAAATCAGTATGTTTCGACCTTGTTTTCACAGCTAAACTATTAGCCATACTAATGGCAGATTGATTGTCTTCATACACAATAAATGGCTCCTGTACAGTAATTCCTATATCCTTTAACAATTGTTTATAATACACCAATTCTGTACACATTAATGATAAACTCGAGAATTCTGCTTCCATAGTGGATAAACTAATATGTTGTTGCCTAATAGATTTCCACCCTATTAAAGCATTACCCAACATTACCACTATACCTGATGTTGATTTGCGAGTCATTGCATCAGTAGCAAAACTTGCATCAGCATATGCAGTTAACACTAATTCATTTCTCGGTTCTAAATATAAAGAATAATGTATTGTGTGCTTTAGGTATCTAAGTATTCGTTTAGCTGCTTGCCAATGCCTTTCATTTGGTTCAGCATTATATCTAGCCAGTTGATTTACGCTGTAAGATATATCTGGTCTAGACCAATTACTCAAATATGAGAGACTACCAATTAGAGACTGATATATCTCCTTATCAAACACAGGACATTTAGTATCACTATTTGTAAATCCCTGATCCATTGGTGTCTTAGCAGTTTTACAATTCTCCAGGTTATATCTTTTTAACAATTGGCTAATCTTCTTAGCTTGCGAAATTTTGAATCCTCTATTTGTCTTCATTATATCAAGACCCAAATAATGTTTAATTTCTCCTAAATTTCTAATCTTGAACTTTCTTTGTAATTCAGAAACAATATCATTTGCTTCTTGTTCAGTCTTTGTTATAATCGCTATATCATCTGTAAATAATAGCAACAGAGAAATCAAACCATCTTTCTCTCTCCTAAATAAACAAGGATCAGCTATACCAGCTTTAAAATCCATGGAAACTAATTCTTTTACAATGCATTTATTCCATTCATAACCTGATTGCTTTAAACCATAAAGACTTTTCTTTAATTTCCAATAATCATTTTTTCTATCATCTTTTAAACCTAATGGCTTTCTCATATAAATGGTATGTTGTAATGGTGCATGTAGATATGCAGTTTCGACATCTACATGATTAATTATGCATTTATTTTTAGCTGCCCAAACTAATGCTCCTCTCAATGTATTTGCTCTCAGACTAGGTGCAAATACCTCATCATAATCCTTATTTGATTGAGCAAATCCCTGAGCAATTAATCTTGCTTTATGGGTAACAGTGCCATCCACACCAGTCTTTAATTTATACACCCATCTGCAACCTATTGCACGCTCACCTGGTGGTAACTTTACATCTTCATATACCTCAAGATCCCTTAAAGATTTTAATTCCTTATTCATAGCTTCCTGCCAAGCTACCTGTTCCTTTGTTGGATACAGCTTAAGTTCATTATAATTAGACGGTTCCACATTAATCTGGCATACAATACTTGCCTGATATCTATCAGGTGGACGTCTCTCCCTAGTCGACCTCCTAGGCAATTTAGTACAAGTTGTTGGAATTTCCTCTTCCTTTTCCTCCCCTATCGAAGTATCTTCTACATCATCCATAGATGGTTCCTCTATTGAGGATTCTTTCACTATCCTATCATCAGTACTATTCTTATTAGAATCATCAGGAAACAATGGATCATCAACAACAATACTATCTTGTTCCTTGTATTCCTGTTCCAGTTTACTCCATCCAACATGCTCAAGGAATTTAGCACTTGCACTACAATATACTCTAGTAGTACCTGGCTCCCAGAATCTAAATGATCTATGATTAGATTCATACCCTACAAAACATAATTTCTGTGCTCTATGTTGTCCCTTTCGCCTTACTTGAGTGGGAATATGCACCCATGCTGGTGCACCAAATGTATGCAAATAACTAAGATTTGGTTTCCTACCATACCAACGAGTAAATGGCAATTCACCAGTTGTTGCATTCACTACATTGTTCAAAACATGGTTAGCACACATTATAGCTTCACCCCAGAGCCTCTCTGGTAAACCAGAATCTGAAATCATGGTTCTAGACATAGCCTGTAATGTCTGACCTCTACGTTCAATATGCGCATTATGTTGTGGCCGAAAAGGAGCAGAACGCTTATGTTCAATACCAGCTCTCTTTAGCATATCTTCAAATCTCTTATTGGTAAACTCAGTACCATTATCTGTTACTAAACTAACCAGTTTCTTATTCATTTTTCGTTCAACAAACCTTAACCAGTTTACAAAATGCTGATATGTTTCTGTTTTTGTTTTCATCAGATAACAGAAACCATATCTAGAAAAATGATCAACTATGCTCAATATATAACAGGCTCCACCTAAACTGGGTTTCTTAGGGCCAATGAGATCAGCAAATACAACCTCTAATGGTTCCTTGGTTTTAAATCCATTTAACCTGTTTGCAGGAATTACCTTGCTCTTTTCCTGATTGCAAGCATTACAATTTAAATATCTTGCACAAGGTTTTAATTTTATACCATTAGATAACTCAACAGTTTTCTTTAAAATTTTGAAATTTAAATGTCCCATACGTCTATGGAGCAAATGAATACATTCGTCATGAGGCTTTCTATTTTCATAAACTGAATTGGCCTTATTTAATGGACTATCATGGATAATATATAAGCCATCATGCATTCTTGCAGTAACTCTTTTACCTTGTTTTTCAATTAAACATTTATCTCCCTGAAAAGTTACCACAAACCCTGCTTTTACCAATTCTCTCACAGATAGTAAGTTATTTTTAAGGTTAGGTACATATAACATTGGTAAACTTTCATTAATACATGAACAATATGCATTACCTTCTCCAGATACTCTCAATTTCCAGCCATTTGCTAATGATACATGCTGGTTACTTTTAGTCATATTAACAAATCTCTCTTTACTTTTAGTTATACACTGAGATGCCCCACTGTCTATTATCCAGATATCATGGTTTACAGTTTTATTTGTACTTGATATAGCTACACTAACATCATTATAAGCTCTCTGCATATTACTAGCATTCTGCTTTTTACCCTTTTTACAGAATCTGGCTATATGACCTTTAGCCCCACAAGAATAACATTTCCTAACAATATAGGCAGTTGAAGACTGTTTGTCTTCCTGTGGTGGTTTCTCTCTCAGTTGTTTTCTATCTTGCCTTCTTCTAGACTCTTCTAACAGTCTTCCTATTATGCCAGTCAATGTCAGTTCATCTCTGGTCAAAACTTCCAGTGAAGACACATAATCATCATAAGAGTCATCCAAAGAAGAAAGAATAATATAAACTTGATGCAACTCTGAGAAAATCAGTTCTTTTTCATGTAGCTCTTGTAATGTTCTCTTCATAAACTCCAAATGAGCTAACATGTCACCACCTTTTAACAAACGTGCTCTGAACAGTTTACGTGTAAGGTGTATGTACGCACCAACACTATCTCGAACATAAAGTCTCTTTAAGGTACTCCAACACTTGGCAGCAGAATCTTCACCATGAATATGGACCAGTTGCTGATCACTCAGTGTCAGTCCAATAATACTAAGAGCCTTTTCATTATCCCGGTTAAAGGCAGCTGTTTTCTTCTTATCTTCATCATTTGTTGGATCCCAAGCTGTTATATCAGGTGGATTATTAACCACAGTCCATAATCCTTCTTTACGCAAAAGTAAGCTGCACTTCATAGACCAGGAAACATAGTTAGTTCCATCTAACCTGGTTATCAGGGATAAGCTAGTTGACTGTTCTTGTGCCATTGTTAATTTAACAGTAAACCACAAGTTAGCTGTCTGAGTATGAAACTGAATATTCACACTAACTCTCAATATCTCTCTGGGCCCATAACCAGTGTTAATGTATTAGCAGAGTATTCCTTGTGTTACCAAGGTTGTGCATACAGAAACGTTTAGATTGAGATCAGTTGTGAATAAGTATTCAGCCACACACAGATACACTAACTTGAATTAAACGTTTACTTTAAGAAATAGCATTTTCCTATAAACAGTCCAAAGTCATACACTTAATAGTCATAATGACAATCCAAGTATTATCCAGTACAAGTACATTTTAGCTATAATACATAACTACAACACAGAGAGAAATGCAGAGCATACATACTCTAGGCCTTGCTCTAATAAGAAGCAGAGACTACACTAAGTAGTAGAGACCAAAGACAAACAGAGAGGGACTCCCATAGAAATAAGCTGTGAACTCTAGCTCCCTCTTGTGGCAGTCTGCAACACCTAAGCTAAACAGACTTATAGCTGTTAAAAGCTAAAACATATATTGTCCTACCCAATATTAGTTATGGCCAGGGACCTAACACAAAGGCACATTTTGAGTCAGTGATGCAATTCAATCAAGCCAGTGGAAAGAAACTACATTTGAACCTAATGTTACACTAGTGCATCATTTCTCCCTCCAAAATGGAAAATACTGCCTGCTACACATAAATTTAAAAAATATTCAGGACAAGCAAAGTGTAAAAGATTAGATTAGATGATTAGATTAGATTAGATTAACAGAGTTGGAAGGGACCTTGCAGGTCATCTAGTCCAACCCCCCACCCAAGCAGGAAACCTTACACCATTTCTGACAAATTGCAGTCCAATCTCTTCCTGAAAGCCTCCAGTGATGAAGCTCCCGCAACTTCCAAAGGCAAGCTGTTCCATTGGTTGATTGTTCTCACTGTCAGAAAATTTCAGTTTGCATCCATTATTCCTTGTCTGGCCTTCATAAAACCATTCTTCATAAATGGTTCTTAGGCTGCTGCTTTTAAATGTCAGATCAGCCTGCAATAAGGCTAGCCTTATTGCCGATTTGATCCTCGAAGAGAAGGCTGATCTAGCTTGTATAACCGAGACATGGCTGGGCCCAGAGGGAGGCGTTCCCCTCATAGAAATGTGCCCAGTGGGTTATCAAGCATGGCACCAGTCTACTCCTCAGGTCTGGGGAGAGGGTGTGGCTGTTATTATCAGAGAACCTCTAGTAGCCTCCACGGGCACTGCTCCACAAGTGCCTGGCTGTGAGACCCTTTTTCATAGATTGGGCTCAAGGGATCAGGTAGGATTGCTGATGCTGTACCAGCCTCCCTGCTGCGTGGCAGCTTCCCTACTCGGGCTCCTGGACCTCACTGCAGGGCTGGTGGTGGAATTCCCCAGGCTTATAGTTCTGGGGGATTTCAACCTGCCCTCCCTGGTGTCGGGGTCGGAGGTAGCCCGAGATTTCATGGAAACCATGACTTTCATGGGCCTGTCCCTGGTCATCCAGGGCCTGATTAGGAATAGTGGTCACACACTTGATTTGGTGTTCTTGTCGGAGCAGTGCCTATGTGACCTGGAATTGGTGGACCTGTCCTTGGTCCCCTTGTCATGGTTGAATCACAGTCTAGTGGCAATGAGTTTCTCAAGAGCTGTACCCCCCTGCAGGGAGGCAGGACCTATTACATTGTTCCACCCCCATCAACTAATGGGCCCAGAGCTACCGTGTTTCCCCGAAAATAAGACAGGGTCTTATTTTCTTTTGACCCCCAAAATATTGCCTTGGCCTTATTGTTGGGGGGGTTATTATTTTGGGGGTGCAGTAGGCAGCAAGCATGGGACTTCATCATACCAGCACAACTGGCGTCCTGCCGCTTGCGGCTGTGCCGGTATATTGAACCTTGCGGTAGTGCTGCCGTTCGTGCATGCAATGGCACAACAAGCCTTGCAGAGTCCTGCTCCACGAGGCAGCAGTGGTGGCAAGACGAGTCTCACAGAGACTCATTTCTGGCAGGTGGAACTGTTGGGCTGCGAGATGCACGTCCTACCTAAAACTTGTACCTCCGTCGCGTTGCTTGGCGTTCTGTCCAGAGAAGCCCATTGTAAAAGAAAACTTCTTGCGAGTTCAATCAAACTTCTCGAACTCACGATAAGTTTTCTTTTACAATGGGCTTCTCTGGACACAACACCAAGTAAGGTGATGGAGCTACAAGTGTCAGGTAGGACGCACGTTTCGTGTTGGAACACAATTTGGGGTGGCAGGTCGGGTGTGGTGTGGTGGGCCGTGACACGCGCGTCCTACCTGACACTTGCAATTCCTTCGCATTCCTCGGCGTTCTGTCCAGAGAAGCCCATTGTAAAAGAAAACTTCTCGTGAGTTCGAGAAGTTTGATTGAACTCGTGATAAGTTTTCTTTTACAATGGGCTTCTCTGGAAAGAATGCCAAGGAACACGATGGAGCTACAAGTATCAGGTAGGACACGCGTCTCACGGTGGGGTGCAATTTGCGGGTGGCAGGTGAGGTGGGGCGGGACGGGGTGGGGTGGGCTGCAAGATGCACGTCCTACCTGGGACTTGTAGCTCTGTCACGTTCGTTGGAGAGAGAGAGAGAGAGAGAGAGAGAGAGAGAGAGAGAGAGAGAGAGAGAGAGGCGGGTACGTGCACACCCCGGGGGACTGGTTCGGCTGCTCTGGAGTCTGCCTCTGGTGGTGTTTTGAAATGCACTCTTTTCCTGCGAGGAAGCGGCGAGGCAGGGATCAAGGCTCGCCTCCTCTTCCTCAAAGGCAGGAGTGTGTTTCAAGACGCCACCGGAGGCAGAGCCCAGAGGAGCCGAGCCAGTCCCGTGGGGTGTGCGCACACCTGCCTCTCGCTTGCTCTCTCTCCCAGCTAAAAGAGTGCCCAATGGAAAAAGAGGGGCACCCGGCATGTCCCCCCTTTCCCCGGAAAGTAGTTGGGGGGTGCTTATTTCAGCGCATGTGCTGAAAAGTCTGATTGGCCTTATTATGGGGACATGTATTATTTTCGGGGAAACACGGTATTACTAGAAATATATAATGAAGTACTCGACCGAGCTAAGACACCAGAAACCTGCATGGAGGCACTGGTTAACTTTAATTCCCAAAGATAATACGGAAACACAAAAAATTCAAAACTATAGGCCAATCTCGCTACTGAATGCCGACTATAAAATATTCATGACAATAATGGCAGAAACGATGAAAAACATATTAAATGAAAATATACATTCAGATAAGAATGGTTTTTTGCCCAACAGACATATAAAAAATAATATAACAACGATAATGAATACACTAGAATATTACGAAAAACATTCAGAAAAACAGGTAGCATGGAAGGGGGTGTGGCCAACGTCCTGGTGGCATGGAGTTCCATGCTCTGCGGGGGACCCCAAATCTTAGCTGCCTGGAGACCTGGAACCAACTAGTACCAGGTCAGAACTGCCCTGGCGGGGCAGGGAAGAAGAGAGACAGTTGTCTGGGAACTGGCGGGGGCTGCAAACCCCCCAGGGAGCTGGCACCAGCCTCTCAGCCAGCAGCTGTAGAAGACAACCTGTGTTGTCATTAGCTGGGACGGTCACACACGAACAGATTGTTTGAAGAACTTGTGGATTGCCTCGGTGATAAGATCTAAGCATTTGTGCTGGAGAGAGGTGAAGAAGTATTGAAGCTGGTGAGTGTTTTGGCCGATATAATGACTTAAAGAAGAAAATTAAAATCTTAAGGGGAACAAAAGAGACTTCAAAATGGAGGAAATGGCTAGCTAGCAATTTGAAAAAACCATAGTGAGACTATTAAGGAACGGGATTTAAAGCCTAATTTTGATTGAAATTAAAGTGCTGGACAAATAAGACTTTAAGAAAATAATTTATAAGTGTTACAAGTGTTAAGTGGATTCAAAATATAGAAATACAGAAACTTAATTTTAAAATGGAGCTGTTTTGCTATATTGGTAATTGACAGTGCCATCTGCTGGTTAAAAGAAAATACTGCAATAAAATAGAGGAAGCACCTATCTAGCAACTTGGAAAACCATAGAGAGAGTTAAAGGAACAGGATTAAAAGCCCTTTTTGAGGTTGTTTTTACTACAGAATTGGTGGAAATTAAAACGTTGGATAAATAAAAATACAAAGAAGACAATTTACAAGTGTTAAGTGGATTTAAAATACAGAAAAATAGAAATACAGAAACTTACCTTCTTAAAAAAAGTCTTACTTTGTTATATTGGAAATTGCCATTTGTTGGTTAAAAGAAAACATTGTGATAGGCTTATGCTTATGTTAACAGCTGGACTGACCTTGACTGAAAGAAGATACCTAGAGTCTTAAAGAGCTTAAATAACTAGTTATTGTGTCTGATGGTATAATGCTTTGGTGAAAGAAGATAAGAGGACTTTGAATTGGACTGGACAGGAATGGATTGCATTAATAACAATAAAAAACCTTTGTGAACTTTGTGGATTGTGAACTTGACCATATGAAGGCATGTGACGATAAAGAATTGGTTGGGATATTAAAAGACACCATTCAAGATTTAAAAAACTTTTTTTTAGAAATAAGAGGTGGGGAAAAAACAGAAAAAAAGCTGGGTTGTAAAAAACATTTTGAAATAAAAAATGGTAAGAAATGAGAATGAAGAAAAGGAAGAATAAGAAAACTACAAAATTGATGAGAAAATACAGATTGATGAGTACATTGGGATTTATAGTAATAAGAATGAAGAGAAAATTGAAAATAAAAGACAGACTGGTGTTTATATAGGGGCTGATAATGATTACACTGGGATTTACAGTGAAAAGAAGAATGAAAAGGAACTTGAAAATAAAGGACAAACTGATGATTATACAGGGGCTTACAATGATTACACTGGGTTTTACAGTGACAAGAAGATAGTGAGAAGGGAATATTGGTATTGGGAAAAAACTATAAAAATGAGGGCGGTAATAGAAGAGATTAAGAGAAATTAAGGATAGACTTATACAAATCATGAATTTAAATGGAAGAAAAGGAGTTTGGGAAAGAAGAAGTTATTGGTACAAAAATAAAAGAAAGAAACAGAAAAAGCTAATAGTATGGGGGTGGAAGGGAAATCTCTATTAAAATGAAATATTTGAGAGATTAAAAGAATGGATGAGTGATGATGGATTATAAATTTTTTGTTTAGAATTGTTTTATTATATTTAATGGGGCTAATAATACTAGTTGTGTATAGGTTTGGTATATAATTAATTAGCATAATTTAGATAAAAAGTTTTTAATAGGTATTTTTTATCTTAGATTGATATAGGATGGATTGAATTAAATTGAATTTAGAATTAATAACATATAAGCTGAACAATTACTACTCTTTTTATAAGATATGTTTTATATAAAATTTGTATGATTAATACATTTGATTTAATATTGAAAGGACTCAGATGATTATTGATGTTGTAGGAGTAACATAAGATTGATATAATTAATATTTCAAAGGTCTTCATATAAGATTATATATTCTATAAATTGGCTTTATTATGAGAAATTTAGAATGTTTAACCAATGGATGGAATAGTAATGATAAGAATTACATCTGTTTAAATATAGAGAATGAGCTAAAATTATAAAAAATTGAGTTAGAAAGTTGGTAGAGAAATATTTAGGGCATTCAGAAATGATGGAACTTAAAAAAAAGATGTGTAAAGATATTAATTGAGGAGAGGGCAGAAAACAGCCTAAAATTAAGAGGTACAAGAGACAATGAACATTTTTGATAGTTAAGCCATAGCGATTGATTAGGAAGAAAAATTAGAGGTGGTTGACCCAGGCGACAAAAAGAGGAGAGAGGAGGCAGCATTAGAATAACAGTAGATATACCTGGTAGAATGTATTAAATATATAAGTATAGATAAAGAAGATAAAGATAAAGAAGATACAAGGTTGAGAAATATCTCCGATGTTGGGATAAAGTTAGGATTTTTGAATTACTAGTCTGCTAACCAGAGAATGGATTATGATTAGATGTACTCTGGGAAAGATAAGAGGGAGAAAGAGGAAGCAGAAAGGAAGGGGTGAGGGAGAGGAGGGAAGGAGGAAAGAGGTAGAGAAGGAGGAAGAAGGTAGAGGGGAGAGAGGGAGATAGAGGGAGAGGAGTAGTATGAAATATAGAAGGTAAGCAGACTGGAGATAAAAGTATAAAAGGAGCAATAAAGGAGATATGTTTATGATATTATGGCTGGAAATGTATTACTATGGATGTTTTGATGATATGGTATATGTATGCATATTTGTGTATGTTTGGTGGAAAAATAAAAAAACTTATTAAAAAAGAAAAGAAAATCAGGTAGCACTAATATTCCTCGATGCACAAAAAGCATTTGATAATTTAAATTGGGATTGAGCAATGAGTAGCAATGAATTTTGGTGAGAAATTTATTAGAACAATTAGAGCAATATATTCAAATCAGATGGCGAAAATTATATTAAATGGAGAAATTACAGAAGGCTTTAGTATTACAAAAGAGGTAACACAGGGATGTCCCTTATCGTCTCTGCTTCAATAGAGACTTTGATGGAACAAATTAGATAGAACCGAGAGATAAAAGAATTAAAAACCAGAGCACAAGAATATAAGGCACAAGCCTTCGCGGACGACTTAGCATTCATTATAGAAGAACCTTTAGAGACAGGTCCGATATTACTACAAGATATTAACAGTTCGGTAAGGTAGCAGGGCTTAAAATAAATAAAGATAAAACCAAAAATTTAACCAAAAATTTAACTAAAAGACAAAATGAAGAATTAGAGAAGAAATTGGGAATTTCAATAGCTAAGAAAATTAAATATTTGGGAATATGGCTATTGGCAAAATGTAGTACAATAAAAGAAGACAATTATAATAATTTGCTAAGACAAATACAAAAAGATTTAGAAAATTGGAATAAATTACAGATATCATTAATTGGCAAAATTTCAACAATTAAAATGAATATATTACCCAAATTGTTATACCTTTTTCAAACAATCCTGATAAAATTAGAGAAGAATTTTTTGATCAAATAAATAAAATAGCATCTAAATTTGTATGGGCAGGGAAAAAACCACTCATTAAATTAAAACTCTTGCAAGATAGCAGGAGAAAGGGGGGCTTTGGACTTCCGGATTGGGAACTTTACTATCAGGCAGCTGCTTTGACATGGATTAGAGATTGGATTCAGCTCAAAAATAAAAGAATATTAGCATTAGAGGGTCATGACCTCCAATTAGGCTGGCACAGGTTTCTTTGGGATGGGAAAAATAAATCACATTCCTACTTTCAAAGACACATAGTAAGGGATGCTTTCTTTAATGTCTGGATAAATATAAAAAAACCATTGTACAAAAATTCCAAAATGGCTTTCAACCATGGAGGCAATCATATATCCAAATAGCATCCATCTTAGTAAAATGGTAAGTTATTCAAAGCTGTTAGACGAAAAAGGAGATTTAAAATCAATCCAAGATTTGAAAGAAAATGGAACAAATATAGATTGGTGGCCATATTTACAAATCCAAACAAGGTTTAAAAAAGATCAAGAACAATAAGGCTTTTATGTAAAGCAATTAGAACTAGATAAAATTTTACTAGGAACAGAGAGAAAAATGATTACAAAATTATACAATTTTTTACTAAGATATAAAATGGAGGAAGAGACTGTAAAAGAAATGATGATTAGTTGGGCCAGGAATTTTGGGCATAATATAGAATTAGAATAATGGGACAAACCTTGGGAAAGGAATTACAAATTAACAACAGCGGTGGTATACAAAGAAAACCTATGCAAAAAATAAAAAAACTTTTTTCAAAAAAAGAAAAGAAAGCCTATGCAAAATGTTTTATAAGTGGCATTTACCCCCAGCGAGATTGGCCAAAATGTTTTCAAATTTATCTCCTAAATGTTTGAGATGTAATTATAAATCTGGAACATACTATCATATGTGGTGGACGTGCCCTTCCACAAGGAAGTACTGGTGTAAAATTCGAAGGTGTCTGGAAGAAATTATAGAGCAAAAAATTGATTTGAAACCAGAATTATTTCTATTAGGAATACTAGACCCGAAAATGAATAAGAAACTTCAATATATAATACTACATATACTGCAGCTAGGATTACATTCGCACAACATTGGAAACAAAGTAACATACCCTCAGATGAAGTAGTAATTAGGAAAATTCTTGAATGTGCTGAAATGGATAAAATGACCATGGAGTTGAAAGAGAGCGATGATTTGGATTATTATGAAATATGGAATAAGGTGTACAATTGGCTCGAAAATAGAAAATGAAATGGTAATAGAAGGAATGTTAACTGTAGTAATTAAACAGCATTACGTCTAAAGATGTAAATACAAATGTAAATAAAGTGTAGATATGAAAAATTAATATTGTAGAATTGTTAAAAGATATATTAATATACTAGTATTAGTATTATTATACTAATAGCGAGATATAAATGCAAACTACCGTATTTTTCGGAGTATAAGACGCACCGGAGTATAAGACGCACCTTAGTTTTGGGGGAGGAAAACAAGGAAAAAAGGCCTCTGCCTTCCATCAATTTGCCAAACAGCAAACAGCAAACAGTACAAATGATATACACTGTTTGCTGTGTATTTCTGTGCATGTGTGCCTGACCCATAGAAATAGCAAAGAATTGGAGAAATGTACATTATGGCAGCATATTAATGCCAGAAAGTTTTCTTAAATGTAATCACACTAACTCCTCCCAATTATTTAAATAGATCTACTATTTAAACTAGGGTTTAACTCAGCTGCCTTATCTTAATACTATTTACAGATCTTTAAATTTGATGTGGCTTTCTGGAAGTATACATTCTCTGCTATTTAGAAGAAGATACAAAAGCACTGGGCCTCTTCAGAGCAAGCATTTATTTTAAAAAGCTTCTTCATTTTATTAAGTTGTCTAGAACAATAATAAAGCAGTCTTTAAAAAATAAGTCTAATAATTTGAACACTCTAGAAACATTTATAGTTATTAACTTACCTCTTTCCAGTTTCAGCAGTCCGACATTGCCAGCAGTCCACCTTCAGGCAATTTGTCTCCTTGCAGCTATCGTACGTTTCATTTTAGCACGTGGCTTGCAAGTCTGTCAGCTGTGGGTCGGGAGGCAGATACTGCCCTGTTTGCTGCAAAGAGGTAAATTGCTGGGAGGTAGAGGCCAAAGGGTGGGGGTGGCTACATTCGGTGTATAAGACGCACCTAAGTTTTCACCCTCTTTTGGGGGGGTAAAAAGGTGCATCTTATACTCCGAAAAATACGGTACGTAAGTCGATATGGAAAGCTGTAAAATATTCTTAAATGGTATGTATTGTGTTCTTATGTGTTCTTATGTTTTCTTATTTTTATATTTGTGGTTGTTTGTTATGTTGTTTTTTAATGAGAAAATTGTTTAATAAAAACTTTTTTTAAAAAAAAAGAGAGTCTCAAAAGCTGTACCCTCCCTCAGGGAGGCAGGACCTATTAGATTGGTCCATCCCCGTCAACTAATTGGAGCTGGGGAGTTATAACTGCAGATCTACTGTGCAGTCCAGCAGAGCTCTTAGTCACTGTTTGGAATAGAAAGGTGACTGAGGCTCTGGATAGGATTGCACACATGCGACCTCTCCTCACCTGTAGACTTCTCGTGCCCCATGGTATACAGAGGAACTGAGAGGTATGAAATGCATGAGGAGACGTCTAGAGTGCCGCTGGCGAAAAAGAAGGGATGAACTCGATTGAACACAGGTAAGAGCTGCTATTAAGGCTTACCTCGTGGCGATTTGTGCGGCAAGGTGTAAATACTTCTCCACACTAATTGTGTCTGCAGATAATTACCCAGTGACCCTCTTTAAGGTGAGTCGCCTCCTCCTGGGAAAGGAGGAGATTGAGATTCACCTGAAGGGGTGCGCTGAGGAATTTCTGGAAGACAAAATCGCTGGACTTCATTCCCAGTTAGATGGTTGCTGGTCCAATGGAAGCCCCTGAGGCACGTTCTTTCCCTGTTATCTGGGAACAGTTTGACCCTGTTGCTCCTGAGGAAGTGGAAAGGATCCTAGGGAGTATGCGTGCAAGCACCTGTGTTTTAGATCCATGTCTCTTGTGGCTTGTGAAAGCTTCCAAGGAGGTCACAGGCTGGTAAACTCTGGCAGTGATTAATGCTTCCTACAGGAAGGGGCAGTGCCCCAGCATTTTAAGGAGGTTGTGGTCTGCCCTCTTCTTAAGAAGCCATTGCTGGACTCCACCCAGTTGGATAATTTCCGACCTGTCTCCAATCTTCCCTTTTTGGGGAAGGTTTGTTGAGAATGTGGTTGCATGGCAGCTCCAGAGGTTTCTGGACGAAACAGATCATCTCGACCCTTACCAGTCAGGATTCAGGCCTGGATTTGCGACACAAATGGCATTGGTCGCACTTTTGGATGATCTCTGGCAAGAGCGTGATGGGGGTAGTGCATCCATCCTTGCTCTACTTGAACTCTCGGCAGCTTTTGATACAATAGACCAGGGGTCCTCAAACTATGGCCCGCGGGCCGGATATGGCCCGCTGAAGCCATTAATCCAGCCCATTCGGGATCATGAGGCTGCCCCGCCCACATTGCCCCACCCACCCATCAGCCCCCACCCTTCGGCTGAATGCAGACCTTACCTTGGCAAGCCCCGCGGGCTGGAACTGGAAGGTAAGGTCGCTTTTGCCCAGGAAAGTGCTTCTGGGGCTTCTTCACCAGATCTGCTCCAATGCCTGCCCAGTCCGATCTGCCTGCCAGACGTGCGGAGCCCTTGCCCGAGATTCCAAAAGCGAATTGAAACTGCCACAATGAGAATAAAATGGAATGGAATGGGAATAGGAGAGAATGGAATAGGAATAGCATGGGATGGGATGGGATGGGATGGGATGGGATAGCAATAGTAATAGCAATAGCAATAGGTGGGAATGGGAATGGGACTAGGATGGAATGCAATGGCATGGAATGGAATGGAATTCAGCGAGGTATCCCAGGGCACTGCCAGGATTCAAGGGGATCCTGCAGAAGATGCCCCAGGAGCCAGTCTCATCTCTGTATCCATCAAGTATTCCCTGTCCTGGTTTCTCTTCCCCACCCCCATTTGCTATTCTAGAAGGAGACGGGGGGGGGAGGGAGAGAGAGGGGGGGAGAGATGTTAATTGTAACCTCCTTGGGGCTGAGAAGAATTGCTACAAAACTGAGTTTTCTGAAGTGGACCACTAGACTCGTAAACAACTTTAAAAATGATCTAGTAAAAAGAAGTCAAACAAAAGCAAATAAAACACCCCCAGGAGGAAAAGAAATTAAAGTTTAATTTGTGTGTATTATTTAATGGACTGCTAAATTGGCAAAATGGACTGCTAAATTGGCCACACCCACCCAGTCACATGGCTCACCTAGCCAGTTCAGCCCCCCAACAGTCTGAGGGACCATGAACTGGCCCCCTGTTCAAAAAGTTTGAGGACCCCTGCAATAGACCATGGTATTCTCCTGGAGCGGCTTTGGGGGATGGGAGTGGGAGGCCTTGTGCTATCCTGGTTCACTTCCTTCCTCTGTGGCCACTCTCAGTCAGTGATGATAGGAGAGGAGAGATCCAGCCCTCGCCCACTGCTTTGCGGGGTTCCGCAGGGCTCAGTACTCTCTCCGCTCCTGTTCAACATTTATATGAAGCCACTGAGTGAGATAATCCGTCACCATGGACTGAGGTATCATCAATATGCTGATGATACTCAGCTGCATGTCTTGGCCTGTGATGAGTTAAGTGATGCGTGTCCTCCCGCTCGCAGTGCCTGGAGGCTGTTAGGGGCTGCATGGGGAGCAATGGATTAAAACTAAACCCTGGCAAGACCGAGTGGCCCTGGGTTTGGGATTCGTTGGCTCAGGGAGAATTGCCATCTTTGGTCTTGGATGGGGTAGCACTACCTCAAACAGACCCTGTGCATAATCTGGGGGTTTTCCTGGACTCACAACTCCTGCTTGAAGAGCAGGTGGCAATTGTGGCCAGGAGGGCCTTTGGGCAACTGCCGGTTGTGCGCCAGTTATGCCCTTTCCTGGACCAACAATCCCTACTTACAGTCACTCATGCCCTAGTCACTTCCTGTCTTGACTATTGCAACACGCTCTACATGGGGCTGCCCTTGAAGAGCATCCGGAAGCTCCAGTTGGTGCAAAATGCAGTGGCCCACATGGTTTTGTGCAGACCCCGGTGTGCACATGTATCACATCTCCTGCAGGAGCTGCATTGGCTGCCGATTTGCTTCTGGGTGCAATTCAAGGTGCTGGTTGTCACCTTTAAAGCCCTTCATGGCTTGGGGTCAGGTTATCTGAGGGACTGTCTCTTGCCAGTCACATGTACCCGACCCATAAGAGTGGGGAGGCAGGGAATGCTGCGGGTCCCATCCCTGAGGGAGATACACCTGGTGGGACACAGAAGAAGGGCCTTCTCCATGGTGGCTCCCTCTGTCTGGAACATCATTCCACCAGAGATTAGAATGGCCCCCACTTTAGAACTCTTCTGAAAGGCACTGAAGACCTGGTTCTGTCCACGATCCTGGGGAACCCAGAGCGGGAGGGAGCCCATTAAATGGCTCGTGTGATCTGTCGTCGCTGGGACGGGGGTGGGGGTGATTTTTATTATATTATTCTATATTAATTTATTTGATTCTTTTTATTAGTTTTATTGTTTTAAATGTGGTTTTATATTTTGTAAGCCGTCTTGAGTCACCATGGGTGAATAGGCGGCTATATAAATTCAATAAATAAATAAATAAAACCTTCATAAAACCAAAGAACTTTTTACCTACCATATATACTTTTGTGTTTGCCCTCTCTCCACAATTACCACTATTATTATTATAGTTCGTCTCACAGCCATATTTTTAGATTGGATTTGGCATTTTTATCCACCTATTGAATCCTTCCCAAGGACCTTTGGTCGACAGATGTGTATGTTTGATGGTATTATCAAGTATAGATATCATCGCAAGATGTAAGTTATTCCAAATAAAGCTGCTTTTTGCAATTAACTGGTGGTGATATTGTCAGTACCCGTGGTATTCACATGGTGCTCTAGATGTTTATTATATATTTATTATTATTTTGCAAGATACAAAATAGATCTAGATGTGGGGGTGTATAAGGTGTATAAGGCACTGCAAAAGCAGAAAGGATTTGACAGCTTCCTCCTACTCCCTGTCTCCCACCAAATCAGATATAATGGAATTTGGACAGATGTCCATTTCTTAATAGTTTTAGGAAATGACCCCTGATTATCTCAACCCAATGTCTCCATGGAAATGTTCTTCAGCTACTAATTTTAAAACATCTCACAAAACTAAGGACCCTTTCTCCCAAATAACATCTCAAGGGCCAATCTCCCTGCTGATTCAAGGGAAGGAGGATGGAAGGGAGAAAAGAAGGAAAGAAAGAAAGGAGAGAGGGGGAGGGAGGGAAGGAAGGAAGGAAGGAAGGAGAGAGAGAGAGAGAGAGAGAGAAAGAAAAAAAGAAAGAGAAAAAGAAAGAAGAAAGAAAGAAAGAATCTGTTATCAATAGCATATGCTGCCATTCAAGGGATGGCTATTTGATTTGTGGACAGAGTTGCTGGATTTGGTGTGTTTTGGATATTTGGCAATGATGTCACAACAAAACAACTTCCAGGCTGGCAGGCCTTGCAGTTGTTACTAAAGAACCAGATGCTTTTGGTGCAGAATCATTGAGATAGGGATGTGTCCCCAGGGATCACTACTGCTTCCTTTGCTTTCGTGAATGGTATTCTTCCACCATTGCTATCATGGAAATGATCATGGGTGCTATAAGAAGGGAGAAGAATACTCACTCAAATTATGCAGTAAGGGTTATTTGATACATTTTTCTATATTCAGTAGGAAAACTTGCTAGGAAAGCATCTTTAATTGTATTTTAACCTATTGAAAGTGTAGTGGGTATTCTTTTTCTATTCAAACTATATATTAAAACCTATCAGATTGTAGGTTGCAGAAAGTATTAAGCATTGCAAATGTTCCCATTATCTCTCTTTAGTTTCCAAAATACTGATATCTACTTTTAATGTACTATTGAAATAACAACCTCTTAATTAAACCTTGATATTGCTCTGGTTTTAATTTATTGTGAATATATACATTGATCTTGGAAATGTTAAACCAAATAGTTTTCTAAATTTTCTGCTAATAAATTACCTGACCAAGAGTTGAAGGTCTAGGTTCAATATTACTTATCCTAAACATCTGGTATAGGTTAATTGCCAATTGTATTGTATGTATGTATATACTGTATTTTTTGTGTGATAAGAGGCATCCCCCCAAAAAAAGTGGGTGGAAATGTCTGTGTGTCTTATAGAGCAAATATTGCGGCAGGTGGGAGGGGGGTTGGTGCGCCGCTGCTGGGGAACACTGCAGCCTTCGCTGCTGAGCAGCTGATTGGTGGTTGGATCGGCCTCCTAGAATACTGCCAATCAGCTGTTCTAGGCGATGGAAATTGCTGCTGCCGCCACTGCTCATCGCCACTCGCCGCCATTCACCACCACCGCCACCAATCAAATGCTGCTGCCAGCAATAGGTGGTGGCAATTGGTGGCAATCGGGGGTGAATGGCAGTGCCGATAGGTGTCGGCGATCCCCGCTGCCTAGAACAGCTGATCGGCAGTATTCTGGGAGGCCGATCCAACTGCCAATTAGTTGCTTGGCAGCGAAGGCTCCAGTGTTCCCTGCCGGCGGCAGTAGCTCAGCTCAGTTGACCGGTGGTAAGCGCAACAGAGCAGAGCCCTGACGAGCGATGTGCTGGGGCTGTGATAACGTGCTGAAGCTGACCAGGCTGTATGCTGTTTACTGCAAGGACACTAGCCAGATGAATACTGGATGGATGCTGGGAGGCAGAGGCAGATTTTTTTTTCTTGTTTTCCTCCTCTAAAGCTAATGTTTGTCTTATGGTCCGGTGCGTCTTATAGTGCGAAAAATACAGTATATGCCTTGTTCCATCTCTACAGTATATAAAGATAGTTTTTCCCCCTGCATGTCATATGATGCCAAAGACATTTTAACTTAGATGTCTTTGTTTTCCAAAATACTCTATTTGGCATATTATAATGTCTAGTTGCTTTGATCTGGCCAATAAAGATCCAATTCTAGACCTTTATAGATAGCAGCCACTCATCACAAACGTAAGCTGCAGATTCATTACAGAATAAGGTTAATATCTCATGGGGTAAGTAATGAGATGGTCTCAGGAATCAATATTTGAAAACATGCTAAAGAATAGCCAATATTGTATTTCCAGAACGGGAACTATTTCTCATTTATGTTACATAAATGTGTATGGTTTGCAGCCTGCTTGCCCTTGGCTGCTATGGAAACAGGGAGGAGGGGTTTGGCATTTAGGGTGGGGAAGTGAGCTGATGTGAAGTATTCCCATGAGAATTGGAAGGGAGGTTTGCCACACATTAACTGAGTTATTTGGACTTTTCCAAGGCCAACCATCCTGAGCCTCCGGAGGCATACATCTGCTGAAGAGTTTTCCCATAACATCATATATTGGATGCTGATTGGTCTTCCTGGGCTGGACCCTGGGGGGGGGCGATTTGGGGTGACTTTCAATGTGTAATTTTCATGTGGATTTTTCCCAGAACTTGCCTTGCTTTTGCTGCTATCAGTTCATTCTTAGTAAAAGTACCTCTTCTCTAAATTTATGGAGTTGGGGCTTTTCTTTCTTAGGATTTGAACAGAGGCAGACCTGACATTAGGCAAGATCTGCTTTCTCGGCCAACCCGGAGACCCTAGTCTACCAAGGGGTCTAAGTTCTTGATGTCAACCTACGGGAGCAACTGGGAAGAGTCCAGAGCCACAGGAGCAAACCCCACACAGTCACGCCACACTTGAGATGAGGTGGAATAGTTGGAGGAACTGGAGCTTGATGAGGAGCCAGTTTGAGCCAGATGGTCACTGGGCATAGGATGACTGGAAGACCCTGAGGAGCATCTGCTGGGGGTTACTCTTACCAGGGGCCATCAAGGATCCCACAGAGCACAGGGGAGATTCCCCCCACCGACCCTGACCACAAGAACCTCATGCTGAGCCATGCATTGTACCTGATGCAAAGGTGATCGAAAACTGGAGAGCCAGAGAAATGCTTGCCCAGATGTCCACCCAGCAATCCAGTGGAGAGGCCAGCCAGGCAGCGGGAGGATCAGGGATGAAATTCAGCAGATTCTGACAGTTTCTGGAGAACCGCTAGCGGACATTTTGAGTAGTTCAGAGAACCGGCAAATACCATCTCTGGCTGGCCCCAGAGTGGTGTGGGAATGGAGATTTTGCAATATCCTTCCCCTGGAGTGGGGTGGGAATGGAGATTTTGCAATATCCTTCCCCTGGAGTGGGGTGGAAATGGAGATTTTGCAGTATTCTTCCCCTGCCACGCCCACTAAGCCATGCCCACAGAACCGGTAGGGAAAAATTTTGAATTTCACCCCTGGGGTGAAATTTTGCAGCAGCAGCAACAATGGCCTCCTGTTCTGACCTAGGCTTCCTGATAAATAATAAAGCACAAACGGAGTCCCAAAAACCTCTTTTTGTTTTAACGGCTGTGAATTATGGTCATTCCCAGCCGTAATAAGTCCCAAACAATGTTAATTAGTCTGACAGAAGTCTTTCGGAAGAAGGTTGATATCACCAACCTTTATCTCTCTTGACACGCTGCCAAAAACCTAATTGGCAAGGAGCTTTGCAAGGCGAAACAGAAACACGAAGTCAGAACTGAAATGCTGATCAGAAGTGAATCAAGTTGCTTCCTGCAATGAGCACATCCATTTGCTCCACTTTTATATCCTATGGGAGGGGCCAATCATCTCCAAGCCTTACTCCCGAGTAGTACTTTTCCTCCATAACTGTTCTTGCCTTCTGGCAGTTCTGCGCATGCATGCATTGGAAACAGGCTCCCCCTGTTCCTCTGCCTCACTCATGTGAGCCTCTGGAGGCTCTGGAGTCAGCACAGACCTCCCAGATGGTCCGGCCTGGATCTCTGCCTCTGGCACCGAGCCTTCTACAGATTCCAGGCCTGGCCCATGTTCCTCCCCAGCCTCCTTGCTGTACGACTCTGCTGCCAGCTCCACAGGCCGCTGGTGGACCACAACACCTCCGTTGCCCCATAGGAGGTGATGCCGGCTGCAATCACACAGTCACCAGCAGCTGTGGCAGCTCCAGCATCCCCCAGCTGGGGGAGTTGTTCCCCAAAGGCAACGGGCTCCCAAAGTGCTGCCCTGGGATTGAAGTTTGAGGGGGATCCCAAATTGCTGGGATTCTTCCTTGCTCGTCTGGAGTTATATGCAGGAGTATGGGGCAAATTGGGATCAGAAACTGCCAAAGTGAGATGTGTAACCATAGCCCTGGAAGGAGCTACAGCAAAGTGGATGGCTTCACAACAATGCCCCCTAACTGTGAAACTATGACCAGTTTATGGCAGCCCTCCACCGGCGGTTTGAGGACCCTCTAGCAGAGCACAAAGCTAGAACCCAGATGAAGACCATCTCCCAGGGGCGGCGGTCAGTGACAGAATATACCCAGAAGTTCTGTGATGTGGCATGTCGACTGGCCACACAGCCTTAGGAGATCCTGAATGAATGTTTCAAAGATGGGCTTAATGATGAAGTCTCATGGGGGGCCCTGGGGTTCTCCAGCGCTGGTACATGTGGGCTGACAATATGGAAATAGACCTGGCCAGAGATTGATACTGGGGCAGCCACGGTTGGAGCAAGTTCTCACCCCTGCTCATAAAGAATCCCTGAGAGTGACCAAAGCAGGACAGTGCCTAAGCAGTGGTCCACAGCCTGTTTCAAGTGTGGAAAAGAAGTGCATCAAGCAGCCGACTGCTGCTCCGCCAAACCTAGCCCCAAATCTGCAGCCACAGGGGGTAGGAATGCTGAGAAGCCACCACCGAGACTCCGATGAAGGTCGTCGACTTTGCCTGTCCTGGCTAGGAGGGTCTGGGAGCTCCGACTCAACTGGAGGAGAGGAATCCGACTCTGATGATGACCCCTTGTTAAGTTGACATGTGATCCCCATGACCATCCTGGTGGAGTTGGGGGTGCCCTCATCAGCCACCCAGGGGAGGATGTTGGCCGTATCGGGTTGCACCAGGTGTGTGGTTAGCCCAGAGGTCGTAGAGAAACTGGGTACCCATAGCCGCCTGCCAATTGCATGGGTTGGTGGCAGCCCCCCCGACTCACTTCATAACAGAACCTGTGGAAATGATGATGGGGAGCCACAAAGAGCTCCTGAGTTTTATAGTAGCACCTGGAATGGAGAGACCCCTCTTACTTGGACTGACCTGACTCTACAAGTGGAACCCTCTTGTGAATTGGAGAAGAGGGCTCCTAAAAATCTGACCTCAACTGGCAGGGAGAAGGGAGGGAACTCCCTCGCCAGAAGCCAAAAGAGCCAAAATGGACTCCAACTGCCCAATTACATTTAAACAAATTGTTTTGGTAACAGTCCCTGATTTGGCAGGGTGGATGGTGCTGCATTCCATGGTGTGACCTTGGAATGGCTGGTGGCTCTCACGGGATGGCACGAGTAGTAGTTTTGATTCCACTTATGCTAGCCCCCCCTTATCCCTCCCCCATTTGACGGGGGGGGGGAGAGAGAGAGAGAGCAAGAGAGAGAGCGCTTCTATTTTGGCTGAGGGCAAACTATTCTAGCCAGCTATAAGGACACATATACACTTATCTCATTTGAGAGATTAATTCTGAGTACTATACCATAGAAATCACAATTCAAAGATTAAAGGAGATTGCAGGAATATTTTCTATGTAAAAACATTTTTATTAACAAATGCCCAAAAAATAACAGGAGAGCAAAATATAGAATTGCATTGCAATATATGTTCCAGTAACATCAATTTTTGGAAAACATCAATTTATACAGCAGTAATAGAATCGGTCTGTAAGATTTGTACCTTTGAGGTCAACTTCAGAGGCCCTGCTTTCTGTCCTGAGAGCAATGATTTATTTTAGCAGTAGCCCCATGCTTCTTAGAAATGTACTACAGCAATGCAGCTAAGCCAATAAAGTGAAAAGCTGGTGGATTCAAATCTCTGCCCCAGAAGTCCTCTGTGTCTTTCTTGCCTGCCTTGATATGCACCATGATAGTTCTCACTGCCTCTCTCGAACTTCTTGGGAATACTTCACTTGCTGCCTCTAACAAAACCAGCTGCGTGAGAGATTCATACACCCTGTATACAAATTCTGGCAATGTAAAAGGGGAAAGACCAGTAGCACCACCTCCTGGCTCTTAGTGTTGAAATTATGTGGCTAAAGAAATCAGTTCTTTCCACACTCCTTTTTAAAGAGATAAAGCAATAAATATATAAAACAAAATTGTATTTTATTTAAAAATAAAAGAAAGAATACATACAGACTTGGGAGGTTAAGTAGTCAATGAAAAGAGTCAATGGTATAGGCATAGAGATCTGTATATATAAAAGCGAAACCCAATCACACATTAATCACGAAATCTCCAAAACCATAAAGCCTACAAACTTGAAATTTGCCACATATGTCCCTCTTGGCTTCTAGGTGCTCACTAAGAAAGGATTTTTCAAAATGACCATCGGAGCATGAGTATTTCTTATATTATTAACAAGCTCTGATGCTAAGGAGTTCTGCCCCCTCCCAACCTGAAAAGAAATCTGATCCAAATGCAAAACAGAAACAGAGGAGTTTCAGTTTCGCTTTTGCTTTCACAGCAGCAAGCAGCTTTACTACAGAACAGTTGAGCTAAGCCACGAACAGACTCCTTCCTATCTCCTTCTTGCTCACACAGTAAATACTGTTTGAGTTTCCAAACACCCCTCAACTCTCTCTCACACTAACAGGACGCTAGCCAGATGAATACCAATGGATGCTGGTAGGAAGAGACAGATCCCCCCCTTATTTTCCTCCTCAGTTCAGATGAATCTGTCCCTTCCACTGTAACACCAGTTAAAGGGAAAAGAGGCAAAAAACGCAGGAAAAGATTTACAGATGCGATTAGGAAAACACAAGTAAGGGAAGCTGCCTGGTGTGTTCTGAATGACCTCTAACTGAACCCTAAACTTGCTATGACTAGATGACCTCTGACTGAACTGTAAGTTATGTTTTTAGTTGAACTCTACCTGAACTGTTGTTGCCACCTAGGTCATGTGTTTGAATGCTCATACGCTATTCGTTGTGTCTGACAGCCCTCTATAAAAGAGCTGTTTTGCTGGTTACTTGAGTGAGCTGGGTAAAAGAGCTGTTATGAAGTCTGACTCCTGTGATCCTTGCCCACAATCTAACAGTGGTGACGAAAGTTTGGGACAGGAGAATGAAGACTAGCCCTCAAGTGCTGCAACCAGCCAGGCAGCACTAGCCACATCTGCCTTCTCTCATCGGGATGTCTACCTTCCACCCGCTGGCACATTTCGACCCTGCCCGGGAAAAATGGGACTCCTACATGTGGCATTTTGAGTGCTTCCTCAAAGCCAATGATCTGCTGGGGTTGGCTGACAACAGAAAAGGAGCTTTATTTCTGAGTCACTGCGGGCCAGAGGTGTTTGACACCGCAGAATCGTTGTCTGACCCAACCCCAGTCCACACCGTGACCTGACAGGTACTCCAGGCAACACTGAAAGCACACTACGCGCCCACCACATCCAAGTTGTCCGGCGCTACGAGTTCTGCCAGCGGATGCAGCAGGAGGGCGAGACCATCAACCAATACATCGCCGCTCTCCATAAAGCCTCCGGCCACTGCGAGTTCCGCGACCTGGATGACATCCTGCTTGACCAGCTCATCTGTGGCATGCAGGACATTTGCCTGCAACGCCTGCTCCTGGTTCGGCCCAACCTCACGCTGGCCGCTGCCCTAGACGAAGCCAGAGCTGCTGAGTCCTCAACCAAAGCGGCTAAATCTCTGCACTGTTTCGCCTCCTCTAAAAAGGACACTAAGTCTCCTTCTGCGGTCCACAAGGGCTCTGTCGAGGAGCCTGTAAGCAGCGATGACAAGGTCTGCTGCACCGACCAGAAGCGCCCTCCGCCCCCCAAAGAATCCCTGACTGCTTGTGCCAGCTGTGGGGGATGACACCTGAGGCTATCATGCAGATTTAGGCACGTTATCTGCCAACGTTGTGAAAGGAGAGGACATTTGGCACGAGTTTGCCACGCCATTCTGCCTCCAAAAGACACGCATGCACAGGACATCCCTAGAGGCGAATTGTCAAATAGATTCTGGCGCGAAAACCAAAGGCCGCACCAGAGAGCTTTTGCTGTGCAGCCGGAAATCAATGAAACACGGGTTGCCAAGGCCAGCTGCCCCTTCAAAAGGAAGATCATGGTCACTGTCTCCATCGACGGAGCACCGGTCCAAATGGAGGTTGACACCGGGTCTGCAGTGTCTATCATCACCTGGGAGACGTTCCAGGACGTTTTCAGTGATGGCTTGGGCAAGTATGTGGGGCTTCCAATTTCATTTAGCCTTGACACTAATGTCACCCCCATTCGCCTTAAGCCTTGACCCATTCGCCTTAAGCCTTTTGTCCCGTAGTGGGTCCCTCTCCCACTACGGGACAAAATTGACAAAGAGCTGGACAAGCTCATCAAACAAGGCATTTTGGAGCCAGTCGACCATGCTAAATGGGAGATCCCCATAGTGACCCCCGTTTTAAAGGGGACAGCAGTATTAGAGTTTGTGCCGACTACAAATGCACAATCAATAAGGCTTTGCAGCAGAGCGCCTATCCGGTGCTGATTGTGCATCATCTACTCCACTACCTAGGTCCTGGACGCCTGTTTGCTAAACTAGACCTTGCACAGGCATACCAGCAGATGCCAGTAGATAGCGCTACTGCAGAAGTACAGACCATTGTAACTCACAGGGGAGCTTTTAAATGTTGCAGGCTGCAGTTTGGAGTCAGCGTATGTTAAAGTGAGAATAAATCTCATAGAGACGATGTGGATCTTTTCTTGGAATTCAGACATTTAGAAATAAAGCTGAGATTAAAAGTCTAATAGAAAATATTTATTTCGGTACAAAAACAATAAATCATGAATAGTTACATCTTTGCTAATAAATTGTGACCGATCCGGTCAGAGTCAAAGGCAGAAGAGAATAATGGAAAATCAGGAATGCACACATGCGCAGAAGATCACATCACGTGTCCTACTTGTACTGGAATGTTCCATAATATTAGGATAGGGATGCATCACCCTGCAAATACATACAACTAGCAATATTCACACCATTACAGCGTAGCCCCAGGGTTGTTCCAGAGTGTAATGGAACATCTGTTGCAGAACATCCCCGGGGTTGTACCATATTTTGATGACGTCCTAATCTCTGCCTGTGACCAGGACCAGCTCCGCTGTCGAGTTAGAATGGTCCTGTCAAAAATGCATGCTGCTGGGCTTAAAGCCAAATGCAGCAAATGCTTGTTGGGGGTGCCTGAGGTCAAATTTTTAGGGT
Organism: Diadophis punctatus similis; assembly: GCA_023053685.1. Classification (NCBI taxonomy): domain Eukaryota; kingdom Metazoa; phylum Chordata; class Lepidosauria; order Squamata; family Dipsadidae; genus Diadophis; species Diadophis punctatus. Next base: position 818,083 of record JALIGW010000031.1, read on the forward strand.
ACTGAGTCAACGGCCAAGAACGGCATCCACCCCACAGAAAATAAGCTAAGGGCAATCCATGAGGCTCCTGCCCCAAAAAACCAAACAGAGCTCCAAGTCTTCCTTGGCCTCCTAAATTTTTACAGCCTTTTCCTAAAAGACAAAGCCACCATAGCCAAGCCTCTCCACAGGCTGCTGGCCAAAAACACTCCTTGGAAATGGGGGTCCAGGAAGGCGTCAGCTTTCGCAGCTGTCAAACAACTACTAACCAGTGACAGTTTCTTAATTCAATACAACAATACCTTGCCATTGGTCCTGGTGTGTGACACTTCCCATGGGGGGGGGGTTGGCGCTGTGCTCAGCCACAAGCTTCCAAATGGGTCAGAGGCCCCTGTGGCCTATTACTCAAGGACTCTGTCCAGTGCAGAGCGGAACTACAGCCAGCTGGACAGGGAGGCATTGGCTTTAGTTGCTGGTGTAAAAAAATTCCACGAATATTTATTTGGGAGGGATTTTGTTTTGGTTACGGACCACAAGCCGCTTCTGGGGCTTCTTGCGGGGGACCACTCCACTCCAGCTGCCCTATCCCCCCGTTTCGGCTGGTGGGCCATCTTTCTCTCGGCCTACTCCTATCGCCTGGTACATTGGTCAGGAAAAGACATGGGCAATGCAGACGCTTTGAGCAGGTGCCCATTGCCCGACCTCCTTACGGACATTGTCCCAGAAGCTCCAGTCCTTTTGATTGACTTGGCTGATTCCGGACTGGTCACTTCTGCTGAGGTGGCTAAACACATGGCCAAGGACCCCTCACTCAGAACTTTGTTGAACTGGGTGTTGAGGAGATGGCCGAAGGACGTGGTCAAGCCTGACCTTAAACCATACGAACAGAGACAGCATGAACTATCAGAACAAGGGGGTTGCCTCCTTTGGGGCGACCGAGTGGTCATACCAACCAGCATGCGAGATGGAATACTCAGGATTTTACATGAAGGCCATCCGGGGATTGTCCGGATGAAAGCCTTGGCTAAGGGGGTATGTTTGGTGGCCAAATATGGATGCAGAAATCCAAAATTCGGTTGGGTTATGCAAACCCTGTCAAGAGTCACAGCCTGTTCCGCCCAAAGCACCAGTCCATGACTAGGAACAACCAAGAAGCCCCTGGTCATGGCTACATGCCGATTTCGCAGGCCCCTGCCATGGCCAAATGTTTTTAATAATTGTCGATGCCTACTCAAAGTGACTTGAAATATTTCCAATGGGTTCTACCACCGCTGAGGCAGTTATTAAGGTGCTCAGACACCTTTTTGCCACACAAGGCCTCCCGGACGTCCTTGTAATGGACAATGGTCCCCAATTTACGCCACCAATTTCAAGGGGTACCTTGCTGACCTGGGAATTCGCCATGCCCTGTCCTCGCCATTCCATCCGGCAACCAATGGACTGGCTGAACGATTCGTAAGTCAGCAAAGGAAGCATTAGGTAGATTAGGCCCAGGGGACTGGCAGGCCCGCATTGATAAATTTCTGAGTACACAGCACATAACCCCAAGTTCTACCACTGGCCGTAGCCCGGCCGAGCTCCTTATGGGTCGCAGGCTTAGAGCCGTCCTGGACCGTTTACACCCAAACTACGCCACTAAGGCAAAACCAGAGGTTACACAAAAAACCAGGGCCTTCTCCCTGGAAGATTCGGTATTCGCCCAAAATTATGCCGAGGGCCCCCTGTGGCTACCTGGAGTCATAGAAACAAACTTGGTTCCACTAACATATGAAGTCCGCCTCCAGGACAGACACCTCTGGAAGAGGCACATAGATCAGCTACACAACTGAGTAAAAGGGAAATCTAATGAACCATAAAAGGTAACACCCTGTGTTCTTCCCCTAGCTACCTCAAGCCCAAGTGTCTCGGAAGGCCTACCTGAGGAAGTTGAAATCCAGCGGCATCCTCAATTAGAACCGGTTCCACCAGTCGCAGAGGCCACTCCTGATACATTCCAGGAGCTTCCATGCTCCAACCCAAGAGCGACAGCAGACCTGTCCGAACAGGCTGCTGCCTCACCTGAGACTGAGCTGCACAGGTCAGGGAGAGTTCCCAAACGCCCCACCTACCTGCGCGACTATGTCTGTTGGACTGTTCCATTTAGAAGGGGAGGGTGTTGTGTTCTGACTGACCTCTAACTTAACCCTAAACTTGCTATGACTAGATGACCTCTGACTGAACTGTAAGTTGTTATGTTTTTAGTTGAACTCTACCTGAACTGTTGTTGCCACCCAGGTCATGTAATAATAATAATAATAACAACAAAGTTGTAAGGGACCTTGGCGGTCTTCTAGTCCAACCCCCTGCCTAGGCAGGAAACCCTACACTACTTCAGACAAATGGTTATCCAACATCTTCTTAAAAGCTTCCAGTGTTGGAGCATTCACAACTTCTGGAGGCAAGCTGTTCCACTGATTAATTGTCCTAACTGTCAGGAAATTTCTCCTTAGTTCTAAGTTACTTCTCTCCTTGTTTAGTTTCCACCCATTACTTCTTGTTCTACCTTCAGGTGCTTTGGAGAATAGTTTGACTCCCTCTTTTTTGTGGCAACCCCTGAGATATTGGAACACTGCTATCATGTCTCCCCTGATCCTTCTTTCATTAAACTAGACATACCCAGTTCCTGCAACCGTTCTTCATATGTTTTAGCCTCCAGTCCCCTAATCATCTTTGTTGCTCTTCTCTGCACTCTTTCTAGAGTCTCAACATCCTTTTTACATCGTGGCGACCAAAACTGAATGCAGTATTCCAAGTGTGGCTTTACCAAGGCATTATAAAGTGGTATTAACACTTCGCGTGATCTTGATTCTATCCCTCTGTTAATGCAGCCTAGAACTGTGTTGGCTTTTTTGGCAGCTGCTGCACACTGCTGGCTCATATTTAAATGGTTGTCCACTAGGACTCCAAGATCCCTCTCACAGTTACTACTGTTGAGCAAGGTACCACATATACTGTACCTGTGCATTTTGTTTTTCTTGCCTAAATGTAGAACCTTACTTTTTTCACCATTGAATTTCATTTTGTTTGATAGCGCCCAATGTTCACGTCTGTCAAGATCCTTCTGTATCTTGAGCCTATCTTCTGGAGAGTTGGCTATTCCTGCCAGTTTGGTGTCATCTGCAAATTTGATGAGTTCCCCGTCTATCCCCTCGTCCAAATCATTGATAAAGATGTTGAAGAGTACTGGGCCTAAAACAGAGCCTTGGGGTACTCCACTGCATACTTCCCTCCATGTAGATGCAGTTCCATTGAGCACTACACGTTGAGTGCGGTTGGTTAGCCAGTTTTGAATCCATCTGATGGTGTTGCTGTCCATCCCACATTTTTCTACTTTATCTAGTAGTAGGTTATGGTCTACTTTATCAAATGCCTTACTGAAGTCCAAGTAGACCACATCAACAGCATTCCTCTGGTCCACTAATTTTGTCATTTTGTCAAAGAATGCAGTAAGATTAGTCTGGCATGATCTGTTTTTGACAAACCCATGTTGGCTTTTGGTTATTACTGTGTTTGCTTCTAGGTGTTCATTGATTCGTTGCTTGATTATCTTTTCCAAAATCTTCCCTGGTATTGATGTCAGGCTGATAGGTCTGTAGTTTCCTGGATCTGTTTTTTTTCCTTTTTTGAAGATGGGAACTACATCAGCTCTTTTCCAGTCCTCTGGCAGTTCCCCGGTGCTCCAGAATCTTTGAAAGATATAGTTCAGTGGTTCTGAGATCTCATCTGCCAGTTCCTTCAGAACCTTGGGGTGTAATCCATCTGATCCTGGTGATTTGAATTCGTCTAGGGTAGACAGGTGTTCCCTTACCATTTTCTTCCCTATTTTAACTTGTGTTCCTAATATGTTTTTTGTGATGCTGTTTTTGATAGGTTGGACTGTTTTTTCCCTTTGTGTAAAGACAGATGCAAAATACATGTTAAGTAGCTCTGCTTTCCCCCTGTTGCTTGTCACCTTCTTGCCGCTTTCTCTCTGCAATGGACCAATTGTTTCCTGTGAATGCTCATACACTATTGGTTGTTGTGTCTGACAGCCCTCTATAAGAGAGCTAGCTGTCAGACCATGTTTTGCTGGTTACTTAAGTGAGCTGAATAAAAGAGCTGTTATGAAGTCTGTCTCCTGTGATCCTTGGCCACAATCTAACACTGCCTGTTTCTCCCATGGCCAGTTCTATGTGATATGCTCCCAAGTCAGTTCACCTGACAGCCTGGTCATCCTTCAGCCAGACAGCAAAACCAGGAATGTTGTTTACAGGAAGGTCCTGAGCAATTCATCTGAGGGACGAATTGAAAGTCTATTCTATGCAAATAATGTCTTCATCTGTAACAGAAACTTAGCTTATCATCTCTAACAAAATAATACAGTCCCTTTTTTAACTACTCATTAATTGTCAAGCTTTAATACATTTCAATTTATCAAGCCCTATCACATAGTTTCGTAGCGATTCGTAGGTATCAGCTAGTAAGAAATACAGAGAATCATAGGGCTGGAAAGGAACTTGCAGATCCTTATCATCTTAGTTGTTCTTTTTTGCATTCTTCCCACTCATTGCTTGTTCTACCCTCAGTAGTTTTGGAGTCCAGAGAAGATGATAAGGAGTCTATAGAGTAAATTGTATGAGAAATGGTAAAGGGAACTAGATATAACTATCCTGACAAAGTGTGATAGCTGCCTCAGACACAGGCTCTGTATTAAAATATGAATCTTCCTCCAAAATTTATTTGCTTTATCACATGTCCACCATAAATGATAAAAAGTCCCTTCTTTACTTTTACACTTCCAACATTCATTTGAAATACCTTTATTCATTCTAGATAACTTATCCAGTGTTAAATACTAGTGATACATCATCTTATAGAAATTTCTTTTAAATAATAGTTTAGTGTGAATTTTAAAACTTTCGTCCCATTTGTTCAAGCATCACATTATATCCAAAGTTCCTTGCCCATTGAATCATACAGTGTTTTACATGTTCACTTTCCAAATTCAATTTGAGTAACATTTTATAAATCTTACCAATAATATGTTCATCACTAGCACACAATAAGATTTTTAATATGGTGACCAGTACTTGAGGCAGTATTCCAAGTGTGGCCTCACTTGTGCAGTATTAAGTGGTACTATCACTTCTTGTGATCTTGATACTATTCCTCTGTTGATGGGCCTACAAATGCATTGGCTTTTTTGGCAGCTGCAGCACTCTGCTGACTCATATTTAAATAGTGGTCTACTAGGACACCTAGTTTCCTCTCACAATTACTACTGTTGAGCCAGATAATTTTAAACTGCATCTTGTTGGTTAGAGTCCAAAACTCAAAAATGTCAAGATCCTTCTGAATCTTGAGTCTATTCTCGAAAGTGTTAGGAATTTCCACCAGCTTGGTGGAGAGCTTTGATGGGCTCTTCTTCTATCTCCTCATACAGATGATTTATGAAGATGTGTTGAAGAGGTCTGGCCCCAGAACAGAACCTTGAGGTACCCTACTGCATGCTTCCTTCCATGTAGATGTAGTTCCATTGAGGACTACACATTAAGTGTGGTTAGTCAATCCATCTGGTGGTGATGCTTTCTAACCCACATTTTTCCATGTTATCTAGAGGTTAGTAATTGTCAAATTACTTACTGAGGTCTAAGTATACTATATCCACACGTTTCTCTGATCCACTAAATTAGTCACTTTATCAAAGAAGGCAAGATCTGATTAATTTTTGGGCAACATCTATTTAATTTATACATATTTTAATCTAGTAATTTATATTTTAAATGTTATGTCATATAATATGCCTTATTTTAATTGTGATGCTTCTGACATGAATAAACAAACAAAGAAAGCAATAAGATTTGTCTGGCATGATCTGTTTTTAACAAACCTATATTGGCTTCTGGTAACCGCTTTGTTCATTTCTAGATGCTTACAAATTTACTGCTTGATTATCTTTTCCAGGATTTTCCTTTCTAATGATATCAAGCTGATTGATCTATAGTTTCCTGGATCCATTTCCCCCCTTTTTGTAGATTGGAACTATATCAGCTTTTTTCCAGGCCTCTGGCAGTTCCCCTGTACTTCCCCTGTGAAAGTTTTTGCTCAGTTTGTCAGAGAGTTCTTTATGCAGCCATGCTGGTTTCATCTATGATCACTTGTTTTTGTTTCTCTGTTGTATTGTGTTTGATTGGACATTTATGATCTAATTTTCCAAAGTTCCCCAAGCATCTTGAATTGTTTTTCCCTTTAGTATTTCCATCCATGGAATTTTTCCTAATCTCTCTATTAGTTTGTTGAAGTCAGCTCTCTTAAAGTCTAAAACTTGGTTCAATTATCTGTGCTTGCATTATGTTGAATACTAGTATGACATTATCACACCCCCCAGGATTCCCATAACCCCTATCCCTTCTATCATTGAATCCCTATTGATAAGAATTAAGTCCAGTATAATTGACTTTCTAGTTTCCTCCACTAACTTTTGGGTGACAAAGTTGTCAGCTAGGCATGTCAGAAACCTGTTTCCCACTTGGTGCAGAGCTTGTTTCCTAGTTGAAGTCAGGGTAGTTTTAATGTTCCACATTATTATTGTGGTGTGTTTCTACACATCTTAGTTAACTGATTAACAAAAAGTCATCCATTTCCTCTACTTGGTTGGCTAACCTTGTACTATACATCTATAGAAATGTCTTTTAATTTTCACCCAAATGCATTTGAGAAGGCTTTCACCCTTGGTGCTGTGTATTTCTGTAGGAGTTTAGTGATTTCATATGTACAATGCAACTCCCAGTCTTCTTTTTTTTGGGGGGGGTCTGTTTTTTCTTAACAATTTAAATCCTTCTAGTAATACTTCCAATCATGGGTTCCACCCTACCGAGTTTCAGTAATGGCAACAATAACTGCTCTCATGTATTAGGACTTCAGTTTCATCCTTTTTGTTCTCCATACTCTAAACATTATTGTATAGGTCAGCAATGGTGAACCTATGGCACGGGTGCCACAGGTGGCACGCGGAGCCATATCTGCCGGCACGCGAGCCGTTCCCCTAGCTCAGCTCCAGCGCGCATGTGCGTGCCCGCCAGCTGATTTTTGGCATGCGCAGAGGCTCTGGGAGGGCGAGTTCGGCCTCCGGAGGGCCTCCGGGGTGGTGGGGGGAGCGTTTTGGCCCTCCCCAAGCTCCAAGAAAGCCTCTGGAGCCTGGGGAGGGCAAAAAACTGGCCTACTGGGCCCACTGGAAGTCGGTAAACAGGGGAGTGGGGGGGTCGCACATGCATGCGCAGGGGGGTGGGTCAAGTGGGGGGCTTTGAATTATGGGTGTGGGTACGCACACGCGTGCGATAGCACATGCACGCACTATTTTGGCACCCGAGGAAAAAAAGGTTCACCATCACTGGTATAGGTATTTGAGCTCTTTATGGCTGACCTTGTGTTTGTTTCCTATTTCTTCTGTTTCATACCTAAGTTTCCCTTCCGTCTCCCCACTTCCTTTTTTATTGTCTGTGTTATGTCCCTACATTTACATGTTAGCTGGAAGTTCTCAATCTGGTCCAGCCTATTGTCATCTACAGGTTGCCCCTGATTGGCCCTGGTCCAAGCCAGGGCTATCCTATTTAAACTCCAGCCACAGCTGGGGTTGTTGCTGTAGTTTCCCACCATGACCTAATAAAGAGCTGAAGCCACTCACTCACCTCCTTGCCTCTTCAGTATGAGAACCTAACATTGGCGACGAAGGTGGGATACTGAAGAGTACACACAAAGAAACTCAGCCTGCCGGAAGGATGCCTCCAGCCACGAGGCGCCAAATTCAAATCGGAACAAAGGAAATCTAAGGAAGCTGCGCCGTCATGTCGTCCATCCACCCACCGATGCCATTCGATCCAAAGAGAGAATCATGGGACAACTACCTAAGAAGATTTTGCTGTTTTCTGGGCGCAAGCGAAATGAACAACAAATCGGACAGCATTAAAAGAGACATATTTCTGAGCCACTGCGAGCCAGAGGTTTTCGAGATGGCTGCGAGTCTGATAGAACCGGAACAAGTTGAGGCTGCCTCATGGACAAAGATTCAAGAGGTCTTGAAGAACCACTATGACCCTGCACCTTCAAAGGTAGTGAGCCAACACAAGTTTGGAGAAAGAATGCAACAGGAGCATGAAAGCGTCAACAAATACATCGCAGCTCTAAGAAAGGCATCGGTGCACTGCAAATTCAGCAATTTGGATGAGGCGCTGCTATGCCAACTGATCCGAGGAACATGGGATCTGAGCCTACAGAAAAGACTTCTAGCCAAGGGGGACGAGCTGACCCTGAAAACTGTCTTAGCGGACGCCAAGTCAGCTGAAACATCCAAGGATGGGGTGGAAATGCTGCGCCAGAAGGGCACGTCAGCACCAGAAAAACATGCAGCCAAAGTAAATGAGGTACAATCCAAGAGCCTAGACGAGTGCACAGATGAGGAAAGTGATGGGGCGGGGCAAAAACTAACTCCGTGTCCCAGTTGTGGTGAAATGTACCCCCGGGCATCCTGCTATTTCCACGAGGCAAATTGCAGACGTGGGAAAATTGGCAACATCGCGAGGGTCTGCCAGGGACCTCGTTTCCCCCCCCCCGTATCCCTAACAGAGGAACTGGCCAAAATTTCTACTAGAGTGAACTGCGACGGAACGAGAGGGGTCCACACAGATGAAGCGGTAACTATGCTCCCCAGGAAGAGATTAATTATATCAAGTTAGAGAGCGGGACAATTCAAAAATTAATATAGTGGTTCTTGTAGAAGGCTCTCGTTATGACATGCAAATCGACACGGGGTCCTCCATAACCATAATGTCTTGGGAAAATGCGAAGAAAGCCATTCCAAGCCTAACCTGGGGGCAGCTGCGAAATCAACCAGTCCGGATTTCCGACTGCCAAGGAAATTGGATCCCAGTTTTGGGAATCAAAGATGTGATGGTGAGGTATGAGGACCAGGAAGCAAGTTTGAAGCTGACCGTCGCCCGTGACCATATACCCAGTCTGTTGGGACTCGACTGGTTCCGAGCGCTCGACTTGGAGGTGACCAGAAAGACAAAAGTGATCAACGCGATGCTGGCTACGGACAGGAGCTGCGGAGACCTGCTACAGGAGTTCCAGGGAAATTTCGACCAGCGTTTGGGCAAGTATGTGGGCACCCCAATTTCGTTAGCTTAGACCTAAGGGTAGCACCGATAAGACTAAAACCCTGCAGAATTCCTTTTGCATTAAGGCCAAGGATAGACAAAGAGTTAGACAGATTAATCAGTCAGGAGGTGGATCACGGTAAGTGGGAAACCCCAATAGTGCCAATATTAAAAAATGACGGCTCTAGTCACATCTGTGGTGATTATAAATGCACGGTTAACAAAGCCCTCCAGCAGAGCGCATATCCAGTGCCGGTAGTTCAGCACCTATTGCATACATTAGGTCCGGGTGCCATTTTCGCAAAATTAGATCTCGCGCAGGCATACCAGCAACTGCCTGTGGATTGCAATACCACAGAAGCACAAACCATCGTCACGCACCACGGGGCATTTAAATGTAATAGGCTGCAGTTCGGAGTTAGCGTAGCCCCAGGAATTTTTCAAAGCATAATGGAGAGGGTGCTAAACAAGGTACCAGGTGTCGTTCCATATTTTGACGATGTATTAATAGCAGCAAAAGACACAACACAATTAAGAGAAAGACTTAGAGAAGTACTGACTAGATTCCGAGACGCTGGGTTAAAGCTGAAGGCTAGCAAGTGCCAGATAGGGTTCCGGAAGTGGAATTTTTAGGTTACCGGATAGATGGATCAGGATTGCACCCCACCAAGGACAAACTTAGGGCCATTAGGGAAGCCCAGGTGCCCACCAACAGGACTCAACTGCAAGCATTTTTGGGGTTGTTGAACTTTTACAGCATATTCCTGCAAAATAAAGCTACCGTTGCGGAGCCTCTGCATAAACTGCTCTCTAAAAAAACGGCCTGGATTTGGGGGCCTGCACAGAACAGGGTTTTTCAGGCTGTAAAAGACCTGCTGTCTGACAAGAGTTTTTTAATGTAATTTAGTGACACACTGCCGGTTGTGTTGGTTTGCGATACATCTCCTTTTGGGGTGGGGCTGTACTGAGCCATCGGCTCCCAAACGGCCGCGAGGTTCCCGTTGCTTATTTCTCAAGGACTCTGTCAAGCGCAGAAAGGAACTATGGCCACATTGACAGAGAGGTGCTTGCCGCTGTAGCGGGTGTCAAGAGGTTTCATGAATATTTGTTTGGGAGACATTTTGAGCTGGTCACAGACCATCGGCCCTTATTGGGGCTCTTAGCAGGGAATAAGCCCACTCAGGACACGCTACCCCCCAAAATGCAGAGATGGTCACTGTTTCTCTCCGCTTATTCCTACACGCTAACTCACCGGCCTGGGAAGAAAATGGGCAACGCAGATGCATTGAGCCGCTGCCCATTGCCAGACCCAGTGGATGATCCCATGCCTGAGATTCCAGTGCTGCTTATAGACTGTGCCGGACCGGGACTGATCACCTCGGCAGATGTTGCAGCCGAAATCAAGAAAGACTCTGACTTACGGACAATCATGAACTTGGTGTGGAGGGGGTGGCCAAAAGGGCCAGTGAAACCCAGCCTCCAACCCTACGCACAAAGGCAAAATGAGTTATCAACACAAGGGGGGTGTCTATTGTGGGGTGATAGGGTCCTCGCTCCTCTGTCGCTACGAGATGATATTTTCCTCCAGGGGGAGGATGTGAAATCGATTGTTCAACTCCAGTGGGGCTGGACTGGTGTGAACTGGATTAGACAACAGTTTTCTTGATTTTTTTTAACCTTTGAGTGACAAGGTACCATTGGTTTATCCTTGTGGGTTCATTATCCCTGGTAGCTATTTGTTCTTTTCTGTGTTCAGTTTGGATATAAAAGTCTGCTTTTACTAGAAGTTCCTCATCTTCTTGGCTGAGTTTCAGTTCCTCATTTTCTTGGTTGAGTTCTAAGATAGCTAGTCTTATGTGGGTTCTTTATTTGTTCCGATTGTTCAAAGAATTTAAAAGGCTCACACATAGAAAAATATCAAGAAAATATCTGGTCAGGCCGCAAAATAATGCTGATCATCAGGACTATAAAGAGGTTTCCAGTTGCAAAAACACAAAATTACTGAGCTTGCACAGAGAATGCATCAGTGAAAAAATAACATAGAAAGAACAAAATAAAAAGCAATCTTACACAATATTTCTAGCTCAGACTTTTACCAATTCTATTAACAAAGCCGTTGCACTCAAACCATATTTTCTAGATTTTCCCTTTGGAACTTTAATGAATCCACATACTTAATTCTGATATTGCTGAGGAAATGAATCATACAATTATAGGGCTGGAAGGGATTTTGGAGATCTTTTAATCCAGGACCCTGTGCAAGCCAGGGGTCCTTGACAAATGATCGTCCATTGAAAACCTCCAGCAATAGTGCACCCACAACTCTATGAGGTAGGCTGTTCATTGATTAATTGTTTTTACTGTCAAGAAATTCCTCCTTATTTCCAGGTTGGATCGTCTTCTGATGAGCTTCAACTCATTGCTTTTTGTCCTGTACTCAAGTGCTATGGAGAATAAATCCATAGCCCTTCTTCCCTGGAACAGCCCTTCATGAATTGGAAGACTGCTATCAGGTCTCCCCTAAACCTTCTCTTCATTAGACTAAACATACCTTGTTCCCTTAGCCATTCATAATACAATGTAGCTTTCAGACCCCTTATCACAGTGGTGAAATGTGAAAATTTTCCCTACCAGTTCTGTGGACGTGGCTTATTTTGTGGGCATAGCTTGAGGTCAGGTGGGCATGGCTTCAGGTGGGCATGGCTTGGTGGTCAGATGACTTGTTGGGCATGCTTGGTGGTCAGTTGACTGGGTGGGCGTGCTTGGTAGTCAGGTGACCAGATGGATGTGACTTGGTGGTCAGGTGACTGGATGGGCGTGGCCAAGTCAACATCACTTCTTTGCCCTTTTTTGATGTACAAAAAGAAAATATACCATGCGCGGAAGCAAAAAATCGCTGAAATCTTGCCCCCTCGCAAGATTTTGCTTCTGCGCATGCACAGGAAGCAAAATCAGCCCAAAAATTCCCCCCAAAAAGATGGTGCCGCGTGACAGACCGGTGAAGATGGCACCGGAGCTGTCGCGCGCAAATAGCACCATCTGCTGGCCGCTACTGGTGCGGTAGAGTCGACCGCACCGGTAAGAACCCACCACTGGCACTCTCCCCACTTTCACTTTTCTTGCCCTTGATGCGTGGATCATTGGCTGAGCGATGTTCTTTGAGCCACCTTCTCACTGTAGGAGCAGGGTCCCATTTGAAAGAGGTAAGCCAGTAACGCTGATGGTCATGAGGTTTGTTAAATTGGAAACGGTTAGGCGGCTTCTGCTTTCTGAACATATGAAGTTCATTTTTGAAAAACCCCTTTCCGCTTCTGCAGAATTTACAGCAATTGTTTTGACAATATCTTTTGCTTTTTTAATGCTGTCAGGAATTGCATACCTCTTTGAATCTTTTAACACATTCTCCACAAAATCTCTATGGTCGTTGATGTTAATCTTGTGCTTGAAAATGTCACCAAATGTGCACAGTTGTTCTTCAGCTGCTGCCCATGGAACGAATATGTTAATGTATTAGCAGAGTATTCCTTGTGTTACCAAGGTTGTGCATACAGAAACGTTTTAGATTGAGATCAGTTGTGAATAAGTATTCAGCCACACACAGATACACTAACATGAGTTAAAAGTTTACTTTAAGAAATAGCATGTTCCTATAAACAGTCCAAAGTCATACACTTAATAGTCATAATGACAATCCAAGTATTATCCAGTACAAATACATTTCAGCTATAATACATAACTACAACACAGAGAGAAATGCAGAGCATACATACTCTAGGCCTTGCTCTAATGAGTAGCAGAGAACACACTCAGTAGCAGAGACCAAAGACAAACAGAGAGGGACTCCCATAGAAATAAGCTGTGAACTCTAGCTCCCTCTTGTGGCAGTCTGCAACACCTAAGCTAAACAGACTTATAGCTGTTAAAAGCTAGACATATATTGTTCTATCCAATATTAGTTATGGTCAGAGACCTAACATTCTCCCCTTTGGGTAGATCAATATATAATACCTTACATCTTTAAACCATAGTTTTCACAACACTCTTTATGTTTAATTGCACCTTGCGCTTTAGTGAAATGATCTGCAATATTCTGTTCAGTCATGCAGTATTCCAACTTAACCATTTTATTTTGAACACATTGTCTAACATTCAGATATCTCAAATCAGTATGTTTCGACCTTGTTTTCACAGCTAAACTATTAGCCATACTAATGGCAGATTGATTGTCTTCATACACAATAAATGGCTCCTGTACAGTAATTCCTATATCCTTTAACAATTGTTTATAATATACCAATTCTGTACACATTAATGATAAACTCGAGAATTCTGCTTCCATAGTGGATAAACTAATATGTTGTTGCCTAATAGATTTCCACCCTATTAAAGCATTACCCAACATTACCACTATACCTGATGTTGATTTGCGAGTCATTGCATCAGTAGCAAAACTTGCATCAGCATATGCAGATAACACTAATTCATTTCTCGGTTCTAAATATAAAGAATAATGTATTGTGTGCTTTAGATATCTAAGTATTCGTTTAGCTGCTTGCCAATGCCTTTCATTTGGTTCAGCATTATATCTAGCCAGTTGATTTACGCTGTAAGATATATCTGGCCTAGACCAATTACTCAAATATGAGAGACTACCAATTAGAGACTGATATATCTCCTTATCAAACACAGGACATTTAGTATCACTATTTGTAAATCCCTGATCCATTGGTGTCTTAGCAGTTTTACAATTCTCCAGGTTATATCTTTTTAACAATTGGCTAATCTTCTTAGCTTGCGAAATTTTGAATCCTCTATTTGTCTTCATTATATCAAGACCCAAATAATGTTTAATTTCTCCTAAATTTCTAATCTTGAACTTTCTTTGTAATTCAGAAACAATATCATTTGCTTCTTGTTCAGTCTTTGTTATAATCGCTATATCATCTGTAAATAATAGCAACAGAGAAATCAAACCATCTTTCTCTCTCCTAAATAAACAAGGATCAGCTATACCAGCTTTAAAATCCATGGAAACTAATTCTTTTACAATGCATTTATTCCATTCATAACCTGATTGCTTTAAACCATAAAGACTTTTCTTTAATTTCCAATAATCATTTTTTCCATCACCTTTTAAACCTAATGGCTTTCTCATATAAATGGTATGTTGTAAAGGTGCATGTAGATATGCAGTTTCGACATCTACATGATTAATTATGCATTTATTTTTAGCTGCCCAAACTAATGCTCCTCTCAATGTATTTGCTCTCAGACTAGGTGCAAATACCTCATCATAATCCTTATCTGATTGAGCAAATCCCTGAGCAACTAATCTTGCTTTATGGGTAACAGTGCCATCCACACCAGTCTTTAATTTATACACCCATCTGCAACCTATTGCACGCTCACCTGGTGGTAACTGTACATCTTCATATACCTCAAGATCCTTTAAAGATTTTAATTCCTTATTCATAGCTTCCTGCCAAGCTACCTGTTCCTTTGTTGGATACAGCTTAAGTTCATTATAATTAGACGGTTCCACATTAATCTGGCATACAATACTTGCCTGATATCTATCAGGTGGACGTCTCTCCCTAGTTGACCTCCTAGGCAATTTAGTACAAGTTGTTGGAATTTCCTCTTCCTTTTCCTCCCCTATCGAAGTATCTTCTACATCATCCATAGATGGTTCCTCTATTGAGGATTCTTTCACTATCCTATCATCAGTACTTTTCTTATCAGAATCATCAGGAAACAATGGATCCTCAACAACGATACTATCTTGTTCCTTGTATTCCTGTTCCAGTTTACTCCATCCAACATGCTCAAGGAATTTAGCACTTGCACTACAATATACTCTAGTAGTACCTGGCTCCCAGAATCTAAATGATCTATGATTAGATTCATACCCTACAAAACATAATTTCCGTGCTCTGTGTTGTCCCTTTCGCCTTACTTGTGTGGGAATATGCACCCATGCTGGTGCACCAAATGTATGCAAATAACTAAGATTTGGTTTCCTACCATACCAATGGGTAAATGGCAATTCACCAGTTGTTGCATTCACTACATTGTTCAAAACATGGTTAGCACACATTATAGCTTCACCCCAGAGCCTCTCTGGTAAACCAGAATCTGAAATCATGGTTCTAGACATAGCCTGTAATGTCTGACCTCTACGTTCAATATGCGCATTATGTTGTGGCCGAAAAGGAGCAGAACGCTTATGTTCAATACCAGCTCTCTTTAGCATATCTTCAAATCTCTTATTGGTAAACTCAGTACCATTATCTGTTACTAAACTAACCAGTTTCTTTTTCATTTTTCGTTCAACAAACCTTAACCAGTTTACAAAATGCTGATATGTTTCTGTTTTTGTTTTCATCAGATAACAGAAACCATATCTAGAAAAATGATCAACTATGCTCAATATATAACAGGCTCCACCTAAACTGGGTTTCTTAGGGCCAATGAGATCAGCAAATACAACCTCTAATGGTTCCTTGGTTTTAAATCCATTTAACCTGTTTGCAGGAATTACCTTGCTCTTTTCCTGATTGCAAGCATTACAATTTAAATATCTTGCACAAAGTTTTTAATTTTATACCATTAGATAACTCAACAGTTTTCTTTAAAATTTTGAAATTTAAATGTCCCATACGTCTATGGAGCAAATGAATACATTCGTCATGAGGCTTTCTATTTTCATAAACTGAATTGGCCTTATTTAATGGACTATCATGGATAATGTATAAGCCATCATGCAATCTTGCAGTAACTCTTTTACCTTGTTTTTCAATTAAACATTTATCTCCCTGAAAAGTTACCACAAACCCTGCTTTTACCAATTCTCTGACAGATAGTAAGTTATATATAAGATTAGGTACATATAACATTGGTAAACTTTCATTAATACATGAACAATATGCATTACCTTCTCCAGATACTCTCAATTTCCAGCCATTTGCTAATGATACATGCTGTTTACTTTCAGTCATATTAACAAATCTCTCTTTACTTTTAGTTATACACTGAGATGCTCCACTGTCTATTATCCAGATATCATGGCTTACAGTTTTATTTGTACTTGATATAGCTGCACTAACATCATTATAAGCTCTCTGCATATTACTAGCATTCTGCTTTTTACCCTTTTTACAGAATCTGGCTATATGACCTTTAGCCCCACAAGAATAACATTTCCTAACAATATAGGCAGTTGAAGACATTTTTTCTTCCTGTGGTGATTTCTCTCTCAGCTGTTTTCTATCTTGCCTTCTTCTAGACTCTTCTAACAGTCTTCCTATTATGCCAGTCAATGTCAGTTCATCTCTGGTCAAAACTTCCAGTGAAGACACATAATCATCATAAGAGTCATCCAAAGAAGAAAGAATAATATAAACTTGATGCAACTCTGAAAAAATCAGTTCTTTTTCATGTAGCTCTTGTAATGTTCTCTTCATAAACTCCAAATGAGCTAACATGTCACCGCCTTTTAACAAACGGGCTCTGAACAGCTTACGTGTAAGGTGTATGTGCGCACCAACACTATCTCGAACATAAAGTCTCTTTAAGGTACTCCAACACTTGGCAGCAGAATCTTCACCATGAATATGGACCAGTTGCTGATCACTCAGTGTCAGTCCAATAATACTAAGAGCCTTTTCATTATCCCGGTTAAAGGCAGCTATTTTCTTCTTATCTTCATCATTTGTTGGATCCCAAGCTGTTATATCAGGTGGATTATTAACCACAGTCCATAATCCTTCTTTACGCAAAAGTAAGCTGCACTTCATAGACCAGGAAACATAGTTAGTTCCATCTAACCTGGTTATCAGGGATAAGCTAGTTGACTGTTCTTGTGCCATTGTTAATTTAACAGTAAACCACAAGTTAGCTGTCTGAGTATGAAACTGAATATTCACACTAACTCTCAATATCTCTCTGGGCCCATAACCAGTGTTAATGTATTAGCAGAGTATTCCTTGTGTTACCAAGGTTGTGCATACAGAAACGTTTTAGATTGAGATCAGTTGTGAATAAGTATTCAGCCACACACAGATACACTAACATGAGTTAAAAGTTTACTTTAAGAAATAGCATGTTCCTATAAACAGTCCAAAGTCATACACTTAATAGTCATAATGACAATCCAAGTATTATCCAGTACAAATACATTTCAGCTATAATACATAACTACAACACAGAGAGAAATGCAGAGCATACATACTCTAGGCCTTGCTCTAATGAGTAGCAGAGAACACACTCAGTAGCAGAGACCAAAGACAAACAGAGAGGGACTCCCATAGAAATAAGCTGTGAACTCTAGCTCCCTCTTGTGGCAGTCTGCAACACCTAAGCTAAACAGACTTATAGCTGTTAAAAGCTAGACATATATTGTTCTATCCAATATTAGTTATGGTCAGAGACCTAACAGAATACTTCTGCAAAATCCCAGTACTCTGGCATCAAAAGATGTAGAAATTGAAATTTATTTATGGAGTCATGCAATTGGCTATCTGTTTTTAAATGTTCACAGTCCATCAGTCATTTCTGCAAATTGGTTATGATGCTTCCTAAAAGTCTTTCCTGATGAAGTCCAACAAATTGATGATTTTCTACAAAGTTTATATTTTTGAAGTCTTCTGAATTTATTTGCCTGTCAACTTCTCTTTCGCATGGACCTTTTCGCTGTCTAAGCAGTTCAAATGCTTTCATCAATCTCACCAGTTTTTCAGCCTTTATTATGTCTGTATCACATGCTTGCAGTGCAGTTGAAAGAAGTGAGATTTCTTTCAGAATATCTATCATCAACGTCAAATCAGTTAAGAAATATTTATTTTCCATACGGGCAGCCATACCTGAGTATTTTGCATTTGCATGAAAATACTGATGTAGCACTGGATAAGCATGCCACACAGCTATGGTTGCCCTTAAACTACAGGCAGCCCATCTTGGCCCAAAAACTCTACTAATCTTTATGATGTTAATGTCCAGTTCTTTGGATATTTTGTCAAGTTCAATTCGGTTCTTATTGGATTGCTGAAAAATGGAACATATCTTATCAATAACTTTTTAAATGATTTACTTGCTTTATTTCCTTTATGGCATCATCTAAAACAAGTTGGAGGCAATGGTTCAAGCAGTGCCATATTATATTTGGAAACTCTTTTGCTCATTCCAGATTTTCTCCCAAGCATAACGCTGACACCATCAGAGCAGAACGCTATTAATTTTTTTTGCAGGTAGTCCTGGGTAAACCCAACCTTGTGTACACTTTCCAGAATAGCAGAACATATTGTCTCTGCATCTTGTTTCTTCAATTCAACAAGCTCGACAAAAAGTGTTAGTGGGTCCTCTGAGTCCTTAACTTTCATGAAAACTATCAAAACTGGTATGCAGGATACTGTTGAGGCTTCGTCAATGATCAGGCATATTTTCATATTCTGTTTAATGATGCTGGTAAACATTTGGGTTCTAATTTCGCTTGCAATGCACTCAACTATTTTCACAACTGTTGGCCTTGAATGCAATCCTACTCCCAGATCTACTCTAGTCATAGTTTGTAATTCTATCAATTCCGCTATGCTTGAAATTGGTTTGCATGCTTTTGCCAGGCTGTAAACAGTTCTGAACATGTTAGTAGTGGTGTCATATTAGCTATCAGAAACCTTGTCCATTGCTTTTTCTATGGCTTCCTCCTCTGCTTGTTTTACGTTGTCTTTGCAAATGGCATGCAATTTCAATGTGAAGTGTTCCCTCATTTTCTTCCTTAGAGACGCCTGCTGCACTTCCTTGTTTTCCCAGATGCCTCAATCTTGAAATGCTTCCATTCTCTGGACACATGAATACCACTCTGCAATGTGAACCCATGTTTTGCGCAGTACATGCAACCTAGTTTCTTGTTTGAAACGTCCAACCCCTCATACTTCTGTTGGAAGCTGTTGTACTGTTGCATAGACCAGCAAATCTGGTCTTCCAGCAAATCTGGAAGAATGATTTCTATTTCAGGCTTGGGTGACTTGCTGCTTTCTCTGTGTTCAAGTGGTGGAAGTGGTGGTGCTTGGGATGGTTGTGGTGCTTGGGATGGATCATCCAAGGGCGGCACTTCTGATGGTTGTTGTTGTGCCAGTTTTTGTTTCTTGGCCAAGAAACCCATCATTGTCTGTTGCCATTTTATCCTTCCTGGTAAAGGCTGCTACTGCAAAAGGGAAAAAAGGAGCTTTCTTAGCTGAGGACACACAATGTAAAAGCACACAAAAAGCTCAAAGAGCTGAAAACACAACTTTACACACACACAATGGAAAACAACACAACTGGCTCACACACTGTGCAAAAGCATCTGTACTGACTCACACACCATGCAAAAGTACACAAATGGCACCTGCAACAGATTTAACACATTTACAGAGTTGGAAGAAGGGACCTTGCAAGGTCATCTAGTCCAACCCCCTGCCTAAGCAGCATTGCAAAAGCTTTAAATGGCTATGTCTAAAAAAAATCCTTAATCTATCAGTACCGGTAGCGACGGGCGGCCGTCGCTACCGGTACACACGAACCGTGAGCATTTCACCCCTGCCTTATCATCTCTATTGCTCTTCTCTGAAGACTTTCTAGGTCTCAGCAACTTTTTTTCTATTGTGGTGACCAGAACTGCACATAGTATTCCAAGTGTGGTCTCACCAATGCAGTATTAAGCAGTACTATCACTTCTTGTGATCTTGTTGCTATCCCTTTGTTAATGCAGCCTTGGACTACATTGGCTTTTTTGGCAGCTGTAGCACACTGCCATCTCACACTTAAGCAGTGCTACACCAGGACAGCAAGATCCCTTTCAGAGGAACTACTGTTGAGCCAGGTACTGTTGTGGTCAGCCAACAGCCTGTGCAGCTGGCAGCAGAGCCAGACAGCGAGGAGGCTGGTGTTGTGGTCCGCCAGCAGGCTGTGCAGCTGGCAACAGAGTCAGACAGTGAGGAGGCTGGGGAGGAACCTGGGCCAGGCCTGGAGTTTGGAGAAGGCTCGGTGCCAAAGGCAGGGATTCAGCCAGGGCCTTCAGAACCTCCAAAGGCTGACATGAGTGAAGAAGAAGAACAGGAGGAGCTTGTTCTCAATGCACACACGCGCAGAGCTGCCAAAAGGCAGGAATGGTTCCAGAGGAGAAGGGCTACTTGGGAGTAAGGCTTGGGGATAATTGGCCACTCTCATAGCCTAATTAAGTGATGAAAATGAATAAGGAATTTGCAGGAAGCAACTTCGTTCATTTCTAGTCCTTGTCTTTTAATTCAAGTCTCTGTTTTGCTCCCTTTTGAAGTCATCAAGTTTGCCTGCCAATTGTTCCTGGGTCGTTTGTCAAAGAAGAGCAAGGTTTGTGTGGGTAATCTGCTGTTATCTGAAAGACTTTCCGTCAGAATTGTGTTCTTTTGCTTGGACTATCGCTAAGGAGACTGTTAAGGAGACTAATTAACAGCCGTTGCACAGAAAATACTGGTTTATCCTTTATTTTGAACTTAAGATGACTGTTAAGTAAGACTATTAGCAGCCGTTACTATTAAAAAGAGGTTTGTATGGATGTTGTTTATGCTGTGTTCATTTATCAGGAAGCTGGGTCAGAACAGGTACTGCCTATTCTATACCTGTACATTTGGTTTTTCCTGCCTAAGTGCAGGAACTTACTTTTATTGCCACTGAACTACATCTTGTTGGCTAGTGCCCAATGCTCAAATCTATCAAGATCCTTCTGAATCTATCTTTCAAAGTATTAGCAACTCTCCCTAGTTTAGTGACATCTACAAATTTGATGAGCGCCTTTGAATCCCCGCATCTAGATCAGGGGTGCACTTACCTTCCCTACTGGCTTACAAATGTGTGTGCGCCGCAAAGCCTTCTGCGCATGCGAAGAGTCTAAAACTCGTCCCCCAAAAAGGGACATAATGATGTCGGTGCGGGTGGGCGGGGTTTTGCGCAGTCGGCCCTACCGCCATGCGTGAACCGATTAGAGCTGGCTGCATTTCACCCCTGATCTAGATCATTTATGAAGAAGTAAAGAGCATTCAGCCCAAGACCAAACTTTGAGGTACTCCACTATATGCTTCCCTTCATGTAGATTTACTTCCATTGTGTGTGGTTGATGAGCTAATTGCGAATCCATCTGGTGGTAGTGGAATGAACTTTGATTCTCTTGTCAGCTTTATTCCCAACTTCTTCCTTAAAAAGAAAAGATGCTATAAGTTGACACTTAACATGTTACAAACAAAATAGGTAGATATTGTGCCAATAGGGCAATATTTCTTCAAAAAAATAAAGGACAAATCTGAAAAGGGGGCAGTCTAGCAGGACCACCAGATTCTGTAACGACTTTGTTCCCTTATGCCAGTGATGGCGAACCTATGGCATAGCATGCGCACGCTAACCAGCTGATTTTTGGGCTTCTTTTTGGTTGTTTTCGCTCTCCCCAGGCTTCAGGAAAGCCTCCTGAAGCCTGGGAATGCCGAAAAATGGTCCAACGGGCCAACCGGAAGTTCGGAAACAAAACGGAAGTGGAGTTGCCCTACTACTTACCTTCAGATAGTTGCAACCAACACCTGAGCCCATTTCTTCTGTAGCCGGCAAAGCTTTCCTGAAGGCCTCTGCAGCCGATAACAGAGCTCCAGATCAATCCGGAGCTCTGTTATTGGCTAGAGAGGCCTTCAGGAAAGACCTTTAGGAAAGGCCTCTGCAGCTGATAACAGAGCTCTGGATTGATCCAGAGCTCTGTTATCAGCTGCAGAGGCCTTCAGGAAAGCTTTGCCAGTTGCAGAAGAAATGGGCCGAGGTGTGCGATGCCTGGTTGCAACTATCTGAAGGTAAGTAGTAGGGCAGCTCCACTTCCGTTTCATTTCCGAACTTCCAGTTGGCCCGTTGGGCCATTTTTTGGCATCCCCAGGCTTCAGGAGCTTTTCCTGAACCCTGGGAAGAGCGAAAAACAGCCCAACGGGCCTATCGGAAGTCCGGAGGCTTCAGTGAGGCCTGTGCGCATGTGTGGGAGGAGTGCAGGGGGTTGTGCGCATGCACGGGGGCAGTGCGGGGGTTGTGCGCATGCACAGGGGGAGAGCATTGCATTATGGGTGTGGGCATGCGTGTGCACGCTATCATGCGCACGCACACCCTTTTGGCACCCGAGCCAAAAAAGGTTTGCCATCACTGCCTTATGCCATCCATCTGGTAAACTCGCAATATTCATTTTTCTTGCCATGTACATGTATATCAGATCAGATTAACAGAGTTGGAAGGGACCTTGCAGGTCATCTAGTCCAACCCCCTGCCCAAGCAGGAGACCCTTACATCTGCCTCTACCTAGGATCGAACTCACAACCACATGATTGTGAGGCAAGAGTTCAACCTCTAGGCCACAGCAGCTGGGTATCTGAACTAGACTGTTATTTCTCTGTGTCATATACTATATGTGGGTATATGCATAGTTTTGTATTTATTTATTTAATCATGTTTATGTAGTGTATATTGGAAGTGGAGACTCTGAGAGCTGTATGCAACGAAATTTCATTTTAATGTATGCCGATTAGTGTAAATTCAAAGTGACAATAAAGTTATTCTAAGTTCTAAGTCTAATCTGAAAGAGGTTCATAAGGAAAAAATAATTCTATATAACATTGCTTTATAAATAAAAAATCAAGAGCAAAATCAAGAAAAACTTTACAAAAAACATTCTAATTAAAATTATATGAACTCAAACATATATGGAAATTTATTTTAAAAAGACAATTAAATTTCCATATTTTTCACATGAATTTGGAAGACTATTTAGTGGTGCCATTCGTTTAGTAAAATTTATATGACCAAAATAAAGAACAAAATTAAATTTTTGAAAAATAAATATAAAGGACAACTTTCTTTAAAAAAGGGATATTGTCACTTTTGTTAACTGTAGTACAGGTAATGTCAAAATAGCAAAATGTGCTTCAATGGATCTCATTGTGGGGCTCATATTTGCATCTAGTATCATGCAAATTTCTAAAGGGTGGAATTTACATTATGATATTGTGGGAAGAAAAATCCAGTCTGGTTCCAAGCCAGGAGAAAGACGCTGGAAATAAAACGGAGTCTGACTACATGGAAAGAAGGTCTCTGTTTATTTGGTTTCCAGAAACTTCAGTGACAGCAGAATGTTTCTGTGGTGGCTGACAAAATGGCTGAGTGAGTGGATGGATTTTTATAGTTCTGGAGTTTGGTGATTGAGATGGTCCAAGGAGTTGGGCAATGTATTAAGTCTTGTGTCTTTTACTATTTCAATAGGTTAATTCTATTATTCCTAAAGGTCATGTCCTGTCCTTAGAATTTGGGTGGGGGAATGTAAATTCATAATCTCATCAGCTCCAGCCAATGGGAGCTGTGGCTGAAGGAGTTTTGTTTATGAATAGATTGGCCCAGTCTTTCTGAATGGATACAAAATCTAAAGGTCAGCCTCTTCAAGCTTCTTAGTTTGAAGCTGTTTTCCTATGGCAGGAAGACTGGGGCTGCTTTCTGCCTTTGTTGGTTTTTCTCTATTTCTCTTTTGGGGAAATATAATATTCTGCCTCTTTTAATATCCCCCAAAATATTTAATTCTCGGGGGGGGGGGCTTCCCACAACACACATTTTGTCACTTCCCCATTGGTTTTCCTCACAAATACTTCATTAATACATTTTTGTCCTTGCACAATTCCCTATTCGTTATTTTCCCCAGAGTAGTCCCTAAATATTTAGTCACGTATCTAACCAAGAGTTACCTTCACCACTTATCATAGTCTTTATTTCCTTGCGAATATATGTTCCAGCTGCCAAGATGGTATCTGATTTAGCCAGTTTCAGGGGTCTTCAACCTTGGCAACTTTAAGACTTGTGGACTTCAACTCCCAGAGTTCCTTCTCAGCTTTGCTGGCTGAGGAACTCTGGGAGTTGAAGTCCACAAGTCTTAAAAGTTGTCAAGGTTGGAGACCCCTGCGCGACTGAAAAGCGGAGAGAATATACCTGAGAGGATAATATTGTTAGTGCTACCAATTAAAATATATTGCTCAACATTTATGTATTTTCTTCATATAGAAAAAAAGACGGAAGCGGTAGTATAGCGTAAGTTGCAAACAAGGAATGAGAAGCCATCTATCTTGGCTTTTATTAGGGATTTATCTTTCAGTGATTTTTTTTCTTTTTTCTTTGATATTGTTCCGATTTCTAATTTATGTTTTGGAGGTGAATTTTAAGTACGACAAAGGGAATGACTAAATAAATGTTAGGACCCGAATCAAATTCTACGAGGAAGGGCAATTGCACAACGAACATCCCACCTAGAACCTTGTGCTCTTTCGCCGCGACCACAAAGGGAAGTAGTTTGTGAAGAAGGCAACAATCTCCCCACCCCGCCGCCGCCGCCGCTTCTATAGCAACCGCCCGGGCAGAAGAAAGCAGAGGAGCCGAAGCGTGGCTTTGGTCTCGGCAGCTAGTTGCTAAGGAGGCCGCGCGGGGAGAGCACCTCTGCAACTGCAGGAGAAGCAGCCTTCAGACGTGGAAGTGGGGCGTGATTCACGTGGCCTCGAGGCGGAGGCAAGAGCTCGTCTCGCGGCACACGCGCCACTGTCGTTAAGGGCCTCTGCTACTGGGGCCCTGGATGTCCACTGCTGCAGCCAGAAGGCTCATTTCCTGGTCTCTTTCTTAGCCGGGAGCATTTTTCTCACAGTTTAAACAACGGATACATAGACAGACAACTCTTCCTGACTCCTTTTCCAACAGGCTTTAAGAAAATCGAATCGGAACAGAAAGCTAAACGCAAGGAAAGGTGACAAAAGACAATGTCTCATAAGTAAGTAAAAAGCAAAATAGTACAATTTTGCAAAAAGCAATCACGCATAAGTAAGTATAAAATAAAACAGTACACTTTTGCTAAATATATAGCGCCGCTACAGGAGTGTTAACATAGGTCAGTTCTGGTCCCTGTTAGAGCTTCTACGAAGTTAATGTTGCAGGATGATTGGGCAGGAAACGATCACGGAAAATACGAATAGGTTTGGCTTCACTTAGTATCTAGATGTAAATACCTTTAAGATTGTGTTGCTTGCCTATTTATGTCACTCTTATAACTGCAATTTAATAACTAATTTGTTCCTGAGGGTTTATTGCAAACAAACATGGTAGAATGAACTCCCATTTTCCATGTTTTTATCCCATTTGCCTCTGCCTATCTGGCCTCTTCTCACATTTCATTCACTCCTTAGATTGAAAAATGTTTCAGGTGGATACTCTTATCCTTGTTTTGAAAAACAAAATACAGTTTTAGAAATTCAAAATATTCCAGTTACATTACAGGCTGAGTTCTATTTTGTTTTTTTAATGGTGAAATAATCATTTTGGGACAGTTTTTAATAATAGAAAGCTGTATGATATTTTTCTTTTCAATAAATAATGGTGCAGTTTATGAAATCTAACTAGGCTCCTAGCCAGTATGGTTTATAACTCATATTTTATTGGGAACATACAAAAGGTTTTAAGAGATTTTTACCCTCTATTTTAATGAGGCATATATCATGATCCTTTATGATCATAATTCTCTGCAGTATTTTTTTCACAGGAACAAAACAATATAGAATGTGATTGCAATCTGCATGTATTGTGAATGTGTAAGACACACATTTATTTTTCTTGTATGAATTACTTTTTAAATAAATTTTAGTTTTACATGATTTGTAAGGAAAAGGTTCCTATGCTCCAGAAAATGATCTCTGAATTTTAGTTCAGTATTGTCCAACTTTCATTCATGCACACTAGTTCCATGCAGGATAGCCATAAATAGGATAGCCATAAATAGGATAACCATAAAATGTAAGAAATTTCTGTTGGAGCTGTGATGGCCAAGGCTAATAAATTGGCCCTTAATGATTTAAGGTGTTAGGAAGTATAGAAATAATCTCACTTTCATATGGTTTGGTCCCAGATCAAATTGAAATTGCCTAGACTGACTTGCAACAAAGGATCTTGTTGGCTGAAAAAAATGGTATAAGCAGTTAGAAAGGCTCTACACAACCTAAAACCATCCCTATCCATAGGACCGGATGGACTATGTGCTTACTAATTAAAAAAACTTTCCACTGTCCTATCAGAACCTCTAAGCATTATTTTTGACATATCTTTCAGAACCAGCACCCTACCCAACCTATGGTCACTAGCCACAGTAATCCCTGTCTTCAAAAAGGGAGACCCCAGCCTAGTTGAAAATTATAGACCAATCTCTTTATGTTGCACCACCTGCAGAGTCATGGAATCAATCATCAACCAATCCATTACCCACCACTTAGAGACAAACAACCTACTCTCTCACAAACAATTTGGTTTCAGAAAAAAATTATCCTGCAATCTACAACTTCTACATTGTAAAAACATATGGACTACAAAACTCGACCAGGCAAAGCATTAGACGCAATCTACATAGACTTTTGTAAAGCCTTTGACTCCATAGTACACGACAAACTACTAAAACTAAAATCTTATGGCATCTCTGGCCCCCTACACAAATGGATAACTGCATTCCTGTCAAACAGACAACAAGTGGTCAAAATAGGAACAGATCTATCAAACCCTGTACCTGTCAACAGCGGTGTTCCCCAAGGCAGCGTTTTAGGACCTACTCTCTTCATTCTTTACATAAATGACATTTGTGATAATATACACAGTAACTGCGTCCTCTTCGCAGATGATGTAAAACTATTCAACACCACCGACAATACTACAACCCTTCAAAAAGACCTTGACTATGTATCTGAATGGTCAAACAAGTGACAGCTACCAATCTCAGTCAACAAATGCTCAGTTTTACACATTGGCAAAAATAATCAAAATACAAACTTGAAGATCATGATCTTGATGATGATCCTCACACAGTAAAGGACCTTGGAGTACTCCTCTCTAACGATCTAAGTGCCAGAGCCCACTGCAATAACATAGCCAAGAAGGCATTAAGAGTGGTTAACCTAATCTTGCGTAGCTTCTTCTCTGGTAACATTGTACTCTTAATCAGAGCACACAAAAACATTTGCTAGACCGATTCTTGAATACAGCTTATCTGTCTGGAACCCACACTACATATCAGACATTAACACAATTGAGAATGTCCAGAGATATTTCACAAGAAGAGTATTACATTCCTCTGTTCACAACAGAATACCATATGAAACCAGACTTGAAATTTTAGGACTTGAAAAATTAGAACTATGCCGCCTTCAATCTAAGTGTAGCTCACAAAATTATCCGCCACAACGTCCTACCTGTTAACGACTACTTCAGCTTCAACCACAATAATAATACACGAGCTCACAACAGATACAAACTTAATGTAAACCGCTCCAAACTTGTTTGCAAACAATTCGACTTCAGCAACAGAGTGGTCAATGCCTGGAACACTTTACCTGACTCAATAGTTTCTTCCCCAAACCCCAAAAACTTTAACCTTAGATTATCTACCATTGACCTCACCTCATTCCTAAGAGGTCGGTAAGGGGTGTGCATAAGCACACATTCGTGCCTACCGTTCCTGTCCTAATGTACCCATATATTCATACCTCTTATACTCTTACTCATGCTTGTACTAATATATATATATATATATATATATATGTGTGTGTGTGTGTGTGTGTGTGTGTGTGTGTGTGTGTGTGTGTGTGTGTGTGTGTGTGTGTATATATGTATATATGTGTATATATGTGTATATGTGTATATATGTATGTATGTATGTATGTATGTGTGTGTGTGTGTGTGTATATATATATATATATATGTATATATATATATATATATATATATATATATATATATATATATATATATATATATATATATATACACACACACACACACAATCATAATTGTACTGTTTATACTTTGCTTTAATCATATATGCTTGACAAATAAAACAAACAAACAGTGGTGGGATTCAAATAATTTAATAACTGGTTCTCTGCCCTAATGATCGGCGTGGCTGGGTGGGCATGTGACCGGGTGGGCATGGCCAACTTGATGTCACTCACCGCAAGGGGTGCCTCACCTTGCCCGGCCACGCCAGGCCACGATTTGTCCCTCCCCTCTCAGCCACTCCTTGTCACACCCGGCCTCGCCTCGCCTCCCGGCCGCTTGCCTCAAAGGCCTCAATGTATCTATAGTTCTGTAAAAATGTTCACCTTTTTTGACTTTATTATCTGCATCTACATACCATAGATCAGGGCTGTCAAATTCTCGGCCCATGGGCCGGATGCATCACACGCTGGCCATGCCCACACCAGGTTTAGCGAAGGGGGGGAAGTCCTGATACATCACTTGATGCTGCCGTGACGACGTGAGTTTGACACCCCTGCTATAGATGTACTTTCATGGACCACTGAAAGGAGGAAATGGATCACATGCTTTTCCCAAGAGTGTGATAGGCAGGTCACAACACAGGCTTTTGAGGGGCTGCCACAAAGAAGGGGGGGCAATGTATTTTCCAAAGCGGCAGAAGGCAAAACAAGAAGCAATGGATGGAAACTGAACGAAGAGAGAAGCAACCTAAAAACCTCAAAGCAGAGCTACTTAATACAAAGCAGAGCTACTTAACACATTCTTTGCATCAGTCTTCACACGAAAAGAAACTGCAGCTCAACTAATCAGTAACACAACTGCAAAAAACAGATTTGCAACAAACTTCAATATAAGCAAAAATACAGTAAGAGAACACCTGTCTGAACTTAATGAATATAAATCACCAGGACCAGACGGACTACATCCCAGAATCCTAAAGGAACTTGCAGATGTCATTTCAGAACCACTGCAACACATCTTCCAAAAATCCTGGAATACAGGGGAACTACCTGAAGACTGGAAACGAGCTGACGTCCCCATCTACAAAAAAGGTATAAAAACAGACCCAGGTAACTACAGACCAATCAGCTTAACATCGATACCTGGGAAAATACTGGAAAAAATAATTAAAAACAAATCTGCCACCACTTAGAAACAAAAAAAGTAATAACCAGCAGCCAACACAGGTTTGTTAAGAACAAATCATGCCAAACCAATCTCATTTCATTCTTCAACACTGTGACCAAATTAATAGACCAGCGAAATACAGTGGATATAATATATTTGGATTTTAGCAAAGCATTTGACAAAGTAGACCACAAACTACTTCTTCGTAAGCTAGAAAAAAGTGGGATAGACAGCTACACAACCAGATGGATCAACAACTGGCTGACTAACCGCACCCAACAAGTAGTCCTCAACAGGTCTAAGTCCACATGGAGAGAAGTAAGCAGTGGGGTACCACAACGTTCCGTCCTAGGCCCAGTGCTCTTTAACATCTTCATAAACGACCTAGATTAGGGAATAGAAGGGGAACTAACCAAATTCGCAGACGATACCAAGCTGGCTGGAGTAGCTAATACCCCAGAGGACAGGCTCAGGATCCAGATGGATCTCGACAGACTTAAACATTGGGCCCAATCAAACAAAATGAAATTCAATGCAGAGAAAAGTAAAATCCTACACCTAGGTAAGAAAAACCAAAGATATATAAACTGGGTGAAACCACACTCAATAGCAGCAACTGCGAGAGGGATCTAGGAGTCTTGGTGGACAACCAACTAGATATGAGCCAGCAATGTGCAGTGGCAGCCAAAAAAGCCAATGCAATCCTGAGTTGCATTAACAGAGGGATACAATCTAGAACTAGGAAGGTACTAATACCACTCTATAAAGCCTTAGTTAGACCACAACTAGAGTACTGCATCCAGTTCTGGTCACCACACTATAAAAAAGACATTGAAGCTCTAGAGAAAGTGCAAAGGAGAGCAATAAAGATGATAAGGGGACTGGAAACTAAAACATATGAAGAGTGGTTGCAGGAACTGAGCTTAGCCAGTCTGGTGAAGAGAAGGACCAGGGGTGACATGATAACAGTGTTCCAATACTTGAGGGGCTCCCACAGAGAGGAGGGGATTCGGATGTTTTCCAAAGCACCAGAAGGCCAGACAAGGAATAATGGATGGAAACTGACCAAAGAGAGATTCAACCTGGAAATAAGGAGAAACTTTCTGATGGTGAGAGCGATCAACCAGTGGAACAGCTTGCCTGCGGAGGTTGTGAGAGCTCCAACACTTGAGACTTTCAAAAGGAGATTGGACTGCCATTTATCCGAAATGGTGTAGGGACTCCTGCTTGAGCGGGGGGTTGGACTAGATGACCTACAAGGTCCCTTCCAACTCTAACAATAATCTAATCTAATCTAAAACTAAGGAGAAACTTCCTGACAGTGAGAACAACTAACCAGTTGTATTTCACCAATCTTATGTTCTCTGCAAATGGGATAAATATTCTCCCTTTCTGGTAGAGTTAAGCTGACAGGCAAAAGTTCCCAGGGCAAAGATACCATTTTATAAACAATCCACAACTCAGTTTCAAAGCCATGAAGTGACCAGCAAAGAGCCTGTTGAAAGGTGAAAGGAAGGAATGGGAACAGGTTTGACACTATGAAGGAGGGAACTGAACACTTCCTCTGTTGGAGGCAATCAAGTTATAATAAATGTTAAAATAGAAGGAAGGAAGGCTAAAGATTTGGTCAAACCAGCAATAGGTTTCTTGGATATAATTCATCCGACCCTGAAGACAGAAACATATATCTTCCCTAACCAAGAGATATACAAGCATCAATCATATGTCGCACTCATTCTGAGCTTTAACTTTCTGACATTTCTGTAGTAGTGTATATATACTCTTCTTTAGATCTACCCCATCTATATGCACAGTATATAGGGATGGACAAAATGTTACCTATTATCCAGACCAAACAGTCATTTGTATGAATAACTTATTGTATACCGTATTTTTCGGAGTATAAGATGCACCTATATTTTAGAGGAGGAAAACAAGGAAAAAAGTATTCTGAACCAAAGGATGTAGTAATATATTATTTAATAAAATACCAGTGTAGCAGAATACTTTTTACAACCATGTATACTTTTTCCAACCATGTACACTTTTTACAACCATGTATACTTTTTACAAACTTCAAACTTGACAGCTTTAAGACTAGTGGACTTCAACTCCCAGAATTCCTCCTCCAGTCATGCTAAATGGGGTAATTAGAAGGCAAAAACACCCCAGTTTTTGCAAAAAAACCGGCCTGTTTTTCTGCAAAAAACAGGGCATGCAGAGGGTTTGGGAAGCCTGCAGAGCATTCCTAGGGGATGGGGGAAGGCAAAAACTCCCCAATTTTTGCAAAAATCAGCCCATTTTTCGCTCATTTTTTTTTTTGCAAAAACAGGGAATGCAGAGGGTTTGGGAAGCCTGCAGAGCATTCCTAGGGGATGGGGGAAGGCAAAAACTCCCCAATTTTTGCAAAAAATCAGCCCATTTTTCGCTCATTTTTTTGCAAAAACGGCATGCAGAGGGTTTGGGAATAGCAATAGCACTTAGACTTATATACTGCTTCATAGTGCTTTACAGCCCTCTCTAAGTGGTTTACAGAGTTCAGCATTTTGCCCCCAACAATCTGGGTCCTTATTTTACCGACCTCAGAAGGATGGAAGGCTGAGTCAACCTTGAGCCTGGTGAGATTTGAAAAGCTGAACTGCTGAACTAGCAATCAGCTGAAGTAGGTTGCAGTGCTGCTTTTAACCACTGCGCCACCTGCAGAGCACTCCTAATGGGTGGGGGAAGGCAAAAACTCCCCAATTTTTGCAAAAAACAGCCCATTTTTCGCTCATTTTTTTTGCAAAAACAGGGCATGCAGAGGGTTTGGGAAGCCCGCAGAGCACTCCTAGTGGGTGGGGGAAGGCAACCCCCCCATTTTTTGCAAAAAATGGCCCGTTTTTCACAAAAATGGGATATGGGGGCGGGGCTTCGGGAGGCCAAAAATGGCTGTATTCGGTGTATAAGATGCACCAACTTTTCCACCCTCTTTTTGGGGGCAAAAAGGTGCGTCTTATACTCCGAAAAATACAATAATTTGCTATTCACTTTTGTCCGTCTTTGTTCTTCATTTTGAGATTCACATATAAACTATCTTACATTGCAAGAACTGACTAGGTTTACACAATATGCTCAACTATAAATATTTTGTTTCATTTTGGCTCAGAATATTATATGAGCTTAATCATTGTGGTTTGGGCTCACTCAAAATTGTAGCCTAGTATCAATGGTGAGTACAACCAATACAGGGTGAAGAAATTGAAACCAGGAATTCTTATTGAACACAGCAGGATTGATTTCTCAGAAAACTCAATTCAGCTATTTTATCATTATGCAAGAGTACAGCTTTGCATCAGTTTAGTAGGTAAACTGATGCTGAAACAACGAGAGCAGGTCATGCATTTCCCTGAGTGACCAAGGAGTGCCCAGCACCAACAAGGGCCAGAAGAAGCTGCCCGCCGTGTCCTGCTGCAGTCTTTCAGACAGGGAGAGTCAGCAAGAGATGATGCGCTGGAGAATCACCCCGACTGCTTCTCTCCACTGCAGTGCTTCCCAGACACGGCTTATAGCTCCAAGCCCGAAGTGGCCGGAGGCGAGGGCTGCCTTGGGCGCCACCAGCTAGTGCAAATGTACTGTGACAAAGGCAGAATGCTCTTGCCGTGGAAAGGCAAGTACAGGGGCACTTCACTCCCGCATAGTAAGGCTCTGGTCATCGCCACCACTGCTTCATCCCCCCCTCACCGC
The DNA here is from genome assembly GCA_023053685.1 of Diadophis punctatus similis. Lineage (NCBI taxonomy): Eukaryota > Metazoa > Chordata > Lepidosauria > Squamata > Dipsadidae > Diadophis > Diadophis punctatus. The sequence goes on from JALIGW010000031.1 coordinate 850,935, forward strand.
CGCCCCTTGCCGCAACAGCACCATTACCTTGTTCCAGCCAGCGAGGGCTGTGCTACTCGTTACACCACTTCTTGTACCACCCTCTATAGTGAAGATTTCCAGCCCCACCACGAGCTGCCCAGCTGTTCCCTGGTATGCAGGTGCACCCGGGTGGGAGGAGCTGCTCCAGGATGATCAGTGGGCCAGTTCTGTGACTAGAGCTCTGGAATATGGGACCAACTTTCCCATTGACATCAGCAAGCCACCGTCAGTCTGCCTGTCTTCTTTTTCCTTCACTCAGATCGACCACAAAGCTTCTCCCAAGCTTGAGAAGAAGGAACCCAAAAGAGGTTCCTGGAGGGCTGTGTGCCCGGACCAGGCACTTTCTCTTGGGCCTTTCGCATGGAGTAGAAGACTAGAAGACTTTCAAGATCTTCAAACTAGAAGACTTCCAAGGTCCCTTCCAATTCTGTTATTGCCTGTTGATATATCTATACCAGGGGTGTCAAACTCAAGACCCAGATCCAGCTCGCGGGGTGGTTAGATCTGGCCTGCAGGCATGCCCTTGAAACAGCAAAAGACCGGCCCGCACTGCTTCTGCCAATGAAAAGGGAGCCCGGGGGGCGTGTGGCCCTCCCAAGCTCCATTTTCGCTGGCAGAGGGCTGCAGGAGGCTGTCACGGCCCAAAATGGAACCTCGATGAGTGACATCAAGCTGGCCACACACCCCGCCCTCCGAGGTCAAACACAACCCTGATGCAGCCCTCAATGAAATCGAGTTTGACACCCCTGATCTATACAAATGAACTGCTATCATTCTTAGAATGTTTTAAATCTTTAAAGCAAAAGCCTTGTCTGTTACTGAAGAGGACAGGCAAGTAATACCTCCTTCATTTTTTTACAGTCTGGTATTTTATGATGCTTCTCATCAGGGTCAGGTTGCTCTTACCTTGCTACCGGTGCGCTGCGCGCGCATTGCCACATTTTGTGCGCATACGCGCTCGCTATGTGCGCATGCCCCCTCGCGCGATTTTGCTTCCGTGCATGCACAGGCAGCAAAAAAAGCCCAAAAATCCCCCCAAAAGATGGTGCCGCACGATGGACCAGTGAGGACGGCACCCGAGCCGTTTCACAATCCGCTGGCCGCTACCGGTGCCATAGAGAAGACTGCACTAGTAGGAACCCACCCCTGCTTCTCATTCATCTCAGACCCAAACTTCTTAGATTTTTAGGCCAGGCAAATTTGGCTAATCACTGTCACCACTGAGGCAAAGATGTAGCGATCCAGAAGAAAAAACAGAAAAATATCTACCGTATTTTTCGGAGTATAAGACGCACCTTTTTACCCCCCAAAATAGGGTGAAAACTTGGGTGCGTCTTCTACACCAAATGCAGCCCTAGCCACCCAGGCACCCCCACCCTTTGGCCTCTGTCTTCCAGCAATTTACCTGTTTGCAGCAAAGACGGAAGAGCCTGTAAAGCCAAGCAAGTCAGTAGCAGTTTCCTGACCTACAGCTGATTAGGTTTGCCACACGGGAAAATGAAAGTGAAACTAGCTGCAAAGAGGCAAATAGCTGGGAGAGACACGCAGATTTTTATTTTCTGCTGGATGCAAGGGGGTAAGTGAATAACTATAAATGTCTGTAGAATGTTCAAATTATTAGACTTGTTTTTTAAAGACTGCTTTAGTATTGTTCTAGCCAGTTGTCTCCAACCTTGGCAATTTTAAGACTTGTGGACTTCAACTCCCAGAATTCCACAGCCAGCTTTGTTAGCTTTGCTGGCTGTGGAATTCTGGGAGTTGAAGTCCACAAGTCTTAAAGTTGCCAAGGTTGGAGACCTCTAGACAACTTAACAAAATAAAGAAGCTTTTTAAAATAAATGCTTGCTCTGAAGAGATCCAGTGCTATTGTATCTTCTTTTAAATAATAGAGAATAATGTATACTTCCAGAAATTTTAATTAATTTTAACAGCTCTGTACAAGTATAGTCTGAAATGTAACAGTGTCCTGTTTAGTATTAGAGTTAAATCCTGACTTACCTTGGAGTAGATCTATTTAAATAATTGGGAGGAGTTAGTGTGACTACATTTAAGAAAACATTTCTGGCATAATGTACATTTCTCCAATTCTTTGCTATTTCTATGGGTCAGGCACACATGCACAGAAATACACAGCAAACAGTGTATATCATCTGTGCTGTTTGCTGTTTGCTGTTTGGCAAATTGCTTGGAGGCAGAGGCCTTTTTTCCTTGTTTTCCTCCCCCAAAACTAAGGTGCGTCTTATACTCTGGTGCGTCTTATACTCCGAAAAATACAGTATTTAATTCTGCCAAAATAAAAATGAGAAATTCTGAAAAAAAAAACTTGAAATATTTTTCCTTTTGGTTTGAGCAAATGCTTTCAAAGCAAGCTCCTACTTTTGCAAAAAGAGTCATAAAACATGTTTTGAATAAAAGGATCTGTAGCATTTAAAGTGCATGTATTTATGTATTTATTTTAGACATATACAACATTCAAAATCCTGTCAATAGCAGCTGATGTTCATCACAGTAGATCCCATTTTCTGTCTTCTTGAAGTGGATGAAATGCTACTGCATAACACTTTATCAGGAGGTTGTAACCACTGGAGATGGCAGTGAGTGGCAGAAGTCAACTGAGTTGTTCACCAATCAGACAACTCAGAAATTTATAACAGATCCTGGAGCTGAGGGCAGTAGAAAATGATATATCTAGGTATGAGAATGAACAAGCAGAAGGAGCTATAGAAAAAAGTTGGTCAAGGAAAAACTGGAAAATATAGTAAATGATTCAAGGCAAGCACAGAGTTGACTGAACTCTCCCCCAAGAGCCATAGAAATAAGAGCCAGAGGAAGGGACTTGACAAGAAACATTGGAAATAAGTTTGGTCTCTTGCCTGCATCTGACTGTGCTACTTATGGCAAAAAGCACAAGGGAGGGTTATCAGAAAAATTGCTGAAAGTTTATGCACTAATCCTCCTAGAAATGCCATCATTGCTAATTTACTTGAGAACTGATACAATCCTTTTTTATTGTGTTATTTACCGTATTTTTCGGCGTGTAGGACGCACCGGAGTATAAGACGCACCTAGATTTTAGAGGAGGAAAACAAGGAAAAAAGTATTCTGAACCAAATGGTGTAGTAATATATTATTTAATAAAATACCAGTGTAGCAGAATACTTTTTACAACCATGTACACTTTTTACAATCATGTACACTTTTTACAGACTTCAAACTTGACAGCTTTAAGACTTGTGGACTTCAACTCCCAGAATTCCTCCTCCAGTCATGCTAGCTCAGGAATGGGAGTTGAAGTCCACAAGTCTTAAAGCTGTCAAGTTTGAAGTTTGTAAAAAGTGTACATGGTTGTAAAAAGTCTTGCCAAGTTTGAAGACCCTTGCACCCCTAACCCAGGGCTCTTCAAACTTGACAGCTTTAAGACTTGTGGACTTCAACTCCAATTCCTGAGCTAGCATGACTGGAGGAGGAATTCTGGGAGTTGAAGTTCACAAGTTTGAAGACCCTTGCACCCCCTTGGCAAGTTTAAGACTTGTGGACTTCAACTCCCAGAATTCTTCCTCCAGTCATTCCTGAGCTAGCATGACTGGAGGAGGAATTCTGGGAGTTGAAGTCCACTAGTCTTAAACTTGCCAAGTTTGAAGACCCTTGCACCGCTAACCCAGGGCTCTTCAAACTTGGAAGTTTCTCTTCATACCTGTCAGGCTGCTCGCTTCAGGAAGCAGCAGCGGTGGCTCCGGTGGCGGTGAGTATCGGCGTCGCGTCCTGCAGCGGGGCGGGGGCTGCAAAGGGGACGGCTGCGGCGGCATGTCCTGCACCGGGGGCTGCAACAGCGGCGGCTTGCTTCAGGCAGCGGCGACTCACTTTCAGCGGCGGCGGCAACCAGCAACAACGGCAGCGGGGGGGTTTCAGGCGGCGGCGGCTCGCTTCAGGCAGCGGCGACTCACTTTCAGCGGCGGCGGCAACCAGCAACAACGGCAGCGGGGGGGGTTTCAGGCGGCGGCGGCTCGCTTCAGGCAGCGGCGACTCGCTTTCGGTGGCGGCGGCAGCCAGTAACGGGGGCAGGCTTCAGAGGCGGCGTGGGGGTTGGGCGGTGGTGGTGGTGGCGGCTCGCTTTGGGCAGTGGTGGTGGCCAGCAAGGGCAGCAGCGGCTCTTCAGGCGGCAGGCTTCAGACAGCAACGGCAGCAGGGGGATTTTGGGCAGTAGCAGCGGCGGCGGTGGCTCTCTTCGGGTGGCGATGGCGGCCAGCAACGGAATGCCGCCAATCAGCTGTTTGTCGCCCGCCATTGCCGCTGTTGGTGCAATTGCTGCCATTACTACTATTGCACCAACTCCCTCTCCCATGTATGTCTGATGCAACATTCGGAGTATAGGACGCACCCAGTTTTTGACCCTCTTTTTTCGGGTAAAAAGGTGTGTCCTATACTCCGAAAAATACGGTATATTTGTATGCTATACACTGTTATCAATAAGGAGGTGGCAATATAGGTAGTCCTCAACCTATTAGCACAATTGAGCCCAAAATTTCTGTTGCTAAGTGAGACAGTTAAGTGCATTTTGCCTCATTTTATGACCTTTCTTGCCATAGTTGTTAAGTGAACCATGTGACGGCTGTTAAATTAGTAACACAGTTGTTAAATGAATCTGGCTTCCCTATTGATTTTGCTTGTCAGAAAGTTGCAGAAAGGGATCACATGACCCCGGGACACTGCAACTGTCAGAAATATGAACCAGTTGCCAATCATCAATTTTAATCACAGGAGCATGGGGATGCTACAACAGTCGTAAGTGTGAAAAATAATCACCTTTTTTCAATGACGTAACTTCAAACTGTAACTAAACAAGTAATTGTACGTCGAGGGCTACCTGATCCCATACTGATCAATATTCCTACACAACAGTTGTTGTAGATATTAAACAAAAGGGGCAAGAGCATCAATCCCTCAGGCATCCCACAAATAAGAGGTTGTATCTCTCCTCTTCTATCAACATTGAGTGGAACTTACTGCAAAGAAAGAATCACTGCAACATGGTGCCAATTCCTACAACCAGTCCAGATAAATAACCATATTTTGAAAACTGCTGGGAGTTCAAGATTCACTAAAACCAGTACACCATCCCCATCCTGGCTCTGCCAGACGTCTTTGACAAACAGAATAATACTTCAAAAAACACAATAATCCATACAGTTCTTAATCCTGAAAGAGATTAAAATGGGTTCAGATAATCGCTTTCCTCCAGGATCCCCTGGAGTTGTTCACCACTTTCTTAATTCTTTTTAAAAAAAATGCTGGAGGCTGGACCATAATTGTCTAGAATCATTGGGTCCAGTGACTTCTTGAAGATGAGGTGTACGACTGTCTCCTTTGAAGCCGAGGTGGCGCAGTGGTTAAAATGCAGCACTGCAGTTCAGCAGTTCAGCTGTTCAAATCTCACCAGCTCAAGGTTGACTCAGCCTTCCATCCTTCCGAGGTGGGTAAAATGAGGACCCAGATTGTTGGGGGCAATATGCTGAACTCTGTAAACCACTTAGAGAGGGCTGTAAAGAACTATGAAGCGGTATATAAGTCTAAGTGCTATTGCTATTGCTAAATGGAACTATCCCCTCTGTAAAAGAATTAATTAAAAGCCAGTATCAGATTTAATAACCATAGTTCCACAAATCATGACTTCATGAAGTGTAGAATTTTATATAATCTGCTAAGTACATTTAATTGAATTCAACTGTATTAGAATGGGATTTACTTCAAACTGACATCTATAAGATTTTGTTGTCAATTGTATATTGTTTAATGCTTCCTTTAAGAACTAACATGTTTTTCCTCTTCCTGTTAGCACTTACAATAAAATATGGGCAGAAGCCCAAGAATCTCTCAACTGCTTGTTGCAAAAGGAGATTGAAGAGAAGTCCCCAAAGCCACTGAAAGACCGCCTGTTAATTTTTCAGATGCTTGCTACTTTCTACATCAAATATGTGCAGATATTTCACAACTTAGAATCAGCTTATGACCAGATTGTTCACCCACAAAAACGCTTAATTATTCGTCAAGTGTTGGATGGTGTAATGGGCCGTATCTTGGAATTGAAGAATGAAATGGTAGAATTGGAATACTCAGAATACCATTACTTTGATGACATTTTACAGGATCTTAAATTATCCCCTGTAAGTATACTTCAGAAATGCATATTTTCATGCGTACACCCAGTCCAAGATAGTGCAGCTTTTTATTTTATTTTTTGACTGTTTTATTTTATTTATTTATTTATTTAAAGTTTATTTAAAAATCAGAGTTTTCTATCAATGTTCAATTTCACTTGAGAAGATCATATAGAAAAACACCAGAATCTCACAGTCCTATAGTTGTTGGTGCTTCCAATTATTGCATTGCAAAATTTATATGATTTTCACCTCAGAAATAGAGACCTGTTTCTGTTAAATGATAATTTCCAGAGGTTTTTTTTTTAGAAATTCAGATTATAGTATTACTCTAAATGTATATATAAGGCATGTACTCTGGTATATAGTGTAGAATATATACTCTAGTGTATAGAGTATACCAGTATATATTCTATTATATAAACAGACATATTATCATATAGAAAAATAATTATCAAAGGAGGCATTTGCTGTTTCCATCTTTTGTATCACTTATCTTTACAATAGAACAGCGGTTTTCAATCTAGGGGTCGCGACCCCTTTGGGGGTCGAACGACCATTTCACAGGGGTCGCCTAAGTTGGGCTCCCTTGAGGTCATAATTGGGGGACTCCCCTGTACAGGCGTGCGTGCTTCCTCCACAGCGGAGTGCTCTGCACACGCCCAGAGGGACTCTTGACAGCCAGCTGCACAGCCCACCTCTCCGTCGTGTTGCTGGCCGTCCTTTTCTGCGGCGGAGGAAGAGCCCAGGTGGGCTTGCAAGGCGGGGCTTGGGCAGCTCGGGATCCTCCTGCCTTCCTTCCTGCTCGTTCAGCCGCCTCTGCGGCTCCTCTCCACCCTGGAGGTGGCGCCTTTCCCTCCCCCACGCCCGGGGGGACCCTCTCCAAAACTGGCCGGGAGTGCCGTTGCGCACCTTGTAAGTGCCGGAGCCAATGTGCTGGATGAGCTCGTAACGCAGCCGCAGGTCCTGCAGCGAGACGTTCCACAAGGTGCTCATGGTCCCCTTGTCCAGCCGCCGCACGTCGGTCACTGCTGGCCCCGGCTGCACCGTCCGGCCCTGGCTTGGCGGCTGGCTGGTTCCCCGGCCCCGGCTGGCTGGCTGGTTCCCCGGCCAAGGTCGGCTCTGGGGGGCAGGCTGGCTTTGCTACAAGTGTAGGCAGGGTGGGCAGGATCCCCTCCCTGCTCGCTCCGCTTTCCTGGAGTGACTGAATGACCACAATGCGCTTATTTGTCCGGGTTGCCAGAGAGTTTGACATGCGCGGATCTCACGGTGCTGAGGGCTAGGAAAGAGGGAAGAAGAGAAAAGAAGGAAGGAAGGAAGGAAGGAAGGAAGTCCAGAGATGGAAGGAAGGAAGGAAGGAAGGAGAAAGAGAAGAAGAGGAAGAAAAGGAATGTTAGGTGGGAGGGTGGGAGGGTGGGAGGAAGGAAGCAAGGGAGGGAAAAAAGGGAAAGAAAGAGAAAGAAGAGGAAGGTTGGGAGGGAGGGAGGGAGGAAGGAAGAGAAAAAAGCCAAGGAGAGGGTAAGAGAAAAAGAAAGAAAGAAGAGGAAGGTTGGGAGGAAGGAAGGAAAAGAAAAAAGTGAGAGGGAAAGAAAGAAAGTAAGTAAGAAAGAAACTGTTGAAAGAAGAGCCTTGCAAATTAAAATTGTTGTCTTTGCAGGAGTTTTGGAAAGGGTGGGTGAGCAGGCCCCATGGGGGAGGAAGGAATATGGGGCTGTTTTAAAAAGAAAGAGCTTAAAAGAGGAAATTGGGTTTGGGGACCCTGGCAATGTTTTTTGGACCAATCATGGGTTTTTTTGCCCCCTGTTTGCCTCCTGAAACTTTGGAGTCCTAGGAGAAAGCTACTAAACAGGGATTACTTTGTTGGAAGCTTATCTGATTTCTAGTTTTTCGACACTGCAGGCCACAATTTCTCAACCTCAACAATTTGAATATACCTGGACTTCAACTCCCAAAATTCCCTAGCCAACTTTGCTTTGAATTCTGGGAGTTGAAGTCCAGGCACCTTAAAAGTTGCTGAGATTGAGAAATATTGCTGTACACTTGTTGGTTATCAAGTCTAAATACAGAAGTAGACTTGTTGTGGAAGATGATATTCCTTGTGCTCTTGCAAAGACTACCCCGAGAATTTCTGATCTGGCATAATTACATATTGTTTTTGTGATTAATCACTATGCTTTAATTATGTTCAATTTGTAACAATGAAAATACATCCTGCATATTAGATACTTACATTACAATTCATAACAGTAGCAAAATTACAGTTATGAAGTAGCAACGAAAATAATTTTATGGTTGGGGGTCACCACAATATGAGGAACTGTATTAAGGAGTTGCAGCATTAGAAAGGTTGAGAACCACTGCAATAGAACAATTGTTGGTCTGTTCTGATACAGCTGTTTTAAGCTACTTTCATTTTAAAGTAATTTTGGAGTAGATGTTTGTTTAGCCATTTGAAATCTAAATATGATTGTATCCCCATTTGGGTGGAGGGATCACTAAAAAAGATTTTGGGAAATTAGAATGAAATAAAACTTTCATAGCTAGATGGCTGTGCAAGCATTCCATATTGTTTAAGAGCTAGACCCTCAGAATAGTTATAACATCTTCCCATTCAGCAGCTTAGAGATGAAAATTGGATTTAGATTGTGGCTTCCTGCATGAGTCAGCCCAGAGATACCTGGGACAAATCCATGATTTTCCTAGAGCCCATGAACTTCTGAATTCTCCTGCCATGCAGTCAGATGCCAAACTAACAGGCATGCCTTTGTTCACACATCAACATAGTCACAGCTGTCATCAGTTCTCCACTCTTAGTCCCTGCTTTTTAAATCATCCTGCCATGATCTTCTAACATCTCTTCCTTGTCATTGCAGTTCAGCTTTGACACTGCCTTCAATTTTTAGCCACGCTTTTTTGTTTTCCGCTTGCTTAATAATTGTCTCATCCTTTCCTTCCTAATTTTTCAGTACATCAGTGTCTGCCCTCAGTCTTCATGGATCACCAAGACTGTGACTGAACCTATACATAGAACATAGACATAGAACAGGGGTGTCAAACTCGATTTCACTAAAGGCTGCATCAGGATTTGGTTGACCTTGGGGGGTCATGACTGATTGGGTGAGCATGACCGGGGTGGGCGCAGCCAGCTCGTTTCTCACATTGGGAGGTGCCTGTGGTATCCATTGTCTCCAGCAGAGGAAAGCAAAATCAGAGTGAGCTCCAAGCCCTTGTCCACCAGAGGAGCCTCGCCATCCCTCTCAGGCCACACGGAGGACCCAGGACGGCGGTGTGGGTTGCCGGAGTCCTGGGCAGTGGAGGGCAAGCTCCCAGTCCAGCACTTGAGCTTCCAGGGCATTGGGATCCCACAGCCCAGTCCAGCCCTGCTTCCCCAAGGGAGGCGCCTGGCTGTGCTTACCTCCTCGATGATGCTGTGCTATGCTCACTTTCCTTGGCCAGGTTGTTCATGGTGTGTGCAGTAGGGCAAAGTGTGTGGGTCAAAGGGAGGCCTACTCCCTCTCCTCGCGAAGAGACCAGAGGTGGGTTCCTCCCGGTTCGGACCGGTTTGCCCAAACTGGTAGCAAACCACTGATGATGTCACGGAACCGGTTCGGTCGGTGCCAGTCCGTGGATGCCGCCATCTTTTGTGGGATTTTTTTGGGAGGGATTTTTTTGGACTTTTTTTCCCGGGTTTTTTTTTCTGCACATGCGCAGTAGCCAAGTTTCCAGCACTATGCATGCATCGCCATCTTGTTTTCGGCTTTTTTGGGGGGGGATTTTTTTTTATTTTTTCGGCACTGTGCATGTGCGCACTTGTGCCCATGAGTCATGGCCACGCGGTGCAGGAGGAAGCGAAGGTAAGTTAGAATCCACTCCTGGAAGAGACCCAGCTTTGTAATCTCAGCTATAGAATGGGAAACTACCAGGAGAGGAGGGGGCAAGGGGATGGCGAAAGTGCAGCAGGACTGCTGGTGGCCAAGTGCTAAGACGGGACTTCCCTCAGACCCTCCTGCTTCTCATAATCTTCCTCCCTCTCTCCACTCCTTCCTTCCTCCTTCCTATCTTCCTTTTTTCCTTCCCTCCTTCTCATTCCCATTGTTTGTCCTTCCTCCCTCCCTCCCCTCATTCCCATCTTACTTTTTTCCTTCCCTTCTTCTCATTCCCATCATCTGTCCTCCCTCCCTCCCCTCCTCATTCTCATCTTCCTTCCTTGTTTCCTTTCTTCCTCCACATTCCCATCTTCCTTCCTCGCTCCCTCTAGCCATCCCTCCCCTCCTTCCTTCCTCCCTCCCTTCCTCATTCCCATCTACCTTCCTCCTTCCTTCCTCCCTCCCTCCCTCTAGCCATCCCTCCCCTCCTTCCTTCCTTCCTTCTTTCCTTCTTTCTTTCCTCCCTCCCTCCCTCCTCCCTCCCTCCCTCCCTCCTTCCTTCCTTCCTTCCTTCCTTCCTTCCTTCCTTCCTTCCTTCCTTCCTTCCTTCCTTCCTTCCTTCCTTCCTTCCTGTTAGATATGGGTATGATTGATGAGGCAGGACCAACAACGTAGTGAAACAGCTCTTTATTTCAGCTCCAGTAATCATACAAGTGCCAGGACGCACTGCTGCATCTCCCTTTAACAGAGAGCTGTCCGGCAATTCAGACACAGACACTCGTTCATTTTCCCACCTGGAAAATGAACCAATGAGTGAAGTCTTATGTCAGTGTTTACTCCCATTGGATATGTAACACCCCTCCCCTCCTGGAAAGGCGTCAGCCAATCATTTTGAGTTCATGGGACATAATCACGTACGTAGGCGGGGTTTCTGTGGGTGCGGCCGGACCTGCGCAACTCATTTGACTCGGCGGCAGCGGTCTAAGCAGGCAGGTATTTGGCTGCTCCCACTTCAGCCTGTGGAACCGCCTCGATGTTTCCTCACAACGTGGCTGGTTCCGTCGGCTTGACTTCCATGGATACCCTTCGCTGGACCCCTGGCTCTTCAGAGATCCTTTGCTGGAATCCCGGTTCTTCAGATAAGTGATTGCGTGTACTCTCCCGTACACTTGAGTCTAGTATTGGTCTGTGATTATATTGGTTTTCATTGTCTGTAATTGTTAGGACTGGTTCTACTTCTGTTTGTTTTCGGTGGTTTTGGTTTAATTGTCCCCGGAGTTGGTCAGTGTGCCTTCTCCAGATCTTACCGTCCTCCAACTCTACTCAGTAAGATAGGGGACCTGTAATTTGGACTATTTTGGCTGGTACCCATGTAGCACCCCCCGTATAATTTTGGGCATAGACTAGTTGTCCCAGGCCAAAGGATCGGCATTTGCTGGTCGAGTCCACGGGTGTTTCTGTGCAGTAGTGTGGGTGCAGCCTGTCCAGGTGTGATCTTATTTTCTGGCCCATTAAAAGTTCTGCTGGACTTCTATGTGTAGTGGCACTTGGGGTGATATGTTATACTAATTGCAGTTTGTCTATTTTTGCTTGCCAATCCCCGGGCCCATTCGAGCTAGTGTTTCCTTGGTGGATCGTACCATCCTCTCAGCTTGACCATTGGCAGCTGGATGTCCAGCATGGTGGATTCCTTGCTCCGTTATTTGCCAGGAATTGGGGCCCGTTATCTGACACCAATGTCTGGCAGGCCATGTGTGGAAAAGAGTTTCCTCAGCATTTTGATAAGTGTTTCTGCCTTGGTCATAGTCATGATAGCTACCGTATATTCCGGCGTATAAGACGACTGGGCGTATAAGACGACCCCCAACATTTCCAGTTCAAATATAGAGTTTGGGATATACTTGCCGTATAACACTACCCCTCCTACTATCTTTCTTTTTCTTTCTGTCTTTCTTCCTTCCTAACATCTTTCTTTCTGTCTTTCTTCCTTCCTAACATCTTTCTTTCTTTCTTTCTTTCTTTCTGTCTGTCTGTCTGTCTGTCTGTCTGTCTGTCTGTCTGTCTGTCTTCCTTCCTTCCTTCCTTCCTTCCTTCCTTCCTTCCTTCCTTCCTTCCTTCCTTCCTACCATCTTTCTTTCTTTCCTTCTTCTTCCTTCCTTCCTTCCTTCCTTCCTTCCTTCCTTCCTTCCTTCCTTCCTTCCTTCCTTCCTTCCTTCCTTCCTTCCTTCCTTCCTTCCTTTTCACACTTTATTGCATACTTTCCTACAAGTAAGAATCCATCTGATGCCTTTGCTATGCATTTTATGACAAAGAACCAATAACAGGAACCCTTTTCTTCTACCTTGGATTTTTTTATTTCTTCACAATTGCAAGCTTTGTGATAGACAATTAGGCAACATATGTCTTTACTGTGAAAACTACTTTGCTCTCTGTAGAACAAATGAAGAAAGTTTCTGGCAACCCTCCAATATTGTCCAATAGGGAGAATGGGATATTGAGAGAATCCCTGTCTTTGTGCTGTTTAATTTGTTGCTGCTGTAGCAGCTTCCTTGCTCCAAAGTGATATTTGAGTTGGTGGTTTCCATCATAGCATTGGTAATGATTCTTTCTTTCTTTCTTTCTTTCTTTCTTTCTTTCTTTCTTTCTTTCTTTCTTTCTTTCTTTCTTTCTTTCTTTCTTTCTTTCTTTCTTTCTTTCTTTCTTTCTTTCTTTCTTTCTTTCTCCCTGCAAACCAATCCCCACCATGGCTCCTTTCTCCCTCGCCCAGCACTCTTCCAAGACGCCAAGTGCGGGGAACCGCACCAAGCGAGGTAGGTGGGTGCGTTGCTCCCCTCCCCTTGGAGGAAGAAGGAGCCTCTGTCGTTGTCTCTCGTGGGGTTCCAGCCACCCGACTGAGTCCCCGACCGCGGCACCGGCAGGGTTAACGAGCCTGGGAGGGAAGGAGAGAGCGCGCTACCGCCGCCGCTGCTACTTTCGCTGCTCCAATATTTCTTTGGTGGGCGCGCGCGGGAGGGACTGCTGAGCAGAGGCACCCGGCGAGCGGGATGAGAGGCGTGGGGATGCCAGAAGTGGCGGCGGCAGGCTCCTTCCCGCGTCTCCCACCCGCCTCTTGCCTTAAGCTGCCGGGTGCCTCTGCTCCATGGTCCCTCCCGCACACGCCCACCAAAGAAATATCGGAGCGGTGAAAGCAGCAGTGGCGGAGGTAGCGCTCTCTCTCCTTTCCTCCCATGCGCGTTAACCCTGCCGGTGCCGCGGTCAGGGACTCAGTAGGGTGGCTGGAGCCCCGTGAGAGACAGCGACAGAGGCTCCTTCCCAGCAGGAGACGCAGGTTGGCGGCGGGGCTCCGGGGCTTCTTCAGCCGCTTGGCTGGAGAACGGCGGGGATGTGGCCATGGCCGTTTTTGAGCTCCCCCCGGCTCGGAATTTTCAGTACCCGGCGTATAAGACGACACCCGACTTTTGAGAAGATTTTCAAGGGATAAAAAGTCGTCTTATACGCCGGCACATACGGTACCTCGAGCCACTTAGAATATGCATCTACAATTATGAGGAATACTTGTCCCTGAATGGGCCCTGCAAGGTCTATATGTAAACGTGACCAAGGTGCTTGAGGGGTCTCCCATTCAGTGGGTGCTGCCGGTCTGGACTCCTGACAAGTGGCAACCCATTCTTCTATCTCCTTATCCATCCCTGGCCACCATACATAACTCCTAGCTAATGCCTTCATTCTAACAATGCCAGGATGACCCACATGCAATGCTTCTAGTACAGATTCCCTTAATATTTGCGGTATCACAACTCTATCCTCCCATAACACACACCCTTTTAGTGCGGACAACTCCAGTTTGTGAGTTTTAAACTGTTTGAATTCACTTCCCATTGTTCCTTCCGGCCACCCCCTCCACATCCAGTTTAAAATTCGTGGCAAAGTTCTGTCTTTGGCTGTTTGTCTTGTGATTTTGGCCCATGAGTAGGATAGATGTGGCCAGGGCTGGATCCTCAACGAGGTCTGGAAGCGGGCACTGACTGAGGGTGTCTGCATTGTCAATGGTTTTTCCGGGCCAACGGACAAGGCAATATTTGTAAGCAGCTAAGAAAACAGTCCATCTCATCATTCTGTGAGACAGTATGTTTGGGGTTGGTCGGTCTCCTGCGATGATGCCAAGGGGCGGTTTGTGATCAGTGATTAATTTGAAGTCCCTTCTGTATAAGTACTCGTGGAACCGCTTGAGTCCTGCAACTGCAGCCAGCACTTCCTTGTCCAGCTGGCTGTAGTTCCGTTCGGCTTTTGACAATGTTTTTGAATAAAACAATAGGTGCCTCATTTCCGTTGGGCAGCCAGTGGCTGAGGACAGCTCTGATGCCAAAAGGCGAAGCGTCACAGGTTAATATGAGGGGTAAGATCTCATTGTATTGTACAAGAACACTGAAGTTAAAAGTTCTTTTATGGCTTTGAAAGCAGATGCTTCTTTACGTTCAATTTGCCTTTTTATCCAATAATAGATGGAGTGGTTCGACAACTGTTTGCCTTTTGTGGCAGAAAAGTACTGTAAAAGTTTAACAAGCCTAGGAATGTCTGAAGTTCTGTCTTATTGGTTGGAGTGGGAGCTTCCTTAATCGCTTTTATTTTTCTGTTGGTGGGGTGAATGCACGACTCATCTATCAAGTATCCCAAAAATTTGACTTGGGGTACTGCTATCTGGCATTTTTCTTTTCTAACTTTAAGTCCTACTTCCTGAAACCGACTCAGGACTATCTTTAATTGATGGATTAGTAGTTCTTTTTTGTTTGCTGCCACGAGGACATCATCAAAATACAGCACCACTCCCTCAATGCTCTGCAGGAGGCATTCCATTAAGCTTTGGAAAAGTCCCGGTGTCACGCTTACCCTGAATTTTAATCTGTGGCACCTAAAAACCCCTCTGTGTGTTACAATAGTCTTTGCTTCTGCAGTGACATCATCCACTGGCAACTGCTGATATGCTTGGACTAGATCTAGCTTGGCAAAAAATTTTCCTTTGCCCAATGAATGCAATAGGTGTTGCATAACTGGCATGGGATAGGCACTTTGTTGCAATGCCTTATTTATGGTGTATAGTCTGCACAGATGCGAATTGAGCCATCTGGTTTAATTGGTGTGACAATAGGTGTCTCCCACTTTGTGTGATCAGTTGGCTCCAAAACACCCTGTGGAATTAGTTTGTCCAATTGTTCATCTATTTTTGGCCGGAGAGCAAAAGGAACTCTTCGTGGCTTCAGCCTGACATTGGCAACTTTAGGGTCTAGATTGAAAGATATAGGGGTCCCCTTATATTTGCCTAGATTCCCATTGAAAACATTGCTGAATTCAGTTAGTATTTTCTCGCTGTCGATGTCTTGGATGATGTTGATGCCAGTCAACCCCAAACCTAGGGCATCGAACCACTGTATCCTGAGTAGGCTTGATAGATCCTTGTCCACTACAGTCAGCTGTAGGGGCCCCTCAAAGTTTTTGAATTTGATTTTGAAGAACCCACTTTCTGGCACCAGAATGCGGTTCCCTTAGTAATCATTTAAAAGTGTCCTTTGCAGTTTTAGTTGTTGCTTAGTAATTCCCGCTATTGCTTTTGTGATGGTCTTCCAGGACACAGTGGACACAGTGGACATATATGGCACAGTATCCACCTCCATGTCACATGGGATACTTTCAATTTCCACTGTGATATAAAAAAATTTTGGTTTATACATGTCAAAATGTCTCACTATAGTTTGATTGATTTCCCTTGCTTCTGATGACCGGTCTTCTCTCCGCTTTTATTTTGAAAATGGTGCCTTCCGGAAACCAGTTTGCAAGCCATGTGGCTGTGTCTGGAACACAGGTTGGCTTGCTTGACAAGCCTCAGCTATGTGTCCTTTTCACTTGCAACGTCGGCAAATAACATCTTTAAACTTACATGATGCCCTGGGGTGATTCCCCCCACACCCGGCACAGTCCGGAGGTCTGTGCCCCGCTTCCAACTTTCCAAACTTCCACTCAGACTTGACTCTATGCATTTCCTCATCCACTTCAGTGCTCTCATTTTCTGTGCCCTCTTGATATCTGATATTTCTCTTTTTTTATCCATTTTTTTTCCTCCACCACTTTTACAATTCAATAGACATATACCTTAAAATGTTACAATAAAATACACAATTTTACATTTATAATCCATCATTCAAAAGTCAATATCATATAGACATTTACATCACCGATCATCAGTCTGTTTTACTTTTTTTTATTTCCCATTGCACTCCCCTCTCTCTATCTCCATCATCTCCTCCTACATTCTTACTCCTTCAATCCTCCTCTACTCTCTTTACTCCTTCTCTTCCTCCCCTTCTACTTCCTCTTACACTGTCTTTGCCTTCCCCTAAGTACTCTTTTATATTAAACCCTTTTATGTTTGACAGGCTGATACAATCTCAAATTTAGACTCATCATATCTCTTCTAAGAATTTTTTTAAAAAATTGTTATTATTATATCATTTCTTTATATATAATACTTTATTATATGCTGCTAACTTCATATTACCTATCCCCAAAAAAAAGGAAAAAAAAGAAAGTCTAATTTTGTCATCTGGGATATTCACCAATTACTTTTTAAGTTCACCTTCCAAATTATCCGCTATTAATTTAATTTCCAATATAATTACCGTATTTTTCGGAGTATAAGACGCACCGAAGTATAAGACGCACCTTAGTTTTGGGGGAGGAAAACAAGGAAAAAAGGCCTCTGCCTCCCAGCAATTTGCCAAACAGCAAACAGCACAGATGATATACACTGTTTGCTGTGTATCTCTGTGCATGTGTGTCTGACCCATAGAAATAACAAAGAATTGGAGAAATGTACATTATGGCAGTATATTAATCCCAGAAAATTTTCTTAAATGTAATCACACTAACTCCTCCCAATTATTTAAATAGATCTACTCCAAACATGACTAAGTCAGGGATTAATTCAGCTGCCTTATTTTAATACTAATACTTAATACTAATACTTAATACTTAATACTAAAACAGGACATTTCAGATTATACTTTAAAATTGATGTGGCTTTCTGGAAGTATTCTCTGCTATTTAAAAGAAGATACAATAGGCCCAATACACTGGGCCTCTTCAGATCAAGCATTTATTTTAAAAAGCTTCTTTATTTTGTTAAGTTGTCTAGATTTACAGGGATCTCCAACCTTGGCACTTTAAGACTTGTGGACTTCAATTCCCAGAATTCCACAGCCAGCAAAGCTAACAAAGCTGGCTGTTGAATTCTGGGAGTTGAAGTCCACAAGTCTTAAAGTTGCCAAGGTTGGAGACCCCTGGCTCTAGAACAGTGGTTCCCAACCTTTCTAATGCCACGACCCCTTAATATAGTTCCTCATGTTGTGGTGACCCCCAACCA
Organism: Diadophis punctatus similis; assembly: GCA_023053685.1. Taxonomy (NCBI): domain Eukaryota; kingdom Metazoa; phylum Chordata; class Lepidosauria; order Squamata; family Dipsadidae; genus Diadophis; species Diadophis punctatus. The sequence continues at coordinate 868,391 of JALIGW010000031.1, forward strand.
TAAAATTATTTTTGTTGCTACTTCATAACTGTAATTTTGCTACTGTTATGAATCGTAATGTAAATATCTAATATGCAGGATGTATTTTCATTGTTACAAATTGAACATAATTAAAACATAGCGATTAATCACAAAAACAATATGTAATTATGCCAGATCAGAAATTCCCGGGCCAGTCTTTGCAAGAGCACAAGGAATATCATCTTCCACAACAAGTCTACTTCTGTATTTAGACTTGATAACCAACAAGTGTACAGCAATATTTCTCAATCTCAGCAACTTTTAAGGTGCCTGGACTTCAACTCCCAGAATTCAAAGCAAAGCTGGCTAGAGAATTTTGGGAGTTGAAGTCCAGGTATATTCAAGTTGTTGAGGTTGAGAAATTGTGGCCTGCAGTGTCGAAAAACTAGAAATCAGATAAGCTTCCAGCAAAGTAATCCCTGTTTAGTAGCTTTCTCCCAGGACTCCAAAGTTTCAGGAGGCAAACGGGGCAAAAAAACCCACGATTGGTCCAAAAACATTGCCAGGGTCCCCAAAGCCAATTTCCTCTTTTAAGCTCTTTCTTCTTAAAACAGCCCCATATTCCTTCCTCCCCTATGGGGCCTGCTCACCCACCCTTTCCCAAACCCCTGCAAAGACAACAGTTTTAATTTGCAAGGCTCTTCTTTCAACAGTTTCTTTCTTTCTTTCCCTCTCTCACTTTTTTCTCTTCCTTCTGTCCTTCCTCCCAACCTTCCTCTTCTTTCTTTCTTTCTTTCTTTCTTTCTTTCTTTCTTTCTTTCTTTCTTTCTTTCTTTCTCTTTCTTTCTTTCTTTCTTTCTTTCTTTCTTTCTTTTCTTTCTTTTTCTTTCTTTCCCTCTCTCACTTTTTGTCTTCCTTGCTTCCTTCCTCCCACCCTCCCACCTAACATTCTTCTTCTTCCTCTTCTTTCCTTCCTTCCTTCCTTCCTTCCTTCCTTCCTTCCTTCCTTCCTTCCTTCCTTCCTTCCTTCCTTTCATCTCTGGTCTTCCTTCCTTCCTTCTCTTTTCTCTTCTTCCCTCTCCTAGCCTCAGCACCGCAAGATCTGCGCATGCCAAACTCTCTGGCAACCTGGACAAATAAGCGCATTGTGGTTATTCAGTCACTCCAGGAAAGCGGAGCGAGCAGGGAGGGGATCCTGCCCGCCCTGCCTCCACTTGTAGCAAAGCCAGGCTGCCCCACAGAGCCGACCTTGTCCGGGGAACCAGCCAGCCAGCCCACCCCATCCGCGCCTCGCCTTTTCCAAAAGGCGCCCTCCGCGTGGGGGCAACCCTTTGGAGAAAGCTTCCAGTGCAAAAAAAAAGGCTGGCCCCAAGAGAACCGGACACGCCCCGGAGAGAGCAGCCCTGGAAACCCGGCCATAATTTCCTGCTTCTCTCCCCCACCCTCTGCACCCCTTCCCCAGTCCGATCCATACCCCACCCGGGAGATGGGGGGCTGCAAATCCCCACCACTGTGCAGCAATCCCGTCCAGGAGGACAGCTGGGTCGGGCTCGTCTGTCTGCCCTCTCACCCTCAGCTGGCGCGGAGACCCAGCGAACAAAGAGGCAAACAGGGATGGAGGGAAGAGAGAGACTGAGAGATATTAGCACAGGGCTGGCCTGATCATACGGAGCAGGGCGGCGGCGATGGACCATGCTCTGGCACCACCTCCTTCTCCAGTTCCCTCCGGCTTAGCTCCTCCTGACCCCAGTGGTGGCGCCCTCAGCATCGAGGCTGTATGATCAGGCTAGCCCTGCGCTAATATCTCTCAGTCTCTCTCTTCCCTCCTTCCCTGTTTGCCTCTTTGTTCGCTGGGTCTCCGCGCCAGCTGAGGGCGAGAGGGCATCGTGCGCTGTTAAACTTAAGTGGTCGTTGGCTGGCCGTTCCCTCCCGTGACTCCCTTTCCCTTCGACACCAGCGTGAAGAAACTGCTGCTGCGAGCAAGAGACAGGAGTGGCCACAGATGTCTTAAGCACCGCCTTGCACTCTCCAGCGCACAATCTTGCAACACCCCGCCCCTTAGCTGATGCCTTCAAAGCTCGGCCACAAGGCGTCACAAACGCCTCTCGCCGAATGGCACCTCTCCCAACCAATCGGAGGGCTCGGGCGAGTTGAGCCAACATGATCAGGCTTGTGGCAGGGGGGGGGAGCTGAGGATGCCGGGCGACCCCTGGGAAATGGTCGTTCGACCCCCAAAGGGGTCCCGACCCCCAGGTTGGGAACCGCTGCTCTAGAACAATAGTAAAGCAGTCTTTAAAAAATAAGTCTAATAATTTGAACATTCTACAGACATTCACTTACCCCCTTCCATCCAGTTCAGCAAAAAATAAAAATCTGCTGTCTCTCCCAGCTATTTGCCTCTTTGCAGTTTCACTTTCATTTTCCCAGGTGGCAAATCAGCTGTAGATCGGGAAGTGCTAGTGACTTGTTTGGCTTTACAGGCTCTTCCCTCTTTGCTGCAAACAGGTAAATTGCTGGAAGACAGAGGCCAAAGGGTGGGGGTGGCTGGCTGGCTGGGGCTACATTCGGTGTATAAGATGCACCCAAGTTTTCACCCTCTTTTTTGGGGTAAAAAGGTGCGTCTTATTCTCCGAAAAATACGGTACTGTTTCTCCTGTTTCTTAATTTTCAGCCATATTGCTTCCTCCATTTCTTTTCTCTTTATTCATTGTTTATGTTTTTTCCTTATCCTATCACAAAAAACTAAATGCCCAATTATACATTCCAGTTTCTTAGATTAATCATCAAAATTCTTCTTAGATTATTTACTTTCTATTAAATATTTAACTCTTAAAATAAAGAATTGTTTAATTTAACATTTGAACAGGCTTCGTATGTAAAAATAGAAAATAATACACAAACATAATATACCTTTTCATATACTAATCATCAAAATTCTTTCTTAATTATTCAAATAAAAATTCAACTCTTAAGGTAATACATTTTTCCCCTATTAAAATTTTCATTAAAGCAAATTTCATATATAAAAAAGATACTTAATCATAATATGTCTTTTAACATTGTTTTATCTAAAATATCAAATCTTTTAATTCATTAAACAGTGTTAATCTATATGAAAAACAAACAAAAAAGAAAACACAAATTTTTAACTCTTAATAAAGTAACAATACTAAATAAAAAGAAAAAGAAAGACATTTCCATAATATTACAATGCCATCATCCATTTCCTTTTGATTTCTCGACTATTTCATTTTTTGTATATATATTTCCTCCACCCCATCTCTTTGATTTCTTTTCTCTCTTTCTTTTAATTTTATGCCAATAGATTCTCTTTCCCCATACTTTCTTCCTTCCTCTTAACTTTCTGTATATATAATTTTCTCTAATCTTTTTTTTATTTTATATATCTCAAAATCTTTATCATCAATCTGAATATCATTGTTTTAGTATCTTTATCTCTATTATCACTGTTATCTTTATCTCTATTATCACTGTTAAACCCAGTGTAATCGTTATCAGTAACATAATCATTTATCAGCATTGCATTTTCAATATTCTTTCCCTTTTCACCATCATTTGTAATATTTTCAGTCTTCTTTTCTTCTTCTGTTATGTTATCCATTTTTTCCCTATTTGTCTTCTAAAGTCTTCAAAAAGATCCTTCAGAAACCCAGCCAATTCTTCATAGTTAATTCTCTCCATGTCTTTACAGTGTCAATTCTCAGTTCTTAAATCCAAAGCTTAGATAAATTCAATCTTTAGTCAAAGTTTAGTCTTTAGTTCAAAGCTTAACCAAATTCAATCTAACACAGAATTCATTCAAGGGTATCACCAATTCTTAATAATCATTGGTCTCCATGTCTCAAAGCTTCAAAATCACAAATCAGCAATTTTCACCATTCATCCAGCTGCTAGCAAAGATGTACTTCACAGTCTGTTATAATTTGCAAATTTTGACTTTAGTTGTTGAAAGGCCAGGTCCTTCTGTTCATTTATTATAAACATCTGTTCATATTCAATCTTATCCAAGTCAAGCCAAAACACTTTCTTTCAAACAATAGCAAATTTACAATCTACTTTGTATTTCTTCAGCTCTTAAAAAGGGTTTTCCTTATTCAAGGTCACAGCTGTCCAAACATCCAGAAAGATATTCCAGCACAAGATTAATTCTTCCAGCCACCAGATGGCACTCTCCAGTTAAATTTCCCAGCTCTTTCTTCCTGTTTTAATTTTCCTGTTTTTAATCAAATCTAATTTAAGTTTTTTCCCTTCAAGTTTATTTCCCAATTCTTACTCCTTTATCAAATCTTTAGAGCAAAGTCCAAATTCTTAATTGTTGGGCTTTAGTTACAAATCCCTTTAAATCTGGTATTCCATTGTATCCACATATGTAACAGCCGCTCCTTAATTTCCGCTCCTTTTGTCCCCGTTTAAATTAGAAAGTTCCTTTTACCGTGTTCTTTTGGCAATGTAACTCACCATCCTCTTCTTCAACTTCAACTCCTCCAGCACTTGATTTTAGATTTTCCTTTCCTTCCTTTCCCAGATGACTCCAAGCTTGCTAGTTTAAATCTTGCTGATGTGACCGCCACGGCTAGAGATGACACTTAGAGGTCGTCTTCTGGTAGAGGAGACAGAGCTGGCTCCCTGGGGGGGTCTGCAGCCCCCCCAGTCCACCGGCAGGCGCTCCTCTTCCTCACCACCACTCCAGGGTGGATCTGACCTGGTCCTCACCGAACCAGGTCCCCGGATGGCGCGGATTCGGGACTTCCCCGCGGAGCGTGGGGAAACTCCATAGCGCTGCTGCGTTGGCCACGCCTTCTTTTTCCATTTCTCTTCTCAAGGAATGGGCTTTCCTTGAGACTTTCTAATGATGGCTGCGGATTTATCAGAAGTCTCGGCTGCCCGGGCTTCTTCTAAGGCATCTTTAAACATAATGTCTCTCTTAGCTAATAATCGTTTTTGTAGGCTTAGGTCTCTCATGCCCAAAACTAGCCTATCTCGTATCATTTCTTCTAAGTTGGCAAATTTACATTCAGCTGCGATCTCTCTCAGCTTTGCAACAAAGTCATTTATAGTTTCACCCACCTACTGATCTCTGTGATAAAATTCATGCCGGCAGGCTAATGGGGATGCAGAAGGTGCATAATATTCCTTTAATATCTCATGCAGCATTTTCCATTCAATGGTCTTTACATCTGCTGGTGTTGATAGAGACTTAGCCATCTTGTAGATTTGTGGTCTGCAGTTACTTAAGAAAAGCGCCCTTTTCTTGGAATCTGATAAATCTTGATGATTGTTAGCTTCCATGAACATTCTAAATTGACCCATATATGAGGACCACTCTTCGGTTGCTGAATTGAATGGTGCTTGTGGAGCTTGTGGAGTCATCTTAGGATGGCCGATGCAGATGGCTGGGTTGCTGTGAAGATGGCCGCTGATGCCACGTGGTTGCTCCGTCCTTTGTTCTCTTCTAGACTCCCACCTTCATCGCCAGTGTTAGATGTGGATATGATTGAAGAGGCAGGACCAGCAACGTAGTGAAACAGCTCTTTATTTCAGCTCCAGTAATCATACAAGTGACAGGACGCGCTGCTTTAGCTCCTTTTAACAGAGAGCTGTCCGGCAATTCATCCACTGACACTCGTTCATTTTCCCGCCTGGAAAATGAACCAATGAGTGAAGTCTTACATTAGAGTTCACTCCCATTGGATATCTAACTCTTCCTTCCTTCCTTCCCTCCCTCCCTCCCTCCCTCCCTCCCTTCCTTCCTTCCTTCCTTCCCTGCTTCTCATGCCCATCTCCTTCCTTCCTGCTTTTTTTTGGAGTGCTTGTTTCTTTTTTTCACCTATTACTGCTTTAATGGTATGTGCTCAAGGGACTATGGACTGCACATCCCCCCCAACTTGCCATTGATTGCACCGCGCCCTGCTCCCCCAGCTCCCGCCCCCAGCCCTGTGGAAAACTGCAAGAAGCTGCCATCCCAGCTTCTCTTCTCCCATTCTTTTCCTCCCCACTGTCACAGTGCGGGGCTGTGAGGGGGGAGAACACACACACACACACACACACATACATGCGCACAAATGGGCAGAGGCTTCCCATTTTGACCCTTCCACCCTGTCGCTGCCTCTGTTGTCTACCCCCTTGTAGCCCTGTGCTTTGACATACATTTTTCCCAGGGGCTATATATTATTATATATTCTCAAACAATTACAGAATAAAAGAAATAGTAGAATAATAATAGAAAGAATAATAGAAATATTAGTCATTTAGCAATGACAAATTAGTATTAGCAATACTAATCCAAACACTGAGCCCTTTGTTTATAAGGTAGGAAGGAAGGAAGTTACTATATGCATAACCAACACAGTTTGTAAAAATATGTTTCTCTTCAACAGGATAACATTGAAATCCCTATCCCAAGGTACTTTATCAAGGAGAAAATTAAAGTATTAAAAGAGAGAGAGAGAATCCTTGCTCAGATCATGTTGGATGCTGGAATGTATGAAGATGAACCCGTAAGTATATCTATATAATAAACTGAGGGATACAGGTAATCCTCATTTAGCAACCACTTGTTCAGTGACCATTCAGACTCACAGTGATGATGAATACGTGGACTTAATGAACAATCCTCAAAGTTGCAACCATCATGTTGTCTTGGTAGTCACATGATTGGAATTTTGGTACTTTGCAACTGGCTTGAACTTACAATTGCAGCAACTTCCTTGCCAGTTTTCCTCAAGTCAATGGGGAAGCCAGTAGAGCAGGTCACAAATTGCTCCTCTGCTTTTTTTCCCAGGGAACCCCCAGGCAGCAGAGCAAGTGCAGATCCCAAAAAGCAGGCAGTTGCCTTCTTGGTCACACTTAGACCACAGTGCCCACCACTCCACAGCACCCATACTATAGGGCCCATCCCCACTCACTGATGCCATCCACCTGCATTCATACTGCAGCATCCAGCTACATTGCAGCTCCCACTCCCCACATAGCTGATTCTCACTTAACAATTGCAATGAGAACTGCTGGAATTGACTGCTAAGCAATGCAGTTATGTGACATCACACTTTATAATCTCTTTGCTTGGGCGGGGGAGCGGGAAGTCTGAATATCATAATGACTTAATTAAAGATAATCCGTCATTATGTTGATCATAATTATGGGACTAGGCAGAAATTCTTTCCTTGAATATTTGTAACACCCTTATACCATATGCATATACATAGCGATACCCCTACAAACCTTTAAATAGTATATTTTGTTCTTTAAACTTCTCAACTTTTTCTTCCATTCAATCATAAATTGGTTGGTCTTCCTGTGAACCTACTCATTCCACTTTCATGTTTATTTCCAGTGCAATCCTCATTATTTGTATATAACCAAATAATTTCAGCATACTTAGTTCATACTAATCTAAGCTTCTGTGTTCAGTAACCATACATTCTTGATCCTTTCACTTCTTTTACTACCTGCACTTCAAGTAAAACATTCTCACACCATACAACTTTTATGTTTCTCTTGACAGCTAATCATCCCATGTAAAAAGTGGGGCAGAAGCACAAGCTTATGCAGATATTTTTGTTTCTTTGAAAATAATGTATTTCTCATACCAGTCCACATACAGCCCACTATCTTTGTACATTTTAGCATTTCTTCATGCATTTTTCCATTTTTAGAAAACATTCTTCCAAGGTGTACAAATTCATCTACATGTTCTAGTTATTACCAGGGACTTGATGAAAAACAAAAAAAATCTGGTTTTGCACACATGCATATTATACATGGATTTCCCAGATGCTGTTCAGGTTTCCCTTTTGACTTTATCTCTTTGTTTTTACATTCACTAACTTTCCTTTTGTATAGGAGAACAGTACCAGTATCTTTCTGATCAGCAGGCATAGATGCAGTTTTCACACAAATATTACATGAATCACACAGCCATTTCATAACTAAACCACATTTATTTTTCCTGTTTTCATTATCCATGCGTATGTCCTTATCACAGAATTTATTGTTTCTTGGGCATCTATTGTTTCTTGGGCATCTATTGTTTCTTGGGCATTAACATTTATTAGTTTCAGTTCTATTCTCATTGTTTCACTGTCATTTCCATAAAGTCTCAAAAATACTCCTTTTATCATTTCCTCACTTATTCCAGATCATTCCATTCAGTCTGCATAGGCTCTTTGTTTAGCCTTTTTCTTTCACTTGCAAAGCAGCCTTTTATTTACATCTAAATTACTCTGCATTTCCTCTGCATCTTTCAGAATTAACTATTTCTTGTTCTCTTTAACTATATTCTTGGCAACAGTCTTTTTTTCTCCATACAAATTATTAAGGATGTGCAGCTATTTGGATCTGTAGTGGAAAAGGTGCTTCATAGGGATATGGGCACACTTTGCTAATTCTGTTTGCAGCTCCTTAAATAAGTCTTGACTTTTCATGGACTTTTCCTTAATGGAGATGAGTAGGGGATGAGTGGCTATGCTGTAATGTAGGAAGAAGTGTGTGTGTTTAAGGAAGCACCAACATGAGCAGCAAGTATGCCCAGGTGCCCTTTGAAGCATTTTCTACTTTACATCTAAATAGCTGTGCATCATTATACACTATACCAGTGATGGCGAACCTTTTTTCCCTCGTGCCGAAAGTGTGCACATGCACACTGTCACACATGCGCGAATGCCCACACCCATAATGCAATGCCCCTCCCGCAAGTCCCACCCCCTGCACATGCATGCATGACCCCCGAGCATGCACGCGTGACTCCCCCGTTTTGGCCTCACATCCCAAAACAGCGGGGGGAGGGAGGAAAAGCCTCCCATCCCCAAACAACTGAGAGGGAGGGAAAGCCTCATTTCCTCAAACGGAGCTGGGAGGGGGGAAAGCTTCCCATCCCCAAACAACTGAGAGGGAGGGAAAGCCTCTTTTCCTCAAACGACCGGTCAGGGCCCACAGAGTCGGCCTCCTCCAGGTCCCGTCGACCAAACAATGTCGGCTGGCGGGGCCGAGGGGGAGGGCCTTCTCTGTGGGAGCTCCCTCCCTGTGGAACCAGCTTCCCCCGGAGATCAGGACCATCCCCACCCTACTGGCCTTCCGGAAAGCAATAAAAACTTGGCTCTTCCAGCAGGCGGGGTGAAAGTGAGACCAACTAGATTAAATATGGGTCTCCCCCCATGATGGTAATGAGATACTCTTTTAACTTTTGTATTTTTTGTATTTTTTAATTATTGTATTTGATATTTGTTATATATTTTAATTATTGTATTTTATATTGTAATGGAATCTAACATGTTGTGAGCTGCCCAGAGTCCCCAGGGAGTTGGGCGGCATAGAAATCCATTAAATTAAATTAAATTAATTAAATTAAAAATCCTCCTTTACCCAAATGGAGCTGGGGAGGGGAAGCTTCCCATCCCCAAATGGAGCTGGGAGGGGGGAAAGCCTCCTTTCCCCAAACGGAGCTGGGAGGGGGAAAAGCCTCCTGTCCCCAAACAGAGCTGTGAGGGGGGAACTACCCTTCCCCAAACGGAACTGGGAGGGGGGAAAGCCTCCTTTCCCCAAACGGAGCTGGGGGAGAGCTTCCCGTCCCCAAACGGAGCTATGAGGGGGGGAAAGCTTCCCTTCCCCAAACAGAGCTTTTAGGGGGGGAAAGCCTCCTTTACCCAGAGATGGGAGTGGGGAAAAGCCTTGCGTGCCCAAACAGCGCTGGGGTGGAATCTCCACAGATATGGGAAGGCACAGGCCACAGAAAGTGAAGAGAAAGGATGTGCATGTCTGACCCGAAAAGACATGCGCAGTGGAGCTGAGCTGGTCAACGGCTCGTGTGCCACAGAAAGGGCTCCACATGCCACCGGTTCGCCATCACGGCATTATACAGCATCTGGAATGGGAGATCATAGTTCATAGTTACTTATGTCTTAGTTATTCTAGGTTGCATTATTGCAATACACACTACATAGGATTGTCCTTGAAGACCATCCAGAAACTACAAGTAGTCAAGAATGTAGCTGAGTCAGTAGTTTGGGGCATTCCTGGGCATGGCCATATGATACATTATTCTGTAACCTGTGCTGGCTTCCTACAGGGTTTTGAATATAATTCAAGATATTGATTATCACCTATAAAGACTTCTATCTTACAGAGTCGGATTATTTCCAGGAATGCCTTGTTCAGTGTTTTTTGTCCATCCAGCATGCTCTAATAAGGTGGGCATACTCTATTCCTCTTTAAAACAATGTAATCTTATGGGACTTTGGAGGAATGGTCTTTGCTGTGATAGCATCTGCCCTTTGGGATAATCTCCTGACATATAATTGGTCCTATGCAGGCCTTTAAAAAAGGTAGTGAAAACATGCCTTTTTTCCTCAGGCATTCAAATCAGGATGATAAATAACCTTGTCTGCACAGCACCTAATACATTTTAGTACCCAGTTGCCAAATAATTGTTATATTTGGTTTTGGTATACTTTGGTTTCGGTTTCTTTGTTCTTTGGTCCACTATATACCATCCGGAATCATGTTGTTCAAGTTGAGTCGCCATACAAGAGCTCAGTCAATGTATTCCTTCAAGGACAGAACATTGAGAATATAAAGAAGCATTCTAGACCCATTCCCCCCCCCCACAAAGTAGGAAGAGATAAATAATATATTTGGAATTATTCTGGGGTCAAAATGATACCTGTCAACAGGACTGATGTGGTGCTATTACCTGAAATAACGATTGAGTTTTCCCTTAAACTTCCTTTTTATATTGCAGAAAAAACCTGTGAAGGTCATGCTTTTAGAAGAAGCTGTTAGAGTAATTCAAATAGCTGAGCGAGCTCGACAGGGCCGACTCAGGGCTACATTCATGAAGCAAATCTTTCTTGAAGAAAAGAGAGAACGATTAGCCAGGCTTCAGGGTACAAAAGGTCCTGATGTTGAAACTGCTGCAATGTGCATTCAAAGGGTAAAACATACATACTTCCTAGAAATATGTTCCATTGAAAAGTGCTTTTTATTCAATTTCTTTTGAATATGCTATCTATGAAGAATGTTCATATCTGTTTTAATATTATTGTTCGCCTTCATTTAATTAAACAAAGAAAAGAAAAAACAAAACAAATACATATTTACTTCTCATACATATGTGTATAAAATATGATACAATGCTTTCAGGAAAGGATGATTGTATTTCTTTGTAATAATTGATACATATTTTAAGCAGTTTATTCTTAAATTGTAATGTCAGGTCTTTAATCCTCTAAGTCAATGGTCCCCAACCTTTTTGACTGCAGACTGGTGGGGGGGAGGGGACGGGTTCACGTTATCAATCTAATCCCGTGCATGCACAAATGAAGCTTCATGCGCTCACCCATCACTTGTGCAGCCCTTGTCCCAATGGGCCATGGACCAGGAATTGAGGACCCTTGCTCTAACTAATTGGAAACTTTAAGTTATCTTTTCCAAACAGTAGTATTATTAGCAATAAAAAGGGTACTGAGCATCCATTTCAATAAATGACATTTTCCTGACTATATAACAGATAAGTAGTTCAAAAGACTGTGAACTATTTACTGTGTTTTTCCCAAAATAAGATCTACCCCAAAAATAAGCCCTAGCCTGATTTTTACGTGTGCGCCTAATATAAGCCCTACTCCAAAAATAAGCCCTAGTGAAGTGGGGTGGGCATGCCAGCACAGGAGGTGGCGAGTGCACGTGGGCTGTCGGTGTCTGGCAGGCCACAGAACACAGTGAGTTGATTACCTGTCCAAGCAGCAGGCAGAGGCAGGGTGGAGGCACACAATCTGGACGTGCCGCATGGGTCGTGGGAAAGCCAAGAGTCAGTGGGCTGGAGTGGCAGGCAGCCATGGGAGGCTCATCTTCACATGGCGGCAATGGCAGCAGATGGAGGCAGGCGCGGGGGAGGCACTTGATCCGGATGCACCGTGTGAGCTGTGGCAAAGCGAAGAGTTGGTGGGCTGGAGTGGGTAGGTGGCCATGGGAGACTCATCTTTGCATCTCTCGACTTGCCTGTGGCCCATGCAGCACGGTGGGATTGCCTGCCTTCTGCCCCGTGCCTCTGCCTCCGTCTGCTGGTGGTGCTGCTGTTTGAAGATGAGCCTTCTGCGGCTGCATGGCCACTCTGGCCCTCTGACTCTCGACTTTCGCGCAGCACATCGGATTGGCTGCCTTCCCCCCCATGCTTCTGCCTCCGTCTGCTGTTTGGATAGGGAATTAGCTCATCTGCGGGGTGTGGACTGCACAGCCCCAGAGTGTGCCGACCAAGGGACCAACGGACTGCAGCTGCTGCCAGATACCATTGGTCCCTGCGCGCTTGCCACATCTTGTGCGCGCACCAGGGCAGGATGCTCAGTTGGGCTGATCACCCTGAAATTGTGTTTCCCCAAAAATAAGCCCTAGTGTTTATTTTGGAGCTCAAAAAAATAAGACCAGGTCTTATTTTGGGGGAAACACAGTACCTGTTATACCCGGGGGGGCGTTATACAATAGTTTTAATGAAGCATTATTCTCACTGCACTTGCAGTAACGCAGTGAATTACACATTCCTTTTCTACTTTTTGAATATACTCATATGCATATGCATAATTCAAGATTCAGGAAACCAAAATTGACAAATGTATAATTGTGTTGTTTTCGGAGCTGTCTTCAGAATTGAAGAACCCATAAAAATTAATAGAGTAATGTTCTGAGTTTTTTCCAAAAATATTTATGAGAATTCCACACAAAATCTAAACTCACCTAGAAATTACACTATTTTTAGAGTGTTTACTATACCTCTCAAAAAGAAACCCGTTATTACCGTGATTCCCCCAAAATAAGACCCTGTCTTATATTTTTTGACCCCTGAAATATGGCCTTGGCCTTATTACCGGGAGGGCCTTATTATTTTCGGGGTGCAGGAGGTGGGCTGGGCCGCGAGACGCGCATCTTACTGGAGTCTGGCAACTCCGGGGCATCTCTCGGCCGCTCTGTGCAGGGCTAGCAATTAACAACTTCTTCAGCGAGAAGTTTTTCTGTACTGTGCAAGGTGTTTCCCTGCAGAGACCGGCTGAGAGACGCCACGGAGCTGCCAGACTCAGGTAAGATGCACTTCTTGTGGTGGGGCGCAATTTTGGGGTGGCAGGTCGGGCGGGGGGCGGGGCACGAGACACGCATCTTACCGGAGTCTGGCAGCTCCGTGGCATCTCTCGGCCGGTCTGTGCAGGGAAACACCTTGCAGGGAAAAACTTCTCGTGAGAGCGAGCAATTAACAACTTCTCGCAGCGAGAAGTTTTTTTGTACTGTGCAAGATGTTTCCCTGCACAGACCGGCTGAGAGACACCATTGAGCTGCCAGACTCAGGTAAGATGCACGTCTTGTGGTGGGGCGCAATTTGGGGGTGGCAGGTCAAGCAAGGGGCGGGCTGGGCCACGAGACACGCATCTTACCAGAGTCTGGCAGCTCACGAGACAAGCATCTTGTGGTAGGGCGCAATTTGGGGGTGCGTTGCTGACCTTCCTCTCATTTTGCCGCAGCAAGCAGTGAGAGCAAAATGAGAGGCAGGCCAGCAACTTGCCTCGCGATCCATGGTAAGGAGTGGGTTGCGAGGCGTGTTGCTGACCTGTCGCTCATTTTGCCGCGGCAAGCAGTGGGGCACGAAATGAGAGGCAGGCCAGCGACGCCCCTCGTTACCCACTCCTTGCCATGGATCGCGAGGCGCGTCACTGGCCTGCCGCTCATTTTGTGCGGGTATCAGCCCTACCGGTAGGTACAGACTGGGCATGTGGGATGCGTGTAGCATGCCTCGCCTCCTCACCTCGTGTAAAGCTACCAGTGGAAATGGCGGGGACTGGCTGCACATGCGTTTAAGTAGTTGGGGGGGCTTATTTTTAGGGCTGGCTTATTTCAGCGCATGCTCTGAAAAGCCTGATTGGGCTTATTATGGGGACATGTCTTATTTTCAGGGAAACACTGTACTGATTCGTGGAAACAGTCAGCCAGATGTTTAAACAGAATTTGAAATTTTTATCACCTATTGAGTCCTTCCCAAGGACCTGGGATAGGCAGATGTTGATGTTTGATGGTGTTAAAGGTATCATTGCAGGATGTTCTGAGTAAAGTTGCCTTTTCCAATTGACCGATGGTAATTTTGTCAATGCCGATGGTTCAAATTGGGCTCCAATTCTTTTGGATCAAGAGGTACTGTTACTGTTGGTACTACCTTTGCTTTCTTTTGCCACATACATTCTATTTCTATTTGCAGATCTTTGTATTTTGTTATCTTCTCCAGTTCTTTCTTTTCTGTTCTGTTGTCTCTAGGTACTGCCATGTCATGTCCACTATCCAGACACTTTTATCTGTCTTATTGATAGTTGTTAAGTCTGGGATATTATGTGGCAGGTGCTTGTTATAACATTTTGAATTCTGAAATCTCAGAACACTTTAGCGTCTTCATTTTCTATTACCGTATTTTTCGGAGTATAAGACGCACCGGAGTATAAGACGCACCTTAGTTTTTGGGGAGGAAAATAGGGGAAAACAATCTGCCTACCAGGTATTCATCTGGCTAGCATCCTTAGTCTGGTCAGCTTCAGCACATTATTTTATCCCCTGGTTAGGACTTAAAAAAACCTTCTTCTGAGAGAGTAACAATGAAAGAGCATGCAAGCCAGTAAGAGCTGGGAAGATAGTTAGCACCTGGTTAGGGCTAGAAAAAAACTTATTCAGAGCAAGTAGAGCAATGAAAAAAAAACCTGCAAAGACTTAGGGCTGGAAAAACATTCTTTGGAGAGAGTAACAATGAAAGAGCCTGCAAGGTAAGAGCTGGGAAGATCTGTTAGCACCTAGTTAGGGCTGGAAAAAAAAGCTACATTCGAAGTATAAGACGCACCCAAATTTTCAGCCACTTTTAGGGAGGAAAAAGGTGCGTCTTATACTCTGAAAAATACGGTACTTTCTCTTATTTGAACAGTTCTTCAACTGGTCAGCTGCTACAAGAAGATCTCATTACGAACAATGGCATGACAAACTAGCAATAATGGTGCATTGGAAGATCTACAAGAAATACTATTTGCCTGCAAGCAAAAACTGTTCTTGCTTGCAGGCAAATGGTATTTCTTGTAGATCTTCCAACGCACCATTATTGCTAGTTTGTCATGCCATTGTTTGTAGTCAGTTGGTGTAATCTTCTTGTAACAGCTGACCAGGTGAAGAACTGTTTCTTCAGCTTCTTTGCAGAAGAATCACTTGCTGTCTGTTGCTATCTTCTCAGTTCCGGCTTTGTGTGCATTTGTTCTTATGGCCTGGTGTGCACCCAGAATTAGCCACTTTGTCTCCTCCTTCAGCTTTCCTGCTCTTAATCATTGACAGGTCTTGTTATCTATTTTCCCTGCTTTTTTAATATACATGTAATGTAATGGTTTGTGTTCCCATGCCTTCAACTGATTGCTAGTTCAGCAGTTCAGCTGTTCAAATCTCACTAGGCTCAAGGTTGACTCAGCCTTCCATCCTTCCGAGGTGGGTAAAATGAGGACCCAGATTGTTGGGGGCAATATGCTGAACTCTGTAAGCCGCTTCGAGAGAGCTGTAAAGCACTATGAAGCGGTATATAAGTCTAAGTGCTATTGCTATTGCTATTTTTTCTATTCTTCATTTAGTCTTTCTTGTAGGCCAGTTTGGTCTCTCCAGTACTCAGTAGGTCTTCTTGGGTTACTAGCTTCAGTTCATCATCTTCACTGTCCTTCAGATATTCTTCCAATGCTTTTTCTTCTTCTTCAACCATCTGATGTACTTGAAACACTCCATACCCAGCTATTTTCCTTGGTAAGTAGTCTGTCAACATTGCCTCATGGATGAAGGGCGTGATTCATTGTCATTGTTTTTCTAGTCTTCATTATTTATCCAGGACTTTTAGTTATGCTTGACTCCAGTCCACTATTTCAGCTGTGTATCTTATGACTGGAATTGCCCAAGTGTTAATTGCCTTGGAGGTATTGCCTCCACTGAGTTTGGACTTCTTCGCTCTCTTGATGTATTCACTTCTAACCTTTTTCTTGACTGCAATGTGCTTGATATTGTCACCTTGAAAGATGCTCAGGTATTTGTAGTGATTTCACCAGACTCTGGATTTCCATAGGGCATCTTGACTCCTTCAATTATAAGTTTTAGAAATGTCACATGGAATAAAAATACTTAATAAATTCATTTTATCTATAACTACAACTATTATCTAGTATATGAGTAAATCTCTGCCATTCTAAATTAGACCAAATAATATAATATAATGGCCAAATAGATTAATCAAGTGCAACAGAGCCAGAATCAAAGGGTGAAGATCAGAAATAAACCATAATGTATCATCAGCATATAATACCAATGAGAATTAATTTCTGTATTTATCATATTTAATGTATAAATAATTTCATATATTATATGTATTTGTGTTCAAATGTGGGTGAATTTATAAATAATGTACAAATAAATACATAATTAGTTCTTCAAGGGCTACCCTTGAAGAACGTTCGGAGACTGCAGCTAGTGCAGAATGCGGCGGCACGTGTGGTGATGGGTGTCCCTAGATACACCCATGTGACACCCATCCTTCGCAAACTGCACTGGCTGCCCATAGGTCTCCGAGCGCAATTCAAGGTGTTGGTGATTACCTTTAAAGCCCTACATGGCTTAAGACCAGTTTACCTCTGAGACCGCCTTCTCCAACATACTGTATTTTTCGGAGTATAAGACGCACCGAAGTATAAGACGCACCTTAGTTTTGGGGGAGGAAAGCAAGGAAAAAAGGCCTCTGCCTTCCAGCAATTTGCCAAACAGCAAACAGCACAGATGATATACACTGTTTGCTGTGTATTTCTGTGCATGTGTGCCTGACCCATAGAAATAGCAAAGAATTGGAAAAATGTACATTATGCCAGAAAGTTTTCTTAAATGTAGTCACACTAACTCTTCCCAATTATTTAAATAGATCTACTCCAAGGTAACTGAACTCTAATACTAAACAGGACACTGTTACATTTCATACTATATTTATACAGAGCTGTTAAAATTAATTAAAATTTCTGGGAGTATACATTATTCTCTATTATTTAAAAGAAGATACAATAGCACTGGGCCTCTTCAGAGCAAGCATTTATTTTAAAAAGCTTCTTTATTTTGTTAAGTTGTCTAGATTTACAGGGATCTCCAACCTTGGCAACTTTAAGACTTGTGGACTTCAACTCCCAGAATTCCACAGCCAGCAAAGCTAACAAAGCTGGCTGTTGAATTCTGGGAGTTGAAGTCCACAAGTCTTAAAGTTGCCAAGGTTGGAGACCCCTGGCTCTAGAACAATAATAAAGCAGTCTTTTAAAAATAAGTCTAATAATTTGAACATTCTACAGACATTTATAGTTATTCACTTACCCCCTTCCATCCAGTTCAGCAAAAAATAAAAATCTGCGTGTCTCTCCCAGCTATTTGCCTCTTTGTAGTTAGTTTCACTTTCATTTTCCCACGTGGCAAACCTAATCAGCTGTAGATCGGGAAACTGCTACCGTGTTTCTCTGAAAATAAGACATGTCCCGAAAATAAGCCCCACAGGGCTTTTCGGGACATGCCTTGAAATAAGCCACCCCCCGAAAATAAGCCTCCCCTTAGAGCACAGCTCGAGAATCGCAGTCGGTGAAGCTCAGAAGGGATGGGGGAGGTCCGCCGTGAGAACAGGGGAGGAGCAGCCGGTGCTCTAGGCGAGGGCGCACCCCGTGCGTAGAGGCCTTGCTGTTTAACAGGCTTCCTGGGAGTCACTCCGAAGGCGGTGGCTCCCCTTGCAGCGGTCTCTCCTCTGCCCCAGAGCTACCTCCCCAGGGAGCAGATGGGAGGCCATGAGCCGCTGGCCCAGCAACCCGATGCATGGCACCAGGCGCGTCCCTCCATGGTTGGGTCGAGCTGGGGAAGGGGGTGGGATTTCCCTGGGCTCGGTGCTGCTCAGCCATGAGAAATCGCTCAGAGGAGGCGGAGAGAGAAGGACCATGCAGACAGCACGAAGCAGGGCAGCGCAAACACTGGAACTGTTTAAGCAGGGCGAAAGGCCAAGCGGTTTCTTCCAACGCTTGTCTCTTCCAAATGTGCCCCCTCTCTCTCGGCAGAGGGGCTGTCTCCTGTCTCAGAGGCCTGTCGGGTACAGCGAGCCCACAAGTGCAGGGCTTGAGCAGCAGCCCTTCCCTGTCACTGCCCCTTCGGCTCTGCCTTCCGCCGCTGCCTCGCTTGCTCGCCGGCCTGGGCCGCCCCATCCCCCACCCGAAACCCCTAAACTCTGCCCCACAGCGAGACGCACCACTTACTGGAGTTTGACAGCTATGGGGTTTCTCTCGCGAGAAGAGTTTCTGTACTATGCAAAGTTTTTTTCCCTAAACAAACTAGCCGAGAGACCACGGAGCTGCCAAACTCCAGTAAGTGGTGCATCTCGCGGCCTGCCCCATCTGCACCCCGAAAATAAGCCACCCCCGAAAATAAGGCCAGGGGCATTTTGGGGGGGGGTCAAAAAATATAAGCCCCTGTCTTATGTTCGGGGAAACACGGTACTGACTTGCTTGGCTTTACAGACTCTTCCCTCTTTCCTGCAAGCAGGTAAATTGCTGGAAGACAGATGCCAAAGGGTAGGGGTGGCTTGGTGGGTGGGGCTGCATTCGGTGTATAAGATGCACCCAAGTTTTCACCCTCTTTTGGGGGGTAAAAAGGTACGTCTTATACTCCGAAAAATACGGTACCTCCCTAAGACCGATTAGAGCCCACAGAGTTGGTCTGCTGGTGGTCCCATCAGCCAAACAATGTCGGCTGGCGGGCCCACGAATGAGGGCCTTCTCTGTGGCAGCACAAACTCTCTGGAATACACTACCCCCCGAAATCCGCATTATTCCCACCCTGCCAGCCTTCAGAAAAGCAGTCAAAACCATGGCTTTGTCGACAGGCCTGGGGCCAATGATTTTAATACAATATCGATTATTCTTGGCCCCATGAATGATTTATTGGATGGGTTTTTAAATTGTGGTTTTTAATGTTTTTTTTTATTGAAAAGTTTTAAAGGTACAAAGTACAAACATTTTCCCCCCATTTTTCTCCCCTCCTCCCCCCTCCCCCTTCCCCCCCTTCCCCCCTCCCGGACTTCCCAGGAGAAGCACAAGGTATAAATCTAAAAAAAAAACCTAACATAAAACTTACTATAAAAGAAAAAAAAAGTTATTAGTTCAAAAATACCCATTCATCCTTAACTCTTTAACAGTCCAAAAACTTGAAAATATAGTATATCATTTCACAAATTTCTAATATTAGTAAACTATTTAAATTATTTTGATCTGATACTTTTTTTGAATATATTCAGTCCACCTACTTCATTCCAATATATATCTTTCATTTGAGTGGTCCTTTAAATATGACGAAATCTTGGCCATTTCGGCCAGATGTATCATTTTCAACGTCCATTCTTCAATTGTAGGTATATCTTCTTTCTTCCAGTATTGTGCTACCAACAATCTGGCAGCAGATATACAATTCAAAACCAGCTTTGTCTCTATAACCGAACAATCCGTTATTATCCCCAACAAAAAGAATTGTGGTGTAAATTTGATCTTTTTCTTTAAAATGTTTTGTATAATCCACCATATTTTTATCCAAAATGCCTTGATCTTTTTACAAGTCCACCATATATGAAAATATGTAGCATCCCCACATTCACATCGCCAACATTTAGAATCTAAATTTGGATACATACAAGCTAACTTTTTTGGGTCTAAATGCCATCTATAAAACATTTTATAAAAATTTTCTCTCAAATTTTGTGCCTGCGTAAATTTAACATTTCTGACCCATATCTTTTCCCATGTATCCATCATAATCGGTTCACCAATATTCTGAGCCCATTTTATCATACAATCCTTAACTAATTCTGTTTCTGAATCTAATTCCAATAAAATATTATATAATCTCTTTATATGCATTGGGCCCTTATCTTTCATTTGTACAATCAAATTGTCCTCTTTTTTTCAGAATACCAGTTTTTTGATCGTCTCTCCATCTAACTTGTAATTGTATGTATTGAAACCATGTTCTGATTATACCTTCTTCTCTTAATTTCTCAAACGATTTTAATTGAAATAAATTTCCCTCTTCAGAAAGAAGTTCTTTATATGTAATTTTATTCAACTTTTTGTTCCATGTTTATATTTTCTATCACGTGTCTGGGTACTGTCCATAAGGGTAACTTATCATTTAGTTTAGATTGGTGTTTTTTCCAGACACGCAATAAAGCATTTCTTAATATATGACTCTTAAAAGCTTTATCTACTTTTTTATCATATATTAAATAAGCATGCCACCCAAATACCAAACCATATCCCTCAATGTTTAATACACTCTCTTCCGTTAAGTCAGTCCAATCTGTAACTGCTGAGAGGGCCGCTGCTTCATAATACAATTTCAAGTTAGGCACTTTTAAACCACCTCTTTCACGTGTATCCTGCATAATCTTCTGATTTACCCTTGGCTTCTTCCCAACCCAGATAAATTTATTTATACCCTTCTGCCATTCCTTTATAACTTCATCTTTTTTAAGTATTGGTATCATTTGAAAGAGGAATAAAAACCTTGGTAAAACATTCATTTTAACAGCAGCTATCCTACCCAACAATGACAATTGTAATTTCTCCCAGCTTTCCATATCCCTCTGTATTTTTGACCACAATGGTTCATAATTATGTTGATATAATTTTGTATTTGTGGACATTCTGTCTTTCCACTTTCGCTTTCACACCCTTTCAAGCTTTCATCGCCATTTTAAGAGTTGCTTCTTTGTATCCTTCACAGTAAGAGGCATTAAGAGTTAAGTGGTGTTTACTTGCCTGGTTTATCTCTTGTCTTCTCCTGCTGCTTTTTGTAGGTTTTTCTGTTGTTTATTCAATCTTTAAAAGCAGTGCAGGACACTGCGCTGTCTTGCTCCGTTTAGAAAAAAAAACGAAGGAGTCTCTTTGTCTGGAGCTCAGCAGCTTCCCAGGGAGCCCTCCCTTTTCGTGACCCAGGAATCCTCCTAGGGCACTTTGGGGGCTCTACATGTGTCCACCGACTCTTTACCCTTCCCTTTGCCCGGGAAGGGAATTCCCAGCCGCCAGCCAGCTGATTTATAGCTTTCTGGCAGCTTTACAGATCAAAGGACTGACGCCCCTGAAAGAGAAGCGTCTTTCGGCGATTGTGGAGCCTGCTGGAAGTCGGTTTTTAATGTTTTTAAATGTTTTAATATTTACTGTTTTTAATGTTTTTTTATATTTGTTGTTGCATATGAATTTTTATTGTTGTGAGCCGCCCAGAGTCTCTGTGGAGTGGGCGGCACACAAATGCAACAAATAAACAAATAAACAAATAAATAAAAAATAAATAAATAATAAATAATAAAAAATAAAAAATAAAAAATAATAATAAAAAATAATAAAAAATAAATAAATAAATAAATAAATAAATAAATAAATAAATAAAAAATACTGTTATAGTCTCTCTTTCTTTATGTAGATATATTCAGGAAAGCTGTATGTTTTTATCTATTTTTAGTGAGATCTTTTCCAGAAGAAAACTTCGATAGCTTTTTCCACTTCTACCATTTTTCCAGACTATAAAAAAATATGTATCGAAGAATTCTTTGTAGCCCCAAGCAAGGGCATTGTAATTTTCTGTTCTTTGTAATTCATTGAATTGAATTATAAGGAACTCAAAACAATAATTCATATATTCATCAATTATAAAAATGCTGTAAGAGAAATTTGTTACTCTGAGATGTCCTCAGATCTTATTTACTATTGTATACAAATAAGTTTGAGAAAAAGAGTTGCAGTTGCAAAGTCAATTGCAAGCTAAGGGTGAAATTCTTCAGAGTAATTGGAGTCATGCCATAAACAGCTTGTAATTAATTTAAATGAGTTCAGGAAGTAGATCTCAATAGCCAATAATGGAGCCAATAATCAGTACAAAATTTCTAACACAATGTCTTCAAATGTGATTGAATATGAAAATATTTTTGAAAAATGTTTAATAATTCAAATCATTCCATTTATATTTCTATCAATCCTTTTACTATTCTCTTGTTTAATTCAGTATATTATAGTTTAAAGAAAAAGGAAATGGCGACCCCCAGGTTGAGAACCACTGCCCTAAGAATTGAATCTCCTATCACCAATATTCACCTTTTTTTCCCTAGGGAAGTCTGGAATACTTTTCTTCCTATTGCTGGGTTTGTGCCTCTTTTTTAGAAACTTATTGATGAAATGCTCTTTTGTGAGTGTCTGTATATTTTCTTCCAGGGGGAGGCTATGAAAGTGATTGTTGAGTTCCAGAGGGGCTTCATTGGAGTGGGCTAGAGTAGATAGTAGGGACTTTGGTCTTGGTTGTTTCTTATAAGAATGACATATTTCCATCGGTCTTGCTTTTTAGGCTCATTTTTTTCACAGAAGCAGTTTGTTCCCTATTGTGTTCGATTTGGGTGTATTATGTCTATAAAATTGTATGACAGGAAATAGAAATGCTATAATATGAATGGTATAAAAATAAGTCTGCAAATGTCAAAAGAATTAACTTAGGATAGCCTCCAAATTATTTTATACCATATATTGAGAAGGAAAGAGGGATTTGTCCTATTCTGTTTACATAATTTATACAATCTACTTTCAATTTCTTGTTTATTTTTTTCCCTTGTTGCAGTAAAAGAAACTCTAAGAAGGGCAATTAAATACTTTTTGATTTTACAATACAGATTTGGCGTGGACATACCCAGTGGAAGAAAACTTTGAAAATTAGAGAAGAAGAAATGGTATTTCTAGGCATGGTAAATCTTTAAATGTCTTTTTATTTGAATAATAATGAAATTTAACTCTTGATTAATATAAAATGAGTGTTGAAAAGCTATACTATGCAAGACAGTTGTTACGAGCAAATCTTTATGCAAAAAAAGACAACATGTTGATACTGGAAATGTCTGCATCTGAATCAAATAACACTGGGAACCAGAAAACAGAATGCCAGTAATGGATCTGGCAAGGTTCTTCGCCCATCTGGCTTAAAAAAAAAACCCTGACATATGAAGTGTCCTTATTTATATAATAAATTATCTCCATGTGAATTCACATAGGCTTCCTTAAAAGCCATAAATATTGGCTGACTTAACATTTTATTTCAAATGTGACCAACCACCTAGGAAAAAAGACAGTATGTTCTCGTGGTGAAGGTGCTAGACTAGAAGTAGGAAGACCCAAACTCTTGTGTATTCTTAGCTTCAGGGATTAACTTTGTGACACTGAGCCAATTGTGCTTTCTCAGCCAAAATCTACTTTACAGGGATATTATTGTGAGGGAAACTGGGAGGAGAAAGTATAATGTCGGCTACCTTAAACAAAACATAGGATATTAACCAAATAAATACACAGACAAATGTGGTAGGGCATTTATATGGAAATTAGAAAGGGTAAGAAGAAGCAACATTATCTATTTGCCTTCTGCTAAGCAGATCTTGCATCTACCAAGGCAGCCATTTTATGAAAAAGCCCATTGTTGATCAGGAATCTGATAAATTTGATGATTGCTCTTATGTTAAGATGTGAGGCTAAAGTTCAGGCCTCAGTACTCCTTTGAGGTCATGGAAAGTCCCTAAGGAAACCACAGGCATGTGATCAGAACTGCAGAAGGTGTGCGTGACTATTTTTATAATTTCTATATTTCTATACCTTATCTGTTGTGTGCCAGCTTCCTCTTATGTAACTAAGTGCAAGCAAAGAAATGTATAAATATCTGCCTCACACTGCGTTCAGCGTTCCTTCTTAGGAAGGACCCATCTTTATTCAGCTGAATAAGCACATTGGCTTATCAATACATACACCTGGACTCTATCTGGACTCTCTTTTATTGAACCACACCTATCAATCTGCATAATACCATGACATACTGTCAAAATTTTAAATTCTTCTGTTGTGAGCCTCCCAGAGTCCCTAGGGAGTTGGGCGGCATAGAAATGGAAGAAATAAATAAATAATGCCCCCTAACCCAGAAAAAAATACAGGGGGATAACGGGAGATGGATTTAAAAGGCATACTGCTTCTACTACTAAAAGGTAGCTGAAGGGAGAGCAGAAGATGGTCAACTGTACATAAATATCTTCTATCAGCATGCAGGAGTAGTTTCTGTGCATGATGTTTGATTTTTTCATCCTCAACCCTAGAAAGTGTGATGATCTTAAATAAAGGAATATAATCAGCATTGCTTTGTTAAGTCTTTGTTAGTTACCTAATGTTAAGCACTATACAACTATAAATAAAAGAGGAGTGGAGTTGTATTATATATAAGAAATAACTTACACCTCTATAGAATGCAAAAATGAAAACCTTCTTCCATACATTTTGGTTAATATAAAAGGAAAAAAGAATGATATTGCCATAGGTGTATACTACAGACCACCAAATCAGAGTAAATAGATAAAATTTTGCAAATCAGCTAGCTAGAGTGTGCAGGAAGAGCACTATGATAGTAATAGGGACTTTAACTTGGCATCAACTGGGAGACAAACTGCACCAAGTGGGAGATCAAACATGTTCCTGACAAACCTAGCGGACAACTTTATCATCCAAAAAGTAGAGGAGGGAACTAGAGGATCAGCTGTACTTCATTTAATTCTTACTAATATGGATGAAATGATAAAAGGTGTCTATGCCCAGTCTAGCACAATACCACTGAGGAAAAAAACCTAAGAATCAATGTCAAAAATAATATAAAAAGTTTCTTTTAAGTTTCTTTCAACATATAAAAAATAAAATGAAAGTCAAGGAAACAATCAGTCTACTGAAGGGAAAAGGTGGCATGGAGGTAATGGGCAGCAGAAAGGGGAACTGCTTTCTGCTGCCCGTCACCTCCATGCCACCTTTCATCATATAAAAAACAAGATAAAAGTCAAGGAAACGATCAGTCCGCTAAAGGGAGAAGGTGGCACGAGGTAATGGGCAGCAGAAATGGGAACTGCTTAATTCTTTGTATCTGTCTTTACACAAAATGAAAATATAGCCCAACCTAACAAAAATAGTACTGTGACAGATTTGTGATGACTCCCTCGGATGCTTCTCCAGATATATCTCCACATGTCAGCTCGGAGGAAGAGGAAGCAGTTCCAGGAACATCAAGAGGGGAGTTGGTCAGTGGCTCCAAGCAGCCATCTGAGAGCGATGTGGCTGAAGCACAGCTGCAGCAGGACAGCCCTGAGGCTTCAGGTGGGGAAAGCATGCAGCTGCAGCCCGTCGACAATGAAGAAGAGGAACTGCCTTCTCCACTGATCCAAGAACACGTAGGGCAGAGAAAAGGCAGGAGCAGCAAAGGTCAGGCAGATTACTCATGAGGAGGCAGCCTCACCCTTCTTGATGGGCTGCACCAGAAGTTGGCTATTTAGCACAGCAGGAGGTGATGTTGGGAACAACATGTTTGTTTTCTTGCTGTGTGTTCTTGCCTTGAACTTTGGACGGTGTCTTTTCAGCTGTTTGCCTTGCCTTGCCTCTGCCTGTGGATTTGCCTTTGCCTTGAGGACTAGTGTTGGCTTCATTTGAGTAGCTTGTGGAACTCATTGAGGTTGAACTGGTGCCATCTAGGGAATACCAATACAGGCTTGGAAGCCTTAATAAAGACGCCTTGCACCCATGGTGTGTGAGGGAAGGACAGCACAAGATTAGGAATGCAGGTCAAAATTAGGAATACAAGTCGAAATGAAAAGAAAATAGTAAGAAAATATCTAACTCCATTTCTTTCCTGCTTTTCTTAATCTGTGGTGCTGCAATGTTTCCTGGCCCTTCTGAAGAGGGTCTGGATGCAGCTTCTTTTGTGTGCAGTGGGGAGGTTGCTTGTGAAGCTGAGGAGCTGGTCTGTGTGGGTAGATTTGTAGGAAACACAGGTTTCCAGTTCTCCATTGTCTAGTCTCCTTATGTCAACGTCGCAGAATGGGAATCTTTTGTCCATTTCCTCTTCATGTGTGATTTGATCCCGGGGGGTATGTTGTTGAGTAGGTGGTGTGTTTCTTTAACTTTGGACCATTTGATGATGAGGAAGATGTCATTGATGTAACCTGATGGATGACCTCTGGCGAGCCCGGGATGGTGGTCATTCCTCCATCCTGGTGCTACTTGACCTCTCAGCGGCTTTCGATACCATTGACCATGGTATCCTTCTGCGTCGTCTCGGCGAGGTGGGAGTGGGCGGCACTGTGTTACAGTGGTTCTCTTCCTACCTCTCTGACAGGACGCAGTCGGTGTTGACAGGGGGGCAGATGTCGAGCCCTAGGCCCCTACTTTGTGGGGTGCCGCAGGGCTCGGTCCTCTCACCCATCCTGTTTAACATCTACATGAAACCACTGGGTGAGATCATCCGACGACACGGGGTGAGGTATCAGCAATATGCTGACGATACCCAGTTGTACATCTCCACCCCGTCTCAATTCAGGGAAGCAGTCGACGTAATGTGCCGCTGCCTGGACGATGTTAGGGTCTGGATGGGGAAGACCGGCTAAAACTCAACCCTGACAAGACCGAGTGGCTATGGATATTGCCTCCCAAGGATTCTGTCAATTGTCCCTCCTTGGTTCTTTGGGGGAGAGAAATTAACTCCCTCAGAACGGGTTCGCAATTTGGGTGTCCTCCTAGACCCACAGCTAAAATTGGAGCAACATCTTTCAGCTGTGGCTAGGGGGACCTTTGCACAGGTTCGCCTAGTGCACCAATTGCGACCCTTCTTGGAGAGGGAGGCGCTACTCACAGTCACCCACACCCTTATCACCTCTCAGCTGGATTACTGCAATGCGCTCTACATGGGGCTACCCTTGAAGAGTATCCGGAGACTGCAACTGGTGCAAAATGCGGCTGCGCGAGTTGTAGTGGGTGTCCCAAGATACACCCACGTAGCATCTGTTCTCCGCGCTGCATTGGCTGCCCATTAGTCTCTGGTCAATTTAAGGTGTTGGTTTTAACCTTTAAAGCCCTACATGGCTCAGGGCCAGGTTACCTTCGGGACCGCATCCTGCCGCATACCTCCCTACGACCGGTTAGGTCCCACAGAGTTGATCTCCTCCAGGTCCCATCGACCAAACAATGTCGGTTGGCGGGGCCTAGGGGGAGAGCCTTCTCTGTGGGAGCTCCCTCCCTATGGAACCAACTCCCTCCGGAGATCAGAGCCATCCCCACCCTGCTGGCCTTCCGTAAAGCAATAAAAACTTGGCTCTTCCGGCAGGCGGGGTGAAAGTGAGACCGAGTAGATTATCTCGGGGTCTCCCCCCTTGTTATGAATATTGGAGATTTGCTTTTAATTTTTATATATCTTTTAATTGTTATATGTTTTATTGTAATAGATTTGGACATGCTGTGAGCCGCCCAGAGTCCCCCGGGAGTTGGGCGGCATACAAATCTATTAAATTAAAAAATTAAATTAAATTGTCCAGAATTTTATTTAAATGGTGGATAGGGCTTTGAGTTTTTGCATAACTACTTCTGCTATTAGGCCTGATATGGGTGATCCCACGGGGTGCCTTGAACTTGCTTATAGATTTTCCCGTTGAAGTATGTGTTGAGAGGCATAGGTACAGAAGTTTCATGATGGTTTCTGTGGACATGGGGTATTATGTGGCAGTGTCATCTTTGTGGGTATGGTGTTCAGTGAGTAGATGGAGTATGATTTGTTTAGCCAGGTCAATGTGAATTGAACTGAAGAGTGCAGTGACATTGAAGGAGACCACGATTTCTTCCTTGTTGATTTTGGTGTGCTTGATGAGTTGGAGAAATTGTTCTGGGGAATTTATTGAGTAGGTTGAGTTGTTGTCTAGGTGTCTGAGTTTCCTCTGCAGGGTTTTTGCTAAAACCCTGCAGAGGAAACTCAGACTCTTAGTTAATGCAGCACCACAGCATTAAGAAAAGCAGAAGAGAAACGGCTGCTTGACATCTTTCTATGCAACGGCTATCCGAACAACTTTGTATTCAGACAAAGCACCCAAACTACAATGCACCACACAGCCAACCACCACGCAAAAACTAACCCTATCATACACAAACAGGGTGTCAGAAATGACAGCCAGAATTCTCCAATCTCAGGAATAGTAATAGTCCACAAACCCACAGCCACATTCCTCTAGGAAGTATCCAAAACCAAAGACAAGATACAGAAGGATGAAAGAAATAATGTAATTTACAAAATTAACTGTAACAATTGCAACCAATTCTATGTGGGACAAATATAACGTCGATTATAAACCAGAATACATGAACACCAGCTGGCAGTCAAATGCCAGGATCCCAAATCCCTAATCTCTACCCACACTGACACCGAACAGCATCAATTTGATTAGAATAATACTAGAATCATTGGCCATGCTATCACCCACCACGCTCATGAGTTCATTGAAGTCTGGCATTTCACAGGCAATTCCATCAACAGACACATAGACCTATAATCATAACTACTCAGAATTCAACTGTAGAGTCAACCAGCAACAGCACCGACCCTCAACCAATTCATGCAACCAGCACTTCACCTCCCAGTGACCCTCACCTGACATGACCTCCCCATCATTATTACAAGACTCTCACCTGATGTAAACCACACCTGACACAGCACAAGACCCTCACCTGATGTGACCTCCCCATCACAAGACTTACCACACAAAGCCTTTATAAGCAGAAGAACAATATCCCCTAAACTCTGCTGAAGATGTTACTTAGCCTGGTAACAAAATGTTTGGAAACCAACCCACAAGCTCGGAGAATCAACCTCCACCCTCAACTCTATAATATACATTGGAAGACTTAGATGGTATGGGAACATTGTACGTAGTAAAGAGGACTCGGTGGCAAGAACAGCCATGCATCTGGACCCTGATGGCCAGCGACTCCATAGAAAAAGTGGATGGATCACATCAAGGAGAACATGAAATATGTGGCCATCGCCTCTGATGGAGATGACTTTGCCAACAAGCGGTCCCTGCCATAACGTGGGAATAATTCTAGGAAGAAGAAGCCTCTATAGTATACATTAAAATAGTACTGACTAATTTGAATAGTTTATCAACACCTAATATCTCCCAAATGTTCTCCCAGAGCTGCATTTTTACTTCTTCATGGAAGCTACTAGAAAAGAGGGAGGTAAGTTATTCCATAAGAGAAGGCCCTGCTATAGGATCTCTGTAAATTAAACTCTCTTGGAAATGGGACCTTCAGCAGGGTCTCTCTTCCAGATTTTGCTGGATGTGCATATTATTAAATATAATCTAATCTGTTAGATAGTTTCAATATAAGAAAGTTGGGTTTTTATAAGAAATATCAGAAATTATTATTATTGATTGATTGATTGATTGTTCTGATATGCCACCCAACTCCCGAGGGACTCAGGGTGGCGTACAACATATTACAAGAACAATTATAAAATGATAATAATAGATTAAAAATACTTACAAAAATTAAAACAACCATCATTCATACATGGGGGATTGATCTCTGTTTCACCCCGCCTGCAGGAAGAGCCATGTTTTAACGGCTTTACGGAAGGCCAGTAGGGTGGGGATAGTCCGGATCTCTGGGGGAAGTTGGTTCCAGAGAGATGGAGCTCCCACAGAGAAGGTTCTCCCCCGCGGTCCCACCAATTGGCATTGCTTGGTTGATGGGACCTGGAGGAGGCCAACTCTGTGGGACCTAACCGGTTGTAGGGAGGTATGCGGTAGGATGCGGTCCCAAAGGTAATCTGGCCCTGAGCCATGTAGGGCTTTAAAGGTTAAAACCAACACCTTAAATTGACCAGAGACTAATGGGCAGCCAATGCAGCGCGGAGAACAGATGCTACGTGGGTGTATCTTGGGACACCCACTACAACTCGCGCAGCCGCATTTTGCACCAGTTGCAGTCTCCGGATACTCTTTAAGGGTAGCCCCATGTAGAGCACGTTACAGTAGTCCAGCCGTGCGGTGATGAGGGCATGAGTGACTGTGAGTAAGGCCTCCCTCTCCAGGAAGGATCACAATTGGTGCACCAGGCGAACCTGTGCAAAGGTCCCCCTAGCCACAGCTGACAGATGTTGATCCAATTTTAGCTGCAGGTCTAGGAGAACCCCCAAATTGCGAACCCGTTCCGAGGGAGTTAATTTCTCTCCCCCAAGAACCAAGGAGGGGCAATCGACATAATCCCTAGGAGGCAATATCCATAGCCACTCGGTCTTGTATGGGTTGAGCTTGAGCCTGTTCATTCCCATCCAGACCCTAACATCGTCCAGGCATCGGCACATTACATCCACTGCTTCCCTGAATTGAGACAGGGTGGAGATGTACAACTGGGTGTCATCAGCGTACTGCTGGAACCTCACTCCATGTCATCAGATGATCTCACTCAGCAGTTTCATGTAGATGTTAAACAGGATGGGCGAGAGGACCGAACCCTGAGGCACCCCGCAAAAAAGGGGCCTAGGGTTCTACCTCTGTCCCCCTGTCAACACCGACTGTGTCCTATCGGAGAGGTAGGAGGAGAACCACCATAAAACGGTGCCTCCCACCTCGCAGAGTCGGCACAGAAGGATACCATGGTCAATGGTATCGAAAGCCGCTGAGAGGTCAAGTAACACCAGGATGGAGGAATGACCACCATCCCGGGCTCGCCAGAGATCATCCATCAGGGTGACCAAAGCAGTTTCTGTGCTGTAGCCAGGCCTGAAACCCAATTGAAAGGGATCTAGATAATCAGTGTCATCCAATAACCATAGGAGCTGGAGCGCCACCACTTTCTCTACAACCTTACCCACAAAGGGCAGGTTGAAGACTGGATGGAAATTCTTTAAATCCGCTGAATCCAGGGAAGGCTTCTTGAGGAGGGGCCGCACCACTGCAACTTTTAAGGGCTGCGGCATGGATCCCTCTTTCAGAGAAGCTTTCACAACCACCTGGAGCCAGCCACGTGAGACCTCCCTGCTGGCCGAAACCAGCCAGGAGTGGCACAGGTCTAACAAACAAGTGGAGGCGCTCATCGCTTTCATGGCCTTGTCTACATCATCAGGAGTGGCTGGCTCAAATTCGTCCCATAAAACTGGACTAAGACCAGTCCCTGTCAACTCTGTTAGCCCTGTCCAATCTGAGTCCAGGTTTGTCCGGATCTGAGTGACTTTATCCGCCAGAAACTGAGCAAATTCCTCAGCTCTGCCCTGCAAGTGTTCCTCACCTCCCCTCTTGGCAAGGAGGGAATGAGTCACCCTAAACAGGGCAGCTGGGCGTGAATCGGCGGATGCAATCAGCGGAGAAATGCAAGCATTTTGCCGCCCGTATCGCCACTAAATAAGACCTAATATAGGTTCTTAGTAGT
Organism: Diadophis punctatus similis; assembly: GCA_023053685.1. NCBI lineage: Eukaryota > Metazoa > Chordata > Lepidosauria > Squamata > Dipsadidae > Diadophis > Diadophis punctatus. Next base: position 899,707 of record JALIGW010000031.1, read on the forward strand.
GTTTGATCAGATTCAGCTTTACTGGCTAAGTTTTTTGTTAGAGGTGGCAGATCTCTAAAACAAAATTAGAAATTAAGATGCTTCGATGGAAATAAACCCAGACTTGCCACAGTGACATTGAAATTATCAGAAAGGGAAAGATAATACTGTGCCTGATTTATAAATCAGCATTGGAAGGTACACATGTACTTCCAACCATCCTGGTGGGATCAGTTATAAAATATCAGCATGATTCAAGGATATAGATAAAATGTACCCGTGATTGAATCTTCTTTTTTGAATGAGAATTGTCTATTAAATGACTTAATATGGAAAAGGAGGAAAATGAAGATGATGTAATGTATAAATTACTTGGTTTATGTTTGCTGAGCATATGAAGCTGTTTTACACAGAATCAACTATATGAGGCTGTCTGCGTTAACTGACAACAATATATTAAAGTCTTAGATAAAGATATTTCCTAGCCTTGAAGTAGCTAATACTTACTGAACGTATGATTCTTTGTGTGCAAACATATCTTCTACTATTGATCTATGAATGCCATATGAACAGAAAGGCAGATCTAAATCAAAATAATGTATAAGGAGCCATGATGGCACAGTGATTAGAATGCAGTATTGCAGGCTAACACTGCTCACTGCCAGGAATTCAATTCTGACCGGCTCAAGGTTGACTCAGCCTTCCATTATTTCAAGGTCGGTAAAATCAGGAGCCAGATTGTTGGGGGCTGTATGTTGACTCCATAAACCGCTTAGATTGTGCTATAAAGCAGTGCTCCCCAACCTTTTGTCACCCTCGGCACACCATAGCCTCTCCCAAAATTCCACGGCACACCACATACAAAAATTGGATAAAAAACAAATATAATCTTCAAAATATCGTTTTGAAGACTATAATAGTATAGGAATGTCAAACTGGGCATAACAGAATTACTTGATTTATTATTTTATTTGATAATTAGGTAGGTCAGTGGTGGCCAACCTTAATGATACCATGCGCCAATTGGCCCAGGCGTCCCGGGTGGGCGGGCCTGCCTGGATGCCGCCATTTGAGTTTTGCCCTCTGCGCATGTGCAGAACGCTGTGCGCATGCGCAGAGGGCAAAAGACCGCAAATGGCGGCGTCCAGGTGGGCGGGGGAAGGGGCCGGGGGCCGCTTCCCCCACCTGCTTCTTCGGCTTGAGTTTTAAAAGAAAGCAAACGTGGGCGGGAGAGGCAGGTCTTGCAGTGAGCAAGACCTGCCTCTCCCGCCCGCGTTTTGCTGTCTTTTATAACTCAAGCCGGCCAAGGCAGCCCAGAGCAGGCAAGTCAATCCAGCAAGTGAGGAGGCGTCGGCAAGAGGCGGAGCTTGGTGACAAGGAAGTTTGCTGGCTTAAGAAGCAGACAGCCCTGTCGCCCTCCCTTTTGGCTCCGCCTCTTGCCGACGCCTTCCTCACTCGCGCCCTGCCAAGCCCCAAATCAAGCCAGCCCTAGCGTGAGACTTGTGAGACTGCTTTCCAGGCTGTATGTGGAAGCTGAAGAGCCTTACCGATAGTTTGGGAGAAAGAAAGTTTTTTGCTGCTTCTGCTTTTGAGTGCACTGAAGGAAAGCAGCAAAAAACTTTCTTTCTTTCTCCCAAACTACCGGTAAGGCTCTTCGGCTTCCACAAACAGAAGTGGCAGGGAGGAGGACTCGCGCCCCGCCCCGTCCCCCTGCCAAGCCTCAAATCAAGCCAGCCCGCGACTGGAGCTACCGGGAAAAGTCCCAGGTAGGACGCGCGCCCCGTCCCGCCCGCCAGTTCTGCCCCACCCGTCCTGCCAACCCCCAGCGCGAGACGCGTGTCCTACCTGGGACATGCCCCGGTACCTCCTCCTCGCGTTCCTCGCTGTTGTGTCCAGGACAGCAGGTCTGCTCATTAAGCCTCGCTGCAGCGGCCAGCAGGCTTAATGACCAGACCTGCCTCTCCCGCCCGCATCTTGCTGTCTTTTAAAACTCAAGCCGAGGCGACTTGAGTTTTAAAAGACAGCAAGTCACGCGGGCGGGAGAGGCGTCAGCCTTTGGATGATTGCAATGCGCCACTTGCAATCATCCAATGCGCCACATTTGGTGCATGCACCACGGTTTGGCCACCCCTGAACTATGCGAACTTAAAAATTAGAACACAGTGCAGAAAACGACAGATAGGTAATACCTAATAATGAACACTGCTCTGTCCAGGCCCTGTAGACTTGTGATCAGGACAATCATGAGCAGGGGAAGGGGGGGATAGAACTTCTCGGACTCAGAGCTGTAGGGCCGCGGCCGCACATCGAATGCAACAAAACATTGCTGGGCAAAATCTAGCATTCGGTGGGCGGCAGGCCGTTCTGGATATGACGCGAGCTTTTGTCGCGGCACACTTGGCATGGCCTCACGGCACACCAGTGTGCCGCGGCACACTGGTTGGGGAGCACTATGAGGTGGTATATAAGTCTAAATGCTATTGCTATAGTAATAAAAGAATTCTGCTATATATCATAGTAACTATCTTTGGTTTGAGTTCTGTTACCTGCAGTATACTGCATGAGTTTTCAGTATCATTTATAGAATCTTAATATAAAGCGTTTCCAAGTGAGAAATTAATGTAGAATATGAAATCATTCCTAATTGAAACACTGAAGGTAAAATAAGAAGTGAAATAGGAGAAATAAAAACAGCAATCTTCTAAGTATTTGTCATCTATTATCCTGATCAAGGCACCTAAATGGTCACATTAAAGCCAGTTGCTATATCCACTTCAGGCTGGATATAGCATCAACAAAGCTGAATTAGTTTCCTCTGATGTTAATAATAGAATAACTGTGTTAATAAAACTGGAAATACAACACATGCAATATCTGTTTTTCAGATCCCACCACCCCATTTCCAGAGACCTAGTGCTTCGTTATTACGTGCCCAGAAAGTTGATACTTTAAGATGTGAAATTCAGGAGAAATATGAATCAGACTTCCAGAAAGCTCTAGTAAGCATCAAAGAGCGAGTGAAAGAAATTGAAGGACCAGACATCAAAGAAACCCTCCAAGACCAGATCCGCCAGTGGTTTATTGAATGCCGGTGAGATACCATTCTTTCTTTCCCTAACCTTTCCCACACTTACTGTAATCACACTTACCATAAGAGTCTGTAAACATCATTTCTTTTAAGTCGGTTGAAATCAAGGCTACTTCAAGTACAGAGAACAGTTTTAAACAAACAAACAAAAATTATGGAAATCACAAGTTGAATCATTGTCATTTCTTTTATTACTGTTACTATCACTGTTACCACAGATTCATGTATTGATATGATATTGAAGTACAATATCATATATTGTTGGAGTTCTTATGCAAAAATGTGTAACAGCTTATCTTTACTTATACATAGAGTTGTCTCTCACAAAACTCTTCGTAAAGAGGTCAATGCAGTAATCTGTTTCCTTCAGTATATTGATAATTGTCATTGATACTGATATTTACCAACAAATATTAATTTGTAGATTAGCTTACATTATAGCTAGAACTGACTAAACAATAATTTCAGAATATTTCCAGGGAATTATGTTTAATTAAAAGGAAAAAAATACCTCCAGCATGATTGGCAAAAATGTTCCCCGGGCGTGTCAGCAAAATGCTGGAAATGTAATTATGAACAAGGGACATACTACCACCTTTGGTGGACATGCCCAAAAGTAAAAGCATATTGGAAAAAACTCAAAAATGGTTGGAACAAGAGATTGATATGAAGCCGGAATTATTTTTACTGGGAATTATAAGAGGAAAAGTAAAGAAAAAAAATAGATACATAATACTTCATATAATAACCGTGGCCAGGATTGTTTATGCTCAAAATTGGAAGCCAAATAATGTCCCCACCAGCACAATGATAGTGAGAAAAATATTAGAATGTGTGGAAATGAGTAAATTAAGGATGTAACTACACGACAAGGAGGAAACGGAATTTTACAAGATATGGGATAAATGGTATAAGTGGTTGGAACAAAATAAGAAGTTTAAAATATTGTAATAAAGTGGGAAAGAGAAAAGAAAAATGTATGCCTATTAAAAGAGTCCTTTGATGTATATAAATATATATGAAGTAAAAAGGAGTCGGAAAAACAAATGAGAGATTCATTATATAGACATACAAGTAAATATAGAGAATATGTATAAGACATTAGTAGAAATACGGAAAATTGTAAATAATACCATAGTGAAACCGTAAGGAAAAAGCTATAAAAGTGATTAGTTTTCTTTTTCTATGTTTGTTTGATGTATGTTTTTGTATGTTGTTTTTAAAAAATCAAATAAAGACTATTTTTTTAAAAAAATAAAAAATAAAAAGGAAAAAAAAATAGACCCGGGAAACTACAGACTAATCAGCCTAATATCAATACCTGGGAAGATACTGGAAAAAATAATTAAAAAACAGATATTTGAACATCTAAAAACAAATAAATAACTAGAAGCCAGCACGGGTTTGTTAAAAACAGATCATGCCAAGCCAATTTACCGTATGTTCCGGCGTATAAGACGACTGGGCGTATAAGACGACCCCCAACTTTTCCAGTTAAAATATAGAGTTTGGGATATACTCGCTGTATAAGACTACCCCTCCTACCATCTTTCTTTTTCTTTCTGTCTTCCTTCCTTCCTAACATCTTTCTTTCTTTCTTTCTTTCTTTCTTTCTCTCTCTCTCTCTCTCTCTCTCTCTCTCTCTCTCTCTCCCTCCCTCCCTCCCTCCCTCCCTCCCTCCCTCCCTCCCTCCCTCCCTCCCTCCCTCTCTTTCTTTCTTTCTTTCTTTCTTTCTTTCTTCTGTCTGAAGAAGCACAATCAGGAATGGTCTTTGTGGATGGGTAGCAGCCAAGACACCACACTTGCAGAAGGGTAACACAGTGAAAAGGCTAAGATATGCTGAGGCTCAAAAAAATTGGACTAATGATCAGTGGAAAAAAGTTTGAAATTTTTGGATCCAATTTGTTGAAACCCTATGTGAGAAGAGTTGGAGAGAGATGGACAAATGAGTGTTTGTCGCCTTCAAGGGAACATGGTGGAGCGTCTGACCTGTTTGGGGCTGCATTTCTGCCAGTGGTGTTGGCAATATTGATGGGATCATGAATGCTGAAAAGTACAGATAGGTTTTAATTCATCATGCCATTCCTTCTGGAAAGTGCCTGAATGGGAAGGGAATGGGTTCCTTTCTTGTGAATAAACAAGCAAAAGGCTTATTTAATAGGCCTTTTGGATTTCTTTGTAAAGGAGCCATTCCACTTTTTCCTCTTGTTATTTTTGCTTTAAAGCAGGGTCCCCAAACTTGGCAACTTTAAGACTTGTGGACTTCAATTCCCAGAATTCTCCAGCCAGCATAGCTGGCTGGAGCATTCTGAGAGCTGAAGTCCACAAGTCTTAGAGTTGCCAAGTTTGAAGACCTCTGCTTTAAAGGCATGTTTTGCAGTAGTAGAATTCCTAAATTACGAGCAAGCTGTCAACAGAAATCCTGATTTCTGCATTGCTCAGCAGCGCCTCAGCCCCCTCCCCGCAGTGGCTTCAATGAAGAGGTTAAGGGCAGAGAGCTTTTATGCCTAGAGGGGAGGTAGGAAAGGGGAAAGAGGGGGTTGGGAACCAAGCTTCCTTTCCCTCCTGTCCCCCTTCGTGGTCTCCCAACGTCTTTTACACCAAGTGCTGTGGACCCTGCGAGTGGGGGAGGGGACCAGGGGGGCAAGGAGGAGGAGGGGGAATCCCCAGGTGCAGGAGGGAAGGAGAGCGAGGTGAAGTTTCCCCAGTTGCGCCCCCTCCCCTTCCGAGTCTCCGCCTTTCCTTGCAAGGTTTTCTGCTCCGTGGGAACTGCTGCGCCGCCGCTTCTCCTCAGTTGCTGCATCTGATAACAGCTCTCTGATCCCCTTAAAATCCTCCCTACGAGCCCCCCTTTTCCCCCCGAAGCCCAACATTTGGTGCAGCCTGGGTCCCAGTAGGAGGCCGCCTGATGTTAAGACAATACCCGGCGTATAAGACGACCCCCAACTTTTGAGAAGATTTTCCTGTGTTAAAAAGTCATCTTATACGCCAGAACATACGGTATTTCATTCTTTGACAAAGTGACTAAATCACTAGACCAGCGAAATACTGTGGACATTGTATATTTAGAATTCAGCAAGGCATTTGACAAAGTAACCACAACCTACATCTTGATAAGTTAGAAAAATGTGAGATAGACAGCATCACCACCAGATGGATTTATAACTGGCTGACAAACTACTCAATTAATAGTCCTTAATAGTACTACATCTACATGGAGGGAAGTAACCCAGTGCCACAGGGTTCTGTCTTAGGCCCAGTACTCTTCAATATCTTCATAAATTACTTAGATGAGGGAATAGAAGGGGAACTCATCAAATTTGCTGATACTAACTTGGCAGGAATAGCCAACACCCCAGAAGACAAGCTCAGGATTCAAAAGATCTTGACATACTTGACCAATGGGCCCTATCCAACAAAGTGAAATTTAATGTAGAGAAAAATAATGTTTTACACTGGGACAGAAAAAAACAAAGGTACAAGTACAGATTAGGCAAAACCTGGCTTAAAAATAGTGACTGTGAGAGGGACCTTGGAGTCCTAGTGGACAATTAGTTAAACATGAGTCAGCAATGTGCGGCAGCTAATACAATCCTTGGTTATATAAACAGAGGCATATAATCAAAATCACGTGAAGTATTAGTACCGCTTTATAAAGCCTTAGTAAAATCACTGTCAGGTCTCTATTAGACCTGCCATTCTGGATTGGGGGGAAAACCGTGGGTGGAATGGTTTGCATGCTTTCACTTTTGCTGTAACTGCTTGGGAATTGAGGGGGGATTAGTGGCCATCTGCACTAGTGGTGGGATTCAATCATTTTTACTGCCGGTTCTGTGGGCGGGGCATGGTGGGCATGGGCATGGTGTGGCTTGGTGGGTGAGGCTTGGTGAGCGAGACAGGGGAAGGATACTAAAATCTCCATTCCCACCCCACTCCAGGGGAACGATACTGTAAAATCTCAATTCCCTCCCCACTCCAGGGGAAGGTTACTGCAAAATCCCCATTTCCTCCTGATCAGCTGGGACTCGGGAGGCAGAGAATAGATGGGAGGTGGTATTTACCAGTTCTCCAAACTACTCAAAATTTTCACTACCTGTTCTCCGAACTACTCAAAATTTCTGCTACCGGTTCTCCAGAACTGGTCAGAACCTGCTGAATCCCACCTCTGATCTGCAGTGACTCCCTCTCTGCTGGTTTCAGCAGGGTATTCAAGGTCACAGTGTGCCGAGGACAACTTCTCACCATCCATCCTCGGAGTTTCTCACACCTTTGCGGGAGTTTATTGGCTACAGATGGACACGGGGTATTGGGAGGGTGTTGAGGGGGGGGGGATTAGCCTAATGCTTGGCGCCTGAATTTCAGACTCTCCCTGACTCTTCTGCAATCACTATCTCTCAGTAAAAGTTCCTTTTAAAATGTACACTGTTTTAGAGTTTACTTTCTTGGGAAGGTAGCTGAGGCAGGCCCTTACATTAGGCGGGGTCTGAAATCTGATACTGCATCCAGTTTTGCTCATCACATTTCAAAAAAGATGCTGAGACTCTGGAAAAAGTACAAAGAAGAGCAACTAAGAGTATTAAAGACTTGGAGACTAAAACATATGAAGAACAGTTGCAGGATTTGGGTTTGGCTAGTCCAGAGAAAAGAAGTACTAGGGGTGACATGATAGCAGTATACCAGTATTTGAGAGGCTGCCACAAAGAGGAGGGGGTCAATTTATTTTCCAAAGAACCAGAGGGCAGGAAAAAAAAACAATGGATGGAAAACTAGTCAAGGAGAGAAGCAACTTAGAATTAAGGAGAAACTTCTTAACAGTGATGACAATTAACCAGTGGAACAGTTTGCCTTCAGAAGTTGTGGGTGCTTCATCACTGGAGATTTTAAAGAAGAGACTTGACAGTCACTTGTCTGAAATGGTATAGGACAGTGGTGACCAACCTGAAGCATCCCATGCGCCAATTGGCCCAGGCGTCCTGGGTGGGCGGGCCCGCCTGGATGCCGCCATTTGAGTTTTGCCCTCTGCGCATGCGCAGAACGCTGTGCGCATGCGCAGAGGGCAAAAGAACGCAAATGGCAGCATCCAGGTGGGCGGGGGGGAGGCGGGAGGTTCTGTCAGGTGCCTCCTTTCCTTGCCTCCCACTGCTTTTCGGCTCTGCCGCCGCTGCTGCCTCCTCCTTTCCTCGCCTCCCGCCGCAGGAGGTGAGGAAAGGAGGCGGCAGCGGCTGCAGAGCCTAAAAGCGGTGGGAGCCGAAGGGGAGGCTCTGTCGCCGCAACATCCCTGGACCTACGACAAAGAACGAGGCAGGGTCACCTTCGCACTCACGAAGGGCCCGCCTGCACCGCATTCACCTCCGGGACTGGGAATCCCCCGCTTTGGCTCTTCACGCAAACCCGGTGTTGCCAGAGAACCCCAAAGCTCCCCATTTGACAGGGCTCCGTTCCCGAGCTTGGCTCCCTCTATCGAAGGCCGGCCGGCCAGGCGAGCAAGGCTTTGGGCGGCGGGTGGCCGGGCGAGCGAGGCTTTGGGCGACGGGCGGGAGGGTAGGCGGCGGCCGCATCCGGCCAAGCGCTTGCTCGCTCCCCCCGCCGGCCCTCCCAGAGCAGCTCCAGGGACTTAAAGGAGGTGGATGGACATCTTGGAAAGCTGCAGGCGGGGGAAGGGCGCCGAAGGAAGCACTACTTACGGTTCCTGAAGCCGCCTGGCAGAAAGCACGCCCTGGGAGGAGGGCATGGAGGAGCGGCGAAGGCGAGGCGCTCCGTCCCGGGCGAGGGACGGTCGCCGAGGAGGAAGGCCTGCGCCTCCGCCTGCGGAACTTGGCCCCAGCCCCCCGCTCCCCAAAGCCCAGCGCTGCAGGTGCCTTCAGGAGCCCTGAAGCTCTGCCGGCTGCCTCCTTTCCTCGCCTCCCCTTCGGCTCTGCCAGCAGAGCTTTAGGGCTCCTGAAGGCACCTGCAGCGCTGGGCTTTGGGGAGCGGCGGGCTGGGGCCAAGTTCCGCACGCTGGAGGCGAGGAAAGGAGGAGGCAGCAGCAGCGGCAGAGCCGAAAAGCGGTGGGAGGCAAGGAAAGGAGGCGGCTGGCAGAGCTTCCCCTTCGGCTCTGCCGGTTGCTTCCTTTCCTCGCCTCCCACCGCCCCTTCGGCTCTGCGCGCGGCGGGGAGAGCTGCGTGACGCATGTCCTACCTGGAACTTGTTCGGTAGTGTGTTCAGGGCAGCCCATTCTAAAAGAGAAAGTCTCGCGAGTTCAAACTTCTCAAACTCGCGAGACGATCTCTTTTAGAACGGGCTGCCCTGGACACAATACTGAGGAACGCGACGGTGGATGCGCCACTTGAAATCGTGGAATGCGCCACGTTTGGCGCATGCGCCACGGTGGCCACCCCTGGTATAGGATCTCTTCCTTGAGCAGGAGGCTGGATTAGAAGACCTCCAAGGTCCCTCCCAGCTCTATTCTGTTCTGATTCTGATTCAGATTCATTGTATTTGATACTTTTATTTATTTATTTATTTATTTTTATTTATTTATTTTGTCAAACATGTACAGTATAGTAGTTGTTTGTATAAACATAACATAAGTAAAAAGTACCGATAAAAGAGGACAATAGGACAGTAGGACAGGGACAATAGGCACAGTGGTGTGCTTATGCCCTTACAGACCTCTTAGAAATGGGGAGAGGTCTACTGTAGACAGGCTAAGGTTAAAGTTTTGGGGGTTTAGGGAAGAAACCACAGAGTCAGGTAGTGCATTCCAGGCATTGATCACTCTGTTGGTGAAGTCATATTTTCTGCAGTCGAGTTTGGAGCGGTTTACATTAAGTTTGAATCTATTATGTGCTTGTGTATTGTTGCGGTTGAAGCTGAAGTTATCATTGACAGGAAGGACTTTTTGATATATGATTTTATGAACCACATTTAGATCAGATCGGAGGTGACGTAGTTGTAAATTGTCTAATCCCAATATTTCAATGGTGCAATAAGGTATTTTATTGCGAGCAGAGGAGTGGAGGACTCTTCTAGTGAAATATTTCTGGATTCTCTTGATTGTATTAATTTAGATTTAGATTTATTATTAGAGTTGGAAGGGACCTTGTAGGTCATCTAGTCCAACCCCCTGCTCATGCAGGAGTTCCTACACCATTTGAGACAGATGGCAGTCCAGTCTCCCCTTGAAGGTCGCAAGTGTTGGGGCTCTCACAACCTCCGCTGGCAAGCTGTTCCACTGGTTGATTGCTCTCACCGTCAGAAAGTTTCTCCTCACTTCCAGGTTGAATCTCTCCTTGGTCAGCTTCCATCCATTATTCCTTGTTTGGCTTTCTGGTGCCATAGAGAACAGCCTGACCCCCTCCTCTCTGTGGCATCCCCTCAAGTATTGGAACATTGCTATCATGTCACCCCTGGTCCTTCTCTTCGCCAGACTGGCCAAGCTCAGTTCCTGCAACTGTTCTTTGTATGTTTTATTTTCCAGACCCTTTATCATCCTGGTTGCTCTCTTCTGCACTTTCTCTAGGGTTTCAATGTCTTTTTTGTAGTGTGGTGACCAAAACTGGATGCAGTACTCTAGGTGTGGTCTGACCAAGGCTTTATAGAGTGGTACTAGTACCTCTCTGGTCCTTGATTGTATCCCTCTATTTATGCAGCTCAGGACTGCGTTGGCCTTTTTGGCTGCTGCTGCACAGTGCTGGCTCATATTTAGTTGGCTGTCTACCAGGACTCCGAGATCCCTTTCGCAATCGCTGCTATTGAGTGTGGTTTCACCCAGTTTGTATGTGTATTTTTGATTCTTCTTGCCTAGGTGCAGAATTTTACTTTTCTCTGTGTTAAATTTCATTTTATTGGTTTGGGCCCAGTGTTAGAGTCTGTCGAGGTCCCTCTGGATTTTGAGTCTGTCCTCTGGGGTGTTTGCTACTCCCGCCAGCTTGGTATCATCTGCAAATTTGGTTAGTTCTCCTGCTATTCCCTCATCTAGGTCATTTATGAAGATATTACAGAGTACTGGGCCTAGGACGGAACCTTGTGGTACCCCACTGCTTACTTCTCTCCATGTGGACTTAGAGCCATTGAGGACTACTCGCTGGGTACGGTTGGTCAGCCAGTGGTTAATCCATCTGGTTGTGTAGCTGTCTATCCCACTTTTTTCTAGCTTATGAAGGAGTAGGTTGTGGTCTACTTTGTCAAATGCTTTGCTGAAGTCCAGGTATATTATGGCTACTGCATTTCGCTGGTCTACTAATTTGGTCACAGTGTTGAAGAATGAAGAAGCGGTTGGGTTGGCATGACTTGTTCTTAACAAATCCATATTGGCTGTTGGTTATTACTTGGTTTGTTTCTAGGTGATGGGAGATCTGCTTTTTAATTATTTTTTCCAGTATTTTCCCAGGTATTGACGTTAGGCTGATTGGTCTGTAGTTTCCTGGGTCTGTTTTTTTACCTTTTTTGTTGATGGGGACCACATTAGCTCTTTTCCAGTCCTCAGGTAGTTCCCCTGTGTTCCAGGATTTGTGGAAGATGTGGTGCAGTGTTTCCGAAATGACTTCTGCTAGTTCTTTTAGGACTCTGGAGTGTAATCCGTCTGGTCCTGGTGCTTTGTCATATATGTCTGATATGCAGTGCGGGTTCCAGACAGGTGAACTGTATTCCAGAATTGGTCTAACAAATGTTTTATATGCTCTGGTTAGCAGTGTAATATTGCCAGAGAAGAAGCTACGCAAGATTAGATTAACAACTCTCAGAGCCTTTTTGGCAATGTTGTTACAGTGGGCTCTAGCACTTAGGTCATTGGATATGAGTACTCCAAGGTCTCTGACAGAGTGAGGGTCGTCTACAAGTTCGTTTCCTCCAAGTTTGTATTTTGTATTCTGATTCTTTTTGCCAATGTGCAAGACAGTGTAATATGTGTAATACTAATGTGTAATACTAATTGAGAATAATGAGACAGTCCCCAGATTTTTTAAAAAATATATTTTCAGTTAAACTTCAGTATCGCTCTCTTGGAAAAACTTTGTCCATCACCAGATTAGGTTGTCTGGCTTTCACAAAGGCGACCTTTTCCTTCCATTCTTTCATGAGAGAGTTCAGTTTCCCCCAATAGCAATAGCACTTAGACTTATATACTGCTCCATAGTGCTTTACAGTGCTGTCTGAGTGGTTTACAAATGTCAAGATATTGCCCCCAACAATCTGGGTCCTCATTTTACTAGTCTTGGAAGGATGGAAGACTGAGTCAATCTTGAGCCAGTGAGGAACGAACTCCAGGCTGTGGGCAGAGTCTGCAGTATTGCATTGTAATCACTTTGCCACCATGGCTCCTCCCAATGATGGACATGTTCTGCTTTTTGGCCAAGGAAAGCTGAATATTAGCCCCAGCGGTCTGCATGATGTGCATGCATACTTTGGCCGCCACATCTTCTCCGAACTGACTGTTGTCCTTATTCTCTTCCAGGGAAACATGAAACGCCAGGGTAATGACAGAGGATTTGACAAACCAAATTTAGTTCAATACTATTGTGAACTCACTAGAGTTTTCTTCAGGGCCCCCCTATTCGAAGAGCTGCAGGAAAATTTCCAAATAGGTAGGAATGTAGGCCTCATCTTCTAGGACACCATCTCATGCTTCTCCATCCTTCAGGCTGTTGTGGATCTCAGCAAAGCTCTCAGGTGTTAACACTGCTATCAAATTCATTGCTTCAAGCCCAGATTTACATATTTCTGATATTCCACTGCAAAATGATTAAATTCTGGAAGCAAGACTCCTGTGACATTTCAGTGTGACATTTCAGTGTGACAGCAACTTTGCTTCTGCACTGCAGCAGCAGGTGCCACTGCAGGGAGCTCAGTGTGGTAGCTGTGGCAGCAACCCCTGCTGGAGTCCAGAAGAAAAGAACTTGTGAGGCAGTGGCAGCAGGTGCTGCTCCACTACCGGCATTGTTGCCACTTTTGTTGCTACCACTGCTCTTGTCACAACTCTCCGCCCCTTGCCATTGCCCAAAGCTGACTCCTAAGCAGAGAGAGACTAATTTAGTACTTGGATGAGAAGAGCATCAGAAAATTTCAAGTTTAGCCAAACTAAAAAATTGATAACAACAGCATAAGTCAGTGGCAAAAACTTATCTATATGAAGCCACCATGGCCTAGAGCAGAACAGAAAACATTTTGTAAAACTAATTAACTTGATTCTCATGACATTTTAAATAGATCAGTTTAAGACATACCCTGGTCATTCCTGGCTCATGATCCACTTAATACAAATTTATCCCATGTTAGTTTTGGTTACAGGTAGTCCTCGACTTACAACTATTTGTTTAGTGAACATTTAAAGTCCAGGAAAATGGAAATCCATATAAGAATAAAGCAGCAGCAGAAAATATTAGCTGTTTGGCATTAACTCAGTCTTTTTCCTTTAATCTTCCTTTAATCTGCATGACTGATCTATTACACTAACAATTCTATAAAAAGAAGATAAAATTAATTTAGCATGATATGTTTGTGACAAACCCATGCTGTTTCCTATTAATTGCATGATGCCTGTGCAAGAGCTCACAACCATGCCGCTTAATTAGACCTTGTCCAGTATAGACTTCAAGCTGACAGGCCTGTTATTTCCCTAATTCTGCTTCTTCCCCTTTTTTTTAAAAAAGGCATGACATTTGCTCTCTAATCTCTCAGGGCCCTACCCGTGTTCCAGGAGTTCTCAGAGATAATCAAGAGTGATTCTAGTATTATCTCTGCTAGCTCATTCAATACCCCAGGATGTGATCCAACTGGCCCTAAAAAATTGAATTCATTTAAATTAGCTTAGTTCTCTCGTATCCTTGCCTATCCAAAGCTGTAGTTTTGCCCTTTCCCTAGCTATGTCAGATATGCAAAATACGAGTTAAATGTTCTCCCTTCACATTATCACTGACTTTCTCCTCCTGATATACTTTATACTCTGTGGCTTTTCTTTTATTTCTAAGGAAAATGCAAACCTCAGCATATTCTGAACTTTAGTCTTTGTGAAAGTGTTCCTACTCTTTCTTATAGACGAAACTGTCTTATATTCTTGTTTGCTTAAGTTGCCTTTTTCCTATTTATTTGTTTGTTTGTTTGTTTGTTTGTTTGTTTATTTATTATTTGTATTTATATGCCACTCAACTCGCAGGGACTCTGAGCGGCTAACAAGAATACAAATAGCATTAATATAAAAGGAAAATTAGAAACAGATTAAACGACAATATAACAATTTTAAAAACATTCAGTCATCCAATCATTTCATGGGCATAATTCATTCATTGGCCCCAGGCTTGCCGAAAAAGCCAGGTCTTGACGGCTTTCCTGAAGGCCAATAAGGTGGGGATAGTCCGGATCTCGGGGGGTAGTTGGTTCCAGAGGGTAGGAGCCGCCACAGAGAAGGCCCTCGCCCGCGGGCCCGCCAGCCAACATTGTTTAGCTGACGGAACCCAGAGCAGGCCAGCCCTGTGTGATCTAACCGGTCGCAGGGACGTATGTGGTAGAAGACGGTCCCGAAGATACTCTGGTCCTGAACCATATAGGGCTTTAAAGGTAATCACCAACACCTTGAATTGCGTCCGGAGACCAATGGACAACCAATGCAGCTCGCGCAAGATGGCGGTAGTGTGGGTGTATCTCGGCTCACCCACAACAGCATGTGCAGCTGCATTTTGGACCAAGTGAAGTCTCCGAATACTCTTCAAGGGTAGCCCCATGTGGAACATGTTACAATAATCAAGCCGTGAGGTGACAAGGGCATGAGTGACCGTGAGAAGTGCCTCCTGATCCAAGTAGGGTCGCAATTGGTGCACAAGACGAACTTGTGCAAAGGTCCCCCTAGCCACAGCTGACAGATGTTGGTCCAATTTAAGCTGTGGGTCCAGGAGGACACCCAGATTACGAACCCATTCCGAGGGGGTTAATTTTTCTCCCCCCAGAACCAAGGAGGGACAGTCGACAAAGGCTTTAGGGGGCAGTATCCATAGCCACTCGGTCTTATCCGGGTTGAGTTTGAGCCTGTTGACTCCCATCCAGATCCTCACGTCATCCAGACACCGGCACATCACATCAACTGACTCACTGAATTGACGCAGGGTGGAGATGTAAAGCTGGGTATCATCAGCATATTGCTGAAACCTCACTCCGTGTCGTCGGATGATCTCACCCAGTGGTTTCATGTAGTTGTTAAATAGGAGGGGAGAGAGGACTGAGCCCTGAGGCACCCCGCAAATGAGGGGCCTAGGGATTGACCACTGTCTACCAGCCAACACCGACTGTGACCGATCAGAGAGATAGGAGGAGAACCATCGCAAAACAGTGCCTCCCACTTCCAACTCCCTTAATCGGCGCAGTAGGATACCATGGTCAATGGTATCGAAAGCAGCTGAGAGGTCAAGTAGCACCAAGATAGAGGAATAACCCCCATCTCGGGCTCGCCAGAGATCATCCAACAGCGTGATCAAGGCAGTTTCTGTGCTGTAGCCGGGCCTGAAACCCGACTGAAAAGGATCTAGATAATCTGTGTCATCCAACAGCCGTAGGAGTTGGAGTGCCACCACTTTCTCTACAACCTTACCCACAAAGGGTAGGTTGGAGACGACGAAAGTTTTTCTAATCTATTGGATCCAGGGAAGGCTTCTTGAGGGGGGGCCTCACAACCGCTACCTTAAGCGGCTGCGGAACAAAACCCTCCCTCAAGGAGGTGTTGACTATCACCTGAATCCAACCTTGTGTCACCTCCCTGCTGGAGGAAACCAGCCAGGAGGGGCACGGGTCCAATAAACAAGTGGAGGTGCTCATCGCTCCTACAGCCTTGTCCAATTCCTCAGGAGTCGTGGGTTCAAACTCGTCCCACAAAATGGGACTAAGACCTGACCCTGTCATCTCAGCTTGAATTGCCCAATCAGAGTCTAGGTCTGCCCGGATCTGAGTGACATAAAGTCAGTACTGTACAAATTCCTCAGCTCTGCCCTGTAAGGGCTCCTCCACCCCCTCCACATCAAGGAGGGAGCGAGTCACCCTAAACAGCGGCTGGGAGAGAATCAGCTGATGCAATAAGTGCAGAAAATGCGAACATTTTGCTGCCCGTATCGCCACTAAATAAGTCCTAATAAAGGATCTTAGAAGTGTTTGGTCAGACTCGGAGTTACTAGCCCTTCATCGTCGCTCTAGGCATCTCTTGTGTTTCATCTCCTGGAGCTCATCGGTAAACCAGGGAGCTCTCCGGGATCCACTGCCACGGAGAAGTCGAACAGGCACAATCCTATCCAGTGTTCCAGATGCCGCCCGATTCCAGGCGGCTACTAGAGATTCGGACGGATTGTGTACAAGGGATTCAGGTATCTCCCCAAGCTCCTTCTGAAACCCTTATGGGTCCATTAGGCGCCTGGGGCGGAACCACTTAATCGGTCCTGCCTCCTTGCGGTGGAGGAGTGGTGCCATAAAGTCTAACCTCAGTAGGAAATGATCTGACAATGACTGGGGAGAGATGGCTAAACTCCTTAATTTCAGATCATCTCTCCACTGCCCCGAGAGAAACACCAGGTCAAGCGTATGAGTCGGACCCTGAACTACTTGGGTCAGGTCCATGGTTGTCATGGAAGCCATGAACTCCTGGACTGCATCCGAGGACTCACCAAGCGACGGCAAATTAAAGTCCCCCAGCACCATTAATCTGGAGAACTCCATTGCCAGGCCGGCTACCGCCTCAAGCAGTGCAGGTAGGGCCATTGTGACTCAGGTGGGAGACAAGTACATCAACAATAGGCCCACCTGAACCCCTAAGTCCAACTTCAAAAGAAGAGACTCACACCCAACAATCTCCGGGGCAGGGCTCCTACGAGGAAGAAGACTTCTACGGACAATCATTGCCACTCCTCCACCCCTTCCCTGGGGTTGCGGCTGATGCAGAACTTGAAACCCGTCTGGGCACATCTCTGAGAGGGGAACCCCCCCTCTTGTCCCAGCCAGGTCTCAGTTATACATGCCAGTCCGCTCCCTCCTCCAAAAGGAGATCCCGAAGGAGGGGGGCTTTGTTGACAATGGACCTGGCATTCAACAGCAGCAGCTTGAGCCCAGGGTCCTGACAACCCAAGTCACCATGTATATGGGCTGAACTCGAGGGGCCGGAACATGGAATGACTGTAAGGCAGCGAGACCTAGTTCTCCGAGAACGGCCTACCCCATGGTTCCCGCCATATCTACCTCTCCCTGTTATAACCGTGATCCTCCAGCCTCCCAACCCCCCAGTGATCCCTCTCCCACCTCATCGGCCCCCATCCCTTCCGGCAAGCCATCACTAACATTCATACCAAACCAGGAATCGCAGGGGCGCCCCCACCTGCTTCTGTTTGCACACTCAGCTGGGGGGATGTCCTCCCTCGTCTCCAGCACAGCCATTCATCCAGCTAATCACAATAACTACTCACACATTCTAATCCATCCATCCGGAAACATACAAGCCCCCCCCCCCGAGGTAGAGGATAAGTATAGTGCAGTAGCAGATTAATAAGGGTCAGGTAGATGAAATATGCATGACAATCTCCAAACCCACTGGCAATAGTCCATTTTCTTCGGTCACTTCACTCCCATAATGATCACTCTCAGGGGGTAGTGTCCTTTGTTCTCATAAGGCCCTTCACAACCAACCGTCTCTCAACCTTGTAGTAACATCGAGGTTAATAGTTCTCCTTGAAACAGAGATGGGCCTCTGGGGAACCAATAAAGCAGAGGCCAATGATGCCTCCCCCTGCGAAAATATCCTTGAGGCATCAGAGGCCCCCTCCCTGAAGATACATCACTATTCTTCCGACAAGGACTCCGTCAGACCAAACAGCGCCAAAGTCTTTGGCCCCCATGTCCTGTTCCCTTCTGCTGCCAATCGCCGTACTTATAGTAATGATAAAAACGTTGAAAGTCGGCAAGATAGAAAAAGCCGCGTTAAGAAGTGAGGCTAGGTCCAGTATAGTGGGCCTCACGGCGGCGTCTGTAGCACTCGCCGCAGCAGAGATCACAATCGCTGTGGCGGTGACGCTCCCCGCAGCTACAGCAGCGACGGCGGTACCTAATTCCAAAGCTATAATAATCCCACAAGCCGGGATCGGGTTCTCAAGAGTAGGCTGTAGAGAAAGTTGCCCAGGGCGGTAGAACTGATGACAAAAAAGTTGTTTAACGTGCTGTTTCGACTGTGACATACCGACAGATCTACATGGAGTCCGTCACGTCCCATAGACCACTCACTCCACCCGGGTTCAGTTCAAGGCAATGTCTGTCTCAAAACACGTTAATCTGGTCATCCCCTGTCCCCATTCCACTCTGCTGCTCAACAGATAGTCTAACACTCATGGCGCCACAGCCGCTTCTAAAATGGCGACCTCCTTCCTTCCCACTTTTGAGCCGGAGACTTTAATGCTCCCCAGTTCACATATCGGGCAAGTCTCTGCTTACCACGATATTCCTCAGGTGCCTTGTTGATTCAAGTATGTCCCTATGGTAAAGATGTCTTCATAGGGTTCCCCGATTTAGCTCGAAAAACGGTGGGGGTTCAGGTTCGAGGGCAGCCAGAGCAAGCTGTCCACCCGTCCGCCGTGGCTCCACCCCGGAAGCACCATTTCCTGTATGTATCCCCTTTTCTCTTCAGCATGTTAGAGAGCTTTACATGTATCCCCACTAGCTACTGGGATTTCCCCATTTTTTATCCTTGTAAGAACTATTGCTCCTTCAGTATCTTATTTTTATTTTAAGAAATCATTTCTTCCTGAACATATTTCTTCTTCACAATTTCAAATCTTTGGATCCAAACCTATCTTCTTTTGGTCATTAAACCATACAGTATTCACTTTACTGCATTAAGATATCTATTTCTTCCTGTTTCTTCTCCTTATCCAGTGCATATTTTGAGACTCTGTTATTTTTGGATCACTTATCACAATCCAGCCTATTACTTTGGTATTTACATATTTACATATTTACATATTTATTTATTTATTTATTTATTATTTATTTATTTATTTATTATTCATTCATTCATTCATTCATTCATTCATTCATTCATTCATTCATTCATTCATTTGTGAGATTTATATACTGCCTCACAGTGCAAACAGTCTCTAAGCGATTTACACCAGTAAGCAATGTATATTTATATTGCCCCCAACAATCTGGGTCCTCATTTTACCTACCTCGGAAGGATGGAAGGCTGAGTCAACCTTGAGCCGGTGAGATTTGAACCGCTGACCTGTGGATCACAGTCAGCTAAAGTGGCCTGCAGTACTGCCTCTAACCGCTGCGCCACCTCGGCTCTTATCCAATGTTCTATCCAATGTTCATTATTGGATGCTTCCACATACTGCATGTTCCTCTCAGACCCAGCACCAGGCATTGCACTATTTCCTGGGCTTTAACCTCCCCTATAAGATACAGTGTATAGCTTCCTGGATCAGATTCTCAACATGCCATTCAATGAAGTTTTTCTTAGTTCTTGTGAGATGTAACTCTTCTCTTACCAACAATTCCTTGCCTCAGAAATGCATTCAATTAACACAGAATTCAGACTATTCCCATTGGCACCATTTGTGTAATAAGTTATTTTTCATTATTTTCACCCATTATGCTACCTGATATTTAGCCTTTCCACCCTCCCTTTTTTAATTAAAGGAGCATGAATTTTAAAAGGAACATGAATTTGTCCAGTGCCAGGAACAATCTCTATAGACACATTGGTACATGCTGGCACCACATTGGGAACTGCAGAAATAAATATTGGTTTAGGTAACAAATTCCTAAGTCAAAGAAAGGGAGCAGGATAAGCACTGTGAAAGAAGTAATAGGAAGAAAGAAGAAATATATAATGATCATTTTAGACATAGTTATTATTAAATTTGAAACCAACGAATATCTTTCATGTTTGCTTTTTCTTATTGTTATAAAACTCTTTTCATACAATATAAATATTTCAATAGGCAAAGGATAAAATGTAATTATACCCTACTTTATAGAATATTGTTGGATTTGCATAACAGAATAACAGAATTGGAAGGGACCTTATAGAATATTGTTGGATTTGCATAACAGAATAACAGAATTGGAAGGGACCTTAGAGATCTTCTTTGTAGCAGCCCCTCAGATATTGAAATACTGCTATCATATCACCCCTACTCCTTTTCACTAGGCTAGACATACCCAATTCCTGCAACCAGCCCCCTAAACATCTTTGTTGCTCTTTTCTGCACACAACATCTTTTTTATAATATGGTCACCAAAACTGGATGCAGTATTCTAAATGTGTTCTTACTAAGGCTTTATAAAGCAGTTGTATATAAGAGTACTGGGTCTAAAACAGAACCTTGGGCTGCCCTGTTGTTTACTTTCCCCCATGTAGATGTAGTTTCATAAGGTCTACACATTGAATGCAGTTTGTCAATCAGTTACAAATCAATTTATTATTTATTTATTTATTTTGTTATTCTTATATGCCGCCCAACTCCCGAAGGACTCAGGGCGGCGTACAACAGGGAGAAATACAAGAATAATCAAAATTACATATAATTAAAAAAAACAAGTACAAAATTTAAAAACAGTTTTAAAACAACAACATCCATTCAGCACCATACATACTTGGGGGGTGAGCTCGGGTGGATTTAAGCTGTCCCCCCCACCTGCAGGAAAAGCCATGTCTTAACGGCTTTTCGGAAGGCCAGCAGAGTGGGGATGGTCCGGGTCTCTGGGGGTAGTTGGTTCCAGAGCACGGGGCCGGCCACAGAGAAGGCTCTCCCCCTAGGGCCCGCCAGCCGGCATTGCTTGGCCGACGGGACCTGGAGGAGGCCAACTCTGTGGGCCCTAACCAGTCGGAGGGAAGTATGAGGCAGAATGCGGTTCCGAAGATATCCTGGTCCTAAGCCATGAAAGGCTTTAAAGATGGTGATCAACACCTTGAATTGGACCCGGAGACCGATGGGCAACCAATGCAGTTGGCGGAGTATCAGTGTCACGTGGGTGTACCTTGGCACACCCACCACAGCACGCGCAGCCGCATTTTGCACCAGCTGAAGTCTCCGGATACTCTTCAAGGGTAGCCCCATGTAGAGCGCATTGCAGTAGTCCAAACGCGAGGTGACAATCTAGTGGTGATGCTGTCTATCTCACAAAGTTTTAGCTTACCAAGAAGTAGGTTGTGGTCTATTTTGTCAAATGCCTTAATGAAATCCAAGTATGATATGTCCACTGCATTTCACTCTGTATTGTATTTCGCTGATCAAATGACCTTATGATCAAAGACCTTAAAAATAACTTCTGTGCTGTAGAAAAAGTTGCATACTTAAGTGTGTGCTGAATATTTATCAATTTGTGACATTAATGAAAAAAAGCTTGATGACTTTGGAGGGGGCCATTTGGAATCCTCCAGATTCATTTTAACAAACTCAGAGAGAACTTGGGAAAGATTCCTTGGATGAAAATCCTAAAGAGGAAAACAACTCAAGAAGCTTGGGAAACACTGAAAAATAGGATCATAAAAGCACAATCTACCACAATACCACTGAAAAAGAAAAACAAGCAATCCAAGAAGAAACTAGCATGGCTGCACAAAGATCTCTCTGACAAATTAAAAGACAAAAAGGACAAGTACAAAAATTGGAAAGGACACATAACTAAGGCAGAATATCAGCAGATAGCCAGAATCTGCAAAGACAAAATCAGGAAAGCAAAGGCTCAGAATGAACAAAGACTTGCAACAAAAGTTCAAAGATAATTAAAAAAAAACATTTCTTCCAACATAGAAATAACAAGAAAAAAGTCAAGGAAACAGTCAGTCCACTAAAAAGAGAAGATGGCATGGAAGTAATAGGCAGCAGAGAGAAAGCAGAGCTGCGTAACTCATTCTTTGAATAGGTCTTCACGCAAAAAGAAACTATAGTCCAACCTACCAAAAACAAAACTGCAAAAGATAGACTAGAAATCAAAGTTTAAAAAATAGTAAGAGAACACCTGTCTGATCTTGATGAATACAAATCACCGAGACCTCAAGGATTACATCCCAGAGTTCTAAAGGAGCTGGCAGATGTCATCTCAGAACCACTGCATCACATCTTTCAAAAATCCTGGAGCACCGGAGAACTACCAGAGGACTGGAAAAGAGCTGATATGGTTCCCATCTTCAAGAAAGGAGGAAAAAACAGACCCAGGAAACTACAGACCAATTAGCCTAACATCAATACCCAAGAAGATACTAGAAAAGACAAGGTTCCAACTTAGGCCTAGTACTCTAACTATTTAGATGAGGGAATAAAAGGGGAATGTACCATATTTGTGGATGATACTAAGCTGGCAGGAATAGCCAACACCCTAGATGATAGGCTCAAGATCCAGATGGATCTTGATAGACTTGAACACTGGGCCCTATCTAACAAAATGAAATTCAGTGTGGAGAAAAGTAAAGTCTTATACTTAGGCAAGAAAAACCAAAAGTTCACATATAGACTGGGTGAAACCAGGCTTAATAGCAGTAACTGTGAGAGGGATCTTGGAGTTTTAGTAGACAACCAATTAAATATAAGCCAACAATGTGCGGCAGCAGCCAAAAAAGCCAACGCAATCCTAAATTGCATTAACAGAGGGATACAGTCAAGATCAGGTAAGGTACTAATACCACTCTATCAAGCCTTAGTAAGACCAACTAATTTTGGTCACCACACTGTAAAAAAAATGTTGAGACTCTAGAACAGTGATGGCGAACCTTTTTTGGCTCGGGTGCGCGGGCGTGCGATAGCGTGCACACGGGTGCCCACACCCATAATGCAATGCTCTCCCCCCACACATGCGCACAACCCCCACGCTAACCCCCCACGCATGCACATAGGCCTCACTGAAGCTGTGGAGCTGCCCTACTACTTATCTTCAGTGGAGCTGGCTTCTACTACTTACCATCAGATAGTTGCAACCAGGCCTCCCACACCTCGGTCCATTTCTTATGCAGCCTGTGAGGCTTTCCTGAAGGCCTCTGTAGCCGATAACAGAGCTTCAGATCAATCCAGAGCTCTGTTATCAGCTGCAGAGGCCTTTCCTAAACGCCTTTCCTGAAGGCCTCTCTAGCCGATAACAGAGCTCCGGATCGATGTGGAGCTCTGTTATCGACTGCAGAGGCCTTCAGGAAAACCTTGCGGACTGCAGAGGAAATGGGCCGAGGTGTGGGAGGCTTGGCTGCAACTGTCCAAAGCCAAAGAAGTTACTGAAGACCTCTGACAGCGAAAATGAGGCTGGGGGTGAGCACACATGAACTTCCAGTTGGGCCGTTTTTCGCCATCCCCAGGCTTCAGGAGGCTTTCTTGAAGCCTGGGGAGAGCTAAGAAGGCCAAAAATCAGTTGGCCAGTGTGTGCATGCGCGCTGGAGCTGACATAGGGAAAGTCTCGTGTACCCTCAGATATGGCTCCGCGTGACACCTGTGGCACACATGCCATAGGTTCACCATCACTGCTCTAGAACAAGTGCAGAGAAGAGCAACCAAAATGATTAGTCAAGCTATTTTCCAAAGCACCAGAAGGCCAGACAAGGAATAATGGATGAAAACTGAACAAGGAGAGATTCAACTTGGAAATAAGGAAAATTTTTCTGACAGTGAGAACAATCAACCAATGCAACAGCTTGCCTTCAGAAGTTGTGGGAGCTTCATCACTGGAACCTTTCAAGAAGAGACTGGACTGCCATATGTCAGAAATGGTGTAGGGTCTCCTGCTTGTGCTGGGGGTTGGACTAGATGACCTACAAGGTTCCTTCCAACTCTGTAAATCGGTTAAAATTATCAAGGAGAGATCTAACCTAGAAGTAAGGGAAAATTTTCTGACAGTGGGACAGCTTGCTTCCCAAAGTTATGGGTTCTCCATCTCTGGTGGTTTTTAAAAAGAGATTGATTGGAGAACAATTTGTCCACAATGGTATAGGGCAGTGATGGCGAACCTATGGCACGCGTGCCACAGATGGCACGCATAGCCATGTCTGCCAGCACGCGAGCCATTGCCCTAGCTCAGCTAGCTCAGCTCCAGCAGAGGAAGCCTCTGGAGCCTGGGGAGGGTGAAAAACGGGCCTACCAGGCCCACCAGAAGTTGGGAAATGGGCCATTTCTGGCCTCCAGAGGGCCTCCGGGGGTGCGGGGGAGGCCGTTTTCGCCCTCCCCAGGGATTGAATTATGGGTGTGGGCACGATAGCGTGCACGCACGCGCTTTCGGCACCCGAGGAAAAAAAGGTTCGCCATCACTGGTATAGGGTGTCCTGCTTGAGCAAGGGGTTGGTCTGGAAAACCTGCAAGGTCCATTCCAACTCTGTTATTCTGTCTAATCTAACCTATATACAAAGCAAGCCTAATCATCTGTATATTCACCTTTGATGCCAAAAACAGGTTTTTCAGAAAGCCACTTGTAATCTTTTAATTAAATACCAAATTTAATTTGGGTATTACATGTCATACCTTTTAGCAGTGTCTCTGTATTACAAATATTATATTTCCTGTAATGTCAAAAATATATTCAAGAAAAACCTGAAATCAAATTTAAGAAGAAAAAAAGAATCATTTGTTCATTCTCCCTCTGGGAGTTGGATGGCATAGAAATTTTAATAATAATAATTAATCATAAAATAATTTTACTATAGTAAAATTTAAAAAAGGAAATACATTGCTGTATAAGATAATTGCCCCTAAGCAGGATCTACTTTTCCAATTCTTTAAAAATTGTAGGCAGGGAAAATTTGACAAAGCCATTATTCTTAGACTGGAGGAATGCTATTTCTTGGGTCAAGTCTGTCAACAAGAGATCATTGAGAAATACAGTTAATTCTTGATATTCCTGGTAGTATGTTCTATAAAGTTGCTGTAAACACTGAATGAGCAGATACTGAACCATTATTCCTATGTGAAATATCAGACACTTGTTTGCCGTCTGAGAGCTGAAAGAAGGCAGCACAGGATCACCTACGAGTAATTTGACCTCAGCTGGGAAAGTGTACATTGGGTGACTCAGATTTTTAACTATTCTACACATGTCTGCAAATTACTGTGTGAAAGCACCGTGAATATTTTTTGGGGGGTTACAAATAAATTTTAGCAAGTAGGTGAATTTGCAAATATGGAATTCAACAAATATGATTTATTTTGTAGGAATTAAGATTATCTATCATCAGTGAATTTCTCAGGTGAATGGAACAAACACTTTTTCATTACATTAGGTAATATTTTGGTACAGCATTTGTAACATGATATTCCCAAGCATAATTGTTATTGTTATCAAAAATCTATAAAATCAATTACTACTAGTCAGAAGAAAACTTACTTGTGGATTTTAATTGTTGCCTGACAGCTCTGTGTTATTAGATTGCATCTTCAGTTATCTGATTCCATCCCCATTTTATTCTATCAATTGTATATGTGACAAATATTCTGTAAATTAATATGTAGCATTTTAAAATGTTTTAGATTATTAAATGTGGGGTCTGAGCTTGGTTGATTTCTTGCAGATGTTTCATTACTGAACTTGGTAACATTATCAGTGCTAGTAGGGTTTGGTGTTTCCTCTCATTTTATATACTAATGGCTTGCCCTGCCAGTGTTGGTGGGAATGTTCTTAGATGTTGTTTAGGAATTATCCTATATTTTTTGAGGGGATCAAAAGACCCAACAACCCCAGAAGAGAAAACAGGAAGCATCTACAACATATAGTGTATCTACTGCAGCAACCATTATGTAGGGGAAGGCAGAAGACTAGCAGAGCACATCCATGACCACCAATTAACAGTTAGAAGAAATGATAAAAATTCCTTAATTTCACAACACATGGGAAAATTTGACCATAATTTCAACTGGGAAACAGAGAGCATTCTGGACCAAGTCAAGTCCAAAAATGCTAAGAGAATTCCTGGAAGTCTGGCACTCAGACAAATTGGCCATCAACAGGCACATAAACATCTACATACCAATCAAAAGTGACAATCAAAAAGCCAAAACCGAAAACTTCCTCACCAGCAATCAGCACCCAGATGAGCAGAGATTAACACCAAGATTAACATTAGACCAACAGTCAAGAAGCAAACAATACCGATTTGCTTCCGGGTGCAGTTCAAGGTGCTGGTTGTCACCTTTAAAGCCCTTCATGCTTCGGACCAGGTTATCTGAGGGACCGTCTCTTGCCGGTCACATCTACTCGACCCATCGAGCGGGGAGGCAGGGAATGTTACAGGTCCCATCCCTGAGGGAGATACACCTGGTGGGACCCAGAAGAAGGACCTTCTCCGTTGTGGCTCCCTCTCTCTGGAACATCATTCCCCCCCAGATATTAGAATGCTCCTCACTCTAATACTCTTCCAGAAGTTGCTGAAGACCTGGTTCTGCCAGCGGGCTTGGGGAACCTACAGTGGGATGGAGCCCATTAAATGGCTCGTGTGATCTGCTGTCGCTGGGGGGTGGGAGGTGGGGGTGATTTTGTTATATTGTACTATATTAATTTATTTGATTCTTTTTGTTAGTTTTTATTGTTTTAAATGTGGTTTTATATTCTGTAAGCTGCCTTGAGTCGCCATGGGCGAATAGGCGACAATATAAATTAAATTGATAAATACATACAAATAGATAAATAGATACATACATACATACATACATACATACATACATACATACATACATACATACCCCAATCAAGGAACTGTCAAACAAGCTGACAGTAAATAATATCCCAATCAAGGAACCCCTAATACCACTCCCACTAGAGCAAGCCACTAGTATATAAAATGAGATCAAACCCCACACCTTACTGATGATATTACCTAGTTTGGTGATGAAACGTCTGCAAGAAAACAACCAAGCTCAGAGAGCACTAAAGACCCCACAGTTCAATCTTGAGCTACAAATATCCTCTTCTATTATCAAGTACATTTAATTTTGTATTTTATACTATTCAAACAGGCACATTACAGGAAAATTTCCTGATTATCCTGATGAAGAACAAGGTGGCTCAGCAGTTCTTTTCTCAGAAAAAACTCCAGAAGAGGTAGAGTTTATTTCAGTATAAATATATATGGTTTTTACTGTCCTTTTAAAAAGCAAATAAGTGACTCATGACTTAGGCATCCTAAAGCAAATTGCTACTGATTTCCTTTAGTTCAATGTTATAGTGCATTAATTGTTTGTTATACATTGAATGTTATAATAATGAATTCTACTTATAGCAGAGAATCACGAGATGGGCAGCAAATAAATTTGATAGATTTGTGCAGAATCACGAAAATCATTGCTTTCGTCAAGTGCCAAAGAAAAATAGCAAAGTCTTTTTGAGGAGTTTTGCAAATGCTGATGCAAATTGTCCCCCAATTCTTCAATCCTTTGTGTAATTGTAGGTCCTGAAAGACTCACTGTACTAAATAAATCAGCCTTCTCTGGATACATCTCTTTGGCAACAGAAAGAAGGCATTCTTTAACAAATTCTCCCTCTACAAATGGTCTGCTAGTGCGCGCTATTAGCTTGGCAACTTGAAAACTTGCTCGCAGTGATGAAATATTTACCTGCTTCTGCTTCACAAAAACATTTTGCTGAGTTGTCAATCCATTTTTCAGTTTTAATATTTTGTCTTTTCTCGCTTGTCCGACCAAACAGTCATATTTGTCCTTATGTCAAGTCTCGTAGTGCCGATGCAAATTGTATTCCTGGAACACAGCCACTAAATCCTGGCATATCAGACAAACATTTCCTTATACTTCATGAAAAAGTAATTGGAAGTCCACTGTTCTTTGAAGATCTTGCACTCAGAGTCAATTTTTCTCTTCTTTGACATGTTTCCTAGGGATTCAAAATTGCTATTAGTAAGTTACCAATAAATACAGAGCTACAAAAAACAGGGATCACTACAGAACTGAAGTAATGACAGGCTGAGAGAAGCTGTCAGTGAAGTTCCTCCCCTCCCTTCTCCTCTCTATGGGCCCATGTGGTTCCTTCCCCTTTTGTTCCAGGCAAAGGCTTCACAGCGCTGCAAGCAAAGAGTTAAAAATTAAAATTCAGATGTGATGGTTGCATTTAGGCTGGGCAGCTTCTGCAAACACCCCGCCCCCAGAGCTCAAACCACGCTCTCACACAGGGTCTCCTCCCTCCCACCTAGGACTGGGGCAGCTTCTCCAAAACCCTGGGAAGAATTCAAAGCACTCTCATACACACACACGGTCTCCTCCCTCCCACCTAGGACTGGGCAGCTTCTCCAAAACTCCGGGAAGAGTTCAAAGCTCAAAGCTCTAACCTCATGCATCAGTCCACCATTACTCCACTGGCCAGTATAACCCCTCCGCCAGCTCATCCCCGCCCACCCGGCTTGCGCCCTTCAGCCTTAATCTTTGCAAGATGTGGGCAGCAGAAGTGCGTGGGCAGCAATGAGCTGAAATTCACAGAAGTGCGGCTGCAATCTGCAAGGTATTATAGGCTGGAGGAGGGGCAATGAGGGCAGCGGGAAAACCAGCCTTGCAAAGAGTGGCTGGGAGGTGAGGGGTGGGGCTTAATCCCACCACTGGGCAGCCGGATAGAGTGTGTCAGTGGGCCGCATGTGTCCCGCGGGCCATAGTTTGAGGATCCCTGTTCTAAAAGGTGACAGTGGGCTTTGCATACATTTTGAATACATCCTGAAAGGCCTCAATCTGGACATCTAGCAAAGTGAAATAGTGTGCTTTGTCTCTTGTCAAGAGTATATAAAATGTTGGTTGAAGTTATTTATTCATTAGATTTGTACTCACTGCTATATACCCATCCTCAGAAGTTTTATTATATAGTATATCAAACAACAACAATAAAAACTGTAAGATATCTCTCCAAAATTATTTTTAAAAGCTCACTGAACTAACTTCCAGCAGGAGGGAAGAGAAATTGATCTGTAACACATAGGTCCCCACTGCAAAGAAGTGCTTGCAAGCCTTCCCCCCTCTTCCCTTCATGAAAAGCAGCACATTTAAAGTCAAATGGGGAACAATTATTAATAGGATGACCCCTAAGATCAGCTCATTTGTCTTTTTATATACAATACTACCTTTAAGGTATTTTTAAAATGTAAACAGATATGATTCTTTCTGTCAGGTTGCTGCTGAGCTAGCTGCTAAAGCAGAAGAAGAACAGAAAAAAAAGGGAAAAAAGGGAAAAAGGAAAAAAAAGAAAAGGGCAAATCGAAGAAGAAAGGAAATGAGATAGAAGAAAAGAAACCAAAGAAGAAAGACGAGGCAAGTCACTCTGAATCAGAAATAGTAACATATATAAATCCAGAAAAAAGATGATAAAAACAACATTTTCTAATAGAGTTTTGAGATTATTTTGTTTTGTTTTGGTATATTGTAATTTTATGGATACATACATGTATTTCTCTGGTCAGCCTGAAAGAGGAGAATCATGAAGAGCTATTTGAAGGTTAGACGTTCTTTATCACCCTTCTGAAACTTTCTGTGCTATAATATATGGTGCTAAAGGTTTCAAACTCAGTGTAGCTTGTCTCCTCCAATCCTAGTATATAGTATTACTATATGTAGATGTGTGTGAGAGAGAGAGAGTGAGTGTGTGTGTGTGTGCATATGTATATAGGTATGCATCAGGGGTGGGTTCCTAATTTATTTACTACCACTCTGTGGGCGTGGCTTATTTTGTGGGTGTGGCTTGCCAGCCATGTGACCGGGTGGGCATGGGCCTCGGGAGCTTGGCAGCGGCTGGAGAAGTGGGGGGGCATTACCCACCCGCAACGCAGCCCCCCGCAGCGGGAGCAGCAAGACCGCGGCAGCAGTTCTTCTAGGAGGCTCCGTCCGGCCTGAATGCTTCTCCCCATTCGATGATCCTAGGCTCCTGCCGCCCGTTCCCCCTCCCCTCAGCAGCTCAAGAAGCCTCGAACGTGCGAAAATGCCTGGGATCATCACCGTGCGTTCGTGGCTTCTCGGACTGCTGAAGGGAGGGGAATGGAGATAGCTCCTGCCGCCCGTTCTTTCAACATCTCACGCGCTCCCTCAGCCATCCTCCCCTGGTTGGACTCACTGTGGGGTAGGAAGGCAGCGCATGCGCAGTGCCGGAAGCTCGGCTTCTGGGCATGCACAGAATTTTTTTAAAAAACAAATTTAAAACAGTTTTTTTTAAAAAATGGCGGCGCCCAGGCACTGGCAACCGACAGCACCGGTACTGTGACGTCACCAGCAGGCCGCTACCAGTGCTATAGAGTGGACCGCACTGGTAGGACCCACCACTGGTATGCATGTATGTAATATGGATCATGATGTGAAGTTTTTAACCTAGTTATACCCATTCCTTACCTTCAGAACACTACAAGTTCTTAAGGGTTCAACAAAGCCAATTCCAGATCTGACACAGCTTTTGTAATATCTAATTGCTTTGTGTGCATAAAAAAGTTGCAAATTATATACAGTATGAGAGTTTATAAGCCACATTTGTTTAATATGTTATAAGAAGCAGGTTTGATATGCAGTGTTCATGCATATTCTAAATAGTTTGAATTGTAAGAATGAAAAAGACAATACAAATGAAGAATAGACTCATAGCAATGTATGACTTAATTAAATTCCATGGATATGAAATTTAAAGTTTTGTTTTAACTTATGTATGTTCAGGTTCGATTCTAAACAATTTGTTCTCAAAAACTTAACCAGAATTTTGACATGTTGACAGAATAATAGTTTAAACATTTCCAGAAGAAAAACATATCACAGAAAAAAACAACTGGGGTGTGAAGCACTCCAAGAATTTGCTAAATCTTGCTAATAAAGTTTTCAGGTTTCATGGGCACATGTAACTTACCTGAGGCTTTTATGCAGCTTCTTCTAAGCTCCTCCTAATACATTAAAACTGAAACATACACTGATGCTGGTTTATCACCATAATAATTATTTGATTTGATAAAACAAGTCTGTATAAGGTGGGATAGAATGAAAAAAAATCAACATATAATGCCAAAAGACTCAGCTGAGGAGCATATTTTCTGCTTTAATGGCTAGTGAAGTTTTAGGAGCAGCTGCCTCATCTCAGTTCTCTCTCACTTGGCAGTTCAATCACATTAAAATTAAGAAAAAACATTGCATATTTGTCTTACTTGAGTCTCGGGAGTACTGAAAAATTCATCCCGTGCAGAAATGAGAACCATCTTATATCATACTCCTATTCCCTTTACCAGATTGGCAGAATCTCTGAAAATTTATACAGATAAATGTTTTTCTGCATTTAAATTCTATTAGTATGGTAGAATTTAATTTAATAAAAAAGATTTTTTTAATTTTATTATAATGATTATATTATATTATTATAATTATTAATTTGATTTAATTATTACATTTAATTTAATAATTTATGCTAAGGCTCAGTGGTTAAAGACACTAACCTTGTCAGCTGGAAATCTGACAGTCCGGATTCAAGACTCGAATACCATTCAATGGGGTAAGCTTCCATTCCGTTTCTGCCCAGCTCCTGCCCACCTAGCAGTTGGAAAGCATGCAATAGGCACTTTGATGAGAAGGTAACAAAATTCTGTGGTCCTTTGGCATATAGCCATGCTGGCCACATGACTACATGGCCACTGAAAATGTCTTTCAATAACGCTGGCTCCCTCGGCCAAGAATTGGAGATGAGCACTGCACCCTAGAGTCAGATACAGCTGGAAAGAGAAACTTTATTTTTAGTATGATTTAGAAACAGCATCAACATATCTAGGGTATTTATAAATAAAACAGAATAAATAAGATTTTAAGTATTACTAATAAAAATATTACAGAGGCCTTTCTTTAAGCCAGCTAATATAAATATGCAATGAGATGAATAAGCATCAGGATTCCTCCCTATCTTTTTAGAAATTCTGGGATGGAGTTGGAGTGACTGATAGAACCACTGTCCCCAATAGTCATCTGTCATCTACTCGGTTGCAGTTAATAGAAGCAGGACAGGCTAGACATTACTATATCATTTCAAACAATAGGAAGTCTGATGCTTTTCACTTATTAGCAAAATCTGCTGGCTATGTGAATTTTCTAGTTAATACTCCAGTAACAGTGGGATCCCTGATTGCCGTTTCCTGCACACATTTAAACACAGAAAATGTGAGTACCTTCAGGAGAAAGACAGAGAGACAGCTCAGGAAGAAACCAATTTGCTTACAACCATACACATAAACACTTTTCCCTGTACCCAAATATTATACCCAATATATATATACCCAAATATTCAGAGTGAACTTAATGAAATAAAGAGAATAAAGAGAGCGAGAGATTAAAGTACAGTATATCAGAATGCCTGGAATTAGAGAAGAAGTAAAATCTCATTCATGCAAATGTAGGGATCAATAATAACAACTGTTCTTTAAAACCAAGATTTGCAGCTTGAATCTGAAAATTTATTTACAACTGTGTTCCAAAATCAGTTCTAGCAAGATTTTATATTATTTATTAAGGAAGAAGAGGAAGGTTGGAAAATGTCCCCAAGTAATTTTCTCCCAATAATGGAAGAAGGAAACAACAAATACAAAGGCAAGTAGAGAGAAACTGAAACAGCTTTGTTTATATGGTGAATATTTAGGCAGTTTATGTTTTTTGTGTGCTTTTTGTTAAATATTAACATATGGGTGCCTAAGACTGAAAACATGCCTCTCCTGCTTGGCTGAATCAAAAGGAAATTGTAAGGTCAATGTTAACTTTAACAGATGACGTAAAATAAATTTCGCTGGTTTTAATCAGATATGTAAACAATCTGATTTTTAATCAGATATGTAAACAATAATTTTTAATTAGATATGTAAACAATAATCCCCAAATATAGATAGTAGAAATAAAAAATTAGTTTCCAAATGTGATAGAAATGCTTTGCTATAATTTTTTAAATAGCATTTCAAAAGTTTATGTTTCAAATGTATGTCTGGGGATTTCATAGGTTTTTACAGGATGGGACATAGTATTGCTTCATCAAAATATTTAGTTTATCTGTAGACTTTATGGTAAAAAAGGAGCTAATTTTGTGGGATTTAAATGAAAGCCGATATGTGCTAATAATGGTGTAACCATGGTTTTATTAAATATTTGGAGAGCAATACTTTAGAAATTTCCAGTTGATAGATGTAACCCTTAGAGATTATGCGCAGCTATAAAAGCCCATAAAATTTCATGGGAGGCTTGTATTATCAATTAAGAGAATGCCAGTGTCAGGCTGAAGCCATTTTAGTTGGGGTCTTTGGCCTGCCACACTTTATAGTATTTTAATGTGCATTCTTTACTGTGGGAATTTGGGACGGGGAATTGCATGAGGGCTGTCTGTATGTAGCCATAACAAATTCTTTCTAGATAGTCAAGGTCGTCCTTTGTCTTCGGACTCCTGCACCTGCACGGAAGGAGATGGGTGGATTCTTGCCAGGGTGGCAGTTGAAGATTGGTCAACGTGATGGACTTGGGGGTGTGGGGACAAGGGCTTGAACTTTCAACTGGGTGGAGAAACCCCGGGGACTTCAGATTCGTGTCTCTCCCAGATGTGCCAATATCACTCTGCTAATAAATTGGAACTTTGAGGAATACTTTGCCTCGGACTCTGATTTAATTTTCTTTTTCTTTTCTTTTCTTTTTTTTGCAAAAGGTTTTTATCTTTTTTCTCCACCTTAAATATCAAATACATATATAACAACATATATACCTTCAATAGGAAACAAAAATACATCCATTCATTTATATATTAACCTTCGGTATATATCATTTTAACCTCATTTTTTGTCTAATTTCGCCATCCGGATACCCAGATTTACCAATTTAAATTAACCACCCTTATTCCCTTCTACTGTCACTATTAACTCTTTTATCTCTAACTTCCTTAATCTATGCCGTAGTGCTTCTTACATCTTTGTCTTTTATTTTCATCGTTTCACCTTTTTTCCTTACTCCCTGATTTCCATATAACTAACATGAAACCTTTATCCTTTCTTTTGTTCTATTTCAAAAACAATAATCTATTAGATAAAAAGAATAAAAATATTCAAATTCTAATTCTAAAATTACACATATTCAATAATTTTCTAAATCATAATTATCTTCTCATAGAGGTTCAAATTCAAATTTTAAAATTACACATATTCAATAATTTCATTCATTCTAACTCATAGTTTATCTTCACATAGAGGTACAGATACATATTAACAAGTTTTAGCTTAATCCAAGTCCAATTTAAATATAGAGACTTTCCACTAAGAATTATCACATATTTCTACCAATACTTATATTCAGGTATTTAAAGTTTCATTCTTTAACTAACAAGCATATTCTGTATCAATATCTCATAATATAATCTAAAATTTTCATTCATTTCATTTCCTTATATTTAATCTTTCTTTTAATACCACCTATACGTATATAGAAGTACTAAATTTATATCAATTTAAGAAACATTTAAAACATTTCATTCATTCTGGTTATATTTCTTATCCACTAATATTATATATAAATGTTTAATAATTTTAAAATTTTAACTGGTAGTTATATTTATTTATTTAAAAAAATTGTAATACCCATAATAAAAACAAGAGTTATTATATAACAATCAGACCTCCATTAACCATTTTCTTTAAATTTCCACTCTTTTTCTAAACTACTCCAATTTCTTTCTTATCGTTTTGTACCCCAATTTCTTTCTCTTTTCTTTCTTCTCTTCTTCTCTTCATATATATTATTTGTCTAAATTCACTTTCTATTCTTCTTAATCCCTCCCCTCTATTTCTTTCTTCCTTTTTAATTTGCCAAATCAAGTACTTCTGCCCATACCCTCTTTTTCCCTTCTCACTGTTTATCCCAGTGTAATCCTCATAGTTTATAATAAGACCATTTTTTATATTAAGACCAATTATCTGTCCATTTCCAAAGTTGTCATCTTTCCTTTTATAATAATAACAGGGTTGGAAGGGACCTTGGAGGTCTTCTAGTCCAACCCCCTGCTTACGCAGGAAACCCTACACTGCTTCAGACAGATGGTTATCTTTTGTCTGTATGGATCTCTAAATCTTCTTTCATCTGTTCTTCCATAGTATTTTCAAAGCCCTTATTATTATCATTATTGTCCTTCTTAGAAATCTCATTATTATCCAGTACTTTGTGTATTTGCTTCCTGAATCCATCTTGTAAAATGCACAAAGTCTCTCCTTAGATCATCACAATATCCTTTGAAAGACGCTGCAAGGTCTTCATATTCATTTGTCTCCATATCAACAATATTGTAATTCAGAAATCTTTGTAATAAATCCAGCTGTCTAAGAATATCTATTTGACAGCCTGTTATTAATTTTCTTTTCCTGGGCCAAATAATATCAAATGATGTTGCCTTTCCAAGGTTCGTTCAAAGTTCATTCAACCAGCAGATGAAAACTACTTCTTTTTTGTAACAAATGCAGACAAAATAACCACTACTTTGTAGTATCCAAAATAAATTCTGAATTCAAGGTCAGACAGCTGTGTAAATAACCACAGATGAACAATAAATGTAAATCCTCTAGCCAACAGATGGGACTCTTGCTTGATCCCATAGATTTCTCCTTTGTTCAGTAACTTTATAAATTTTGACTCAATACAAGAAAAAATAACTTTAATCCATTATCTTCTTCATTCATAATTATTATAAAGTTCTCAAAGTATTCCAACATTGGGTTTTGATTGTCACTATTTGAGTTATTTGGTTAAAATCTTCCCTTCGCCAATTAGCCGCTTCTTAATCTTTTCAAACTTTCTTCCCCCTTTTAAACTTGAGACAATGTCCCAATCTTCATCTCCGGCAGAAAAAAACAACAACTCACCAGTAACTCTTTTTTCTCTGCTCTTCCCTCCTGCACTTATCTTGAATTATCCTCTCCAGATGACCTCCGATATTTAAACAAATCAATCAGACCGTTCGTGACTGCCTGAGGCTTGGACGGCTTCTGCAAGCCGTTTTCCAGTGCCACCGGTTGAGAGCTCTATGCCGGCTCCCTGGGGGGTTTGCCACCCCCCTCCAGGTTGCCGACGGTGTCTCTCTTCTTCACCACCCCTCCAAGGTGGATCTGACCTGGCTCTGTCTGAGCTAGGTCCCCTGGCGACGTGGATATCGGGGGTCCCTTGCAGAGCAAGGAGATCTCTGTGTCTCCTCGGGAAGTTAGCCACGCCTTCTCCTTTAATTTTCGATGCTATTTGGAACGTTGACAGCCAGTATAGTTTGGTTTTTTTAATTTAGATAGGAATACCAAAAGATGCTTTCACATATCTCTGTTGTAATGGAAAGTGAGATAGAGACATGAGAAATATCACATTTCTCAATAAGCCTTATAGGAGAATGCTTGTTTTTCACCTGCCAGTCAAAGGATCCATCAGTAAATTCAATTACCTGTTGTCTATGGAGCATTATATAACAAAGAAACACTCCAGTTATCATCATCAATAACATCAACATATTATTTTGAGTATATAATTAACTGGGGGAAAATTCAAAATAACTTACATGCGTAGTAAAATTAGAATGTGTAACCCACCTACAAATATGCACTTTTAATTAGATTACAGTTACATGTATTGGAGATAGCCTATACATTTTGCCCACCTAATGCAGCTTTCACTTCAAAAATGTTTTCCTATCCTTATCTACTTTCAAATATCCGAACTCTTTGCAGAAGCAGGATATAGGCTCTACAACGGGTTTTGCTTAACCTGTAGCTAGAATTGAGCTTTAAAACTTCATTAATTACAGAATTTCCATCTCAAAAAATCATTAAAACTTGATTAATGTAATGAATTCAGTTACCAGAACCAGAAATACAAACTTTGTTATGCTATAAGACTTATTAAAAAACAAAAAAACCAAGCACCCATTCCCTTCTCATTCTTTTTCTTTTCTTGGGTGACAGATATTTGGAAGAACAGAGATGAGAAATGGAACTTTTCACAAGAGTATGATCCAGAACTAATCAAAGAAGAAAAAAGGAAAGAAGTGGAAGAAGAGATCAGAGTTCAGGTGACTTCATCCTAGTAGGCCATTTAAAAGAAAAAAATGGCTGTAGTCAAAGAGGATTCCTATACAAAAGTAAAACTTATCAGGAATATGTATTTTATAATTTAATATCAGCCTGACTTTATCTTTGAAACCTGTGCTACAAATGATTGAAATGATGCTCTCTGGAAGTTCCTTGTTTTACAGAAAAAAGCAGGTGGCCTCTATATAAATATAAAATCTATATACATTTGTTTAATAAATAAATAAATAAATAAAATAAGCTTTGATATGAGTTGCTGACATCATGAAAATTTTTCATTCTTTCCAATTCCTTCTGATAATCATGTTACTTAACTAAAGTAGTAAAATAATATTTTAGTTCTAGCTTTTTAAAGACCCTGAATAGACTTTTCTTTATACTTATAATAATAATCTTTAGCATTTAGTATCATAATTTGTTGTATATGCATAATTTGTGGTCTGCTCTGCCATGAGAATGAGTTCATAGAATCCTTGATTGGTAGACTGAAATACAGTAGTATATTGTTTAGGCTACAGATTTGTGTTCTTGTGTATATATTGTAACCCTCTACAAAGTTTCTGGAAAGTGCAGCATTTAGATTTAGATTTATTATTAGAGTTGGAAG
Source organism: Diadophis punctatus similis (assembly GCA_023053685.1). Classification (NCBI taxonomy): domain Eukaryota; kingdom Metazoa; phylum Chordata; class Lepidosauria; order Squamata; family Dipsadidae; genus Diadophis; species Diadophis punctatus. The sequence goes on from JALIGW010000031.1 coordinate 937,369, forward strand.
GGACCTTGTAGGTCATCTAGTCCAACCCCCTGCTCAAGCAGGAGTTCCTACACCATTTGAGACAGATGGCAGTCCAGTCTCTCCTTGAAGGTCGCAAGAGTTGGGGCTCTCACAACCTCTGCTGGCAAGCCGTTCCACTGGTTGATCACTCTCACCGTCAGAAAGTTTCTCCTCACTTCCAGGTTGAATCTCTCCTTGGTCAGCTTCCATCCGTTATTCCTTGTTTGGCTTTCTGATGCCATAGAGAACAGCTTGACCCCCTCCTCTCTGTGGCATCCCCTCAAGTATTGGAACACTGCTATCATGTCACCCCTGGTCCTTCTCTTCGCCAGACTGGCCAAGCTCAGTTCCTGCAACCGCTCTTTGTATGTTTTATTTTCCAGACCCTTTATTATCCTGGTTTCTCTCTTCTGCACTTTCTCTAGGGTTTCAATGTCTTTTTTGTAGTGTGGTGACCAAAACTGGATGCAGTACTCTAGGTGTGGTCTGACCAAGGCTTTATAGAGTGGTACTAGTACCTCTCTGGTCCTTGATTGTATCCCTCTATTTATGCAGCTCAGGACTGCGTTGGCCTTTTTAACGGCTGCTGCACACTACTGGCTCATATTTAGTTGGCTGTCTACCAGGACTCTGAGATCCCTCTCGCAATCGCTGCTATTGAGTGTGGTTTCACCCAGTTTGTATGTGTATTTTTGATTCTTCTTACCTAGGTGCAGAATTTTACTTTTCTCTGTGTTAAAATTCATTTTATTGGTTTGGGCCCAGTGTTAGAGTCTGTCGAGGTCCCTCTGGATTTTGAGTCTGTCCTCTTGGGTGTTTGCTACTCCCGCCAGCTTGGTATCATCTGCAAATTTGGTTAGTTCTTCTGCTATTCCCTCATCTAGGTCATTTATAAAGATATTGAAGAGTACTGGGCCTAGGACGGAACCTTGTGGTACCCCACTGCTTACTTCTCTCCATGTGGACTTAGAGCCATTGAGGACTACTCGCTGGGTACGGTTGGTCAGCCAATTGTTAATCCATCTGGTTGTGTAGCTGTCTAGCCCGCTTTTTTCTAGCTTATGAAGGAGTAGGTTGTGGTCTACTTTGTCAAATGCTTTGCTAAAGTCCAGGTATATTATGTCTACTGCATTTCGCTGGTCTACTAATTTGGTCACAGTGTTGAAGAATGAAATCAGGTTGGTTTGGCATGACTTGTTCTTAACAAATCCATGTTGGCTGTTGGTTATTACTTGGTTTGTTTTTAGATGATGGGAGATCTGCTTTTTAATTATTTTTTCCAGTATTTTCCCAGGTATTGAAGTTAGGCTGATTGGTCTGTAGTTTCCTGGGTCTGGTTTTTTTACCTTTTTTGTAGATGGGGACCATGTCAGCTCTTTTCCAGTCCTCAGGTAGTTCCCCTGTGTTCCAGGATTTGTGGAAGATGTGGTGCAGGGGTTCTGAAATGACTTCTGCTAGTTCCTTTAAGACTCTGGGGTGTAATCCGTCTGGTCCTAGTGCTTTGCATTCGTTAAGTTCAGATAAGTGATCTCTTACTGTATTTTTGCTTAGTCTTGCTTCGAATCTGTTTTTTATATTTGTGTTGCTGGGTAGTTGAGCTGCAGTTCCCTTTTGTGTGAAGACTGATGCGAAGAACGTGTTCAGTAGCTCTGCTTTATCTGTGTTGTCTGTTACTTCTTTGCCGTCTTCACTCTTTAGTGGACCAACTATTTCTTTGATTTTTTTCTTGTTGTTAATGTGTTGGAAGAAGCTTTTTTTTGTTGTCTTTGACTTTTGTTGCGAGTCTTTGTTCGTTCTGGGCCTTTGCTGTCCTGATTTTTTCTTTACATATTCTGGCTGTCTGTTGGTACTCTGCCTTGATTATGTGCCCATCTTTCCATTTTTTGTATTTATCTTTTTTTTCATTCAGTTTATCGGTGAGGTCTTTGTTTAGCCATGCTGGTTTCCTTTTGGATTTCTTGTTTTTCTTCCTCATTGGTATTGTGGTGTTCTGGGCTTTTAAGATCGTGTTTTTTAGGATCTCCCAGGCTTCTTGGGTTGTTTTACCCTTTAGTACTTTCATCCAAGGGAACTTCCCCAAGTTTTCTCTGAGTTTATTGAAGTCGGCTTTCTTTTTTTCAAAAAAGTTTTATTAGTATAATAGCACTTTACTTATATACCGCTTCATAGTGCTTTACAGCCCTCTCTAAGCGGTTTACAGAGTTCAGCATATTGTCCCCAACAATCTGGGTCCTCATTTTACTGACCTCGGAAGGATGGAAGGCTGAGTCAACCTTGAGCCTAGTGAGATTTGAACAGCTGAACTGCTGAACTAGCAGTCAGCATGCAGTCGCAGCATTTAACCACTGCACCACTTCAGCTCTAGTACAAAATTATGTAGTACAAAATTATGTAGTACAAAATTACATAGATAATAGCTAAACATTAAATAGAAAGTACAAATATTTTTTTAATTTTTCTCCCCCCTAACCCAACCCCTTCCCTCCCCCCTCCCCCCCGGACTTCCCAGAGAGAGTACAGGGCATAATATCAATAAAATAAATTTAAATTAAATTAAAAAATTTTGACTTCCACCTTATTTTTTAAAAAACTTCAACTCCAAATTGTACACTAATAAAAATTCCTTCCTCCTCCTTTCCATCATCTACCCTTCACAACATTTCTTCACTGTTAACTAAGAATTAAATGATTATTACATAAATGATGACTAAGTATTACCGTATGTGCCGGCGTATAAGACGACTTTTTACCCCTTGAAAATCTTCTCAAAAGTCGGGGGTCGTCTTATACGCCGGGTACTGAAAATTCCGAGCCCGGGGGAGCTGAAAAACGGCCGTGGCCACATCCCCGCCGTTCTCCAGCCAAGCGGTGGGTGGGTTGCTCCCCTCCCCCCCCCCTCGGAGGAAGAAGGAGCCTCTGTCACTGTCTCTCGCGGGGCTCCAGCCACCCTACTGAGTCCCTGACCGCAGCGCCGGCAGGGTTAACGCGCATGGGAGGGAAGGAGAGCGCGCGCTACCGCCGCCGCTGCTGCTTTCGCTGCTCCGATATTTCTTCGGTGGGCGCGTGCGGGAGGGACCGTGGAGCAAAGGCGCCCGGCAGCTTAAGGCAAGAGGCGGGCGGGAGACGCGGGCAGGAACCTGCCCCAATGCCACCACTTCTGGCATCCCCGTGCCTCTCACCCCGCTCGCCGGATGCCTCTGCTCAGCGGTTCCTCCCGCGCGCGCCCACCGAAGAAATATCGGAGCAGCGAAAGCAGCAGCAGCGGCGGTAGCGCGCGCTCTCCTTCCCTCCCATGCACTTTAACCCTGCCAGCGCCGCGGTCGGGGACTCAGTCGGGTGGCTGGAGCCCCGCGAGAGACAGTGACAGAGGCTCCTTCTTCCTCCGAGGGGAGGGGAGGGGAGCAACCCACCCACCTACCTCGCTTGGTGCGGTTCCCCGCACTTGGCGTCCTGGAAGAGAAAGAAAGAAAGAAAGAAAGAAGGAAGGAAGGAAAGAAAGAAAGAAAGAAAGAAAGAAAGAAAGAAAGAAAGAAAGAAAGAAAGAAAGAAAGAAAGAAAGAAAGAAAGAAAGAATCATTACCAATGCTATGATGGAAACCACCAACTCAAAGACAAATATCACTTTGGAGCAAGGAAGCTGCTACAGTAGCAACAAATTAAACAGCACAAACACAGGGATTCTCAAATATCCCATTGTCCCTATTGGACAATATTGGAGGGTTGCCAGAAAGTTTCTTCATTTGTTCTACAGAGAGCAAAGTAGTTTTCACAGTACAAGGCATATGTTGCCTAATTGTCTATCACAAAGCTTGCAATTGTGAAGAAATTAAAAAATCCAAGGTAGAAGAAAAGGGTTCCTGTTATTGGTTCTTTGTCATAAAATGCATAGAAAAGGCATCAGATGGATTCTTACTTGTAGGAAAGTATGCAATAAAGTGTGAAAAGGAAGGAAGGAAGGAAGAATAAGGAAGAAAGAAGAAAAAGAAAGAAAGAAAGATGGTAGGAAGGAAGGAAGGAAGACAGACAGACAGACAGACAGACAGACAGAAAGAAAGAAAGAAAGAAAGAAACAAAGAAACAAAGAAAGAAACAAAGAAACAAAGAAAGAAACAAAGAAAGAAACAAAGAAAGATGTTAGGAAGGAAGAAAGACAGAAAGAAAAAGAAAGATAGTAGGAAGGGTAGTCTTATACGGCGAGTATATCCCAAACTCTATATTTGAACTGGAAAAGTTGGGGGTCGTCTTATACGCCCAGTCGTCTTATACGCCGGAACATACGGTAGATGCAAAAACCTTAAACTTTGTCATAAAATCAATCAGTATATAAATAACATACTATTACTATATATCAGATTATAAGCACTAATTCCAAACTTTAAATAACCTTCCTCCCGAAAAAAAAAGTTAAATCTAATTGTAATATTTTATAACTGGATAGATAACAATTCCAAATCTTTCTCACAAATTAAATAAAACTTAAATTGATATTGCACAGAAAATAACTAAATAATAATACAAAAACCTTAAACTTCATCATAAATTCAACCACTATATTAGTAACATAATATTACTATATATTAAATTATTAGCTTCAGAAAAGTTCTAAATCTTTAAAAAGAATTAATAGTACTTTGAATAAGCCAAAAAGACAAAAGAAAAAAAAGAATGCAAGAAGTGAAGAAAAAAAATTAAGGAAAGAAGGGAAAAAGAAAAGTACAGTCATATTAGCAACCATCTGTCCAATAAACTTCAACACTGCATCTTGTTGCATCTTGATGATGGTTGCATCTTTTTGTAACTTGATAATTTTGTAGTTGTCAGCTCGCCTCCCATCTGACCCCGATCTTCCATCTCCTTTTCCACACTGTAGACATCTGTCTGGCTCTGCCAATCATTTGAATTCTGTAAATCTGTTTCGATTTGAACAGGAAGGGATGGCTTTCCCTCCTCCTCCTCTTTTGTTTTCATACATCTTTCCTCTGGAATCTTGGATATATCAGCCTTTAAGACGTTGGCATAAAATTCAGTAGCTTTCTTTGTTGTATTAAGCCGATATCTTTTTCCCATAAATTTCGCTGCGACTCCTGTTGGTGTTTCCCATTTGTATTGTAACCTTTTAAATTCATCAATCAGAAAGGTATAATCTTTTCTGGCTTTGAGCATTTTAGAGGGAATTTCTTTCCATATCATTAGTTCCTGGCCATTCACCTGAAGGTTATTCTTAAACGTCGCCTGTATAATCCTATTCCATAAGGCTCTTGTAGTAAAGTATATTACAGTATCCCTTGGTAGGTGTTTTTGTTTTGCATATCAGGAGTTGATTCTATATATTTTATCAATTTGCCTGGCTAATTCTTCTTTAGACAGTCCAGACACCTGCTCCAAAGCTTCCACCATCCTTCCTTTCAAATCTTCATATAATCCCTCTTTCAACCCCCTGACCCTTATGGCAAATTCCATGGATCTGAATTGCGTCATTAACACCTCTGTTTCAAAATTTGCAATGTCATTTTGTATTTTATCTATGTATTCTACTGAGGTTGTCAAAACTTGTTTATTTTCTTCAATGCGGTTTGCCAAAACTTCAATATTTGTTGCTAGACCTTTGCATACCTCCAACACATCATTTCTAATTTGTTGGTCAATATTCTTTAAAGCAGCCTGCATTTTATTATCTATTTCATTGAGTTTTTGGTTAAATTCAACAATAAGTTCATCTTTCATAATCTTTAAGGTACTTATTAAATTTTCAGGTGTTAAAGACTTTGGGGGTGTTAACTCAGTGGTAAGTTGCATTTTAGAAATATAACCAGATGAATAGTCCATTCTTTTATTCAAAACAGTCTTTCCAAATTTTGAAGCCATTTTAGTATTTCCAGTGGAGAACAAAGAAAAAGCCAAGCCTCTAGTTAAATTTCTTTTAAATTTCTTTTAAATTTCTTTTAAATTCCAAAGCCCGATAGACTTTTATTTTTAAAAAATTGTTAATTATTATTTAATCCAAAATCGGGAGACAGAGAGAGTAAAGCCAACTTTCAAAGTCAAAAATTTCCATAAGAAAAAAAGCCGCTAGGGAAATGAAAGTTACTTTCACTTCTCCTCCCACTTTCTCCGATCGCCATGTTGTAGCCTATTAACTGTTACTTAGTTTCTTCCGAAGTGAAAGTCAGCAGTGGAGTTGAAAGAAAAAAAAATTCTGTACTTGCCCTTTTAAAATCCTGTCTCTCTCTGTCTGCTTGTTTAATCAATTAAGTAGTTGTAATCCCATTCACGAAGCAGCGGGTGGTCACGGCATCTTGCTCCGCAAAAGCGGAGGTTTCCAAGTCCCCGGAGCAAGAGACAGGCTGGCTGGGGAGCCCTCACCTTTCGCGCCCCTGGCTGACACCTGGGGCACTAGGGGGGCTCTACCCCACCTGTCCGGCTCTCATCTCTCCCCTTTGCCCGGGGCAGAGACTTTCAAGCCGCCAGACAGCTGTTCTGGCGGCTTTAATGGGGAAATGGAAAGGCGCTCAACGGGGAGCGTCCGCGATGCAGCGATCCGGAACCGGAAGCCTAAGTCGGCTTTTTTAAAGTCTGGGATATAGGTGTTGTTATGTTCAGTTATTTGTGTTTGCTTTATGGTGAATTTTAGTATTATGTGGTCACTCTCGCCAAGTGTTCCTGCAGCTTCAACTCCTTCTATTGTTTCTTCACTGTTTGTAAGTATTAAATCCAGTATGGCTGCCCCTCTAGTTCCCTCCTCCACTTTTTGGACAATGAAGTTGTCAGCTAGGCTGGTTAGGAATCTGTTAGATTTCTCACTTGGTGCTGAGTTGGTTTTCCAGTTGATATCCGGGTAGTTGAAGTCTCCCATTATTACAATGTTGTTTTTCTTGCATATGTTCTTTAGCTGGTTGGTAAAAAGGGTGTCCATTGTTTCTGTTTGATTTGGTGGTCTGTAGTATACTCTTATTGTTGTGTCGTTCTTTTTTTCTTTTATGTTGATCCATATGCATTCTAATGGGTTTTCTTCCTTGGTTACTTGTAGCTCTGTAGCTACATAGTGGTCCTTTATATACAGTGCAACACCACCTCCTTTTTTATGTGATCTGGTTTTTTTGAAGAGTTTGTATCCTTTTATCTGTGTGTTCCAATCGTGTGATTCATCCCACCAAGTTTCTGTTATTCCGACTATGTCATGTGTACCTTCGTGCATTAATATTTCAAGTTCACCTTGTTTATTCCCTAGGCCTGTGATGGCGAACCTATGGCACGGGTGCCACAAGTGGCATTCGGAGCCATATCGGTGGGCACGCGAGGTCAGGTCCGGCGTGCATGTGTGCACCAGCCGGCTGATTTTCGGGCCTTCTGGGCCCACTGGGAGTTGGGAAACAGGCTGTTTCCAGCCTCCAGAGGGGGTGGGGAAGGCCGTTTTCGCCCTCCCCAGGCTCCTAGAAAGGCTCTGGAGCCTGGAGAGAGCGAAAAATGGGCGTGCCATTGCATGCTGGGAGCAGGGGGGTCATGCGTGCATGTGCGGGGGTCCATGGAATTATGAGTGTGGGCACGCACACACGTGATCCCCCACATTCCCCCCCTTTTGGCACGCGAACCAAAAAAGGTTCGCCATCACTGCCCTAGGCTTTATGCATTTGTGTAGAGGCATTTGAGTTCTTTGTGCCTGGTTGTGGGTGTTCTTTCTTTGTCTCTTATTTGTCGTTTGAGTTTGTTTTCTTCCCCATCCCTTTTTGGTTCATTGTTTGTTTTGTTTGCTTGGGGTCCATGCTTGGAGTTGGGCCCCGGGGATCCTGTAGATTGGTCACCCTCCCCTCACGATTTTAGTTTAAAGCCCTCCTGACAAGTTGGGCCAGTCTTTTTCCGAGGACATTCTTCCCAGTCTTTGTGAGATGTAACCCGTCCCTTGCCAAAAGTCCATCTTGGAGGTAGTGTTGGGTTGGCTGAAGATCCTCCTGAGCTTTTCCGATATTCCTGCAACGTATGGAATGACAACATTGCTTCATTTATTATTCTCTTCATTGTTGGTTATGGAGGAGCCCATCCCTTTTTGGTTCATTGTTTGTTTTGTTTGCTTGGGGTCCATGCTTGGAGTTGGGCCGCGGGGATCCTGTAGATTGGTCACCCTCCCCTCGCGATTTTAGTTTAAAGCCCTCCTGACAAGTTGGGCCAGTCTTTTTCCGAGGACATTCTTCCCAGTCGATGTGAGATGTAACCCATCCCTTGCCAAAAGTCCATCTTGTAGGTAGTACAGTCCGTGGTCCAGAAATCCAAAGTGTTTTTGTCAACACCAACCCTTTAGCCAGTGGTTTACTTGTAGGATTCTTTGTTCCCTTGCTGGGTGTTGTCCTCTTGTTGGTAGTATGAATGAGAAGACTACTTGCGTACCTAGGTTTTTGACGTTCTTGCCTAGTTGCTCATAGTCGTTCTGTATTGCTTTCAAGTTCTTTTTTTGTGTCATTTGTTCCTACATGGAGTAATAGTAGGGAGTAATAGTCTGTGGGTTTTATTATTTCGGTTACTTTCTCTGCTACGTCTATGATTTTGGCTCCTGGGAGGCAGCATACCTCTCTGGATTGGTTATCTGGTCTACAGATGGCGGGTTCGGTTCCTATGAGGATTGAATCTCCTATTACCAGTAGTCGCATTTTCTTTTTGCCTAGAGTTGTTTGGGGAGTTTCTTTCTTTGTCGTAGTGCTGTTTGGTGGTGCTGCTTTGTTGAGGGTCAAATTTTTGCCATTTAGCATAACTGATCTTAGCTGACCACATGAAAGTTAATGAGGATCAGACCTGGCCAATTCCTGGATGAGAAGCCACCAGGAAATTCCAAGACTGTGAAGTTGAAAAAACATTCAAGCCACCTACCGTGTTTCCCCGAAAATAAGACCCTGTCTTATATTTTTTTGAACCCTGAAATAAGCGCTTGGCCGTATTGCCATGCACTCAAAAGCCCGATTGGGCTTATTATCAGGGGATGTCTTATTTTGGGGGAAACAGGGTAGTACATTTCTGGCAGAAGTTTCAAAGCAGATTTCCCAATGTATGAATCAGATTCTGAATTATTGTAGCACAACAGCTTTCTTACATGTGTTCTGTAATCCACTTTGTGCCTACTCTAGAATTATGAATTCCATCTTTCCTGCTGGATCAATATTTTCGGCTCACCTGCAGAAAAGGGATTGTGGAGCACTAAGTGATCTGATTGTGGAGCATTAAGTGATCTGTGTGTGTGTGTGTGTGTGTGTGTGTGTGTGTGTGTGTGTGTGTGTGTGTGTGTGTGTGTCATAGGCAGTAGTTTAAGGAAGTATATTTTATGAATAGTGTGCAATTAGTGTGTGAAAGTGTACATAGAGGACCACATATATGCAATATATTACTTATTTGGAACCCGATGTCTTCAAGCCAAAAAATTGCTACATGTGATTTATACCATCAAGGTGCTAGAAACCCCTAAGAGCCCAGGCTTCAGTCCTGGATGGTGACACAGTACATGTAATGCTGCAATCTAAGATTCACATAAAGCATGATATTTATTTATTCCATATCTGTCTCACCATTAGCCAAGCAACTCTTGGTATCCTTCTGAATACCAAAAGAGATGGGGCCAATCTGATTTCTACTGGGAGACTCTTGCAGACAATTGGAGTTGCCATTGAAAAGCAGCCCCTCCTAGCCTCAAGTCTTTATTTTCTGGAAGTGGGGAACTAAGTTTAACTTCTCTTAAGGTCACCAGATGGATCAAGCCAGTTCTACAAATACCCATCTGCCTTTATAAGCATGCATCATTTATGGCTTTATAAGTAAAATATACACTTTAAATTATACACAGAAACTAACTAGTTATCAATGCAGTACCCACAACATAGAGGTAGCCTGCACTCAGCATCAGGGGACCAGTTATCATAGTCTGCTGCACTGTGAGCTAACTACAGTTTCCTAATATTCTTTAAAGTCAGTCCCATATAGAATACTTTGTACTGGCATTGAATTATTATAGCCAAATGAGTAGCAGTGCAGTAGTAATGACTTCCAGATCAAGTCATTGTCCCTGTAGCCACAGCTTCCATTTGCTTGAGCAGGAGCCAAGAGTCCAAAAAGCCTTCCAAATTGCAAAACTGCTTCTTCAGAGGTAGTACTTGTCCATCCAAAGTTTGTTTGTTTATTTATTTGTTTGCTTGTTTGTTTAAAAGGCTTATATGGCTACCCATCTAAAAATTTAACTCTGGGCAGCTCACAACAACAATAAAACCCAGAACCATAAAAACTGTAAAAACAAAACAAAACCCATCACCTCAATTATCCCTTTGGGATGCCCTATAAACCAACTCCAGACATCCTCATTCTGCCCCTGTACCTAGGTAATAATCCAGGTCTTGATGGCGTTCTAAAAGACTAAAAGGATTAGGGGCCTGCCAAATCCACAGGACAGGTATTCCATAAAGTAGGTGTAGCCACAGCTGAGGTACACTAGATCCCACTAGATGGCAAGATTTAAGAACAGGGACTTGGAGCATGCCTACTCTATCCAATTTAGTATTTTATTTTGATAATAATGCTTTATTTTGGAGGGAAGGTTATTACAGGCATAATTCTCCCTCCAAAAAAATCCTAATAAAATTGGATGATTGTATATGAGTGTTTATCCTTGGCATAACATTTATATTTTCTGGTTGCATATTTTTTTAGCATAGTATTTCTTATTACCTCTATGTATGTGCTCATGCAGGTTGATGAGTTAATGCGCCAGGAACTGAAGAATCTAAAATTAGCCGTGGATAGAGAGACAGAGAAAACTGGGAAAAAAGGGAAAAAAGGAAAGGTAACTATTTAGTATGTACTTAGTATAATATTGTATCAGAAGTTTGGGAGCATGAAATAAATGTAAACAAAATAAAAGTGCTTCTAATTATTTGTATGAAGACATAGATCATCAAAGAGAGTTGTACTCAAATGAAAACTTTTGCCCTACTACCTTTGCAAAGTATTTTTGCAAAGTATACTTTGCAAAGTATAAAACAGGACAAGAAGCAATGGATGGAAAGCAGTAGTGGGTTCTAAAACCCTTTACTACTGGTTTGCATGAATGCGTGACGCTTTTGCGCATGCGAACCAGTAGTAAAGCATGTGCAGAAACGTCCCGGCCGGGTGGGCGGAGCCTCCCGCTGCCACTGCTACCAGTTCTAAGAAGCGGTCCGAACCAGGAGCAACCCACTGCTGATAGAAACAAATCAAGAAGAGCACCAACTTAGAAATAAGAAGAATTTTCCTGTCTTACATTAATTACCGTATTTTTTGGAGTATAAGATGCACCTTTTTACCCCCCAAAAGAGGGTGAAAACTTGGGTGCGTCTTATACACCAAATATAGCCCCACTCTTTGATCTTTGCTTGCCAGCAATTTACCTTTTTGCAGCAAACAGCAGCAGAGCCTCATTAGCCACTGATTATCTGCCTCCTGACACTCAGCTGTTGCCGGCAAGCCCATGTGCTAAAATGAAAGTGAAACTAAAACTGCACGGAGTCAGATTGCTGGAGGGAGTCAAATTCTTGTGCTAACCAGACTGTGCTGAAACTGGCTGTTTTTTGCTGCAAGAAGGTAAGTCAATAACTATAAATGCCTATAGAATGTTCAAATTATTAAACTTATTTTTAAAGATTGTTTTATTATTGTTCTAACCTAGGGGTCTCCAACCTTGGCAACTTTAAGACTTATGGACTTCAACTCCCAGAGTTCCTCAGTCAGCTTTGCTGGCTGAGGAATTCTGGGAGTTGAAGTCCACTAGTCTTAAAGTTGCCAAGGTTGGAGACCCCTGTAAATCTAGACAACTTAACAAAATAAAGAAGCTTTTTAAAATAAATGCTTGATCTGAAGAGACCCAGTGCTATTCTATCTTCTTTTAAATAGCAGATAATACTTCCAGAAAGCCATATCAATTTTAAAGATCTGTAAAAGTATAATCTGAAATGTCCTGTTTTAGTATTAAGTATTAATATTAAAATAAGGCAGCTGAATTAAACCCTGACTTAGTCATGTTTGGAGTAGATCTATTTAAATAATTGGGAGGAGTTAATGTGATTACATTTAAGAAAACTTTCTGGGATTAATATACTGCCATAATGTACATTTCTCCAATTCTTTGCTATTTCTATGGGTCAGACACACATGCACAGAAATACACAGCAAACAGTGTATATCATCTGTGCTGTTTGGTGTTTGGCAAATTGCTGGGAGGCAGAGGCCTTTTTTCCTTATTTTCCTCCCCCAAAACTAAGGTGCGTCTTATACTTTGGTGCGTCTTATACTCTGAAAAATACGGTAATTATTAATCAGTGGAACGGCTTGCCTTCAGAAGCTGTGGGTGCTCTATCACTGGAGTTTTTTTAAAGAAGAGATTGCACAACCACTTTTTTGAAATGGTATAGGGCTGTGATGGTGAACCTATGGCACGCGTGCCACAGGTTGCACGCGTAGCCATCTCTGCCGGTACACAAGCCTTTGCCATAGGTCAGCCCCACCATGCATGCACGCGCACGCGCCAGCTGATTTTCCGCTGGCCCCACCCACACCACCCCTCTCCTCCCAGGAGTCTCCATGAGGCCCGTTTTGGATGCGAGGTAAATGCAGGGCTCGCATGGAGGCTCGGGGAGGGCGAAAAACGGGCCTCCCAGAAGTCCGGAAAAGGTCGTTTCTGGCCTCCGGAGGGCCAGGGGAGGCTGTTTTCGCCGGGAGGGGCATTGCATTATGGGTTTGGGCACTCGCAGGCGCTTTCGGTACCCGAGGAAAAAACAGTTAGCCATCAGTGGTATAGGGTCTCCTTCTTAAGCAAGGAGTTGGACTAGAGAACCTCCATGGTCCCTTCCAACTCTGTTAATCTGTTATTTCTGTTTATGATCTTCAGAAAAAGAAAAAAGGGAAAAAAGGTGGAAGAAAGAAAAAGTCAAAAAAGGACAAAGATCTGACATCTGATCGGTAAAGTTGCAGTTGCTCTTCTGAGATTCACACTGATAAGTCTTTAAAGGCATTAACTCAAATTTGTTGGTATTATGGAGAATCTAACACGGATTGTTTTTAAACGTCTAATAATGCAGAAAGTCCAATTTACATAAAGTTTATTTTAGGTTAAATTTTATTTATTTATTTATTTATTAGTTGCATTTGTATGTACAATGTAAATGTACAATAGTTTGTGAGTGTTCTTCATATGTATCAAATATGCATTAAATTTTATTCCGTACAGTAGATGTGAAACATTTAGTAATTTCAGATGTATATCTGAGTGTTCTGACCTAGGGTTCCTGATAAATAATAAAGCACAAACGGAGTCCCAAAAACCTCTTTTTATTTTAATGGCTGTGAATTATGTTCATTCCCAGCCCTAATAAGTCCCAAACAATGTTAATTAGTCCGACAGAAGTCTGCCAAAGTCTTTCGGAAGAAGGCTAATATCACCAACCTTTATCTCTCTTGACACGCTGCCAAAGGCCTAATTGGCAAGGAGCTTTGCAAGGCCAAACAGAAAAATGGAATCCGAACTGAAATGCTGATCAGAAGTGAACCAAGTTGCTTCCTGCAATGAGCACATCCGTTTGCTCCACTATGGGAGGCGCCAATCATCTCCAAGCCTTACTCCCAAGTAGCCCTTTTCCTTCGTAACTGTTCTCACCTTCTGGCAGCTCTGTGCATGCACGCATTGGGAACAGGCTCCCCCTGTTCCTCTGCCTTGCTCATATCAGCCTCTGGAGGCTCTGGAGTCAGCACAGACCTCCCAGATGGCCCGGGCTGGATCTCTGCCTCTGGCACCGAGCCTTTTCCAGACTCCAGACCTGGCACATGTTCCTCCCCAGCCTCCTCACTGTCCAAGTCTGCTGCCAGCTCTGCAGGCCGCTGGCGGACCACAACATCTGAGTTTTCCATCTATCTTTAAGGTACTTGAAATAGGATATGATATAGGATATCCTTCTATAAGAACTATACATTTTCTCTTTTATTCCCATGGTCTAACTGCGGACTAGAATTTAGAATGGGTAATTTTAGGCCAGCCTCCTTCATTTGTTGTCCTGCTTGATCTTTATGCCAAAGGGATATTAGACAGCTGCATAAGAATTATCGCCCGAAAGCATCACTGCTCTTTCCCTTTGAATTTTCTAAATTATCTAAATGGTAGGGCCAAATGTTAAATTCAATTTTCTATTTAAAAAAACCCTGCTGATATGTAAAATGTGAGTAGAGTCTTAGCCCTTGCCCATTGCATCAGTATTTCCAACATTACCTTTAAGTACATAAAAATACTCATATAGATCACTTTCACAAATAATTCAGTGCTATATGTTTATACTTTATTCCAAGAAAAGACATTATGTCAGAGTTGGTTCCAGAAGTCTGTAATTCACAAACTTTCTAAAAAGCAAAATAAACAGTTCAGAAACTTAGATTGGCACTGAAATGCAGTAGTATATTAAGAATAGCCCTGAAATAATATGAAAATGTGCATGTGGCAGAGGCTTGAATCACATATATACTTAGAAACTTTATTCCGTGTGTAAGAAATAATTATTGATTCTGAATTATAATTTGGATTCTGCTGCTTGACCCACAGTTCTGAACTAACATGCATAGGATTGCACTATACAGTATATAAGACTTTAGTGCTTCATTTTTCAAAACAGATAGTCCTCAACTTACAATAGTTCATTTAGTGAGCGTTCGAAGTTACAACACACTGAAAAAAGTGACTTATGGCCGTTTTTACGCTTACAACTATTGCAGCATCCCATTATCACATGATCAAAATTCAGACAATTGGCAATTGACTCATATCACAGTTACAGTGTCCCAAGGTCATGTGATCACCTTTGCAACTTTCTGACAAGCAAAATCAAATTGGGAAGCCAGATTCACTTAAAAACATATTACTAATTTAACAACTGCAGTGGTTCACTTAATACCTGTGACAAAAAAGATCATAAAATGGGGCAAAATTCAATTAACAGCTATCTCAATTAGCAACAGAAATGTTGGGCTCGAGGGTGGTTGTAAGTCGTGGACTACCTTATGCTACAATAATACTAAATAAATATGTCTGATTTCATAGTATTTATGCACCAACAGATGAAAAATATGGCAGTTACAGTAAATACGCAATGGCAAACTTTCATTAAAATTATGAATGAGCTACTATAAACATAAAAATATTTTTAGGCAAGAACATTTAAAGGAGACCTCTAATAAATGAGAGAAAATACATGCTTTTGTTCTAATAGAAGAATATATGTAGTTCAGAGTTGAACTGTGGAGTCCTTGATGCTTTCTAAGCTTGGTTGTTTGCTTGCAGATATTTCATTACTTGAATGGGCAACATCATCAGTACTACCGTATTTTTGGGAGTATAAGACGCATCTTTTTACCCCCCAAAAGAGGGTGAAAACTTGGGTGAGTCTTATACACCGAATGTAGCCCCAGCCACCCCCACCCTTTGGCCTCTGTCTTCCAGCAATTTACCTGTTTGCAGCAAAGAGGGAAGAGCCTGTAAAGCCAAGCAAGTCAGTAGCAGCTTCCCGACCTACAGCTGATTTGCCATGTGCTAAAATGAAAGTGAAACTAGCTTGCAAAGAGGCAAATAGCTGGGAGAGACAGACAGATTTTTATTTTCTGCTGAACTGCATGCAAGGGGGTAATTGAATAACTATAAATGTCTGTAGAATGTTCAAATTATTAGACATTTTTTAAAGACTGCTTTATTATTGTTCTAGAGCTAGGGATCTCCAACCTTGCCAATTTTAAGACTTGTAGACTTCAACTCCCAGAATTCCACAGCCAGCTTTGTTAGCTTTGCTGGCTGTGGAATTCTGGGAGTTGAAGTCCACAAGTCTTAAAAGTTGCCAAGTTTGGAAACCCCTGTAAATCTAGACAACTTAACAAAATAAAGAAGCTTTTTAAAATAAATACTTGCTCTGAAGAGGCCCAGTGCTATTGTATCTTCTTTTAAATAATAGAGAATAATGTATACTTCCAGAAATTTTAATTAATTTTAACAGCTCTGTACAAGTATAGTCTGAAATGTAACAGTGTCCTGTTTAGTATTAGAGTTAAATCCTGACTTACCTTGGAGTAGATCTATTTAAATAATTGGGAGGAGTTAGTGTGACTACAATTAAGAAAACTTTCTGGCATAATGTACATTTCTCCAATTCTTTGCTATTTCTATGGGTCAGGCACACATGCACAGAAATACACAGCAAACAGCCCACACCCTCTCATCTTTCTTGGCGACCTAAATCTACCTCTTATCAAATGGTCCCTCAATGAATGTTCCACAGAACCTATACACTCTACCCTGTACAATGCTGCAACCAATCTGGGGCTAGATCAACTAGTATCCAACAACACTAGACTCAATAACTGCCTTGATCTCATCTTCTGTAACAGTCCAAACTCAATTTATGGATTACAAACAAAAGAACCCTTCTCCAACAGTGATCACAGTATGATTGACTTCAATCTCAATATACACCCTTACAAAAATCAACAATATGACAAGATCCCCAGTTACAATTTCAAAAAAGCCAACTTTGATCTCATAAACACTGACCTCTCTTCTCTTGATTGGCAAACCCTATTCACGGACTGCAACACTGCTGAAGACCACTACAACATTTTCTTACGTCAAGTCCAAAGAGTCATAAAACTATACGTACCACTAATCATTCCCATAAACAGGAAGAGCAAACTACCCACAACAATAAGGAAGCTCCAAGTAAAAAAAAATCTCTCTGGCGTAAAAACAAAACGGGCCACATAACCAACTACAAAAGCCGATACAAAAACTTATGCAAACAAATAAAGACTGTATGCACAAATTATCATATCAATCAAGAGGAAAACCTCCTGCGCACAAATTCCAACTGAGCATTCTACAAGTTTATAAACAACAAACTCAAAGTGTCGAGAACTATCCCACCCCTTAAAGGCCCCAACAATAAAGACTGTAATGATGAATCCGACAAAGCCAACCTCTTCAACACATTCTTTGGCTCAGTCTTCATAAACAGCAACAACTCATGTCCTATATTCCCTAGTCGAACCACAAACAATGACAATGATCTAATACAAACCGACTTTACAGAAGACAATGTTAGAAAGGCTTTACACAACCTAAAACCATCCCTATCCATAGGACCAGATGGACTTTGTGCTTACTTCTTAAAAAAACTTTCCACCGCCCTATCAGAACCTCTAAGCATTATTTTTGACATATCTTTCAGAACCAGCACCCTACCCAACCTATGGTCACTAGCCACGGTTATCCCTGTCTTCAAAAAGGGAGACCACAACCTAGTTGAAAATTATAGACCAATCTCCTTATGTTGCGCCACCTGCAGAGTCATGGAATCAATCATCAACCAATCCATTACCCTCCACTTGGAGACAAACAACCTACTCTCTCACAAACAATTTGGTTTCAGAAAAAAGTTATCCTGCAAACTGCAACTTCTACATTGTAAAAACATATGGACTACAAAACTCGACCAGGGCAAAGCAATAGACGCAATCTACATAGACTTTTGTAATGCCTTTGACTCTGTAGTACATGACAAACTACTCCTAAAACTAAAATCTTATGGCATCTCTGGCCCCCTACACAAATGGATAACTGCATTCCTGTCAAACAGACAACAAGTGGTCAAAATAGGATCAGCTCTATCAAACCCTGTACCTGTTAACAGTGGTGTTCCCCAAGGAAGCGTTTTAGGACCTACTCTCTTCATTCTTTACATAAATGACATTTGTGATAATATACAAAGCAACTGCATCCTCTTTGCAGATGATGTTAAACTATTCAACACCACCAACAATACTACAACCCTTCAAAACGACCTTGACTATGTATCTGAATGGTCAAACAAGTGGCAACTACCAATCTCAAACAAGAAATGCTCAGTTTTACACATTGGCAAAAATAATCAAAACACAAGATACAAACTTGATTATCATGACCTTGATGATGATCCTCACTCAGTAAAGGACCTTGGAGTACTCATCTCTAATGATCTAAGTGCCAGAACCCACTGCAACAACATAGCTAAGAAGGCATTAAGAGTGGTTAACCTAATCTTGCGGAGCTTCTTCTCTGGTAACATTGTACTCTTAACCAGAGCATACAAAACATTTGCTAGACCGATCCTTGATTACAGCTCATCTGTCTGGAACCCACACTACATATCAGACATTAACACAATTGAGAATGTCCAGCGATACTTCACAAGAAGAGTATTACATTCCTCTGTTCACAACAGAATACCTTACGAAACCAGACTTGAAATTTTGGAACTTGAAAATTTAGAACTATGCCGCCTTCGATCTGACCTAAGTGTAGCTCACAACATTATCTGCCACAATGTCCTACTTGTTAATGACTACTTCAGCTTCAACCGCAATAATACACGAGCTCACAATATATACAAACCTAATGTAAACCACTCCAAACTTGATTGCAAAAAATTTGACTTCAACAATAGAGTGGTAAATGCCTGGAACACTTTACCTGACTCAGTAGTTTCTTCCCCTAACCCCAAAAACTTCAACCTCGGATTATCTACCATCAACCTCACCCCATTCCTAAGAGGTCTTTAAGGGGCACAATAAGTGCACAATCATGCCTACCATTCCTGTCCTAATGTACCCATATATTCATACCTCTTTTACTCTTATTCATGCTTGTGCTATTACATATATGTTCAATCACGTTTTACTGTTTATACTTTGCTTATAATCATATATGCTTGACAAATAAACAAATACAAATACAAAATACAAATAGTGTATATCATCTGTGCTGTTTGCTGTTTGGCAAATTGCTTGGAGGCAGAGGCCTTTTTTCCTTGTTTTCCTCCCCCAAAACTAAGGTGCGACTTATACTTCGGTGCATCTTATACTCTGAAAAATACGGTAATCTCGTTGAAATACCTGCAGAGACCACCAATAATATGCATTTGTCTACAGATATGTTTGTGTAGCTTACTCTTTATTTCTGTATAGGACCATTGATTCTCTTTACCAAGAGCTAGTAGAAGAAGGAATATTAATAAGAAGTAAAAAAGTAAAGCTCAGCGATTATGTTGGTAAAGTATAAACTTTATATGTTACTACAGACTATGTATTTATTTTGGAATTGCATTCATGCAATGTATTATATTGGATTTAAACATTTGTGACAGAATTGGTACTGGATAAATGAACTACAACACCAGTCATTTTAATTTCAGATAAAAGTTACCGAGAATCAGCATCTTGGTGACACAGATTAAAATGCAGATTAAAACAAATTCAGATGATCATCTCTTCAGGATTTTGGCTGCAGTTTACACATTTTAGTAAATTGTTCTTCCTGACAGTAGCAGCAGATCCGAAACAGAATTAATAGACCGATACATTATTTGTGGTCTTAACTTAAATATTTGGTAATCAGTAATAATAGTACAAAATTCCAAAGGGAAAAATTTTAAAATATTTACCAGTAACTTGGCCACCCCACTTCCACAGCTATTCATTAAATAGAAGTAGAAAAACTTGAAAAGCCCAGAGGAGGAGTAGTACCAGGACAAACAGAATGTTCCTCACAGGTTGGTGAGTGATCTTTAAACATATCTAGAATCTAATTTGTCACAGGGTAAGTTTTACTCAGTTCTCTTGTATTGATGCAGCAACAATTGAATATTTCTTTTTTAAAAAAATAATTTTTATTGACCTTTTTACATTGAAAACAAACAACATTGAAAACAAACATGGAAATTTATACAATTTGCCTCTTTACAACACTTTTTGCATCGGTAACAGATTTAAATTTTACAGTATTTTCCTCTTTCATTAATCAATTCTATTATATAGATATATTTCACACTTCTATTTTTACATCATATACTTCATATATTAATGTACTTTATTTCTACCATGTTTTATAACAATTGAATATTTCAATAGAGCGTATTTCTGAGTGAATGTAGGATAGATTTAATTTAATTAAAAGTTCTTATAGGCCGCCCAATCCCGTAGGACTCAGGGCGGCGTACAACAGAAATAAGAACAATACAATAAAATAATTTTAAAACATTACACTACTTTAAAAGCATTCATACATGGGGGAATCCGATCTTCTTCACCCCGCCTGCCAGAAGAGCCATGTTTTCACGGCTTTACGGAAGGCCAGTAGAGTGGGGATAGTCCGGATCTCTGGTGGGAGTTGGTTCCAGAGAGATGGGGCTCCCACAAAGAAGGCTCTCCCCCTTGGACCCGCCAACCGGCATTGTTTGGCTGATGGGACCTGGAGGAGGCCAACTCTGTGGGACCTCACTAGTCGTAGGGAGGTATGTGGTAGGATGCGGTCCCGGAGGTAACCTGGTCCTGAGCCATGTAGGGCTTTAAAGGTCAAAACCAACACCTTAAATTGCGACCAGAGACTAATAGGCAGCCAATGCAGCTGGCGGAGGATAGGTGTTATGTGGGTGTATCTCGGAACACCCACCACAGCTCGCGCAGCTGCATTCTGTACCAATTGCAGTCTCTGGGTGATCTTTGAGGGTAGCCCCATGTAGAGCGTGTTACAGTAGTCTAGCCATGAGGTGACAAGGGCAGGTTAGGACCAGGTTATCTACAGGACCGCATTCTGCCTCATACTTCCCTCCGACCGGTTAGGGCCCACAGAGTTGGCCTCCTCCAGGTCCCGTCGGCCAAGCAATGCTGGCTGGCGGGCCCAAGGGGGAGAGCCTTCTCTGTGGCTGGCCCCGCACTCTGGAACCAACTTCCACCAGAGACCCAAACTATCCCCACTCTGCTGGCCTTCCGAAAAGCCATTAAGACATGGCTTTTCCTGCAGGCGGGGGGTAGAGCTTAATTCACTCGAGCTCACCCCCCAAGTATGTATGATGTTGAATGGTTGTTGATGATTTCTTATATTATGTTTTAATTTTTATATTGTTTTTAATTACCATTTTAGATTTTGGTTATTCTTGTATTTTTCACTGTTGTACGCCGCCCTGAGTCCTTAGGGAGTTGGGCGGCATATAAGAATTCATAAATAAATAAATAAATAAATAAATAAATAAATAAATAAATAAATAAATAAATAAATAAATAAATAAATAAATAAATAAATAAATAAATAAATAAATAAATAAATAAATAATAAACAATAAATGAGTGACTGAGCAAAGCCTCCCTCTCCAAGTAGGGTCGCAATTGGTGCACGAGACGGCCCTGTGCAAAAGTCCTCCTAGCCACAGCTGACAGATGTTGCTCCAATTTTAGCTGTGGATCTAGGAGAACACCCAAATTGCGAACCCTTTCCGAGGGAGTCAATTTTTCTCCCCCGAGAACCAAGGAGGGGAAGTCGACATGATCCCTGGGGGGCAATATCCACAGCCATTCAGTCTTGTCAGGATTGAGTTTGAGCCTATTCATTCCCATCCAGACCCTAACATCGTCCAGGCAGCGGGACATTACATCGACTGCTTCCCTGAACTGACACGGGGTGGAGATGTACAACTGGGTATCATCAGCATACTGCTGATACCTCACCCCGTGTCGTCGGATGATCTCACCCAGCGGTTTCATGTAAATGTTAAACAGGATGGGCGAGAGGACTGAGCCCTGAGGCACCCCGCAAATCGGACCTAGGGGCCGACCTCTGCCCTCCTGTTAACACCGACTGCGTCCTATCAGAGAGGTAGGAGGAGAACCACCGTAAAACGGTGCCTCCCACTCCCACCTTGCTGAGTCGACGCAGAAGGATACCATGGTCAATGGTATCGAAAGCCGCTGAGAGGTCAAGTAACACCGGGATGGAGGAATGACCACCATCCCGGGCTCGCCAGAGATCAGGGTGACCAAAGCAGTTTCCGTACTGTAGCCGCGCCTGAAGCCCGATTGAAAGGGATCTAGATAATCAGTGTCCTCCAATAACCATGATGATAGCAGGAACAGCACAAACATGCACACACTAAATGTTCTGTACTTATTATTGTAGTGGCATTTCTGACAATACTGTAAGTTTAGATGGCATTCCTATCTCCAAATATTAAGTACAGTAATCTAAAAATTAATGCTCACAAAAACTTTACACACTTTGGAGAACTACAATTATAGACTTATTATTTAGGGTATGTTGAGCACCTTCTGATTCTATAATTCATTACTATTGATTAACACCTCAGTATTAAGCTCTTTCTCAAGGGAATAAGCAATTTATTTATTTTATTTATTTTTATTTATTTATTTTGTCAAACATGTACAGTATAGTAGTTGTTTGTATAAACATAATATAAGTAAAAAGTACCGATAAAAGAGGACAGTAGGACAGGGACGGTAGGCACAGTGGTGCGCTTATGCACGCCCCTTACAGACCTCTTAGAAATGGGGAGAGGTCTACTGTAGACAGTCTAAGGTTAAAGTTTTGGGGGTTTGGGGAAGAAACCACAGAGTCAGGTAGTGCATTCCAGGCATTGATCACTCTGTTGCTGAATTTATGCTGCATTTTGGTTGTGTTTCTGTGTTTTATCATTTTATTTACATATGAACAGTATTAATGCACTGTGTTTTAGATTTTTTAATTAGCATTCCATGTTAAAATAGGCCTTCAAATTTAATTCAAAAAATGTAGTATGTTCAATCTTTTAAAGCAATAGTGCCTTTCCACAGGATACAGCAGTTGTGTAATCACAGGTAAGAACATAGCTCCTTTAAACAGTTGAAAGAATATGCCATGTTGGTGCTCCCATGTGCACCAAAATATATTTTCAGAATCACAAATGAAACACAGCAGTCCCAATAGGCAGTTTAAATTTATTGGTTATACTTATGGTTGCCCTGACAAGTCTCTGAATTTTATAGAAGGTCTCACATTTCATCTGAGATAAGAGTAGTTCATACTACAGGTAGTCCTCACTTAACAACAGTAATTGGGACTGGGACCTCCATTGCTATGTGATGTCAAATAGGATATAGAATAGCAGGGTTGGAAGGGACCTTCTAGTCCCACGCCTGCTTGAGCAGGAAACCCTATAACATTCTGGATAAATGGGTGTCCAATCTCTTTTCTGATGATAGAGCACCCACAACTTCTGGAGGCAGGCTGTTCTACTGGTTGATTGCTCTCAATCTCAGGAAATTTCTTCTTAGTTCTAGGCTGGAACTAGAAGATAGGTTCAAGACTCAGAAGGATCTCAACCCACTTGAACATTGGGCCCTATCTAACAAAATAAAATTCAATGCAGAGAAAAGTAAGGTACATTTAGACAAGAAATACCAAATGTACAGGTATAGAATAGGTGGAACCTGGCTCTATAACTGTGAGAGAGATCTTGGAGTCCTAGTTGGCAATCACTTAAATATAAGCCAGCGGTGTGTTGCTGCTACCAAAACAACCAATGCAATCCTAGGCTGCATTAACAGGGATAGAATCAAGATCACATGAAATGTTAGTATTGCTTTATAATGCGTTAATAAGAACACACTTGAAATATTGCATCCAGTTTTGGTTGCCACAATATAAAACAATGTTGAGAATCTGGAAAAGGTGCAGAAAAGAGCAACAAAGATGATTAGGGGGCTTGAGGCTAAAACATATGAAGAACAGTTGCAGGAATTGGGTATGGCTAGTCTAGTGAAAAGAAGGACCAGTGTGATCGCAGTGTTCCAATATTTGAGGGGCTGCCACAAAGAAGAGGGGGTCCATCTATTTACCAAAGCACCAGAAGGCAGGACAAGAAGCAGCAATGGATGGAAACTAATCTAGGAGAAAACCAACCTAGAACTAAGGAGAAATTTCCTGACAGTGAGAACTATTAACCAGTGGAACAGCTTGCCTTCAGAATTTGTGGGTGCTCCATCACTGGAGGTTTTTAAGAAGAGATTGGACAGCCGTTTGTCTAGAATGGTATAGGGCAGGCATCCCAAACCTCTGTGCCTTGGTCCACAACTGGGCCATAGCCTATTCAGAATTGGGCCGCATGAATGGCTGGCTCAACTTGTGCAAGTGGTAGGCTGGTGGGCAATCGAGCATGTGCGTGCCAGCCCACCACTCATGTAAGTTGAGCTGCACATGTACCAGCCTGCAACTTGTGCGGCCCAATTCCCCTCTCCCCCCCTCCAGCCGGGCCACCAAGCCGCAAAGGTTGGGGACCACTGATATAGGGTCTCCTGCTTATGCAGTGGATTGAATTAGAAGATTTCCAAGGTACCTTCCAACTCTGTTATTAAATATTCCTCATTCAGTGCCCTCATAATCTTAAATGGTTGCTGAATGAGTGGACCTTAAGTAAGAGCTACCTATATTATTTACAATTCATCATGCAAGTTTAGAATCTATGTCTATTTCTCATTCATGTTAAGAATGCATTCCAACTAAGGAACTGTTAGGGATGAAAATGTTCTATTTATGTTCCCTAACAATTTCTACTTGTTTCTACTTAAGTAGACAACTTCTTAAGTATGAGCCATCAGTGTGCTACAGCTGTCAAAAAAGCAAATGCAGTCCTAGTCTGCATCAACAGAGGGACAGCATCAAGAACATAAGACGTGATAATATTTATTTATTTATTTATTTATTTATTTATTTATTTATTTATTTATTTATTTATTTATTTATTTATTTATTTATTTATTTATTTATTTAACTTGTATGCCGCCCAACTCCCGAAGGACTCTTGGCGGCTCACAACAAAAATAAAAACATCATAAATATCAAAACCATCAAAAAACATCTTTTAAAAACAATTAAGAAGACATACACTCTTATACTGAAATAGTGAGGCCACATTTGGAATACTGCATCCAGTTCTGGTCACCACGATACAAAAAAGATGCTGAACCCCTAGAAGGAGTGCAGAAAAGGGCATCAAAGATGATAAGGGCTCTGGAGGTTAAATCGTATTATTAATAGTTGAGGGAGTTAGGTATGTCTAGTCCAGGGGTCTGCAATCTTAAACACTCAAAGAGCATTTGGACCCATTTCCCACAGAAAATAAAACATCGGGAGCCACAAAACCTGGGTAGGCGTGGCCAACTCAATGTCACTCACTCACTCACTCACTCACTCACTTCAACCCAGTCACATGACCCGCTAGCCACACCTACCCAGCCGGTCATTAGGGCAGACAACTGGTTGTTTAAAAACACCAGGAGCCACAAAACCCTTTGACCCCCTCTCTCCCCCTCCCTCTCTCCCCCTCCCTCTCTTCCCCCTCTCTCTGTATCTCTCTGTGTATCTTTGTCTCCCTCCCCCCTGCCCCCTCTCTGTATCTGTGTGTGTGTGTGTCTCTCTCCCCCTCTCTCCCTCTCTATCTCCCCCCTCTTCGTATCTCTCTCTTTCTCTGTCTCTTCCCCCCCTCTTTCTCTGTATGTTCCTCTCCCCCCCCCTCGGATTCTGATATGAGGCGTTGAGCAGGCCACGAGGCACTCTCGCAGTGCAGCATAGTGAACTTTTGCATGCTTCACATTTGGGGAACTAGTGTCCCCTCCTCCTCCTGGAGCCCATTAAGACATGGAGCCACAATGGGATCCTGTCCCATTCGCCCCTAGCAACAGGATGCTGCTTACAGCTCCGAGGGCAAAGCGGCGGGAGGCGAGGGCTGCCTTGAGCCAAATGTGGCCTGAAGGGCCGCTTCACTCCTGCACTAAGGCTCTGGCCATTGCCTTGCCATGTCCCCTTTTCCCCCCATCAGCTCTTCAGCTGAGCGCGGTGGGAGTGAGCTCCAGCCCCAAGCAGCAGGAGGCAAAGGCTGCCTTGAGCACAAATGTTGCATGAAGGCATTTACAGGGCCACTTCGCTCCTGCACTAAGGCACCAGCAACCCTCCTCCTCCTCCCACTCCTTCTCCTCTCATGACCCACTTGCCGGCTGTGGTGAGGCTGGGAGGGTGCGTACAAGCAGGAAGACCCTCCTCAAGCGAGCGGCCGGGCTTGGTGAGACCGCAGAAAAGGTGCACACAGGGTGGGCGGGCACTCACTTGAGTGTGCGCACACTCCTGGCCCACCACAGCCGGCCAGGGGATCGCGAGAGGAGAAGGAGGGGGAGGAGGAGGAGGGTCGGTCTCGCAAGGTTTCCGAGAGAGAAGAGACACAGAGACAGATACAGATATATATATACACACACACACACACACACAGCCTTAATTGAAAAGCATCCTCCAGGCGGCGGAGGTTCCCTGTGCACGTTTTAAAGCTGCAGCTGGGCGCTGCGGGCCCGTCCCCCTTTGTTGTCCCCTACTCCCGGATCCCATTTCCACCCCGCCAGCCCTCACAATAGCGAAGCCGGCATCAGTTGCAGCTGGGTTGGGCCAGTGTCTCGGGGCGGAGAGCAGGTTGCGCATCTCCCCAAGCGACCAAGGCATGCCCAGCACCAACAAGGGCTGGAAGAAGCTCCAGCAAGAATGAGGCGCCGGAGAATCAGCCCCAGTCACTTCTCCATCCCCCGCCGTTGCCTTTACCTTCTCAGGCTAGGCAAGGAGTGACTGGGAGGGGAGGGCAAGGGGCAGGGCCAGTCAGTGATGGAATCACCCGACAGGGAGCCACAGCAGAGGGCCCAAAGAGCCGCATGCAGCTCCGGAGCCACAGGTTGTAGACCCCTGGTCTAGTCTATTGAAGAGAAGGACTTTGGGTGATAGGATAGCTGTCTTCCAATACTTGGGACACGATGACAAGAGAAGATTAACTTATTCCACAAAGCATCAGAGAGCAGGACAAGAGGTATGGGTGGAGCCTTGTTAAAGAGAGATTGAAACTAAAACCAAGGGGACAGTGAGAACAATTAATCAATGGAACAACTTGCCTCTTGGAGGTGTGGGTACTTCATTATTAGTGGCGTTCAAAAATGGACTGGACAGTTATTTCACTGGGATAATATAAGGTCTCCTTCCTTGAGCAGGGGTTTGGACTAGGTTCCTTCCAAATCTATGATTCAATGTTCTATATTCTACTTTTTGAAACTAAACTTTTTGTATGGCATATGTGTTTCTTCCTTGTAGGTGAATACAGCTATCTGGGGACTACACTTCGACAGGTAGATGTAGAACCAATGCCTTCTCTTACAGATGTGAAGCAACTTATAGTCCTGTATGGAATATTGCCATTAGGTAAGTTCACAGGAGAATTGGCCAAAGGGCAGAATACTATTGATTGATTGATTGATTGATTGATTGATTGAGTGATTGATTGTTCAAATTTATAAGCCACCCAACTCCCAAGGGACTGCTTGGGTTCCTGACAGTTTCATATTTTTATTAGCTATGACAATGTTCGATTTATTTATTTTGAAATAATTTTATATGGTTCTTATCTCTTAAAGTATTTTCAGCTAAGATAAAATAATTGTCTAATTTAAAAAGTTTTAACTACAGCACCACTCATTTTATAATTTTATTTCCATCATAATAGTTTGGCAGCTGCAGTATATATAAAAAAGCCATTTGGGGAAAACAACAAATTAAGTCTCCAATATGTAAATGAAATTTGAAGGAAGGCTGAGATTTTAATGTATCTTTGATAAACTAGCTAATTTCCCCCCCTTTCTTTTTATTTATTTAGTTTAAAAAAACATGCATTTCTAGAAGAGATAATATCAATAAGTAGACAAAGAAAATTTCTCAAGTTATACAATTATGTTCAATATACATTAATAAATTGTAAAACATACTAAGCAAAGTACATTGAATTCTATTTATGACAGATAAATATAAAAAATATGAAACTTTGAGCTTAGGACCATATCCTCAATGTATTATTATTTATAAATACCAAGCTATTATTTATAAATACTTTGGAGAAGGCTTTAATGCTGGGAAAGGTGGAAGGAAAAAGAAGAAGAGGAAAACCAGCATCAAGTTGGGTAGACTGAATTACAGTGGTGATGGGGGTGCTGTTGGAATTGCTGAAGGACAAAATAGGGACTGATCATCATGGGGGAAAATCTATGTGGTCTCTAAGAGACAATTTGACGGCATGTAACCAATCAATAAAAAAAAAGAGAAAAGAGAATAAAAAAAGAAAAGGGTAAAACTAAATATAGAAAAATATTTAATTTCTGACTTTCCCCCTTCTTTGTTTTTTGACTGATTTACAGTATTTATTAATGTAAACTTCAGAAACCATACTTTAAATTTCCCTTGCTGCATGATAATGTAATAATTTGGGAAACTATTTTTGCTTCAATTTAGTTAAACTACTGGTCTTTGAAGTTCTGGCCATTACACCATTCCTATAGCCATGTGATTATGATCCGGGTGCTTGGCAACCAAGTCACCCTAAGTTGCAACCCACCCACCCACACTGCAGTCATGTAATCGCCAATTTGCAATCTTCTCTACAGGCTTCTCACAAGCAAAGTCAAATGGGAAGCTGGCAGGGAAAGTTGCATGTCACTTCAGGAAATCCCCCCAGCCTCCCTCAACTCGCATGGCATGGCGTGGCATGGCATTATTTCCCCTGGCCTCTCTCCACTTATCTGGCACCCTGCTTTCCCTGGCCCTGTTTTCCCTGACCTCCCTTCTTGCATATGGCACAGAGTCCTGGTCCCCCCAGCCTCCATTCTCACATCCTTTACTGGGCCTTTTTTATATTGT
This sequence comes from Diadophis punctatus similis, assembly GCA_023053685.1. Taxonomy (NCBI): domain Eukaryota; kingdom Metazoa; phylum Chordata; class Lepidosauria; order Squamata; family Dipsadidae; genus Diadophis; species Diadophis punctatus. The sequence goes on from JALIGW010000031.1 coordinate 965,966, forward strand.
AACCAAAACCAGATGCAGTATTCCAAGGGTCAAACCTTCTTAAGTATTATCTCATTCCACAGCCTGTTTAGACCTTAAAGAGGTGGCTTGAACAAAATTAGCTTAGGATTCACTTAATTTAAACCAAAAAATGCTAGTTTTCTCGAGGTCATTGTAAAGAAAAGGTTGAATTTTAATTATTTAGAATATATATATATATTTAAAAAGCTTGCTTCATCTCCAGCCTGGAAATGAAAGTTCTCTTTTGATCCATTCTGTTGCTAAACCTTTGTCAGTCCCATTAGTTGGTTTTTCCCATGTCCAGAACTTAGACATTACAGTTTGGGCTATTAGAAAGAAGCTTTCTTTAAACATATATTTTGAACAATGTTATCATTGTACTAATTTTATTCTATAGGTTCTCAATCTGTCCATGAGAAAGCTCCTCTAGTGAAAACCTTGCTCTTGGTTGGCCCTGTAGGAGTAGGAAAAAAAATGCTTATTCACGCTCTCTGCACGGAAACAGGAGCCAACCTGTTCAATTTATCTGCGGCAAATATTTCTGGTAAATATCCTGGCAAGGCTGGTCTTCAGTTGATGCTACATATGGTTTTTAAGGTAGGGTCCAGAAATATTTCATTAATATTCATCTACAATAATAATGTTAAAGATTTTAGTAGACAATAGATAATTTATTATGCACTACTTCTATTTAATTATGATAATGAATAATTATAACAATGAAAATCCAGACTATTAAAATAGTTTGTACTCAGTGTTTCCTGTCTTTCCAAAATCTTTTTACATTAGTGTATACATTTTGAAATCATCTTTTATTTAACTGATTTAATCTTCAATCATATAGACCTTGGGCAATTTATATAGCTGCTGTGGCCTAGAGGTGGAGCTCTTGCCTCACAATCAGGAGGTTGTGAGTTGTGAATAAAGATTTGTGGTTTTCCAGATGGTGAGAACATTTTGACCTCAGAAACCTTGTTTTGGCTCCTGTGGAAAACTGAGAATAGTTGCTTTTATTCTGCTAACAAAACAAAAAAAAATGAACTGCAAGACAGCCTCTGGCACTTCTGCAAACCAGTTACTAATCTATGCCAGATTAAGAGCTAGGCTCAGTTAATTGCACTCATTGGTTTCAGTGGAAGTAAGTTATATAGGAAAAATGTGGAGGGCAGAATGTCTGGGAAAATAAAAAATGTGAGGAGAGGAATGCTTCCTTGCATTTGTCTTGCTGGTTAGAACCTTGTAGAACTTAAAGAAAACTCCAGCATCAAATGACTTAGAAACGAGCTAGGATTAGCTATACAGGTAGTCCTTGTTTAACAACCACAATTACGACTGGCAACTTGGTTGTTAGCAAAGCACTTGCTAAGTGAAACTACAATTTTGCTTATGATTTTATTTTCCTTTGCTATACAGACCTGCAAAGATTGTAAATGGGACAATTTGCCACAAAATTATTTTTTCATCGTTTTTAATTGTGAATGGTCATTAAATGAAACAGTCACTGAATGAGGACTACCTGTATCACTTTTGTGATCTTCCGTGTTCTTGTTTATAAATAATATTTATTAATTATATTAAAAAAAACTAACAAATATACAAACGAACATAAAAACATGTGTAAACATATGTATATACAAATAAGGTATCAAATATATTTGAAAATAGAAAACATTGAACATACATGTCAACCATCCCGTCGACACTATCCTTTTACAGCCTAGTGGTACAAAATCGTGTTTATTCTATAAAGTTATTGTTTACATCATTATCTTCCTTATATCTTCCAATATTTTCCTTATTTTTTTCTATTATTATATTATATTCAGTCTTACTATCATTGTAATAAAACAATTTTTCCTTTTTCAACAATGGTTCTTTTATTCAACTTGATTAATATTTTAAAACCTTGTAAAATTGTATATATTCCCATAATTTGTTCCGGTCTATGCGAAAAAGTAGACATTTGTTATTGTTTATACCGTCTTAGTTTATGATATATAATTATAGCAGTTTTTGATATTTATTTTGATTAAGCCAATTATGCCACCTGTCCCAAGTTTTATAGAATTCAGAATCATCTTTATCTTGCATTTCCAATGACATCCTGCTGAGTTCTGCGCACTCAAAATACTTTATTAACGAGATTTAACATAGTTCGGATTTGTTCAGTTTTCCAGATTCGCGCATATATAATTCTTGCAGCTGTTGTAATGTGTAGAATTATATACCTATCTTCATTCGTCATTTTTTTCTCTGAAGATACCTAATAAGAAAAGCTCCGGCTTTAATTGAATCGCTTTTGAGGTAATTTGTTCAAGGCAGTTTTTGATCTTAATCTAATAGTTCTTTACCTTGGGGCAGGTCCACCATAGATGGTAGTATGTTCCTATACCTTCTTTGCATTTCCAGCACTTTGGAGAAAGTTTCGGGAACATTTTTGCCAATCGTGCTGGAGGAAGGTGCCACCGGTAAAACATTTTATATATGTTTTCTTTGTATGGTATCGCCAGTGTTAATTTATAATTTATAATCCAAATATTTTCCCACTCGTTTAAATTAATTGGATAACCAAAGTTTTATGCCCATGCGATCATTGAACCTTTTACCACCTCTTCGAATAGGGTATATTGGAGTAGGAAATTATATAGTTTAGAAATCATTTTTTTGTCATTGCCCATTAATATCCTATCTAAATCGCAGTTTTTTTGAAATCCATATTTTGTTTTGTCTTTGTTGTATTTCGATTTGACCTGTAGATAGTGCCACCAATCAAGGTCTATTCCTTTTTCTTTGAATTCTTGTTTCGAGAAGATCTCATTGTGTTCATCTAGGAGTTGTTGATAAGTTATAATCTTATTTACATCTAAGGGGTTCGGGTATATAATTGCTTCAGTTGGTGATATCCATTTTGGAACACTTCTATAATGATCCTTCCTTATTGTTAACCATGTATCTAATAAATTCTTTCTTATATAATGTCGCCGGAAATATGTGTGTGTTTTATAAGTGTCCCCCCATAAGAAGGCATGCCAACCAATCTGCAAATCGAAACCCTCTAGGGTTAATATCCTTCTGTTTTTAAGTGTGACCCATTCCCTCATCCAATTGAGTGTAGCAGATTGGTGGTATGGCTCCCAGTTGGGGAAACCAAATCCTCCTCTCCTCCTATGATCTTGAAGAAGTTTCAATTTGATCCTCGCTTTTCTTTTAGCCCATATGAATTTATGAATCATTTTATTTAAATTTGAAAAAACTGTTTTATTCAATTTTATTGGGATTACCTGGAATAGGAATAAGATCTTGGGTAGGATGTTAATTTTAATTGTCGCAATTTTACCCATAAATGATAATTGAAGTTTTGACCATCCATCGAGGTCCTTACTGATTTTCTATATTAGTTTTGTATAATTGTCCTCCTTTAATGAACTACATCTCGCAGTGAGCCATATCCCAAGATATTTAACTTTTTAAACTATTTTCATACCTAATAAATTTTCCAATTCAATATTTTGTTTCGGTGTCATATTTTTAGTTATTATTTTTGTTTTTTCCTTATTGATTTTTAGGCCTGCCGCTTTTCCAAATTTTTCAATTTCATTGATTAGAATCGGGCCAGTCTCTAGAGGTTTTTTGGATTTATTATTAGAGTTGGAAGGGACCTTGTAGGTCATCTAGTCCAACCCCCCGCTCAAGCAGGAGTTCCTACACCATTTGAGACAGATGGCAGTCCAGTCTCTCCTTGAAGGTTGCAAGTGTTGGGGCTCTCACGACCTCTGCTGGCAAGCTGTTCCACTGGTTGATCGCTCTCACCGTCAGAAAGTTTCTCCTCACTTCCAGGTTGAATCTCTCTTTGGTCAGCTTCCATCCATTATTTCTTGTTTGGCTTTCTGGTGCCATAGAGAACAGCCTGACCCCCTCCTCTCTGTGGCATCCCCTCAAGTATTGGAACACTGCTATCATGTCACCCATGGTCCTTCTCTTCGCCAGACTGGCCAAGCTCAGTTCCTGCAACAGCTCTTCGTATGTTTTATTTTCCAGACCCTTTATCATCCTGGTTGCTCTCCTCTGCACTTTCTCCAAAGTTTCAATGTCTTTTTTGTAGTGTGGTGACCAAAACTGGATGCAGTACTCTAGGTGTGGTCTGACCAAGGCTTTATAGAGTGGTACAAGTACCTCTCTGGTCCTTGATTGTATCCCTCTATTTATGCAGCTCAGGACTGTGTTGGCCTTTTTGGCTGCTGCTGCACACTGCTGGCTCATATTTAGTTGGCTGTCTACCAGGACTCCGAGATCCCTTTCGCAATCGCTGCTATTGAGTGTGGTTTCACCCAGTTTGTATGTGTATTTTTGATTCTTCTTGCCTAGGTGCAGAATTTTACTTTTCTCTGTGTTAAATTTCATTTTATTGGTTTGGGCCCAGTGTTCGAGTCTGTCGAGGTCCCTCTGGATTTTGAGTCTGTCCTCTGGGGTGTTTGCTACTCCCGCCAGCTTGGTGTCATCTGCAAATTTGGTTAGTTCTCCTGCTATTCCCTCATCTAGGTCATTTATAAAGATATTGAAGAGTACTAGGCCTAGGATGGAACCTTGTAGTACCCCACTGCTTACTTCTCTCCATGTGGACTTAGAGCCATTGAGGACTACTCGCTGGGTACGGTTGGTCAGCCAATTGTTAATCCATCTGGTTGTGTAGCTGTCTATCCCGCTTTTTTCTAGCTTATGAAAGAGTAGGTTGTGGTCTACTTTGTCAAATGCTTTGCTAAAGTCCAGGTATATTATGTCTACTGCATTACGCTGGTCTACTAATTTGGTCACAGTGTTGAAGAATGAAATGAGGTTGGTTTGGCATGACTTGTTCTTAACAAATCCATGTTGGCTGTTGGTTATTACTTGGTTTGTTTTTAGATGATGGGAGATCTGCTTTTTAATTATTTTTTCCAGTATTTTCCCAGGTATTGATGTTAGGCTGATTGGTCTGTAGTTTCCTGGATCTGTTTTTTTACCTTTTTTGTAGATGGGGACCACGTCAGCTCTTTTCCAGTCCTCAGGTAGTTCCCCTGTGTTCCAGGATTTGTGGAAGATGTGGTGCAGGGGTTCCGAAATGACTTCTGCTAGTTCTTTTAGGACTCTGGGGTGTAATCCGTCTGGTCCTGGTGCTTTGTATTCGTTAAGTTCAGATAGGTGATCTCTTACTGTATTTTTGCTTAGGTTGAGTCTTGCTTCAAATCTGTTTTTTATATTTGTGCTGCTGGGTAGTTGAGCTGCAGTTTCCTTTTGTGTGAAAACTGATGTGAAGAATGTGTTCAGTAGCTCTGCTTTGCCTGTGTTGTCTGTTACTTCTTTGCCGTCTTCTCTCCTTAATGGACCAACTGTTTCTTTGATTTTTTTCTTGTTGTTAATGTATTGGAAGAAGTTTTTTTTGTTGTCTTTGACTTTTGTTGCACGTCTTTGTTCGTTCTGGGCCTTTGCTGTCCTGATTGTTTCTTTACAGATTCTGGCTGTCTGTTGGTACTCTGCCTTGGTTATGTGCCCCTCTTTCCATTTTTTGTATTTATCTTTTTTTTCACTCAGTTTATCTGTGAGGTTTTTGTTTAGCCATGCTGGTTTCCTTTTGGATTTCTTGTTTTTCTTCCTCATCGGTATTGTGGTGTTCTGGGCTTTTATGATTGTTTTTTTCAGGATCTCCCAGTCTTGAGTTGTTTTACCCTTTAGTACTTCCATCCAAGAGATCTTCCCCAAGTTTTCTCTGAGTTTATTGAAGTCAGCTTTTTTAAAGTCTGGGATATAGGTGTCATTATGTTCAATTATTTGTGTTTGCGTTATGGTGAATTTTAGTATTACGTGGTCACTCTCGCCCAGTGTTCCCGCAGCTTCGACTCCTTCTATTGTTTCTTCTCTGTTTGTAAGTATTAAATCCAGTATGGCTGCCCCTCTAGTTCCCTCCTCCACTTTTTGGGCAATGAAGTTGTCAGCTAGGCTGGTTAGGAATCTGTTAGATTTCTCACTTGGTGCTGAGTTGGTTTTCTAGTTGATATCCGGGTAGTTGAAGTCTTCCATTATTACAATGTTGTTTTTCTTGCATATGTTCTTTAGCTGGTTGGTAAAAAGGGTGTCCATTGTTTCTGTTTGGTTTGGTGGTCTGTAGTAAACTCCTATTATTGTGTCATTCTTTTTTTCTTTTATGTTGACCCATATGCATTCTAATGGGTTTTCTTCCTTGGTTACTTGTAGCTCTGTAGCTACATAGTGGTCCTTTATGTACAGTGCAACTCCACCTCCTTTTTTGTGTGATCTGGTTTTTTTGTAGAGTTTGTATCCTTTTATCTGTGTGTTCCAATCGTGTGATTTGTCCCACCAAGTTTCTGTTATTCCAACTATGTCATGTGTACCTTCGTGCATTAACATTTCAAGTTCACCCTGTTTATTCCCTAGGCTTTGTGCATTTGTGTAGAGGCATTTGAGTTCTTTGCCTGATTGTGGGTGTTCTTTCTTTGTCTCTTGTTTGGCGTTTGTGTTTGTTTTCTTCCCCATCCCTTTTTGGTTCGTTGTTTGTTTTGTTTGCTTGGTTTTTCAACTATAGGTTCTTCAACTATAAGCGAAGGTTTGAAGTTTAAATTCCTCCTTCTTGATTTTTAGGCCTTTTATCTCTTGCATGCTTCTTACTTTCCTCAGTAGGCTTTCCAATGCTAGTATGAAAATTAATGGGGCTAGCGGGCATCCCTGATGTACTCCTTTTTTAATATCTATTTTCCCTGTTATATCGTTATTTACTATTATTTTTGCTGTTTGATTACTGTATATGGCTCTGATCAAGCCTATAAATTTTTCGCCAAATTTCATTTTTTCTCATTGTATAGTAAAAAATTGCCAGTAAAGGTTGTCGAACGCTTTTTGGGCGTCGACAAATATAAGCGCTAATTGTTTGTCTATGTGTATGTCATACTACTCTAGTGTATTGAGTATTATTCTAGTGTTGTTCCTTATCTGTCTGTAAGGTAAAAAACCGTTTTGATCTGAGTGGATAATCTGATTTTAAAAAATTTTGAATCGTTCAGCCATTTTTGATGCGAGTATTTTGTAATCCGTATTTAGTAATGAAATCAGTCTGTAATTTTGGATTTGTTGTTTATTTGAATCTTCCTTGGGTATCAGAGTTATATATGCTTTTTTCCAGGACTCGGGTAGTTCCCCTTTTTCCATTGTTTCATTAAATATGTCTAACATTACTAATTCTAATGAGCTTTGTAGATTTTTGTATATTTTAAAGGGGATACCATCTGGACCTGGTGATTTATTATTCTTTTGTTTACTGATGGCATTTCTTAGTTCCGTTAAAGTAATCTTATCATTTAGCATATTCCTGTCCTCCTCCAACACTTGGCAAATTGCTTTCGTTGAGATATTCTTTAATTATTTCATCTTTTGGATCTTCCTGTTTGTAAAGATCGATATAAAAAGTTTGAATTCTATTTTTTTTCTCAGTTATTCTGGTGTGTATTTCCCCATTTTGGTCTTGTAGAGTGTCAATTGTTCTATCTGCTTTTTCTTTTGCAAGTTTATAAGCGAGCCATCTTCCTGGTTTGTTGGCTGATTCAAAATAGTTTTGTTTTGCTAATTTAAGTTTCCTGGCCAATTCCTCCTGTGTTATCAAATTAATTTTATGCCTGGTTATATTTAAGTCCTCTAATGTTTTGGAATCTTTGGGGTCTTCTTGCAATGTTTTCTCTAATTTGTGTAATTTAATTGTTAATGTATTTAGTTTGTTTGTTTGCCTTTGTTGTATCCCATAGAGTTCTTAGGGATGTTTGTTCTTTAGTATTAATTCAGAAGAAGATGTCTAATTCTTTCTGCATCATTTTGATATAATCTTTTTCTTTGTTATTGTTTGGTTTAACATCCATCTTACTCTTATTTTACTGTTTGGCTCTTTCCATTTTATCCATAGAGGATTATGATCAGCCCAGGCATTTGGGAGAATTTCTGACTCAGCCAAATCATTTGAAATTCCCCATTTGCCCAGGCCATGTCAATCCTCGACCATGATTTGTGTGGAAATGAAAAGAAGGTATACTGCCTGCTGCCTGGATTTTGATATCGCCAACTGTCTCTTAAATTAAATTCTGTAGCCAATTCTGTAGCCATCTTGATCAAATGATGCCGGTAGTACCGTGTTTCCCCGAAAATAAGACCCTGTCTTCTATTTTTTGAACCCTGAAATAAGTGCTTGCCCTTATTGCCATGCACTCAAAAGCCTGATGGGGCTTATTATCAGGGGATGTCTTATTTTGGGGGAAACTGGGTAGTCTTCTTGCTTTTTTCTTATTGGTACCTTTATAGTCCTTTTTCCTATCAACGACTGTGTTGAAGTCCCCTATTATCAATAATTTCTCCCACTGTATTTCTAGTAATTTTTTATGTAAGCTGGAGAAAAAGGCTGATTGATTTATATTTGGGGCATATATAACTGCTATCGTTACAGATTTGCTTCCATTTTTTATTTGTACAGTATTCTTTTTTTAAAAAAAAATAATTTTTATTGAATTATTTACATTTAAAAAACATACAAAAGAAAACATTTATGACAATAACAAATACATTACAAACATATACGAAACATAAAAAGCACATACAGCTATAAAACTGTCGATCTCTATGGTTTATCTTACGGCAAATATGTATTGGCAATCTATTTTTATATAGTTTTCAATTTTTTTTCTTGTATTTTTGTAATATGTATTATAAATCAGTAGTGGTAATAGTAACGTTAACAATAACATTGATAATAATACAATAGTAATAACATTAATGATAATATTAATGATAATAATAATAATAGTACAGAAAAAATAAGATGTTTTTAGTTTTGTAGTATCATAATATACATATACATTAGTATAATACAGGTAGTTTTCTTATAAGTTCCTTAATCAGATTTCTATATGTCTTATTTAATTTGTGTTTACATTTGTTATATTGGTAGTGTTTGTTTTCGTTTTTCATACCAGTTATAGAATAAGTTCCAAATTTCGTAGTAATCGGAGTCTTCCTTTCCTTTTAGTTCCATAGTTAATTTGTCTGCTTCGGCACAATCCAGAATTTTTCTAATTATACTGCTTTTGTCAGGCGTGTCATTTAGTTTCCAATTTTGTGCTATCATTATTCTTGCCGCTGTTAATATATGTAGTGTAATATAGTAGTGGTTTTTTTCCATTTTTTGATTAATGATTCCCAGTAGGAAAGCTTCCGGTTTAATGTCTATATCCTGTTGTGTAATTTCTGCTAGCCAATTTTTAATTGTATTCCAGAAGTTTTTTATTTTTGGACAGGTCCACCACATATGATAATAAGATCCTGTTTTGTGTTGGCATCTCCAACAATTAGGTGCTAGATTTTTATACATTTTTGCCAATCTCGCTGGGGGGAAGTGCCATCTATAAAATAGTTTATAATAGTTTTCTTTATATGAGACTGATTTTGTCATTTTATAGTTCTGATTCCAAATTTTTTCCCATTGATTTAATTGTATTTCGTATCCAAAGTTTTTCGTCCAGCTTATCATATTTCCCTTTATTATGTCTTTTTGTATTTTATATTTTAGAAGAAATTTATATATTTTGGTTATTGCTTTTTGTTCTTGACCTAATAAAATTTTGTCTAATTCTGATCTTACTTTTTGTATTCCGTACTTTCTTTTGTCATTTTCTAATCTGTTCTTAATTTGAAAATATGGCCACCAATCCATTTTGATTCCTTCCTGTTCTAGTTTGGATATAGATTTTAGAGCTCCCCCTTCTTCTAGTATTTCTTCATATGTGACCATTTTATTCAGATTTGTTGTATTGGGGTGTGTAATGGCTTCCATACCAGAAAACCAAGGTGGTATTTTTGTATAATATTGTTTTTTAATCTTAAGCCAAATTGCGAGGAGAGAATCTCTGATTTTGTGTCTTTTGAAATATGAGTGTGTTTTATGTTTGTCATCCCAGAGGAATCCGTGCCATCCTAAATGTAAGTCGTGGCCCTCTAATGCCAGTAAGCGTCTATTTTTAATTTGTATCCAGTCCTTTATCCACGTTAGGGCAGATGCTTGGTAATATAATTCAAAATCTGGCAATCCAAATCCTCCCTGGTTTCTGTTTTGTTGTAAATATTTTAATTTAATTCTCGGTTTCTTTCCTGCCCATATAAATTTGGTTAATATCTTATTTAATTGTTCAAAGTACTTTTTCTCTAATTTGATTGGTATGGTTTGAAATAGGTATAGAATTTGGGGTAATATTGACATCTTAATCGCTGCAATTCTACCAACAAGGGAAATTTGTAATTTGTTCCATTTGTCTAGTTTCTTTTCAATTTGTTTTAATATTTCCTTATAGTTTCCTTCTTTTATTGTGGTGCATTTCGCTGACAAATTTATTCCTAAGTATTTTATTTTCTTTACAATTTGTAGTTCTAATTTCTTTTCTAGTTCATTATTTTGTGTATCTGTCAAGTTTTTGGATATTATTTTAGTTTTTTGTTTGTTAATTTTAAGGCCAGCCACTTTTCCAAATTCGTTTATTTCTTTTAGTAAAATTGGTCCTACCTCTAATGGTTCTTCAATGTTAAAAACCAAATCGTCAGCGAATGCCTGAAGTTTGTATTCTTGTTCTTTTATCTTGAGTCCTTTTATTTCCTTGTTTTCCCTTACCTTCTGTAATAATGATTCCAGTGATAATATAAATAATAGGGGTGAAAGCGGACAGCCTTGTCTAACTCCTTTTTCTATATTAAAGTTTTTAGTAGTTTCTCCATTGATAAGAATTTTAGCAGTTTGTTTTGAATATATTGATTTAATTGTTCTTATATACTTTTCTCCAGAATTCATTTTGTTTAATTGGTTTGTTATAAAGTCCCAGTTTAAGTTATCAAATGCCTTTTGGGCATCTAAAAATATGAGTGCCACGGATTCCCCTGGGTGTGTCTCATAATATTCTAAAATATTTATAATTGTTCTTATATTGTTTTTAATGTATCTGTTTGGTAGGAAGCCATTTTGGTCGGGGTGTATGATTTCGATGAGCGTTTTTTTCAGTCTTTCCGCCATTATTGAGGCAAAGATTTTGTAGTCTGAGTTTAACAGCGAGATTGGCCTGTAGTTCTGGATCTTATGTTTCATAGTGGTGTCTTTTGGGATTATTGTTATCAATGCCTCTGTCCATGAGTCTGCAATTGCTCCTTTAGTTAACACTTCATTGTATGTAATTAATTGTATATTTTTCAAGATCATTTGTAGTTCTTTATAATATTCTGCTGGAATTCCATCGGGTCCTGGGGTTTTATTATTTTTTTTATTCTTAATTGCTTTTTCTAACTCAGTCAGTGTTATTTCTTCATCCATCCTATCTTTAATGGCCTCTGGTAGTTGCGCTATATTGGAGTTTTTTAGATAGTCCTGTATATTTTTGAGTTCTATGTTATCTTTGCTATATAGTTCATTATAGTATTCTCTTGCTATGTCTTTTTTTTCCTCTATTGCAAACTGCATTCTCCCTAGCGAATCCTCTAATTGTTGTATTGGTATTTTTTTCCTTTTCTTTTCTTAATTTATAAGCCAGCCATCTACCTGGTTTATTGGCATGCTCGAAGTAATTCTGTTTGGATGTCTTAATTTTTAATGCAATTTCTTCTTGTGATATCAGATTTATTTTGTGTTTAATTAGTTCCTTTTCTTCTTTTATTTCCTTACTTTGTGGTGTCTCTTGTAGTTTACGTTCTAATTCCCCTATCTTGTTTTGTAAATCATTAATTTGCTTGTTTTTATTTTTATTTTTTTTTACTAGAATAGGCAATGGTTAATCCTCTTGTATATGCTTTCATAGTGTCCCAAATATTCTGTATAGTTGTATCTTTATTCCAATTCTCCTGTAGGAAGAAAGTTAATTCTTTCTCCATATATTGTTTAAATTCTTTTTCTTTTATTATTTTCTGGCTCATCATCCATCTTCTTCTTACCTTGCTTATTCCTCTTATTGTAATTACTATGGGATTATGGTCCGCCCACGTGTTTGGTTCTATTTCTACACTCTCTATTTTTATAGTTGGTTCTATGTTGGACCAGGCCATATCAAGTCTGGACCAGGATTGATGTGGATTTGAAAAGTATGTGTATTGATTCTGTTTCTGGTGTCTTTCTCTCCATATATCTTTTATTTTAAATTCATTCACCATTTCAAAAAAGTGTTTGGGTAAGATTTTCCTTTCCAAATTTTTTTTTATCCCAATTTATAATCTTTGGCATCTACTACTGCATTAAAATCTCCAATTATGCAAATATTTTCTCTCTCTAATTTAATAATTTGTTGATATAGTGTTGCATAAAATTCTTTTTGTCCATTGTTGGGGGAGTATATGACTACTAACAGTATTTTGGTTTTATCAATGGTAATTTCTACTATAAGTATTCTTCCTTCTGTGTCCCTATATATTTGCTTGGGGCTTAACCAACTTTTTATGTATAGTGCTATTCCTCTTTTTCTTGAGTCGGCTAGGGATGTAAAGAGATTACCTATCTTAGGCTGTTCTAATAGTTTATACTCTTCTTTTTTTATGTGAACTTCCTGTAAACATGTAATATCTGATCCTTGTTTCTGTAGTCTATTGAGTATTTGCCTTCTTTTTATTGGTGAATTAATTCCATTTATGTTTACTGAAAATATTTTGATTTGATTTTGCATTTTATTTTTTACTCGTTGCTCTTGTTAATCTCGCGGTCCTTACTTCTTTTGATTTCATCTTCCTATCTCCCTCTCTCTCTTGTCTTTTCATTCTCTCCATTTCTTCTACCATTTCTTTTTCTTCCTGGCTTCGTCCCTCTCCCTCTGTACTGCTCTCTCCTTCTTTTTCTAGATGTGTTTCAATAAATTGGTCTGCTTCCTCCATTGTTTCTATCTTTATTTTTTTCCCTTTCCATGTCACTAAGATTCCTTCCAGAATCAACCATCTAAAGGGAATTTCTTGTCTTATTAATTTTGCAGTGCAGTATTGTAAGTCCCTTCTCTTTTCTCTTATTCGCTTAGGAATTTGTTTTAACACATTGATTTATCTTTCCTTGTGTAATATTTGTTCCGTTCTTGTGGTTTTATAGATTTCGTCCCTTATTGCTTTTTTAGTAAATCATACGTGTACCTCCCTAGGTAGCTTATGTCTTTTTGCAAAGTTTGTTTGTACTCTGTAAATCTCATCTATGTGTCTATTTATTTCTTCTTTGTCTATCTGTAGAGCTTCCGCCAATATCTCTACTACTTGTTCACGTAACTTGTAACTGCTATCGTTACAAATTTGCTTCCATTTTTTATTTGTACAGTATTCTACCGTCCTCGTCTGAATATAGTAGTTTTGGATTCAACCATGCTTTTGTGTATACTGCTATTCCTTGCTTCTTCTGTGTAGATAATGCTGTGAATAATTTCCCAAACTTTGGGGATTCCAAAATCTGATGTTGTTCTTTTTTGATATGTGTTTCTTGTAGACAGATAATGTCTGTGTTTTGTTTTAATAATTTGTGGAATATTTTTTCCCTTTTTGTAGGCGAGTTTAGTCCATTTATGTTCAGGGATAGTAAACTTACTGTCTGTTCAATTGGTGGTTTCCCTTGGCTTTGCTCTCTTTGCCTCAGTCTGTGCTCTCGTTGTCGCACCCTCTGCCATAGTTAACTGCTACCATCTTCACACTTTCTTCTTTTTGCAGTAAATTTTCTTCTGAACTTACCATATTTTTCAGAGTATAAGACGCACCGTATAAGATGCACCTAGATTTTAGAGGAGGAAAACAAGGAAAAAAGTATTCTGAACCAAATGGTGCAGTAATATATTGTTTAATAAAATACCAGTGTAGCAGAATACTTTTTGCAATCATGTATACTTTTTACAAACTTCAAACTTGACAGCTTTAAGACTAGTGGACTTCAACTCCCAGAATTCCTCCTCCAGTCATGCTAGCTCAGGAATGGGAGTTGAAGTCCACAAGTCTTAAACTTGCCAAGTTTGAAGACCCTTGCAACCCTAACCTCTAACCCATGAGTCTTCAAACTTGACAGCTTTAAGACTAGTGGACTTCAACTCCCAGAATTCCTCCTCCAGTCATGCTAGATTGGGTAATTACAAGGCAAAAATGCCCCAATTTTTGCAAAAACCGGCCCGTTTTTCACTGGTTTTTTTTTTGCAAAAACAGGGCATGCAAAGGATGTGGGCCTCCTCCAGGTCCCGTCAGCTAAACAATGCCGGCTGGCGGGCCCTAGGGGGAGGGCCTTCTCTGTGGGGGGCCCCGTGCTCTGGAACCAACTTCCCCCAGACACCTGAACCATCCCTACCCTGCTGGCCTTCCGAAAAGCTGTCAAGACATGGCTCTTCCTGCAGGCAGGGGGTGAGCCTAATTCCACCTGAGCTCTCGCCCGGTATGGCTGATGGTGAACATTTTTAATCTTTTTGTAATTTTTAATTGTTGTTTTTAACTGTTGTTTATTATTAGTGTTCTTGTATAATTTGCTGTATGCCGCCCTGAGTCCCTCGGGAGTAGGGCGGCATAGAAGAACCAATAATAAAATAAATAAATAAATAAATAAATAAATAAATAAATAAACAAACAAACAAACAAACAAACAAACAAACAAACAAACAAATAAATAAATAAATAAATAAATAAATAAATAAATCTGGGAAGCCTGCAGAGCACTCCTAGGGGGTGGGGGAAGGCAAAAATGCCCCAATGCTCCAACACTAGACATTTTTAAGAAGATGTTAGATAACCATCTGTCTGAAGTAGTGTAGGGTTTCCTGCGTAAGCAATGGGTTGGACTAGAAGACCTCCAAAGTCCCTTCCAACTCTGTTGTTATTATTATTATTATTATTATTATAAGCCAGCGGTTTGCTGCTGCTACCAAAATGACCAATGCAATCCTAGGCTGCATTAACAGGGATAGAATCAAGATCACGTGAAATGTTAGTATTGCTTTATAATGCATTAATAAGAACACACTTGAAATATTGCATCCAGTTTTGGTTGCCACAATATAAAACAATGTTGAGAATCTGGAAAAAGTGCAGAAAAGAGCAACAAAGATGATTAGGGGGCTTGAGGCTAAAACATATGAAGAACAGTTGCAGGAATTGGGTATGGCTAGTCCAGTGAAAAGAAGGACCAGTGTGATCGCAGTGTTCCAATATTTGAGGGGCTGCCACAAAGAAGAGGGGGTCCACCTATTTACCAAAGCACCAGAAGGCAGGACAAGAAGCAGCAATGGATGGAAACTAATCTAGGAGAAAACCAACCTAGAACTAAGGAGAAATTTTCTGACAGTGAGAACAATCAACCAATGGGACAGCTTGCCTTCAGAAGTTGTGGGAACTTCATCACTGGAAGCTTTCAAGAAGAGACTGGACTGCCATTTGTCAGAAATGGTGCAGGGTCTCCTTTTTGGATAGGGGGTTGGACTAGATGACCTACAATGTTCCTTCCAACTCATTCTATACTGTACTCTACTCCACTCTACTCTACTCTATGCACTTGCAAGAAAACAACATTCATTCTTTCCACAATGATATTATGGAGGGGTGTATATTGATCATTAGAAGAAAAAAATTCTGTAATACTGCATCTTTAGAGAGCATTCCCAAAGACCTTCATATTGCCAACCCTCAGGGGATGGGATTTACCACCATCCCTTCCCACACATTATTCATTCACATGATTCTGCACACAGAAATAAACGCAAAGATTGTGAGGTCCAAGCCATAAAATGCTTTATACAGAATATCGAATAGCCAAGTTGGAAGGGACCTTGGAGGTCTTCTAATCCAACCCCCTGCTCGAGCAAGGGATTATATACCATTCTGGACAAATGGCTGCCCAATCTTTTTTTGAAAACATCCAGTGATGGAGCAAATTCTGGAGGCAAGCTTTTAATTGTTCTCATTGACAATAAGTTTCTCTTTAATTCTAGGCTGGATCTCTCTTTGTTAAGCTTCCATCCATTGCTTCTTGTCCTGCCCTCTGGTGCTTTAGAAAATAGGTTGACCCCCCTCTTCTTTCTGGCAGTGCCTTAAATATTGGAGCACTGCTATCATGTCTTCGCTAGTCCTTCTTTTCACTAGACTAGAACTTACTCAATTCCTGCAACCGTTCATCATACGCTTTATCCACCAATCCCCCAATCATCTTTGTTGCTCTTCTCTGCACTCATTTAGAGCCTCAATATCTTTTTTGCATTGTGGTGACCAAAACCGGACACAGTATTCTAAATATGGTCTTCCCACTGCAGTATAAAGCTATACTAAAACTTCATGTGATCTTGATACTTGATATTAACCTATTCTATACCTGTGCATTTGTTTTCTCTTGCATAAGTTTCAACTTTTTTTCTATATTTTTAATAGGTAATGACTATTTCTTTGCATTATAGCTAGAAACGTTCTGGTGACCATTGTCAGTAGCTCTCAATTAGCACACTTAATGTATCGCACAAAATGATTTGTCACATTATTGGAATTTACACTATTCTAATTGGTATTTCTATGGAAAATAAAGTAATTGTTTCCATCTCCAAATATAAATTTTATATGTTTGTTAATGAAATAAAAGTTTAAAAGAATATAACTTCAGTTTATTTTTTAACAAAGTCATAGTAATTACATAAAGTAAAATGAAAATGAAAAAAATCTAAGTATCATTCCTATCTACTAGATAGATTAGATAGATAGATAGATAGATAGATAGATAGATAGATAGATAGATAGATAGATAGATAGATAGATAGATAGATAGATAGATAGATAAAAATATAAAAAACAGATTCGAAGCAAGACTCAACCTAAGCAAAAATACAGTAAGAGATCACCTATCTGAACTTAACGAATACAAAGCACCAGGACCAGACGGATTACACCCCAGAGTCCTAAAAGAACTAGCAGAAGTCATTTCAGAACCACTGCACCACATCTTCCACAAATCCTGGAACACAGGGGAACTACCCGAGGACTGGAAAAGAGCTGATGTGGTCCCCATCTTCAAAAAAGGTAAAAAAACAGACCCAGGAAACTACAGACCAATCAGCCTAACATCAATACCTGGGAAAATACTGGAAAAAATAATTAAAAAGCAGATCTCCCATCATCTAAAAACAAACCAAGTAATAACCAACAGTCAACACGGATTTGTTAAGAACAAGTCATGCCAAACCAACCTCATTTCATTCTTCAACACTGTGACCAAATTAGTAGACCAGCGTAATGCAGTAGACATAATATACCTGGACTTTAGCAAAGCATTTGACAAAGTAGACCACAACCTACTCCTTCATAAGCTAGAAAAAAGCGGGCTAGACAGCTACACAACCAGATGGATTAACAATTGGCTGACCAACCGTACCCAGCGAGTAGTCCTCAATGGCTCTAAGTCCACATGGAGAGAAGTAAGCAGTGGGGTACCACAAGGTTCCGTCCTAGGCCCAGTACTCTTCAATATCTTTATAAATGACCTAGATGAGGGAATAGCAGGAGAACTAACCAAATTTGCAGATGACACCAAGCTGGCGGGAGTAGCAAACACCCCAGAGGACAGACTCAAAATCCAGAGGGACCTCGACAGACTCGAACACTGGGCCCAAACCAATAAAATGAAATTTAACACAGAGAAAAGTAAAATTCTGCACCTAGGCAAGAAGAATCAAAAATACACATACAAACTAGGCGAAACCACACTCAATAGCAGCGATTGCGAAAGGGATCTCGGAGTCCTGGTAGACAGCCAACTAAATATGAGCCAGCAGTGTGGAGCAGCAGCCAAAAAGGCCAATACAGTCCTGAGCTGCATAAATAGAGGGATACAATCAAGGACCAGAGAGGTACTAGTACCACTCTATAAAGCCTTGGTCAGACCACACCTAGAGTACTGCATCCAGTTTTGGTCACCACACTACAAAAAAGACATTGAAACCCTAGAGAAAGTGCAGAGGAGAGCAACCAGGATGATAAAGGGTCTGGAAAATAAAACATACGAAGAGCGGTTGCAGGAACTGAGCTTGGCCAGTCTGGCGAAGAGAAGGACCAGGGGTGACATGATAGCAGTGTTTCAATACTTGAGGGGATGCCACAGAGAGTAGGGGGTCAGGCTGCTCTCTATTGCACCAGAAAGCCAAACAAGGAATAACGGATGGAAGCTGACCAAGGAGAGATTCAACCTGGAAGTGAGGAGAAACTTTCTGACAGTGAGAGCGATCAACCAGTGGAACAGCTTGCCAGCAGAGGTCGTGAGAGCCCCAACACTTGCGACCTTCAAGGAGAGACTGGACTGCCATCTGTCTCAAATGGTGTAGGAACTCCTGCTTGAGCAGGGGGTTGGACTAGATGACCTACAAGGTCCCTTCCAACTCTAATAATAAATCTAAATAAATCTAAATCTAGATAGATAGATAGATGATAGGGAGGGAGGGAGGGAGGGAGGGAGGAAGGAAGGACAGACAAGCTGAAGGATGAACCCATACCCAAAGTGTATCTGCTATCTTAATCATCATCAGAGTTGGAAGGGATCTTGAAGGTCTGCTAGTTCCACTGGTTGAGACCCTCAACCAGTGGAACAGCTGAGAATATATCTCCTATATTCTGTTGTAATTTTTCAAAATTAGCCTTTTCTTTTTTGAGCTTTTCTGAAGGAGGGAACTGAATCTTCGTTTTCTCCATTTAGTGCACAAAACAATGTCTAAAACTCGAATGGCAAATGCATATATGTTAGCCTCAACTGTATGCATGATGATCTCACATTAATTGAATTTTGACTCACATTAAATGTGATCTGGTATCAATGTGTAATTTGTACTAATTCAGATATCACACTATTCAAACTTGCACTAATCACAATCTTCCTGTATCAGTGGCTTCCTGCCAAACCTATTATGGCTGGTTAATAAATGAGCAGATACATTCTGGACCAACAATACAGGTAATCATTGCTTTACAACCATTTGTTCAGCAACTGTTCAAAGTTACAACAGCACTGAATGATGATAGTTACTTCTTGAAATTACGGCTATTCCAGCACCCCAATGGTCACGTGAACCAAAATTGGACATTTGGTAGACCACCCACATTACAGGTGTTCTGACCCAGCTCCCCAAACACGACAAACCCTCTGAGGTTAAATCAATTATTTCTTTATTAGGAGCATCAGCAGCCCCAGCAAAAAGTTTCTCTCTCACTGCAGGCTAACAAGTCTGTCCGGCAGGGAGATGAATAGTTGTCTGCCACATCTATTCATCTCCCCCCCTGCCTTTTATCCCCAGATTTATTTATTTTATTTATTTATTTAAACGCTCTTATAGGCCGCCCAATCCCGTGGGACTCAGGGCGGCGATCTAGGGTGGGGCTTCGCTAGCAGCAGTGGCTCTTCTGTCCCAAGGATTGGCCCATAGATTTCAACTGCTCTTCTCTCATCTGCCTTCTGTGCATCTGCACATCAGGCACCGGACCTAGCTGTTCCTCCTCTTCCTCATCAGCCACCTCCAGACCTGGGGGCTGTTGACTCTCCATCTGAGGGCTGACAGACGGCCTAGGCTCCGCCTCTCTCTCTCTCTCTCTGACAGCTCCATTCCCTCTTCCCCCTCAGAGCGCTCAGGTTGCCTTGACGCCGACCTTGACTCCCACGCCTCCTCATCTGATTCAGCTGCTTGAGGTACCAGCGGCAACAGGCCACAACAATAGCATATGCTTCAACTCCCCCATTTCTGGTCCTTTGGCTGCCCTGCACTTCAGTGCTACCATATACCTCTGCCACCCCACCTGAGGTGTGCCTCAGCAACAGAAGAAAAAAGACAAGAAGGTCCGCTTCAACACAGCTGGAAGGATATAGGTTAACACTACTATCTTTGAGAAATCTAACATTCTTTGTATGAAGACTGGCTCTCAGATAGTTCTAAACTTATGTGTACAGTATTATTATTAAGAAGTTTAAGTGGAAAAGATTTATAAATAGCAGGACTGTTATAGCTATATATAATTATTTCATTTCAGAGGATGATACTATACTACTCAGTTTCTAACCAAAATAAAAACAAGATAAAAAGTTTTGCTAACAAACGTTAAAGCCTAATGTGAACTATCACACAAAATACAATCTAGATCAGGGGTGTCAAACTCACATCGTCATATCGTCTTCATGTGACGTATCACAACTTTTTTTCCTTTGCTAAAAGGGTGGGCGTGGCCAGCGTGTGATGCATCCAGCCTGCGGGCCGTGAGTTTGATACCCCCTGACCTAGATAGTTGAAGAAAATATTTTTCAATTATTTTGAAATACCTTAACTATCATAACTTAAAGTGGTAAGGCTAAGGAGCCATCTGCTGGTGACTTTAAAAAATGAACCACATAGCTCTGTTAATAAAAAATCAGTTATAAATTGATTACATAGTTCATTTATTTATTCATAGATACTACCTAGTCATGGTTCATTCAAATGAAGTATTAATAGCATATCAATACATGGTTACATGTTCACTAGCAATTTCAATTAGATACCAATGAATTATGTGTGTCTTTGTTGGTTAAAAAAAATAGTCATCTGACCACGTTTAGATATGCTGCACTAAATAATATTCTTTGCTGTATAGATAAATCTGTTCCTTCACAGACATTCATATTCAAATATTATCAGAAAGTTAGTATAAATAAGTTGGGATTTGTCCCTGTTTTCTTCATAATACCAATTGCTAATTTAATTGCAAACCACAAGAGCTTTTTTCTTTCTGTTTCAAAAAAACATAAAATGAGACTAATATTCTAGCATCTGCAATTAACTATCTTGGTAGTATTGTACAACAGATGATTTCTTGCAGAGAAAAATATGTATACTTCAAAAGCTCCTCAGAAGTCATATAATTTATTAACAAAGAAATGTCTCCCAAGGAGTATGTTCATAGCATTCAATTGATTCCAGCTGGGGGTATTTAAATAATTGAAGAATTAATAACTGAATTTATTCTATACAGTTACATTTTTGCACTTTCTGTATATTAATCTTTTTTCAGTAACAGTGCTATCAAAGTCCCTAATTATATTGGATTATTTTTCAAACACTGTCTTGATATATCTACAAGTTGATATTTATGATGTCTATTATATCATTTCCATGTGGGCAATAAGAATCATGCAGAAAAAAATCAATGACAACAGTTTCTTGTGTCCATTCCCTCTGTCTTTCATTTGCTTATGTTCCTTTGTTTAAATTGGCATATTTTCAGGATAAGATTTATTTTAGGATGTGATATATTATTGTTTGCTGCTTTTATATCCTATCCCAGCTTTTCTGTTGGACTCTAGTGCTTTTCATTTAGATTTCCTTTTATTTTATCCTCACCATATCCCTGTGGTGTAGGTTGGGCTAAAGGGAAAGTGACTAACCTACCCAGTGTGTTTCACTGCTACTCTAGCTATGTTAAACATTCTGTCTTACAGAATTAAAACACAGAGTAGAATAGGATTGGAAGGGCCCTTGGAGGTCTTCAGGTTCAATCCGCTGCTCAAAGCAGGAGATTCTATAACATTCTGGATAAATGGTTGTCCAATCTTTTCTTAAAAACCTCAAGTGATGAAGCATCCACAACTCTGAGAGGCAAGCTGTTCCATTGGTTAATTGCTCTCACTGTCAGGAAATTTCTCCTTAGTTCCAGATAGGATCTCTCTTTAATGAGCTTCCAGATGTTACTTCTTGTCCTGCCTTCAGGTGCTTTAGACAATAGGCCAACCCTTTCTTCTCTGTGACATCTCCTCAACCATTGAAAGACTACTATCATATCAACCCTAGTCTTTCTCTTTATTTAACTAGACATACCTAATTCATCATATAGTTTAGCCTCCAGACCCCTTAATCATCTTTGTTGCTCTTCTCTACACACTTTCTAGGGTCTCAACATCTTTTTTGTATCATGGTGACCAGAATGGAATGCAGTATTCCAAGTGTAGTCTCATCAGTTCAGTATAAAATGGTACTGTCACTCCACATGATCTTGAAACTATCCCTTTGTTGATGCAACCTATGACTGAATTAACTTTTTTGGTAGCTGCAGCACCATATTAAGTATTAACTCCTCTTAAAGTTGCTACTGTTGAGCCAGATACCACCTATTATATATCTGTGCATTTGGTTTTCCTTGCCTATGTCTAAGACGGGTGTCAAACTCAAGGCCTGCAGGCTGGATGCTTAGATCTGTGGGATGCTTATTGCATATTCCCGCAGGAATATGGAAACAGCGAAGGACTGGCCTGCAGTGCCTCTGCTAGCAAAAACAGAGTTTGGGAGGGCCATGTGCAAACCTCTCGAGCTCCGTTTTCGCTGGCAGAGGGTTGCAGGAGGCTGTCGCAGCCAAAAATGCAGCTTGGGAGCCTGTTTTCGCTGGCAGAGCGCTCGGGCCACCATAGGCTCCCTGACATGAGTGACGTTGAGCTGGCCATGCCCACCCTGGCCATGCCCATCCCAGACCCCTGAGGTCAAACACAATCCTGATGCGGCCCTCAATAAAATCGAGTTTGAAATCGACTTTCATCTTGATGTTAGAAGTGCTGTTAACCCAAATTATTTTTATTAGGAATAATTAATGAAGAAGAAGAAGATAAAGAAACAACTCCAATATATCATTTTACACATAGCAACAGCAGCACAAATTGTTTATGCTCAATGTTGGAAAGTTGAAAATATACCAACCAATGAGATGATTATGCATATTAGAATGTGCTGTGATGTATAAGCTCGCGTTAGAAATGAAAGGCAAGGAAGAAACAGAATTTTATGTGGTGTGGGATAAGTGGTATAATTGATTAGAACAGAGAAACAAAAATGTATAGAAATAAATGTAAATAACTGGAAGAGACATATGACACAGTACTGTTAAAAATTGTTTATTGTTATGTAAATTGGAAAAATGGAAAATTAAAAAATTAAAAAAGAAAAATGAAATCGAGTTTGACTCCCCTGGTCTAAGACCTTATTTTTCTCATCACTGAATTGCAGTTTGTTGAATGAGACCCATTGTTCCAGTCTGTCAAGGTCTTTCTGAATCTTGAATCTATCTTCTAAAGCAGGGGTCTCAAACTTTTTAAACAGGGGGCCAATTCATGGTCCCTCAGACTGTTGGGGGGCCGAGCCGGCTGGGTGGGCGTGGCCAGGTCATGTGACTAGATGGGCGTGGCCAATTTAACAGTCCATTAAACAATGCACACAAATTAATTTGTTTTGATCCTGGGGGTGTTTTATTTGCTTTTGTTTGCATGTTGCTCTTTTGGTTGACTTTTCTTTTTACTAGATCATTTTTTCAGTTGTTTAGGAGTCTAGTGGTCCACTTCAGGAAACTCAGTTTGGCAGCAATTCTTCTCAGCCCCAAGGAGCTTGATAAATCTCTCTCTCTCTGTCTCTCCCTTCCTTTCTGTCTCTCTCTCTCTCTATTTCTCTTTCTCTATCAATCTTCTGGAGGTGGGGGAGGTGAAAAACAGGCAGTTTTCACCTGTTTTTTGGCCTCCTGGGGCATCTGTGTGCCCCATTTTCACCTCCCCTGCCTCCAGCAACATTCTACAGGCCAAAAAGAGGTGAAAAGATCCATTTTTTGGCCTCCTGGGGTGTCTCTGCACCCCATTTTTTACCTGCCCCGCCTCCAGCAACATTCTACAGGCCAAAATTGTTGGCCTTATCTTTCAGTTCCAGCCTGCGGGGCTCGCGAAGGTAAGTCCTGTGCTTGGCTGAAGGGTGGGCAGGGCGATGTGGGCGGGGAAGCCTCATGGTTCTACGCGGGCCAGATCAATGGCTTCGGCGGGCCGCATGTGGCCCCAGGGCCGTAGTTTGAGGACCATGAATTTGCTATTCCCTCCAGGTTGGTGTCATCTTCAAATTCGAAGAGCTCCCCTTCTATCTCCTCATCTAGATCATTTATGGTGATATTAAATAATATTGGGCCTCAGACAGAACTTTGAGGTACCCACCACAGCATGCATCCCACAGTGCAGATATAAAATTAGCTACCTTTGTTTTAATAGATATGGATGTTAGTTACATGTTTGTTTATTCATGTCAGAAGCATCCTAGTTAAAATCAGGCATACTATATGACATAAAATATAAAATACAAGATTAAAATATGTACAGATTAATCAGATCTTGCCCAGGAACTAGCAATATTAATTGTGTTCGGTTGTGCTGCCATGAGGTCCTGAAGTATACACTGTTTGGGACCCAAGGGCAAATATACATAGGTGCATATGTTCTACATGTCACCACAATCGCAAAGAGTATGTCATGCCCCCATCGGAGTCTGAAACTGAGACAGAAGACGAATAGCTAACAGAGAGCAGGAGAGTGGCTCCTTTGGCTGTGGAGAAAACTGGGGAAGGGCAAAGTCAGGCTGGGCTGAGCAGGGGAGTGGTAGAACAAGGGAGAGGAAGTTCAGATGAAGACCAAGGCCCACCCTCTCCTCATCCTAGGGCGCACAAAGAAGAACGCAAAAGAGAGTAACGTGGGTTGCATGGCTTACGAGGAAGGAAAAGACCCGGATTCCCTTCACAAGGCACACCTGGGGATGCAGTTTAAAGGAGAGGCAGTTTGTCAGGAAGAAACGCTGAATTCAGATAGTGTTGAGAGTTGTGGCCTGCATTCCTGGCATTCCTCCTGACTGTTTGAATTATTATCGTGCTTCTGTGTGCTTGTCTTGCTGGAATTATTGCCATGAATTCTTCACATCTGGGACTCATTATCTTGTCCTGCTGGGGTGATTGATTGCAGTCATTCTGTTTACAGCGTTTGGACTGGAGTATCTGCGGCCAGAAGATGCTGCAGGTTTGTGGGAGAGCTTTTCTCCAGGCCGGAGGGTAAACGGGACTTTGGGGGCAAAGTTGATGCCAATAAAGGGACTTCTACTGGTTCTCTGGCTGTGTTCATGCCATGCCCTGGGTCATCACGAGAGTAGAAGCCACCAGCTAACCCCATTTGATCAGAGTGTCTCTGGATCTTGGACCCATGCACAATCTATTCAATGATTTCCATACTTCCCAGCTTTCATCAGACCCAGGTGCCAGCTATTCTATTGGTTCCATCCAGTGTTGGTTCTTGGTAGCTTTCTATGGGTCCACTCTGCTTTCAAATTTTTCAAAGTCTTATGTCGATGTAAGGAAGTTTTTCCTGGATTTTAATCTTTGATAAGCTGGTAGTAGGCCATATAGAGGGTATATCTAAATATAGAAGATCTAAGCCTCTCTCTGTATGCTGCTTCTTCTCTGCAAACAGCAGGCAGGGCAGTGCCAGCTAGGTGGTAGATCTTATCTAGAGGGGTAGGTTTAAGGCATCCGGTAATAATTCTGCTACCTTCATTCAGAGCAACATCTACTTTCCCAGCATGTGCTGATTTATACCAGACTGGGCAAGCATATTCGCCGGAGGAACAAGCTAGAACTGTTGTCTTAAGGACTCTTGGTTTGGCACTCCAGGTAAAGCTCATTAACTTTCATCCACTGACTTTAGTTTAGTGTTGGTACGGTACACTAAGGCTGTGTATATGTTAGGGCCCTATCTAGAGTGAGCCCTAAATATTTAGGGCTGTGGCAGTGCTCCAATAACATCCTTTTCTATATAATATGCAGCTTCCTAGCATAGATGGAAAGCACATTCCTGAGTTTTTGCTGGATTTGGTCTTAACTGGTTATCTCAATAGTATAGATTCAGCTTTACCAGGGCTTGTTCAACCTCCTCAAATGTTTTTCCCTGTACAGCTATTGCTCATTTGTCAGCATACATAGATTTGTTAGTACTTTCAGGGAGCGGCTGATCATTGGTGTAAATATTAGAAAGAGTTGGAGCCAATACATTATCTTGTAGTAAGCTATTCCTTAGGATCCTCCATCTACTTGGCCTTCCCTGGAACTCCACAAAAAACACGGTTCTGGAGCAGATTCCTGATGATATTTGTGAATTTAAAATCTTTGGTCATATCATAAACTTTCTGCTTCAGTCTTCTAAGTTTGATAGTATCATATGCAGTGGTGAGATCTATAAATACAGTTCATGTTACATTGCCCTTTTGGAATCCATCTTCAATATACTGGGTTAGATTCGGGATCTGTGCGGTGCAACGTTTTTCCAGGTGAAATCCAGCCTGCTGCGGTATGACAAGGAGTTCTACAGCTACAGTGAGGCAATGTTGCATCATTCTTTCAAAGATTTTATAGGTATGTCACAAGAAAGAAATTGGACAGTAGTTCTTAGAGTTATTGGCCTCTTTAAGTGCTTTTAAAACTGCTACAGCCTTAGCCTGTCACCAGATGCTAGGAATCTCACATTGTTCCAAGCATTCATTAAACATTTCTAGTAGCCACTGTCTTGCTTTCGGTCCAATTGCTTTATCTGTTCAATAAGGATGTCATCCAAATCAACAGCTCTCCATGACCTGCTCTTCCTTATAATCTCTTCCATAATAAAGGGGGACAATAGGTTAGTCCTTTCCTCCTCCTCATTTCTATTGATCTTAATTTTGTGATTTGAAGACCTTTGATCTGGGTTGTTTTTTTTTTAAAGAAGCTGACTGGCTATTTGGTCTGCAGTCATGTTGGCATGATCTCTAGCGCGAGTTGGATCATTATTTAGGTGACTCAATAATTTCCACACTTTATAGTTACTTGTGCTCATGTTCAGTTCCTCTATTGTTTTAATCCAGCTTTCTCTCTTAGCTTCAGCTATAGAAATAATTAGCTGCTGTCCTGCATTTACTGTGTCTTCTGCCATAGGATCAGCCTCAAAAGAATAAGATACTTCTGCAATTTGTCCTTTGTTTCTGCTGTAAAGCCTTGGATAATAGTGAGCTTTGCAGCCCCTTGGAACTGATAGCCGGGAACATTTTTTTAATGTGTAGGAAGTTAGCACCCACCCCTCCTAGAAAAATGAAATATCCTAGGAAATATTAAAAGGCAGAATATTATTCTATAGAATATCCTGGAAACATGCTTTTAGGCAGACAAAAGACTCATCCTAGTAGCCCCCACCCATTGTCAATGTGCCCGCTCACTCATTCCTCCCTCCCACCTTTGTCAATGGGCCATCTATTCTACATAACAAGCACCTACAGGAAGAGCCATAATAGGAATCCCAAAGCCTTTTCATTACACCACATGGGACCTGGGAAGATTACATCAGTCAAACCTGGGACTCAGGACAGCCCACAAGAGTTGCCCCAGCATGCCCCTGGGAGTCTGACAGCCAATGGGATACATTTCTGTACAGGAAAAGGAAACTCTTAGGGCAGGGCCCAAGAGAGGGCATAAAAGAAGGAAATTTCAGCATCTCGATCCTTCTTTCTCTGGACTCAACATGTGGAAACATGTGATCCACCTTTTCTGTTCAGGAGCTCATGCCATGTGCTCTCTGTTCTCCATTAAACCTTCTTTCCAAGCAACTTCCATGAATCCAGTGTCTTTTTCCCCACTTGGAACTGAACCCAGAAGAATATTACTTCCAACAAATGGATTCCACAAATTTATTGTAATAGCTCCATTTAGCTATTAATTGAGTAACAGCACTGTCCAATAGTCTCTGAAATTTAGGGCAGTCGGCTTCTTTTGAAGTTATATCTACATTTAAAGGGGATATTGTGAGGCTGAATTACTGCAGTAACCTGACATATAATTGGTCAGTGCTGGGGATTTGGGATAGGTGGGCAGACTACTTTGATACATTGCTGGATTATGGTCACTCACAAATATCAAGTCCAGGTTTTATTCCCTGTGCCATCTTCCACTGTTAAACGAAAGTGGTAATTGGTTGTCATGTAAAAAGAGTCAAGTTATTCAAATCCGCCCACTGTATCACAACCTCCCCATTTCTATTGTCATCAGGATATCCCCAGATTGCTGTGACTATTAAAGTCTCCAATAATAAAATTTATTTTATCCTTATTAAATGTTTTAAATTCATCACCCTTGATCTCAGTTAGTGGTGGTTTATATACTGAAGTGACCATGCAGTTGCTCAGCTCTATAGTTATTATTTCTATGTTGTTTATTTCTGATATTGTTGTGGACCGAACCTGGATACCAGGCTTCACAAAAACTGCACTGCCATACTGTCGGTGGGTCCTCTTTGCTACAACTGCATGCTCTGTATTTTAGGTCTTTTCTGATAGTTCTCTCTGTGGGTCTCCTGTATACACAGGACATTGCAGTTTTATTTTTGGCACAAGTCCTGCAACAGTTCTGCAACAAACCCTAAATGTTTACTGAAATATTAGTCATCTGTGGACCTAAAAAGGTCCTTTTTAGTATACACATAGTTTCACGGGTGGGAATGAGCACCTTACTACATTTTGGATTGAAAGAATTAGCCAGCTATAAACTGTTGTCCAGGGAATGTCTGAATGTGTTAATAGCACACATTCTTCAGGGAGGCTTCTTTCATGTCCCCTGTTAGTTACATTTATCTATGTTAGTTACATAAAATTGTTATATAAATTTTGCAGATTAGTAATATAATTGCCCTTTTCTAAAACTGCAAATTATAAATTGTACAGAGTCAAGGAATTATTTAAGTCCAGTCATTGGTAAAATGAAAATGAAAGCTTTTATGATCTACAAGTATAATCAATGTGCATTTGAAGTGACCACTAAAAATATATTCAAGGCCACTAAAATGAATGAACTTGACATGTATTTCATTTGGGATGTGCAATGCACCCTAAGGACTTAGTCACACATGACACACATTTATGATGAAGGTTAATTATCATGATTATCTCTAAACTTTCCTTATGTGTGAACACATCCTAAGGATACAGATTATTCCCCTGTAAAACTAATGACATATACATTACGGTGATTTTAAAGGATTTAGAATATACTGTAACATCACATAAAAGTTGCATTTTGAATGATGGTGATGATGACAAAAACAACACAGTATTTGCATAGATTATTTAACAACGAATAGAACAATTGATGTGCCCAGCTAACAATTTTCTTATTCAAAAGTTAGAGGAGGGACCTAGAGGGTCTCCTATAGTGGAGTTAATTCCAACAATAAGAATGAAATGATTGAAGGAGTGGAAGTTGTAGGAACTTTGCAGGAGAATGATCATGTCATACTAGAATACAGAATAACAGAGTTGGAAGGGACCTTGGACAAATGGCTATCCAGTCTCTTCTTGAAAACCTCCAGTGATGGAGCACCCAAGACTTCAGGAGGCAAGCTGTTCCACTGATTTAATTGTTTTCACTGACAGGAAATTTCTCCTTAATTCTAGGTTGGATCTCTCTTTGTTAAGTTTCCATCCATTACTTTTTGTTTATCCTCAGTTGACACTTCTTCTCTGTGACAGCCCCTCAAAAATGTCACCCCTAGGGACTTCCGGTTCCGGATCGCTGCATCGCGGACGCTCCTCGTTGAGCGCCTTTCCTTTTCCCCGTTAAAGCCGCCAGAACAGCTGTCTGGCGGCTTGAAAGTCTCTGCCCCGGGCAAAGGGGAGAGATGAGAGCCGGACAGGTGGGGTAGAGCCCCCCCTAGTGCCCCAAGTGTCAGCTAGGGGCGCGAAAGGTGAGGGCTCCCCAGCCAGCCTGTCTCTTGCTCCGGGGACTTGGAAACCTCCGCTTTTGCGGAGCAAGATGCTGTGACCACCCGCTGCTTCGTGAATGGGATTACAACTACTTAATTGTTTAAACAAGCAGACAGAGAGAGACAGGATTTTAAAGGGCAAGTACAGATTTTTTTTTTCTTTCAACTCCACTGCTGATTTTCACTTCGGAAGAAACTAAGTAACAGTTATTAGGCTACAACATGGCGATCGGAGAAAGTGGGAGGAGAAGTGAAAGTAACTTTCGTTTCCCTAGCAGCTTTTTTTCTTATGGAAATTTTTGATTTTGAAAGTTGGCTTTACTCTCTCTGTCTCCCGATTCTGGATTAAATAATAACTGACAATTTTTTAAAAATAAAATTTTATCTGGCTTTGGAATTTGAAAGAATTTTAAAAGAAATTTAAAAGAACTTTAACTAGAGGCTTGGCTTTTTCTTTGTTCACCACTGGAAATACTAAAATGGCTTCAAAATCTGGAAAGATTGTTTTGAATAAAAGAATGGATTATTCATCTGGTTATATTTCTAAAATGCAACTTACCACTGAGTTAACACCCCCAAAGTCTTTAACACCTGAAAATTTAATAAGTACCTTAAAGATTATGAAAGATGAACTTATTGTTGAATTTAACCAAAAAATTAGTGAAATAGATAATAAAATGCAGGCTGCTTTAAAGAATATTGACCAACAAATTAGAAATGATGTGTTGGAGGTATGTAAAGGTCTAGCAACAAATATTGAAGTTTTGGCAAACCGCATTGAAGAAAACAAACAAGTTTTGACAACTTCAGTAGAATATATAGATAAAATACAAAATGACATTGCAAATTTTGAAACAGAGGTGTTAATGACGCAATTCAGATCCATGGAATTTGCCATAAGGGTCAGGGGGTTGAAAGAAGGATTATATGAAGATTTGAAAGGAAGGATGGTGGAAGCTTTGGAGCAGGTGTCTGGACTGTCTAAAGAAGAACTAGCCAGGCAAATTGATAAAATATATAGAATCAACTCCTGGTATGCAAAACAAAAACACCTACCAAGGGATATTGTAATATACTTTACTACAAGAGCCTTACGGAATAGGATTATACAGGCGACGTTTAAAAATAACCTGCAGGTGAATGGCCAGGAACTGATGATATGGAAAGAAATTCCCTCTAAAATGCTCAAAGCCAGAAAAGATTATACCTTTCTGATTGATGAATTTAAAAGGTTAAATTTATATTACAAATGGGAAGCACCAACAGGAGTTGCAGTGAAATTTCTGGGAAAAAGATATCGGCTTAATACAACAAAGAAAGCTACTGAATTTTATGTCAACGTCTTAAAGGCTGATATATCCAAGATTCCAGAGGAAAGATGTATAAAAACAAAAGAGGAGGAGGAGGGAAAGCCATCCCTTCCTCTTCAAATCGAAACAGATTTACAAAATTTAAATGATTGGCAGAGCCAGACAGATGTCTACAGTCTGGAAAAGGAGATGGAAGATCGGGGTCAGATGGGAGGCGAGCTGACAACTACAAAATTATCAAGTTACAAAAAGATGCAACCATCATCAAGATACAACAAGATGCAGTGTTGAAGTTTATTGGACAGATGGTTGCCATTATGACTGTACTTTTCTTTTTCCCTTCTTTCCTTAAATTTTTTTTTCTTTTCTTTACTTCTTGCATTCTTTTTTTTTTCTTTTGTTTTTTTTGGGGGGTTTATTCAAAGTATTATTAATTCTTTTTAAAGATTTAGAACTTTTTTGAACCTAATAATTTAATACATAGTAACATTTTGTTACTAATAGAGTGGTAGAATTTATGATGAAGTTTAAGGTTTTTGTATTATTATTTAGTTATTTTTTGTGTAATATCAATTTAAGTTTTATTTAATTGTGAGAAAGATTTGGAATTGTTATCTATCCAGTTATAAAATATTACAATTAGATTTAACATTTTTTTTTTTGGGAGGAAAGTTATTTAAAGTTTGGAATTAGTGCTTATAATCTGATATATAGTAATAGTAAGTTATTTATATACTGATTGATTTTATGATGAAGTTTAAGGTTTTTGTATTTAATACTTAGTCATCATTTATGTAATAATCATTTAATTCTTAGTTAACAGTGAAGAAATGTTGTGAAGGGTAGATGATTGAAAGGAGGAGGAAGGAATTTTTATTAGTGTATAATTTGGAGTTGAAGTTTTAAAAAAATAAGGTGGAAGTCAAAATTTTTTAATTTAATTTAAATTTATTTTATTGATATTATGCCCTGTACTCTCTCTGGGAAGTCCGGGGGGGAGGGGGGAGGGAAAGGGGTGGGTTAGGGGGGAGAAAAATTAAAAAAAATGTTTGTACTTTCTATTGAATGTTTAGCTATTATCTATGTAATTTTGTACTAATAAAACTTTTTGGGAAAAAAAAAAATGTCACCCCTACTCCCTCTCTTCATTAGATTCAACATACTCAGTTCCCACAACTGTTTATTCTATGCTTTAGCCTCCAGTTCTCTAATCATCGTTTTGTTCTTCTCTGCACTCTTTCTGGAATCTCAGTATCTTTTTTTGGGGGGGGGGTCATGTACCAAAATTGGATGCAATATCTCAAGTGTGATCTTACCAGTGCAGTGTGAAGTATGAAGCGGTACTAACGCTTTATATGATCTTGATACTATCCCTCTATTGATGCAGCCTAGGATTTCATTGGCTATTTTGGTAGCTGCAGCACACTGCTGGCTCATAAGTGGTTATCCAGTAGGACTCATAGTTCCCTCTCACTTGAGATAGGTACCACCTATTCTATACCTGTACATTTATTTTTTCTTGCCTAAGTGTAAGACCTTACTTTTCCCATAACTGAATTTTGTTGGATAGGGCCCAGTGTTCAAGTCTGTCAAGTTCCTTTTGGATCTTGAGCTTGTCTTCTAAAGTGTTGGCTTTCCCCCCCCAGCTTTGTATCATCCGCAGATATGATGAATTCCCCTTCTATCCCCTCATCTAAATTGTTTATGAAGATGTTGAAGAATACTAGCCTAAATCAGAACCTTGGGGTTTTCAACTGCATGTCATCCCTGCCCCCAATGTAGATAGCAATAGCAATAGCACCACTATGAAGTGGTGTAAAGCACCATTTCATAGTGCTTTACAGCCCTCTCTAATCGGTTTACAGAGTCAGCATATTACCCCCAACAATCTGGATCCTCATTTTACTGACCTCAGAAGGATGGAAGGCCAAATGTAGTTCCATTAAGGACTACACATTGAGTGTTGTTGGTCAACCAGCTACGAATCCATCTGATGGGGGATTAGAACTAGTTTATGCTGTCTATCCCATATTTTCCTTTCTTACAAAGAGGTAGCCTACATTCTGCTTCATCAGATGCCTTACTGAAGTCCAAATATACTATGCCCACAGTGTTTCTCTGGTCCACCAATTTACTCATTTTATCAAAGGTTTGTCTAACATGATCTGTTTTTATAAACCAGTGTGGCTTCTAGTAATAGCTTTGCTTGTTTCTAGGTGTTTACAGATCCATTGCTTGATAATTTTTTCCAGAATCTTCCCAGGTATTGATGTCAGGCTGATTGGTCTGCAGTTTCCTGGATCCACTTTTTTCCCCTTCTTGAAGATTGGATCTGCATCAGCTCTTTTACAGTCCTCTGGTATTTGCCCATGCTCCAATACCTCAGAAAGATTCTGTTCAGTGGTTCCGAGATCATGTCTGCCAACTCCTTCAGAACCCTGGGATGTAAAACATCTGGTCCTGGTAATTTGAACTTCTCTAGAGTGAATGGGTATTCTCTTACCTACCTAGAATAGGTATTCTTGCCTATTTTGGCCTGTATTCCTGCTGTGTTTCCTACAGTGCTGCTTTTGGTAGGTTGGACTATTTTTTCCTTTTGCATGAAGACAGATTCAAAAAAGGAATTAAGCAGTTCCTTTTTACTCCCTGTTACCTGTCACCTCCTTGTCATTTTTTCCTATTAGTGGACCGATCATTTCCTTGACTTTTTTCCTGTTTCATACTTGTTGAACAAAACTTTTTTTTATTTTTAAATATTTGTTGCAAGTTTTAGTTCATTCTAAACCTTAGCTTTTCTGACTTGGTCTTTGCAGATTTGGGCTATTTGCTGGAATTCTGCTTTACCTATGTGTCCCTCTTTCCATTTTTTGGGACTTGTCCTTTTTCTCTGTCAGTTTATCAGAAAGTTCTTTATACAAACATGCTGATTTCATCTGGGATCTCTTTATTTTTCTTTCTCAGTGGTATTGTGCTACATTGGGCTTTTATTATCTCATTTTCAGAGCTTCCCAACCATCTTTTCCTCTTTAAGATTTCTATCCATGGAATCCTTCCTAAGCTTCCTCCAAATTTTTTTAAATCAGATTTCTTAAAGTCTTAGACACTCATTTGTCTTCATCCTATTACTTGTGCCTGCATTACTGTATATTGAATTCCAATTCCACTATATGCTCCACTGTTGAAGTCACATTTGGAATATTGCTTCCAGTCTGGTCATCAAAATGCAAAACAAATGCAGAAGTCCTAAAAAGAGTATAGAAGGATAACAAAGATGGTAGGTCTAAATTCTATGAAGAACAGGTAAAGGAATTAAGTATGTTTAGCTTAACAAATGAAGAAAAGACTGAAGGAAGACATGATAGCAGTTTCCAGTTCATGAAGTGATGCCACATGGAAGAGGCCATCTATTCTCCATAAGATAGGTATGTTTAGCTTAATGAATGAAGAGAAGACTGAGGGTAGGACAAAAAGCAATGGATGGACACTTCTCAGGGGAAGATCTAATCTGGAAATAAGAAGGAATCTCCTGATAACGAGAACTATTAAGCAGTGGAACAGCTTTCCTCCCAGAATTATGAATGTGAATGCTCGATTGCTGAAGAAAAGGTTGGACAACCATTTGTCTAAAATGGGTATATGGAACCCTACCTTGGGCAAGGGGTTGGACTTGAAAACTCCAAGGTCCCTCTTTCATTATGGATTGAGGGAAAGGTCACCCAGTGTTTTCAGACTTGTTGATCCCAAGATCTCTCATAGTTGAAAAGTAGTTAACAAGCAATTTCCAAATATGATTTAGAAAAGAAAGTTTGTGAATTTAGTATCCTTTGAAAGATGCTGACTATGGTTGTGAGAAGGTTAGCTATTTCTGCTGTCTCTTGATGCTGAAAACCCACCATGGATTGCTGTTCTGTGATCTCACAAAAAACATCTCTTCAAAACACATTCTCCCATCTTCTCCTTTTCTGCAGAGGTTTTGAAGAGATGGTCTACTCACTGGCTCTTTGTTCACTATGGTAATTAATTGCTTTTCACAGAGCCGTGTGTCATTTTCTACCAAATCCAACTTTCTTATCTCCCCTTTCAATCTCATTAGAAATTATGACAATACTGATATTGCTGTCTGGGTCATTGAAGCTACCGAATCCACTTTGCAACCACATTTCTTACAGCTGAGGGATTCCTATTAATTTTTGTGGTCAAAATTGATCTATACATGCAAAGAGTATCTTTTTTAGCAATAGCAATAGCACTTAGACTTATATACCGCTTCATAGTGCTTTACAGCTCTCTCTAAGCGGTTTACAGAGTTCAGCATATTGCCCCCAACAATCTGGGTCCTCATTTTACCCACCTCGGAAGGATGGAAGGATGAGTCAACCTTGAGCCTAGTGAGATTTGAACAGCTGAACTGCTGAACTAGCAATCAGCTGAAGGTCGCAATGCTGCTTTTAACCACTGCGCTATCTCAGCTCCTTTTTTCCCATTTGTTGAGAAGATTTATTATAGATGGAGGAGGTCAACTTTTCATGGTGTTTGGAAACAGAGTGGAAGGTAGGGATGAAGATGAATAAAATTTCTCTTCTAAATTTTCTGATCTTATTCTTAATACCTTGATGGTCACAGCAAGTGACAGCATTTAGCAAATCTTGAAAAAATTAAGCAACATCAGAACTCCAGTTCTCAGTGCTCTTGGTTGTTTGCTTGCAAGCATGTCAAGGCTATGATGTTGCTTAGTTGGGTAGTGAAGTGTAATGAAATGTCTGCAAGCAAAGATCACCAAGATCTTTTATTAACCCTGAATTGCAGACATTCCTTTCTATTGGGAGGTCAGAACTGGTTAGTAGTTGGCTGAGAGACCAACAGAAGATTAGGTTGGAAAATTTAAAAATAGGCAAACCACTTCCTTATTTGAAAAAAACCAACCTTTTTTTAATCTTCTAGGTTGCCAGACAGTTACAGCCTTCAGTTATATGGATTGGAGATACAGAAAAAACATTCTACAGAAAGGTACCTAAAACTGAAAAAGAGGTAAATCCTTTTTTATATATGGTACAAGCAAACAGGCAGCATAGCACATTAATTGGTAATTTTTCATTCATTTACTTATTTATTTGTTTATGGTTTTAGAACACACAAGATCAATTAGTCGTAAATCTATTGCATGGTAATTATATAATAATAAATGCAAACCAGATTATTTTTATAGTTAAAAATATATATCCTTGTTGAAGAAATGTAAGTAATTTTTGATTAACACAGAATTTTTCACTAGGCACAATTGAAACAAGACCAGATCAGTTTTAACAGCAAATAAGAAGTCAAAGCAAATTTAAATTGTCACATGTTTAAAGAGAACTAATTATAATTACTGAAAAGGCTGGCATTATTAATTCTATAACACTGTGCTATGATCAGATTTTAAAAGTAATCATTGAATCACAATGAGTTTTAAAAAGGAATTTGAACTAGAAGATTCATATGTTTGTAAAAATATGTGAGTTCCCTATTATGCAACTATGTTTTTATTATTTCTTAATTCTCTTAATCTATTTTTAATTCATATTTGTGATAAACTGCCAATCAGTAGCCAAAAAGCAGTCTTGAGCCAAAGTGTTATCATTTGCTCTAAATTTAAGAAATTATTTTAAAAACAGTTCCATGGTTTAATACCTAAAGAATCATACTTTGAAAAATGACAGAAATATTTAAATTGGCTATGTTGTTATTGCTGCCCTCTGCTGGCTAAAATGTTTGCCACACTGATAAAAAGTTGCTTGTTAGGTTTCTTCACAATCTGTGTGTTTTTGTAGCAGTATATATTGATGCTTTGATATATTTTGTAAACCTTATATCCAAAACTGAGAAAGAAACTTAAGCTTATATTATGGCAGATGCTACATCTAAATGAACTACAATCCATCACTACATTTTTTATTATTTACTCTCAGATTCATAGAATTCATAGATATCTGAAGGTATTTACTTTTGTTTAAAGTTCTTTTGCAGTTTTACATACAAAGGTTATAAAAGCTGGCATATATATATATATATATATATATATATATATATATATATATATATATATATATATATATAGAGAGAGAGAGAGAGAGAGAGAGAGAGAGAGAGAGAGAGAGAGAGAGAGAGAGAGAGAGAGAGAGAGAGAGAGAGAGAGAGATGATAGAGATAGAGATAGAGATAGAGATAGAGATAGAGATAGAGATAAAGAAGCGATAGCCATCACGATCTCTGGAACGTTTAAAATTTTATTTAAAACTACTATTAAAATTGCTAAGCTTTCATCAACCCCTGTTGACTTCGTCAGAGTGTAAAATCCCCATGGAAGAGATGCTTGCTTTTATAGAATGCCTATCAATTTATGTAATGCCTATCAATTTAGACTTTGCACGTGTAACCGGTCCACACCCTTTTTTCTTTCCTATAATTGACTTAATTGTTTCTGCCTTAGTCATGCTGACAGATGAAGATTTCCCCATGGTGTATTGCCTCTTTCTCTCCCTAGGGGGTAAAGCAGGGCTATCAGGCATTGCTTTGAAGGTGTTTCTCCTGGCTTCCTCCCCCTCATTGTTATTCCTCTCCCTTTTAGGCACACACATTGCCTGCTCTAAATTCATCTGTTTTGCCCATGATCTTGTGATGGGTCTGCGTTGTTCTTCTTCACCCCTCCTGTCTCTCTCATTCTGCTGCTCCTCTACTGTGCTCCCTTGTGCGCAGTTAGGGGTTGTCACACCTTCAGATTACCCCCTTTAGGCACATCTCTATGCCTAAAGGGGGTAATTTGCCCCATATCTCCATTCAGGCATAGTGATCAACCCCCCTTGAGTCCTTCCTGGTGTCTTAATGCCTGGTATGTCGGTGGTATGTCAATGTGTCTATTGAGAGAGTTGTTGTTAGAGAACCAGGCTTCTTTCAAGAGGCATCCTCCTTTTGTTTCATCATAGGCAACGACTTCGGTCTCCTGGAAGTTGAACTCATGACCATGCTCCTCCATATGCATCCAAATCTGGGAGTGCTGTTCCTTGCGACGGACCGCTAGTTTGTGTTCATGCACCCTAGTTCCTAGTCGTTTTGCTGTTTCTCCTACATAGTGACCTGCACAATTGCTGCAGTTAATACGGTAGATTATTGAGGAAGTCTCCTCCTTTGGTAGAGCTTCTTTTGGGCGCATTACTCTCTTCCTCAATGTTTGGTCAGGTTTGTGCGCCACTTTGACCCCATGCGCTGCAAGAATGCGTGGCTATATGGCCAATTGCAATGCCTGGTTGAAGAGACCACCACCGTCGTAAGATCCTCTATAGACTTTTTACAACGGCTCAAAGGAGTGGTGGTGGGGGAGGATGAGATAATGGTGTCATTCGATGTCATTTCACTGTTCACATCTATCCCCCAGGGGCTAGCAATCCAGACCATCAAAGATCTACTGTCAGAAACAGAACCAAGAAACCCCAAAACCCCTAGCACAGATAATCTCATCCACGTATTAAAATTTTGCCTCAAAACATACTTAACGTTCGATGGCCAGATATATGAACAAACGAAGGGCACGCCAATGGGATCACCAATCTCAGGGGTGATTGCAGAGGCGGTCCTCCAGCGGTTAGAGCAGGAAGCAATGAAAACCTACAAACCCAAATTTTGGGCACGCTATGTCGATGACACATTCACCATCATTAAACAACAGGATAAAACCAGGTTTATGGGAGTCCTCAATTCCGTATACCTGGATATCCAATTTACGATGGAAGAGGAGGTTAATAACAAACTGGCCTTCCTGGTTGTACAACTCAGCCGTAACCCAGATGGTAGCATTGACACAGAGGTATACCGAAAGACCACAAGCACGGATCGCATATTGCACAACGAGAGCAATCACCCTAATGCACACAAAGTCAGCTGCATTCGGACATTGTTTGGCAGGATAGACACCCACTGCAGCACATGGGCGGCCAAAGCAAAAGAGCATGCATATCTTTACAGAATCTGCATGCTCAATGGCTACTCGACAGATTTTATCCAACGATGTATCACACCCAGGACCCGGCAGCCCATTGAGGGCACAACTGGAACATCAACATGGAGGGTACTCCCATACATACAAGGGGTGTCCGAAACTGCTGCACGCATTCTTGCACCGCATGGGGTCAAAGTGGCGCACAAACCTGACCAAACGTTGAGGAAGAGAGTAATGCGCCCAAAAGAAGCTCTACCAAAGGAGGAGACTTCCTCAATAATCTACCGTATTAACTGCAGCAATTGTGCAGGTCACTATGTAGGAGAAACAGCAAAATGACTAGGAACTAGGGTGCATGAACACAAACTAGCGGTCCGTCGCAAGGAACAGCACTCCCAGATTTGGATGCATATGGAGGAGCATGGTCATGAGTTCAACTTCCAGGAGACCGAAGTCGTTGCCTATGATGAAACAAAAGGAGGACGCCTCTTGAAAGAAGCCTGGTTCTCTAACAACTCTCTCAATAGACACATTGACATACCACCGGCAAAACAGGCATTAAGACACCAGGAAGGACTCAAGGGGGGTTGATCACTATGCCTGAATGGAGATATGGGGCAAATTACCCCCTTTAGGCATAGAGATTGCCCCAATGAAGGTGTGACAACCCCTAACTGCGCACAAGGGAGCACAGTAGAGGAGCAGCAGAATGAGAGAGACAGGAGGGGTGAAGAAGAACAACGCAGACCCATCACAAGATCATGGGCAAAACAGATGAATTTAGAGCAGGCAATGTGTGTGCCTAAAAGGGAGAGGAATAACAATGAGGGGGAGGAAGCCAGGAGAAACACCTTCAAAGCAATGCCTGATAGCCCTGCTTTACCCCCTAGGGAGAGAAAGAGGCAATACACCATGGGGAAATCTTCATCTGTCAGCATGACTAAGGCAGAAACAATTAGGTCAATTACAAGAGAGAAAAAGGGGTGTGGACCGGTTACACGTGCAAAGTGTAAATTGATAGGCATTACATAAATTGATAGGCATTCTATAAAAGCAAGCATCTCTTCCATGGGGATTTTACACTCTGATGAAGTCAACTGGGGTTGACGAAAGCTTAGCAATTTTAATAGTAGTTTTAAATAAAATTTTAAACGTTCCAGAGATCGTAATGGCTATTGCTTCTTTATCTGTAAATATGCCTGGAACTCGCATTTTTACAACAATTATATATATATATATATATATATATATATATATATATATATATATATATATATATATATATATATATATATATATATGTGTGTGTGTGTGTGTGTGTGTGTGTGTGTGTGTGTGTGTGTGTGTGTGTGTGTGTGTGTGTGTGTGTGTGTGTGTGTGTGTGTGTGTGTGTGTGTGTGTGTGTGTGTGTATGTATATATATATATATATATATATATATATATATATATATATATATATATATATATATATATATATATATATATATATATATATGTACCATTTTTTGCTGATGAATGAAAATTGGGACTTCTGGTGGCGCCGCGAGCTTCGTTGGGCGCTCTTTATGGGCGCTCCCAGAAGAAGCTCTGGGGTGCGAAGGGCGAGGGCTCCCTTGAAGCCTGTCACTGCTCCGGACCTGGAATGCCTCCGCTTGTTTTTAGCAGAGCAAGAAGCCGCGACCATCTCTGCTGGTGACA
Source organism: Diadophis punctatus similis (assembly GCA_023053685.1). Classification (NCBI taxonomy): domain Eukaryota; kingdom Metazoa; phylum Chordata; class Lepidosauria; order Squamata; family Dipsadidae; genus Diadophis; species Diadophis punctatus. The sequence goes on from JALIGW010000031.1 coordinate 1,006,541, forward strand.
AATGGTTTTATTACTTTATTACTCTAAACAATGCAGCAGATGGAACATAACAGGAGAATCAAACAGCAAGTATCTTTTACTTAACTCCAGTGTTGTTTTTTTGGATTTTATGGAGGCAACAAAGTAGCTAAAGATGGCGCTTGGAATTTCAAAGGGTGTGGAGAAGGCGGAAGTTATTGAAACTACTGAGAGTTCCGTTTTCTAAAGCTGCCTGTAAGAAATCTTTTTTGCTTTATATTTTTTACTTTTTACCTTGATGGACTTTGCTTTTTAAATATATAAGAATTAAAACAAGCCAAGATGTCTTTAAAACTGGCAAAGACTGCTCCTTTTAGAAGAATAGAAAAAGTTGAAAATCTTTTTCTGCAAGACTTTCTCCCCCCAACACAGATCTGTATGCTTGAGATGTGGCAACAATCCATGAAAGAAATGCAAAAGGAGATTGCTTTAGCAGTCAACAAAAAAATTAAAGAAATCAATGGGAAAATTACTGAAATTAATGGAAGAATACAAGCTGTCTCAGAGGAGGTTTCATCTCAGACTCAACAAACTAAAGATAATGTGGAAACTGTACTTAAAACTGTGGTATCTAATATAGAATTATTGAAACAGGACGTTATTGAAATTAAACAAACTACGATGACTTTGGGTGAAAAAGTAATGGAGATGCAGAAAAAAATTGAAGTATCTGAGGCAGAATTAATGATGGTTCAATATAAAGATATGCAATTTGCTCTACGCCTGAGAGGAGTAAAAGAAAACGGACAAGAGGATTTAAAAGATAAGATTGTGGATGTAGTGGGGCAGTTTTTGGGGGAGACAAAAGTGGAACTGGGAGGTCAGATTGAAAAAATATACCGTGTCAATTCTTGGTTTGCAAAAAAAAAAATCATTTGCCAAGAGACGTTGTAATATATTTTACTACAAAAGCATTGCGAAATCGAATCTTACAGGCGACTTATAAAAATAAGCTGAAGGTAGAAGAACATGAAGTTTTGATATTCAAGGAAATTCCTTCCAAAATACTTAAAGCACGTAAAAATTATACTTTTCTGGTGGAAGAGTTGAAACTGCAACAGATAAAATACACATGGGCTATTCCGACTGGATTATTGGTTTATTATAAGGCAGAAAGATATAGACTCAATACGATTGCTAAAGCAAAGGATTTTCTTGCCAACGTACTAAAAGAGGGGACATTGAAACCACCAGAAGACAAAGGAAACGAGAATGTTGAAGGAGAGGGAAAGGAAGATTTGCATATTCCACAACAGAAAGGAATTCTGAATAGACAAGGACAAACAAATGATTCAGGACAGATTAGAGAAGTATTTGCCGAAAGTGAAAGTATTGTAAGTAAAGAAGAATTGAATTACTCATCTCAGTCCTCAACTCCTCGAAATGAAGTAAGACTAAATCAACACATTTTTAGATCTCAACTTAAAGAAATATTCAGCTCCTCTCGCAGATTTGAAAGCAAGGGGAATTAAAAATTGATGTTTTAGTGCTAGTAGAATAAAGCAGGATAAAGCAAAATAAGATTAAAGTGTAAATGTATATAAGAGGATGTATAAGGTTAGAGGGAAAAATGATGTTTCAGTGTTAGTAATAAAACAAGGAAAAAGCAAAATAAGCAAGAATAAAATGTAAATGTGTATATGAGGATGTACAAGGTTAGAGGAATTAAATTATAGGAGGTTTAATTATAGAAGGTAAAGTGATGTAATTGAGATTAAATTGGTTTTAAATAGTATGATGGAATTAATAATACAATTTGGGGAATAGGGATAGAAGGTAATGTAATATAATAGATTAAATTGGTAGAGAATAGAATTACACTATATTGTGGAAATAAGTATAGAGTGTAATTTAACATAATTAAATGATTGTAAAGCTGTTATGTATTTTTTAGATACGGGTTAATTTGTTTCTGAATTTAATAATTGTGGTTAGGTTGTTGGTAGTATAAGATTGGAAGTGGAAATTTTATAATATTGTAAAAGCTATTTAAATGATACATTTGATAATGGAGAATAAGGATGGATTATATTTGAATTAAGTATTAGATTAAGAAGACTGTGAGGGATATATTTCAATTTAAAAATTTTTTAGTTTAATTAATAATATAAGGAGTTAAGATTTTATGATATTTGGAAGTTAACAATTTGTTAGGATATAGTAGTTTATATTTGTGTAGATTACATATATCCTGTGTATGTTCTGGGAAGTCCAGGGAGGGGGGTGGGGGAGAAGGGGGGTAGGGAGGGGGGGAGAAAATATTACAAAAATGTTTGTACTTTGTACCTATAAAACTTTTTCAATAAAAAAAAAGAAAAAAAGAAAATAAAGGGAGACTGTTATAGATCTATTTCGAGCTACTTAGTTCTCGTCAGATAGCCATACCCTTACTGGGATTTGAACCTGGGCTGCCTGCCTTGTAAGGCAGCAGCTTAGCCATTAGGCCACATGCTCTATTCCCTATCAACTCTTCAACAGGAAAGGATTATATATGTTTTTCTGTCGTATTATCCTGGTGTACCCAAATATGGGAGAAAGCATCACAGCTTTCATTTTGCCTTTCGGCCCCTCTCTGGGACCATCCAGACAGTTTCTATAGCCGACACACTATATATATATATGATATATATATGAATATAAATATATAAAAAATTAAATGCAAATACAATTTATGTATACATACGGTATATAGTAGAAGTTAAATCTAGAAGTTAAGATCTTCTTTGGTTGTAATGCAGTTTTGCCTCTTTCCACAACTCTGGCACTGCATCTTCCTGTAAAAGAAAACCCATCATTTTCTGAAGTGGTTGATCCTCAAAACATTTATAATATGAACCTGGCAATCCGTCCTATAATACACACATCATGTGTGTGTATTATTAATTATATTGTTTAGCTTGATTTAAACAAATAACATTGATTCAAAAGTTAATGTGTGTGAAATCTACCACTGTATATTTCCTTTGTTACTGTGAAATCAAGTAAGTTTGTCTTGGAATGGATAGCTCCAAATAAAAATCCTATATATCATGCTTGATCAAATTTAAGACTGCATATATTTGTGTTTGTTCTGGAAGATGGAACCTAAACGTTTGAAAAAACAACTTCCCAAAATTTTGAAAACTCTAAAAATTGAAGATCGAATTTTAATCATTGGAACCACTAACCGGCCATTTGATGCAGACATCAAACCCTTCTGCAAAGTTTATAAGAAAATAATTTTGGTGCCACGGCCAGACTATGCTTCAAGATTTGGCAAGTATATGAAAATAGAACTAGTTTATGCAAAGATATCTCAAAATTTAAAAAAGTATTTATGCATTAAGTTTGCTACTCGAAAATTCATTACTGAATCTCAGAAACATTATACACACACACACACTCACATATGTATATACCTATACCTATATCTATGTACATATACATATATATATAACAATAATAGTATTATTTAGATATACATAATAATAGTATTTCAGCTTCTAAGATTTGCATATACATTGTAGTCATAATGTATTATATTTTGTAGCAGTGTACATAGTAGTGTTTTCCCAATTTCTACTTTCTGTCTCTTAATTCTAACCCCTAATACCATGATGGCGAACCTATGGCATGCATGCCAGAGGTGGCACGCAGTGCCCTCTCTGTGGGTATGCGAGCGTCGCCCCAGTTCAGCTCAGCCGCAGATGCGTGCGTCTCTCGCCGGCCAGCTGGTCTTCAGGTCTCTGTTGTGCATGCGTGGGGGTGGGGCGTGTGAGGGGGGCAATGTGCGGGGGTTGGGTGTGCAGGGGGCACATGCGGGGGTGCACACATGCAGGGGCAGGGCACATACGGGGGGACACATGCATTATTTTGGGGATTCGGGCGTGCGCATTTTCGGTCCAGAAAAGGTTAGCCATCATTGCCATAATACAATTCCCATATTAAAAAATACTATGTATCTATCAATCATCTCTTATTCTTTACTTTTTAAGCATATAGTAGTCTTAACATCTAACATTTACTTATACATAGTAATTATACAGTATTAACTTATATCATGTTATATCTGCAACTCTTACGCTGCAAAAACATATGGACCACTCAACTTGATCAGGGTAAAACAATTTACATAGACTTTTGTGAAGCCTTTGATTCAGTAGTACACGACAAACTACTTCTGAAACTAAAATCCTATGGCAGTGATGGCGAACCTTTTTTGGTTCGCGTGCCAAAAGGGGGTATGTGGGCGCTAGCACATGCGCGCATGTGCCCACACCCATTCCCTCCCCCCCACGCATGTGCACACACACCCCCGTGCTGCCCCCTGTGCATGCGCACAACCCCCACCCCCGGGCATGCACACAGGCCTCTCTGAAGCCTGGAACGATGAAAAAACGGCCCAATGGGCAAACCAGAAGTTCAGAAAAACAGACTTCCGTTGTGCTGTTTTTCGCACTCCGGGGCTTCAGGAAGCTGAGCCTCCGGAGTGTGAAAAACAGCACAACAGGCAAACCGGAAGTCCGTTTTTCCGAACTTCTGGTTTGCCCGTTGGGCCGTTTTTCGCACTCCGGGGCTTCAGTGAAGCTTCACTGAAGCCTCCGGAGGGCAAAACGGCCTTCACCAAGGCCGAAAATCAGTTAGCCAGCGCGCGCATGCACGCTGGAGCTGACATAGGGCAATGCCTCGCATGCGCTCCGTTATGGCTCCACATGCCACCTGTGGCACGCGTGCCATAGGTTCGCCATCACTGTCCTATGGCATCTCTGGACCCCTACATGATTGGATAACTGCGTTCCTGTCTAACAGAGAACAAGTGGTTAAAATAGGAAGTGCCCTATCAAATCCTGCTCCTGTCAACAGTGGTGTCCCTCAAGGCAGTGTTTTAGGACCAACACTCTACATAAACGATCTTTGTGATCATATTATAAGCAACTGCGTTCTCTTTGCTGATGATGTTAAACTACCGTATTTTTCGGAGTATAAGACGCACCTTAGTTTTGGGGGAGGAAAACAAGGAAAAAAGGCCTCTGCCTCCCAGCAATTTGGCAAACAGCAAACAGTACAGATGATATACACTGCTTGCTGTGTATTTCTGTGCATGTGTGCTTGACCCATAGAAATAGCAAAGAATTGGAGAAATGTACATTATGGCAGTATATTAATCCCAGAAAGTTTTCTTAAATGTAATCACACTAACTCCTCCCAATGATTTAAATAGATCTACTCCAAACATGAATAAATCAGGGTTTCTCAGCTGCCTTCTTTTAATACTAATACTTAATACTAATACTTAATACTAAAACAGGACATTTCAGATTATACTTTTACAGATCTTTAAAATTGATGTGGCTTTCTGGAAGTATTATCTGCTATTTAAAAGAAGATACAATAGCACTGGGCCTCTTCAGAGCAAGCATTTATTTTAAAAAGCTTCTTCATTTTGTTAAGTTGTCTAGAACAGTGTTTCCCAACCTTGGCAACTTGAAGATGTCTGGACTTCAACTCCCAGAATTCCCCAGCCAGCTTTGCTGGCTGGGGAATTCTGGGAGTTGAAGTCCAGACATCTTCAAGTTGCCAAGGTTGGGAAACACTGGTCTAGAACAATAATAAAGCAATCTTTAAAAAATAAGTCTAATAATTTGAACAGTCTACAAACATTTAACAAAATAACATTAACAGAATCTGCCTCTACCTAGGATAGAACTCACAACCTCCTGATTGTGAGGCAAGAGCTCTAGCTCTGAGCCATAGAAACTATAGCTTGCCTCCTTTCCATTTTAGCAGCCTAATATTGCCAGCAGTTTATCTCCCAGCAATTTGTCTCATCACAGCCACCGTAGTTAGTTTCATTTTACCACGTGGCTTGCAAGCCTCAGCTGTAGGTCGGGAAGCAGATAATCTCTTCTTGTGCTCTTCTTGTGCTTTGCCCTGTTTGCTGTAAAAAGGTAAATTGCTGGCAGGCAGAGGCCAAAGGGTGGGTGTGGCCGGGTGGGGCTGCATCAGGTTTTCACCCTCTTTTTGAGGGTAAAAAGGTGCGTCTTATACTCCGAAAAATACGGTATTTAACACCACCGACAATGCTGCTACCCTTCAAAAATACCTTGATCATGTAGCAGAATGGTCAAACAACTGACAACTTCAAATCTCAACCAACAAATGCTCTGTCTTACACATTGGCAAAAAGAATCAGAATACAAAATACAAACTTGGAGGAAACGAACTTGTAGATGACCCTCACTCTGTCAAAGACCTTGGAGTACTCATATCCAATGACCTAAGTGCTAGAGCCCACTGTAACAACATTGCCAAAAAGGCTCTGAGAGTTGTTAATCTAATCTTGCGTAGTTTCTTCTCTGGCAATATTACACTGCTAACCAGAGCATATAAAACATTTGTTAGACCAATTCTGGAATACAGCTCACCTGTCTGGAACCCGCACTGCATATCAGACATTAATACAATCGAGAGAGTCCAGAAACATTTCACAAGAAGAGTCCTTCACTCCTCTGCTCGCAATAAAATACCTTATTCCACCAGACTTGAAATATTGGGATTCGACAACTTACAACTACATCGCCTCCGATCTGATCTAAATGTAGTTCATAAAATCATATACCAAAATGTCCTTCTTGTCAATGATTACTTCAGTTTCAACCTCAGCAATACACAAGCACGTAATAGATTCAAACTTAATGTAAACCACTCCAAACTCGACTGCAGAAAATACGACTTCAGCAATAGAGTGATCAATGCCTGGAATGCACTACCTGACTCTGTAGTTTCTTTCCCAAACCCCCAAAACTTTAACCTTAGACTGTCTACAGTCGACCTCTCCCCATTTCTAAGATGTCTGTAAGGGGCGTGCATAAGCGCACCACTGTGCCTACCATCCCTGTCCTATTGTCCTCTTTTATCGGTAACTTTTTTTTACTTACAGTATGTTATGTTTATACAAACAACTACTATCCTATACATGTTTGATAAATAAATAAATAAAATAAAATAAACAGTATGCATAATAACATTTTCCCAATTTTTAGTTTCTAGCTCTGTTTTCTAATCTTTAATAAAACAAATCCCATATTAAGATGTATTCTGTATCTATCCATCATCTCTTGTCCTTTTTAGTATTTTAACTCTTATTCACTTTTTGATCAATCTCCCTTGCTCCTCCCTTGGGATCTTGTATCCCTCTACATCATTCATGTTTAATCTAAATATCTTCTCTGCCTCTACATCTGCCTCTTGTTGTCTGCTCTCTAAAATATCCATCAGTACTCTTTCGTCTCTGCTAAGGAATCTTTCTCTTTGCTCTCTTCTACACTTTGGCCTCTTGAAAAATAATCTATCTGCTCTATTTTTACTATCTCTTTATCTACTTGTGTCATTTGTTGATTTCTCTCCTCCCTTCTTTCTTCTACTCCTTCTGAATTCTCCTCTATTATCTGATTTTTTTCTTCATTTTCCATTATTATTTGCTGGAGGTTTCCTAGTCTCAGATCCATATCGTGCATTAGTTCCATCATCTCCCTATGATTCCTTATCATAGTTTCCTTGATATCTTGAAGCATTAATAGTATTTCCATTTGGGGTATATTTGTTCTTCCTTGTTGTAACATTTTACTTTATTTTAGTGGGCTAAAAGTAATCCACCCAAGTTCCAATGTTCCAAGTGTTCAAAAAGTCAATGTTAGAAGAATTTGCTCAGTCCATGAACTATTCCTCAAAGTCCACAGTGTTTGTAATCCTCAAAGTCTGCTGTTTTGCTCCTCTGAGTTATTCACACACACACACACACACACACACACACACACACACACACGTTTTCTATATTTTAAAATTTCATATTCTTCCGTTAAAATTTCATTTCTCTTTTGGGTCTATGATTTATCTCCATGTAATAATTTGCTGCTTTCTGCACTTTGGAGACTTCAATTTTTTGTTTAATTTAAGTGGGTCTCTAATAAGGAAATTGAAAATCATCTCACCTAGTTCCAATCCTCTGTTCACACATCACTCCAGCTCATTTCTTCTTCGGTTGCCCCAGCTTCGTTCTGACCATAATGGCCGTCTCTCTTCTCCGTGATCGAGAGGGCACTTTGGATCCAACGGGAGAGCCACCACTCTCCCGTGATCAACAAGGAATCCCTCCTTTCTTCATCACCCCTCCAGGGTGACTTTGGTCCCTTAGGGCCTCCTATTGGAGAGGAATTGTCTGAGATTCATGGAGCCCCGCTATCTCTGTCATGTTACCACAACGCCAAACCAGAAGGCCGACATCTAAATTATATTGAAGTAGCCAGAATATATTTACAATCCCCAAGGCATGTCACAATTGAGCACCCCTAATGTTTGGAAATTGGAAGTTGAAAAATTTGACAACCTAATATACATACAAAAACTTATACACATACATACACACACACACAAATAAACTAGTGCGGTTCTTATTACAGAATAACAGAGTTGGAAAAGGAACTTGGAGGTCTTCTAGTCCAACCCCCTGCTCAAGCAGGAGACCCTATACCAGTGATGGCGAACCTTTTTTGGTTCGCGTGCCAAAGGGGGGGGGAATGTGGGGGATCACGTGTGTGCGTGCCCACACTCATAATTCCATGCACCCCCGCACATGCACGCTTGACCCCCCTGCTCCCAGCATGCAATGGCACGCCCATTTTTCGCTCTCCCTAGGCTCCAGAGCCTTTCTAGGAGCCTGGGGAGGGCGAAAACGGCCTTCCCCACCCCCTCTGGAGGCTGGAAACAGCCTGTTTCCCGACTCCCAGTGGGCCCAGAAGGCCCGAAAATCAGCCGGCTGGTGCACACATGCACGCCGGACCTGAGCTCGCGTGCCCACCGATATGGCTCCGCGTGCCACTTGTGGCACCCGTGCCATAGGTTCGCCATCACGGCCCTATACCATTCCAGACAAATGGTTGTCCAATCTTTTCTTTAAAATCTCCTGTGTTAGAGCACCCACAACTTCTGGAGGCAAGTTGTTCCACTGATTAATTGTTGTAACTATCAGGACATTTCTTCATTTTCTGCACCATATGCTTGTTTTAATAGTTTTGAATTTACACTGCAAATAATTTCAACTTAAAACTAGACCAAAAATGATAAACTATAATAAAAAGCATTTTATTTGTTATTTATTAGAGAAATGAATGCTTTTAGTTTAACAAATGCTTTTCCAAAAACTAAAGAGTGCTACACAACATTTTCCGGTAGCCTTAGTTCATTAAAGACTGTAATTTAATTTACCATAAAAAGTGTTTACTCAAAATGTGATATAATGACTCATATGCTATTGTTTTTGATTCTGAATTTTTATTTGTCATTTAGTTCTCAGACTAGATTTAGAAACTATATCATGTAGAATTTAATGAGAGAACCAAACGAGATGTGATGTTGACAATTACATTCATTAATAACTATTCTGTCTTCTTTAAAGTGTGTTTGTGCATGTGTGCACATGTGTGTTTCAATGAGTGTGGGATTGCTGTAGGACCCGAGATTTAATTAAACCAGCTTGTATTAAAACTGAGAGTTATTGAGAAAGAGGAGAAATAAAATTTTATTCTCGAATAGTGCAAACCTTGGGGTTGCATTGTAAATAGCAGTATAATATACAATCAATTAGAAATCACAATCTATAAAGCATACTGTAAGTGTTCTTTTAATTGTGAAAGCCTAGGAGAGGAAGTTGATGATGACTTTGACATCTAATCAGGCTTGATATGAATATCCACTTTTAGGGAGCAGGTTTTCATGCTAGGGATATGGCAGATGCACTATGCAGAGAACAGTTTGGAGGAATAAGCCATTAGCACATTTCAGCTTTCTTAGAAGGGATTAAAAGATGAGCAAATGTCCAATCTGCCATGTTAGATAAAACCACAATGAATAGGATAGAATTCTTGTGTAGGAAAAGTACAAGAAAGAACCAACCTAATGTGCGATAAGTTCCTATCTATCCTGCAATGTTTAATTTAGATATAAACCCACCTCAATCTCCATCACTCATCCCAGGTCTGCCTCTTATGTCAGTGAGGCAGATCTGGATTATGTAAACAAAAATATTCCATTGTAGTGCCTACAAAATGTAAATTGTATTCAAGAGGCTATAAGGATAGTTGTACACTTTTTCTAGGAGGTAATCTACATGACTAGCTTATCTCAGAGTAAGTATGATCCATTGCCGCAATGTCATTTTCCAAGAACCAGGAAGGCAATCTCCACCCCTCTTTTTCTGCTATGCATCAAAACACTGTTTTGTGCTGTCCAGTTTGCCTCCTCCTATAAAAAATCTCCTCCATCCAATTAGCTACTGTGCACTGTGTAGGAATGGAATACCCCTCTCCTTCCCTCATTGGTTGTTTTTGCCCTCACTGTTTGTTTGCTTTTTAAGAAGTCCAAAAATGGATCAGTAGACCTACCTTTTTTAATGTTCATTGATGAAACAGTGAAAATATAGACTATTTTTTAACCAGACGAAATTGACAGCAATTCTGCCACTGGCAGCAATTCCTTCTACCTGAAGTGACAGGAAAACTGTGTTTTTTGCTTGTAAAGAAGCAGGGTAATCCACCAGTCAGGGGTCTGCTTCATGCAGTTAAGATTACCTACCATAACATCTACTCCTTAACGTTAACTTAATAGATATTGGCTTGATCCAGCATAGAACTGTACAAACTGAGGCTCCAGGACCACTTTTAAAACCCACTTATAAAAGTGGAATACGTTAAGCTTCTTTTCCTGCAAAGTAATCTGGTAATTCATGTGAATTCACACACTATCATATATAATCTGACACATACACACCTGCCCAAGTGCAATCCATAGCTTCTTGTTCAGAAGTTGCAGTCAAATTGTAAGTTGTTTTATGTTAGAAAGGGAACACTGTTGCACATATAGGGAGTAATCATGTTAATTTTAACCTAATGTAATTTAAATATGAATTTAAATGTTTTGCATTGACATTGCCCTCTTCTTGGAGGGAGATCCTTGGTATGCCATGCAAAGATAAATAAAAATTCTTTTTTTTTAGGTTCAATAAAAATTACCTCCTTCATGAAGAAAATACATCTTAGCAAAGGAAGTGTCTTAGTCATATTAATTTTCACATCAAATATATTTTAGTTGCAGAAACTATTTTAAAAGTGATGCCATATGATCCTAAATGAGAATGGCTATAGTCAGAGCGGACCTAAACTATCAGATGAACTACTGGGATTATTTTGCAGGGAAAAAAGTTTAATGTATCCTACTTTTTAAGTGGGTTATAAAAGTGGGTCGATTCTGTATGAATTGCAGTTGACTATCAAATCACTCTGACCTTCCTGAAAAATATGCAGATATCAAAAATGTTAATAGTTTTAAAATGAGACCATTATAAAATCAAATAGTTAAAAATAATTAATCTTATTAATCTAATTAATAATTTTGCTTATCACCTACTACTATGATTATTATTCGGCCTTCTAACTGTTGATTTCCTTGCTTTTGTAACCATTTTAACAGTTTTATGGAAACACTTCATTCAGCAAAATGGAGGGTTTCTCTCCAAACAACTAAATATCAGTTGCCTGGCACAGGTTTCTGATGGTTATGCTCAGGGACCCATTCTCCGAGCAGTTCAAGCAGTCTTAACTGAAAGACGCCGAATGCAGCTGAGTAAGAAGCCACTGACTGCTGTTGAATTCCTAACTTGCCTAGCAAGACAGGATCCAGTGTACAAAGAAGAGGAAGAAACATTTAAGGTTAAGAAATTTGCCTTTTTTGTCTGTGGAGGAGTAAGTATTCAGAATGTTGCTGCTTTTGCTCAATACATTCAGAAGTGTGTTTTCTAATGAATTGTATTTATATGATCTGAAGAGAAACCAGAGTATGTGGGAACCAGCAAAGATCTGAAAGACCTGACTTTTCCTAAGAGTAGAATAGATTTATTATTAGAGTTGGAAGGGACCTTGTAGGTCATCTAGTCCAACCCCCTGCTCAAGCAGGAGTTCCTACACCATTTGAGACAGATGGCAGTCCAGTCTCCCCTTGAAGGTCGCAAGTGTTGGAGCTCCCACAACCTCTGCTGGCAAGCTGTTCCACTGGTTGATCGCTATCACCCTCAGAAAGTTTCTCCTCACTTCCAGGTTGAATCTCTCCTTGGTCAGCTTCCATCCATTATTCCTTGTTTGGCTTTCTGGTGCCATAGAGAACAGCCTGACCCCCTCCTCTCTGTGGCATCCCCTCAAGTATTGGAACATTGCTATCATGTCACCCCTGGTCCTTCTCTTCGCTAGACTGGCCAAGCTCAGTTCCTGCAACCGCTCTTTGTATGTTTTATTTTCCAGACCCTTTATCATCCTGGTTGCTCTCTTCTGCACTTTCTCTAGGGTTTCAATGTCTTTTTTGTAGTGTGGTGACCAAAACTGGATGCAGTACTCTAGGTGTGGTCTGACCAAGGCTTTATAGAGTGGTACTAGTACCTCTCTGGTCCTTGATTGTATCCCTCTATTTATGCAGCTCAGGACTGCGTTGGCCTTTTTGGCTGCTGCTACACACTTCTGGCTCATATTTAGTTGGCTGTCTACCAAGACTCTGAGATCCCTTTCGCAATCGCTGCTATTGAGTGTGGTTTCACCCAGTTTGTATGTGTATTTTTTATTCTTCTTGCCTAGGTGCAGAATTTTACTTTTCTCCGTGTTAAATTTCATTTTATTGGTTTGGGCCCAGTGTTCAAGTCTGTCGAGGTCCCTCTGGATTTTGAGTCTGTCCTCTGGGGTGTTTGCTACTCCTGCCAGCTTGGTATCATCTGCAAATTTGGTTAGTTCTCCTGCTATTCCCTCATCTAGGTCATTTATGAAGATACTAAAGAGTACTGGGACTAGGACAGAACCTTGTGGTACCCCACTGCTTACTTCTCTCCATGTGGACTTAGAGCCATTGAGGACTACTCGCTGGGTACAGTTGGTCAGCCAATTGTTAATCCATCTGGTTGCGTAGCTGTCTATCCTGATTTTTTCTAGCTTATGAAGAAGTAAGTTGTGGTCTACTTTGTCAAATGCTTTGCTGAAGTTCAGGTATATTATGTCTACTGCATTTCGCTGGTCTACTAATTTGGTCACCGTGTTGAAGAATGAAATGAGGTTGGTTTGGCATGACTTGTTCTTAACAAATCCGTGTTGGCTGTTGGTTATTACTTGGTTTGTTTCTAGATGATGGGAGATCTGGTTTTTAATTATTTTTTCCAGTATTTTCCCAGGTATTAATGTTAGGCTGATTGGTCTGTAGTTTCCTGGGTCTGTGTTTTTACCTTTTTTGTAGATGAGGACCATGTCAGCTCTTTTCCAGTCCTCAGGTAGTTCCCCTGTGTTCCAGGGTTTGTGGAAGATGTGGTGCAGTGGTTCTGAAATGACTTCTGTTAGTGCTTTTAGGACTCTGGGGTGTAATCCGTCTGGTCCTGGTGCTTTGTATTCGTTAAGTTCAGATAGGTGATCTCTTACTGTATTTTTGCTTAGGTTGAGTCTTGCTTCGAATCTGTTTTTTATGTTTGTGTTGCTGGGTAGTTGAGCTGCAGTTTCCTTTTGTGTGAAGACTGATGCGAAGACCGTGTTCAGTAGCTCTGCTTTGTCTGTGTTGTCTGTTACTTCTTTGCCATCTTCTCTCTTTAGTGGACCAACTGTTTCTTTGATTTTTTTCTTGTTAATGTGTTGGAAGAAGCTTTTTTTGTTGTCTTTGACTTGTTGCGAGTCTTTGTTCGTTCTGGACCTTTGCTGTCCTGATTTTTTTCTTTACAGATTCTGGCTGTCTGTTGGTACTCTGCCTTGGTTATGTGCCCCTCTTTCCATTTTTTGTATTTATCTTTTTTTTCATTCAGTTTATTAGTGAGGTCTTTGTTTAGCCATGCTGGTTTTCTTTTGGATTTCTTGCTTTTCTTCCTCATTGGTATTGTGGTGTTCTGACTTATTCATAAAAATAATGCAGGTAGGAGATAAATAAATATAGTATCTACAACAGTAACAGGTTTTAAAGCCTCCCCATTCCCCACCTTCATAGTAACTGAACCAAGATGGGCTGATGGACTGAGGCCTTTTACCAAGCATAACATCTGCTTTTTTAATTGGAGAAGATCTTGCAGTTCACCTTCATCCAATACCAAACTGGTAAAACTTCTGCAGCCACCAAATATCAACTCCTGGGTCTTTTGTCTCCCTTTGGCCAAAGCGCGCCGGCGGTCGCCCAGATGCCTAGTAGTTAGAGCGCAGAATCAACTGTAAAGGGAAATGCTCAGCTTGCAAAAAAAAAACAAAACCCTGCTCGCTCGCCCAGCTGTGGGTCGCGTTTATTAAAAGAGGAGGAGGAAGTGGGGGAAAGGAGGGACAGGCATGAAACCTCGCCCCTGAGCTTGCCGCCGCTGCCCCTCTTCCCTAGGTGAATAAAAGCTTTGCCCCATCGCGTAAAAATCCAGCAACCTCTCGCAAGACTTTTCCCCGAGGCTCCGCGAAGCTGAATTTGCGAGCACCCCTTAAAAAAGGAAGGTGAGCGTTGGTGATAGGAGATTCTATTCTCAAAGGAACAGAACCAGCCATCTGCAGATTGGACATACAATCTAGGAAGTTATGTTGTCTCCCTGGAGCAAAAATCAAGGATGTGGCTGAGAACCAAACCAAAATAATTGGTTACTACCCTTTTCTACCACTACATGTAGGAACGAAAGACAAAAAAAGAACTTGAAAACAATATTGAGTGATTATGAGCAGCTATGCAAGAAAATTAAATAGTTAGATACACAAATATTTTTTTCATCTGTACTGCCAAAGAAAGGTCAACATCTGGTAAGAGAACAAAGGATTCTAGAAGTGAACCACTGGCTAAAGCAGGGGTCGGGAACCTTTTTGACTAAGAGAGCCATGAAAGCAAAAAATTTGGAAATTTATTTCAGTGAGAGCCATATACCGTATATTCCGGCGTATAACACGACTGGGCATATAAGACGACCCCCAACTTTTCCAATGAAAATATAGAGTTTGGGATATACTCTTCGTATAAGACTACCCCTCCTACCATCTTTCTTTTTCTTTCTGTCTTTCTTCCTTCCTAAAATCTTTCTTTCTTTCTTTCTTTCCCTCTCACTTTTTTCTCTTCCTCCCACCCTTCCTCTTCTTCTTCCTCTTCCTTCCTTCCATCTCTGGTCTTCCTTCCTTCCTTCCTTCCTTCCTTTCATCTCTGGTCTTCCTTCCTTCCTTCCTTCCTTCCTTCCTTCCTTCCATCTCTGGTCTTCCTTCCTTCCTTCCTTCCTTCCTTCCTTCCTTCCTTTCATCTCTGGTCTTCCTTCCTTCCTTCCTTCCTTCCTTCCTTCCTTCCTTCCTTCCTTCCTTCCTTCCTTCCTTCCTTCCTTCCTTTCATCTCTGGTCTTCCTTCCTTCCTTCCTTCCTTCCTTCCTTCCTTCCTTCCTTCCTTCCTTCCTTCCTTCCTTCCTTCCTTCCTTCCTTCCTTTCATCTCTGGTCTTCCTATCTTCCCTTTTCTCTTCTTCCCTCTTTCCTAGCCCTCAGCACCACAAGATCCTTTTTCCCAAATAAAGAAAAGAGTGCTGGTGGCGGCTGCGGTCGTGCCGAGGGAGCGCGCGGCTGAGAGGCATCTCGCACGGGGAGGAAACTTTGTCTGGCTTGGCTTCGAGAGCGAGCAAGCAAGCGAGAGCAGCGCAGCCGCAGCCGGAAGGGAAGCAAGCAGCCTGCTCTGCCACTCAAGCCAGCGGCTGCCGGAAGCAACAAGGGCGTTAGGAAAAGAGAAGGAGGAGCGCCGCCACCGCCGCTAGCACTCTTTCCTTCAGTTCTATCTTTTCCTTCTCTTTTCCTAACGCCCTTGTTGCTTCCGGCAGCCGCTGGCTTGAGTGGCAGAGCAGGCTGCTTGCTTCCCTTCCGGCTGTGGCTGCGCTGCTCTCGCTTGCTTGCTCGCTCTCGAAGCCAAGCCAGACAAAGTTTCCTCCCCACGTGAGATGCCTCTCAGCCGCGCGCTCCCTCGGCACGACCGCAGCCGCCACCAGCACTCTTTTCTTCATTTGGGAAAAGGGATCTTGTGGTGCTGAGGGCTAGGGAAGAGGGAAGAAGAGAAAAGAGAAGGAAGGAAGACCAGAGATGGAAGGAAGGAAGGAAGGAAGGAAGGAGGGAGGGAGTGCCGAGGGAGCGCGCGGCTGAGAGGCATCTCGCGCAGGGAGGAAACTTTGTCTGGCTTGGCTTCGAGAGCGAGCAAGCAAGCGAGAGCAGCGCAGCCACAGCGGGAAGGGAAGCAAGCAGCCTGCTCTGCCACTCAAGCCAGCGGCCACCGGAAGCAACAAGGGCGTTAGGAAAAGAGAAGGAAAAGATAGAACTGAAGGAAAGAGTGCTAGCGGCGGTGGCGGCGCTCCTCCTTCTCTTTTCCTAACGCCCTTGTTGCTTCCGGCAGCCGCTGGCTTGAGTGGCAGAGCAGGCTGCTTGCTTCCCTTCCCGCTGTGGCTGCGCTGCTCTCGCTTGCTTGCTCGCTCTCGAAGCCAAGCCAGACAAAGTTTCCTCCCCGCGCGAGATGCCTCTCAGCCGCGCGCTCCCTCGACAGCCAGCTCCTGCCCGCGTCTCCCGCCTGCCTCTTGCCTTATGCCGCCAGCTGATGGTGGCTGCTGCAGCCTTCCCAGCAGGCGACTAGAGCAGGGCAGCATCGGAGCTCCAAGGCTCCTTCGGCCGCTTGGCTTATTTATTCAAACTATCCCACCATTAGGCATCACAGAAAAAGGGGGAGGTTGATACGGCCTGACAATTAACAGAGCGGCGGGACGACGCGCGAAGGGAAGCAAGAAAGCCAAGTCTACACTCTCACACAAAGCCCCTCACCTGCCGCGCGTGCTCGGCCCCGGCCCCGCCCTCTCACCGCTTCACTCCCGCTAACCGTTTCCTTGGTTTCCCAACCGTCTTTCCACACAAACTTCCCTCACGTGGCCCCATCAGCGGGTTTTCTTATTGGCCCACCGCTCAAGCAGCGGTAGTTGTCAATGTCGCCCCTCTTTCCACGTTGCTAACTTCTCTCTGTCTGGGCGTTTAGTTACAGGGTTTTCGGGCAATGCGGAGTATCAAAGAACCGGGAGGATTTCACCCCTGCTGCGAGCCATATGCAATCATCAAAAGAGCCACATCTGGCTCGCGAGCCATAGGTTCCCGACCCCTGGGCTAAAGGGTTGGTGTCACCAAAAAACTTTGGATTCCTGGACCTCCAAGATGGGCTTCTGGCAAGGGATGGGCTACACCTCACAAAGACTGGGAAGAATGTTTCGGAAAAAGACTGACTCAATTTATCAGGAGGGCTTTAAACTAAAATTGAGGGAAGCTAACCACTCTATAGGATCTCCAGGACCTAACACCAAGCAAAAAAAAAAAAAAAACCCTAGAAAAGTCAAACAATGAAGTAAGGAGGGATGGGATGTATTGGGGTTTATGTTTGTAATTTGAGTACATCCTAAGGATTGGTCATACTCTCCCCTCAATTTTAGTTTAAAGCCCTTCCGATAACACTGTTCTACAGGTAAAAAGTTGCGAGCATGAAAACAGCTGTTCTTACATAATTTTGGGGTGCTAAAAACGAAAATAACATTTAAAAATGTATACTCTAGTTTCCATGATATAAGCAACCAACTAATGAAGTAAGGTTTATAAAATGCATGATGCAACTTACACCATAGATTACATAGTCAGTATTGGTAACCAATAGAAAACCGCCACGTGTACCAAGATGATGCAATATTAGCTAATATTATGTCACCAAATTCTATAAAAGTCACAGTATCTGTTGCTTGGCGAGTTAGACAGCGTCTTTAAACATTGTTTTATGCTAGTAAATTTAGTTACATCTCGAACCTGTTTACATAGAGCAGATAATTTCTGCTATATTTGCGGTGAAGTTACTTTTGCATCCCAAAAACGAAGGATCACAACCGTGATTAAGAAAGCCTACGACTTGTATTTCGGTTGCAAAATAGGAGACCAGGACAAAAACTGGGCGCCACACATATGCTGTAATTCATGTGGATTGAGACTTGTCCAATGGTTGAATGGGAATAAGCTTTCTATGCCTTTTGCAGTGCCAATGATTTGGAGAGAACCAACAGATCATGTCAGTAATCGCTATTTTTGTATGGTGCCTCCAATTGAGAAAGGTCTTACTAAGAAAAAAAAGTTGTTTGTGCAGTATCCAAACATTCCATCAGCAATACGTCCAGTACCTCATGGAGAAGGACTACCGATTCCAAAAGTGCCTGAATCTTTCGTAATTGAGTCCAGTGAGGAAGAACCTCATGAAGCTTGTAGTGATGAACCAACAGCCTTACATGACCTGGATTATCTGTCATCCACATCCGC
Source organism: Diadophis punctatus similis (assembly GCA_023053685.1). NCBI lineage: Eukaryota > Metazoa > Chordata > Lepidosauria > Squamata > Dipsadidae > Diadophis > Diadophis punctatus. The sequence goes on from JALIGW010000031.1 coordinate 1,024,913, forward strand.
TGAACCGCACCTCATAACACAAATGGAATTGAATGACCTGATAAGAGATCTGGATCTTCCAAAGAACAAGGCAGAGGTTTTAGGTTCAAGACTAAAGCAGTGGAATCTCCTGGCAAGTGATGTTCGTACAGATCCATGAACTTATTAACGATGATGAGTTTTTTCTCTGTTGCATGTCAAGGAAAAGACTGCGTGGATAGCATTCATGTCAGTGACATCAAATTTTCTTGGAAACAATAAAGCAGCAAACTACAAGGAAGTGGTTGAAAAACTCATCCAGGCCTACAAAAATCTTGGTTGTAACATGTCCTTAAAAATTCATTTTCTACGTTCTCATCTGAATTTCTTTCCATCAAATTGTGGAGCAGTGAGTGACTAGCATGGGGAACGCTTCCATCAAGATGTTGCAGCTATGGAAAAAAGATATCAAGGTAAATGGAGCCGATCAATGCTTGCAGACTACTGTTGGACAATTGTAAGAGACAATCCTTTTCTTGAATACAAAAGAAAAGTCAAGAGAAGCAAAAGGGACACAAACTGAAGGCAAGATTAATGAGAAATTTTAAATTTTTGAACATTTTAAACTTGTTTGCTAATTTAGTTTTTCTTGATAAACATATACAACAGATTATTTCATGTATTCACTATTGCGAATATAATTCACTTAATTTTAATAAAAATATACGGGTTTATATATACGTATTAAGTTTTGGCACATTATTTGCCTATTACCTGTAGTTGGAAAATGTAAAATGTCCGTTGCATGAAAACTAGAGCCAACTAACACATTTCATTATTATATTTGAATTCAGCATGTGAAATTCATTAAGAAATGGCACATTTCATTTCTGAAACTAACAAAAATTGTAAATTTGTAGAACAGTGTAAGTTGAACCAGTCATTTTCTGAATACATTCTTCCTGGTTCTTGTAAGGTGCAGCCCATCCCTTGCCAGAAGCTCCTCATGCAGACCATGGTCTAGGAATCTGAAGTTCTCTTGCCGGCACCAATTCTTAAGCCAGTGATTCATTTCTAAAATTCTTGTTCCTCATTGGATGTTGACCTTTCATTGGAAGAACAGATGAAAACACCACTTGTGTTCCCAACTTCTTAACTTTCTTGTCTATCTGCTCATAATTTCTCAATAGTGTTTTTTCAGGTTCATTGTCATGTCATCCATCCCTACATTAAGGAGAAAAAAGGTAGTATTCTTTGGGTGTTCTGACCTGGCTCCCAAACATGACAAGCACATTATTTTTAACTAAACATTCCCTTTATTAGGAGTACAGGCAGCCCCAGCAAGAGTATCTCTCTCACACACACACAGCAGGCTAACAAAGTCTCTAAGTGCCTGTGGAAAGCGAAGCTCATTCCCTTTCCCCTGAAATGGCCCCAACACACCAGGAGTCTCTCTCTCTACCCAAACTTGTAAAGGAACTCCTGGAAGGTGGTTGGCTCTTATCCAAGAGCAGACACACACACACACTCAGAAAGTGCGCCCAACTCTCAGCACCACAGATTCCAAGAAAGAATTCCGATAAAGTTCCTGACAGGATTCAGAAGTTCAGAATATCAGTGGCTGACTAACAGTGAGACAAATAGTTGTCTGCCACACCTATTCGTCTCTGCCCCCTGCATTTTATCCCGAGAGCTAGGATGGGGCTTAGCTAACAGCGGTGGCTCTTCCGTCCAGAGGACCGCCCCATAGCTTCCCGCTGCTCTCCTCTTCTCTGCCATCGGCACATCAGGCACTGGACCCAGCTGTTCCTCTTCCTCATCAGCCACCTTTATCTCTGATAGTTCCATTCCCTCTTCCCCCTCGGAGCTCTCCGATTGCCTTGATGCTGGCCTCGACTTCCACTCCACTTCCTCATCTGATTCATCAGCCACAGGGGCCAGCGACCAACAGGCCACAACAGTGGGCTTGATTATTTTAGTAAGTTGTCAGGACTTATTGTGTGGGGTTTTTGCTGCCTTTTCAAATTTCAAAGAGAAATCTCAAATCTTGGAAATGGGGTTGATCACAAAGATAGCTACAGAATCAGATATAACAGCTTCAGTATTACAGCTAGGTACTAATGGTAATGAGCCACTTCAAGCAAATAATTGTTCCCATCCTTTAATAACATTCTTGGGGAATTCAGAGAATGATAAGGTATCTCGAATTAAGGAGAAATGTACTAACAGTGAGAACAATTAACTAGTGGAACAGTTTGCCTTCAGAAGTTGTGGTTGCTTCATCACTGGAGGTTTTTCAGAAGAGACTAGACAGCCACTTGTCTGAAATGGTATATTATTATTTTATTTATTATTTAATTTATTTTGTGAGATTTATATACCGCCTCACAGTGCAAGCACTCTCTAAACGGTTTACACCAGTAAGCAATGTATATTTACATTGCCCCCAACAATCTGGGTCCTCATTTTACCTACCTCGGAAGGATGGAAAGCTGAGTCAACCTTGAGCCGGTGAGATTTGAACCGCTGACTTGCGGATCAGTAAGCTAAAGTGACCTGCGGTAATGCCTCTAACCCCTGCGCCACCTCGGCTCATATAGGATCTCCTGCTTGAGCAGGGGTCTGGATTAGAAGACTTCCAATGTCCCTTTCAGCTCTATTCTGATTGATTGGCCTAATATTCTAGAAATGAGCTGCTCTCAAAGCAATGTTATGCATGTATTTTCAGCTTTGTAAAAATATTTCTATCTAATTTTCTAGGTTTGGTATGCAAAGACTCCTCTAGGAAAAGCACGAATCAAGTCACTGACAGAGAAGGAAGATACTGGAAAGGGGAAAGGAAAAGGAAAAGACAAGGGAAAAGGAAAGGATAAGGAGAAAAAGAAGGAAGGCAAAAAGACAAAAAAATAAAAATGGTCTTAATAGTCATCGTAGTTATAATATTATAATTTAAAGGAGAACCTTTTCTTTGAATGCTAGTTTTCTACTTGATTGCAGTAAACAGATCATATGTAAAAGTAGTCTTTGAAAAACATAAGACAAATCATCTGTATGACATTTAGTTCTTTCAAACCACTGTATTTTTCTTTTATTATTTAAACTATTTTAAAGTTACTTATATTTAGGTAGGATTTATCAGTTTTAAAAATATAGTAATTGAAAATGTGTCTACAAATGTTAAGTCACACATTTTACAGTATTTATGCTTATGAGCTTTGGCCAATGAGAGAGCGTCATATCTATTCAAATTAATCCATATGTAGCTTAGAAGTGGTTTGTTTCTTCTTTTCCTGGTTGGACATGAGAACTATGTAATAACCTGTTCCACTGGTAATCTGCATGTATCCTCTGTCCAGATAGTTCAGAAGGAATGGGATAGGTCTTTCCTTAGCCCTACAGGGAGTTGCAGGCTTGTGCATAGAATACGATTATATATTTATAACTCACAAAACTTGTAAAACACTGATAAATTACTGTTTCCAATAAATTTTTTTAGAATTCAAAATATTTATTTTGTAGAGTTATTTTAAAATACTGTTAGCTGCTGAATGCCATTGGCCCTTGGATGAACTTTTCTGTGAATATATTTTCAGGTATATATGCCCTGCTCAGAACTGATGCATAACATAGGGGTCTTCCTGGATTCTCCATTCCTAGTGGCAACTATGGCCATGAAAGCCTTTCACAGATTCAGCTTGTGCACAAGTAAAACACATTTGTGAAACAAGAGGCCCGCCTCATAATCACTCACCATATGGTCATCTTCAAGTTGGATTATTACAATGTGGTCCAAATGGGTCTGCCCTTAAAGATCACCCAGAAATTATAGTTGATCCCAAATGTGCAGGGCAAGCAGTGATGAGCATGCCCTGATATGTGAACTGCATTGGTTGCCATTTGGGTTTGAAGTCATTTCAAGATGCTGATTATGATCTATAAAGTCCTAAATTGCATAGGGCCTACTATCTGAGGAACCACCTGTCTATTTGCTCCACCACGGTTGCTTCAGGTCCTATCAATTAAATCTAGTCCTTAACCCCTGGACCTTGGCCCACTAACAGGGCAAAGCACCTTCCATTCAAGTGCTCTCTGCTCGCACAAGTGGAACTTCGAGCACAAGCGCCCTCCATTCACGCGCAAACCTCCAATTGTGTGAGTGGGGGGTACAAGCGCTCACTCTCACACCAATGGATCTGTGTACGTGTACACCTGCCATTCATACACACCCCTCCGCACTGGACCAGGCCACCAAGATCGAAAAGTTGGGCACTGCTGAATTAAATGATGCTCTCTAATGGCCTGCAGGAAGCAGACTTCTTCTCCCACCTTTGGAACAACATCTCCCCTCATAAATTGCTTGTGTTGTATACCATGTTGTACATTGTTTTCAAATTTGTGAAGCTGCCAGGGTTATTTGGAATTGGACAGCCTAGAAATTTGACAAATAAATAAATATTACACTTGACCTTAGACAAAAAGTAATAAATGTTTTCATATATTAGTGGGAATAGTATTAAAACTGCTTGAATTATGTTATTAGTTAGGAAAGAGGTTAATATGGTAGCAACACAAGAATATATTGATCCTTATGGACATTTATAATTATTAATCTAGGATATTAGATTTTGATTTAATTCTTATTAATTTTATTAGCCTATAAAATGATTCTGATTTATTTCATAGATGTTTGGCAAAATTGTATAATTAATATATAATCATTTAATTCTAGGAAATGACATTGATCTATTGATGTATCAGAGTAAGGATAAGAAGATCTCTCCTAAAAATATAGTTATAATCAAAATTAAAAGTGTTCTAGGCTTATACACAAAGGTTTAATTTGATAGATGTGTAGTGTAAACTTCATGTTATGATTTATTTCTTTTTTTTTATTCAAAAAGTTTTATTAGTACAAAGTATAAACATTTTTTATTTTTCTCCCCCCTACCCCCCTAACCCTAACCCACCCACCCCCTCCCCCCCCCGGACTTCCCAGAGAGAATACAGGGCATAATATCAGTAAGATAAATTTAAATTAAGTTAAAAAAAATGTTCCCACCTTATTGTTTAAAAATTTCAACTCCGAATTGTACACATAAAAATTCCTTCCTCCTCCTTTCCGTCATCTATCCTGCAAAGCATTTCTTCACTATTAAATAAAACTTAAATAAATATTACATAGGCAATAATCAAGTGTTAAATACAAAACCCTTAAACTTCATCATAACCACTATATAAATAGCATAACATTACTATATATCAGATTATTAACTTCAGAGAAATTCTAAATCTCTAAAAATATTATTAATGATAATAATAATTATATATATATATATATTAAAAAAGGCTAAAAAAAGGGGAATACAATCTATCCTGTAAATTCAGCACTAACTCCAAACTTTGAATAAGCCTTCTTTTCAAACAAGTTATGATATTTTATAACTTAATAATTTTAGATAAAAATTCCAGCTCTTTCTCAAAATTAAATAAAACTTAAATAAATATTACATCAATAATAACTAAATATAAAATACAAAAATCTTAAACTTCATCATGAAATTAACCACTATATTAATAGCATAATAATACTATATATCAAATTATTAGCTTCAAAAAAAATTCTAAATCTTTAAAAAGTAATAATAGGTTAAAAACAAAAAAACAAAAGAAAAAAAAGAATGCAAGAAGTAAAGAAAGAAAATTAAGGAAAGAAGGGAAAAAGAAAAGTACAGTCATATTAGCAACCATCTGTCCAATAAACTTCAACGCTGCATCTTCTTGTATCTTGATGATGGTTGCATCTTTTTGTAACTTGATAATTTTGTAGTTGTCAGCTCGCCTCCCATCTGACCCCGATCTTCCATCTCCTTTTCCACACTGTAGACATCTGTCTGGCTCTGCCAATCACTTGAATTCTGTAAATCTCTTTCGATTTGAACAGGAAGGGATGGCTTTCCCTCCTCCTCCTCTTTTGTTTTCATACATCTTTCCTCTGGAATCTTGGATATATCAGCCTTTAAGACGTTGGCATAAAATTCAGTAGCTTTCTTTGTTGTATTAAGCCGATATCTTTTTCCCATAAATTTCACTGCGACTCCTGTTGGTGCTTCCCATTTGTATTGTAAGTTTAACCTTTTAAATTCATCAATCAGAAAGGTATAATCTTTTCTGGCTTTGAGCATTTTAGAGGGAATTTCTTTCCATATCATTAGTTCCTGGCCATTCACCTGAAGGTTATTCTTAAACGTCGCCTGTATAATCCTATTCCGTAAGGCTCTTGTAGTAAAGTATATTACAATATCCCTTGGTAGGTGTTTTTGTTTTGCATACCAGGAGTTGATTCTATATATTTTATCAATTTGCCTGGCTAATTCTTCTTTAGACAGTCCAGACACCTGCTCCAAAGCTTCCACCATCCTTCCTTTCAAATCTTCATATAATCCCTCTTTCAACCCCCTGACCCTTATGGCAAATTCCATGGATCTGAATTGCGTCATTAACACCTCTGTTTCAAAATTTGCAATGTCATTTTGTATTTTATCTATGTATTCTACTGAAGTTGTCAAAACTTGTTTATTTTCTTCAATGCGGTTTGCCAAAACTTCAATATTTGTTGCTAGACCTTTGCATACCTCCAACACATCATTTATAATTTGTTGGTCAATATTCTTTTTTTTTTTTTATTCAAAAAAGTTTTATTAGTACAAACTTACATAAGTGGTAACAAAATATTAAATCTAAAGTACAAACATTTTTGTTTTCCCCCCCCCAAACCCACCCCCTTCCCTCCCCACCTCCCCCCCGGACTTCCCAGAGATAATACAGGGCATAATAATAAGTTTAAATTGTTAATAAAAAGAAAAAGAAAAAAGGAAAAAAAGAACACTATTTTTTAAAAAAACTTCAACTCCAAATTATACAGTACTAATATATCGCATTTGTATACAATAGTAAAGATACAAAAAAGAGAGAAGGAAAAAAAAAAAGAAAGAGAATAAAAAAAAAGAAAGAAAGAAAGAGAAAACTCTTTAACACTACAAACAAACAAACCTCCTACCTCCTCCCTTCAGTCCTCTATCTTATACAAGGTAAATGTTACATAAGTAATAACTAAATATAAAATACACAAATCTTAAACTAATATTATTGACATTAGAAATAACCTCTAAGATAAAACTTAACTAAATGTTACATAAGTGATCATCAAATATTAAATTTCGTCATGATATTAATAAGATAATATTATTCTAAATTAATTCGCTAACTTCAATAAACAAAAAAAGAAAATAAAAGAAGAATAAACAATAAACAAATCTTCAACAAACTATATATATCTAATATTATCAACATTAAAAATAACCTCAAAATTATATAAAACTTAACTAAATATTGCATAAGTAATCATTAGATAGGGAAAAGATAAAATACAATCATATTAGTCTCTATCCATCCAATATATTTCAACATCACATCGTTTTGTATCTTGATAGTTCATCTTTTAATAGTTCAATAGATTCAAATTTGTCGAGTCGTCTCCCGTCTACTCCCAAACCTCCATCTCCTTTTCCCCAGCTATCTGATTCAGGCACTCCTTTTGGATTTTTGAGTCTATTTCTTTTTGATCCATCGAAGGTGGCTTCCCCTCCTCCTCCTCTTTTATTTTCATACATCCTTCCTCTGGGATCTTGGATATATCAGCCTTTAGAACATTGACATAAAATTCAGTAGCTTTTTTTATCGTGTTGAGCCGGTATCTTTTTCCAGAAAATTTCACTGCTACTCCAACTGGCGCTTCCCATTTATATTGTAAATTTAATCTCTTAAATTCATCAATCAAAAAAGTATAGCTTTTCCTGGCTTTAAGCATTTTAGAGGGGATTTCTTTCCAAATCTTTAGTTCCTGACCATTCACCATAAGATTATTGTTAAACGTTGCTTGTATAATTCTGTTCCGTAGAGCTCTTGTGGTAAAATATATGACAATATCCCTTGGTAGATGCTTTTGTTTGGCGTACCACGAGTTGATTCTGTATGTTTTGTCGATTTGTGTAGCCAATTCTGCTTTAGAAATTCCAGACACCTGATCCAATATGTCAACCATCCTGCCTTTTAAATTTTCATATAATCCTTCTTTCAAACCTCTAATCCTTATAGCAACTTCCATAGATCTGAACTGAGTCATTAAGACCTCTTTTTCAAAATTTGCAATGTCATTTTGGATTTTATCTATGTAATTCACCGAAGTTGCCAAAGCTTGTTTATTTGTTTCAATACGTTCTGCCAAAACTTCAATATTTGTTGCTAAGCCTTTGCAAACCTCTAACACATCAAATCTTAGTTGTTGATTCATATTCTTCAAAGCAGCCTGCATCTTATGGTCTATCTCACTTATTTTCTGGTTAAATTCCAAAGTAAGTTCATGTTTCATAATCTTTAAATTATTTAATAAATTTTCAGGTGTCAAAAGCTGTGGAGGTGTTAGCTCAGTGTTAAGTTGCATTTTAGAAATATATCCAGATGAATAGTCATTTCTTTTAGTCAAAACAATCTTTCCAAACTTTGAAGCCATTGGTGTTTCAAAAGAGTACAAAAAAGAAAGAAAGCCAGATGCCTGATTAAAGTTCTTTCCAGTTTAAAAATCAGATAGTCTTTTATTATTGAAAATATTTCTATTATAACTTTAATCCAGAGTTAGGAGACAGAGAAAGAAAAAACCATTTTTCCAAGTTAAAAGTTTCCATAAGAGAGAGAGAAAGAGAAAAAAAAAAGCCTCTGGGGAAACGAAAGTCACTTTCACTTCTCAATCGCCATATTGTTACTCTGTTTCCTTTGTTCCCTTGCCGAAGTGAAAGCTTACCCAGGAGTTGAAAAAAAAAGGAAAAAAGAGGTTTCAGTACTTGCCCATCTCACGCCTGTTTCTCTCTGTCTGCTTCTGTAGTTTAAATGTAGTTATAAATCCCATTTTTGAAGCAGCGGCTGGTCACTCCATCTAGCTCTGCAAAGGCAGAGGTTTCCTGATCTTCGGAGCTGGAGACAGGCTGCATGGGGAGCTCTCCCTTCGCGCCCTACCAGATGGCTCCTAAGGCGCTGGGGGGGCTCTACCCCTCCTGTCAGGCTCTCATCTCTCCCCTTTGCCCGGGGAAGAGATTTTAAAGCCGCCAGACAGCTGTTCTGGCGGCTTTTAACAAAGATCGGAAAGGCATCCAACGAGGGATGTCTGCGATGAAGCGCTCCAAAACCGGAAGTCCTGTTGGTCAATATTCTTTAAAGCAGCCTGCATTTTATTATCTATTTAATTGATTTTTTGGTTAAATTCAGCAGTAAGTTCATCTTTCATGATCTTTAAGGTACTTATTAAATTTTCAGGTGTTAAAGACTTTGGGGGTGTTAACTCAGTGGTAAGTTGCATTTTAGAAATATAACCAGATGAATAGTCCATTCTTTTATTCAAAATAGTCTTTCCAAATTTTGAAGCCATTTTAGTATTTCCAGTGGAGAACAAAGAAAAAGCCAAGCCTCTAGTTAAAATTCTTTTAAATTTCTTTTAAATTTCTTTTAAATTCCAAAGCCCGATAGACTTTTATTTTTTAAAAAAATTGTCAGTTATTATTTAATCCAAAATCGGGAGACAGAGAGAGTAAAGCCAACTTTCAAAGTCAAAAATTTCCATAAGAAAAAAAGCCGCTAGGGAAACGAAAGTTACTTTCACTTCTCCTCCCACTTTCTCCGATCGCCATGTTGTAGCCTATTAACTGTTACTTAGTTTCTTCCGAAGTGAAAGTCAGCAGTGGAGTTGAAAGAAAAAAAATTCTGTACTTGCCCTTTTAAAATCCTGTCTCTCTCTGTCTGCTTGTTTAATCAAATAAGTAGTTGTAATCCCATTCACGAAGCAGCGGTGGTCATGGCATCTTGCTCCGCAAAAGCGGAGGTTTCCAAGTCCCCGGAGCAAGAGACAGGCTGGCTGGGGAGCCCTCACCTTTCGCGCCCCTGGCTGACACCTGGGGCACTAGGGGGGCTCTACCCCACCTGTCCGGCTCTCATCTCTCCCCTTTGCCCGGGGCAGAGACTTTCAAGCCGCCAGACAGCTGTTCTGGCGGCTTTAACGGGGAAATGGAAAGGCGCTCAACGGGGAGCGTCCGCGATGCAGCGAACCGGAACCGCAAGTCATGTTAGGATTTATTTCTTATGCTCACAGAATGTGTTCTATACTAGATTATTTTAATTTCCTCTTTATTAATTAGAATATGTTTTAGATTCTTCTGTTCATCTTATTGTTATATCTGATCATTCTCTTCTCACCTGAACCCTTCAATTTAAAAAGTTTAAATCTGTCCAAGGTAAGTGGTATTTTAACACTTGTTACAAAAGGAGGGATTTTTAAGTTAAAGAATAAATTTTGGTTAAAGAAAGATGTAGAAGATCCATTGGAGCTGGCCTATCATGTAGTTGTATTAGCCAAGTTACAGATGGGAAATTTTTATGATGACCAGGTAGTTTTTTCATTGAATAGATTAAAGCATTGGGAATCTCATGAAAAAGCTGGTATGTTGTTGACTGGAATGGGACTGTTTGCCTACTCCGCTTGGCTGCGCCTGGTTGGTCCCCAGTGTTTCGCCCCCAACCATTTGGCGCTGCCTTTTCTCCTTGGCTGAAACAGCCCTAGCTCTTCGGCCCAGCCCTTCCGTCTGTATTAACAATTTTGGATAAGTACTTTTCTGTCTAATTTCATACACATAGTATAGTATTTTGGAAAGTACTCCACACTGAACAAACAGTTTAAAATGAACTGAGCTAAACACTGTTTATGGGCTTTGGGCCCAAATCCTTTTGACAAATGTGATCAACAGAATCACTGTGGCATTTGATTCCTGTGGGGTTCATCAAGCTTTGCTGCTTTTGAGAAACATTCTGTCAGGGTTCTGACAGATGCCCTAATTAATTCATGAGTCTCGAGCCAAGTTTCAAAAGAAGTCCAGTAATTTATTAGGAGCAACATGTCAGCATGTTCCCGAGTGCAGTCAATTCTGCCCCACATGATTTACAGCCCAAGCATGACCCTGTTTCCCCCCTTCTCCCAGGGTGTGTCATAAATCACATTCTCCAATAGAGCATTTTCCGGGCTGTAGAAACTTCAGCTGGCCCTGGTAACCTGGGATACAATCTGGAGAAAGATATGTGTGGAATGTGCTTCTGGCCATGGCAGCTCCCTTGCCCTGCCTATGACAATTCAACAGCCGAACAGGAGTGCTTTACAAGTTGACATTCGGTTCTCCTCACTCCCTGAAGGCGACCTGCGCAAAGCAAAAACAATTTGAGTACAGGTACAAAATTTAGGGATGTGACCCCCCCACACACACCAGCCTTGTTTGGATTTTCCGCGTGGAATTTTGCTATAAGGTGATCAGCCTGGATGTTCCTACTCTTTACCCAAGATGCCTCTGGTAAGGGGTAGCCCTTCCACTTGATTAAGTATTGGAGTTGTCTCATGTGCCTCCTCAAATTGAGGAGTCACTGCACTTCATAATGGGTTTGGCCCCCTATGACCACGATGATGGGTTTTAAGAGGCTACTATGGAATACCGGGTGTATCTTCGCTAGCTGACTGAGGAGGGGGTATCCCTTGGATACTCAGGCATTGGGATGAAGTCCATGCCATACACTACTTTGAACGGGGTTAGTCCTGTGATACTATGAACAGCATTATTGTACGCAACCTCAGTGAAATGCATGAGGTCCGCCCAATTGGACTGCTGATAATTCACGGAGCACCTCAAGTACTGCTCTACCATGGTGTTCAGTCTCTCTGCCCACCCATTGGTGCTCGCATGAAAAGCTGAGCTAAGGCCCTGGGATGACCCAATGGACAGCAGGAACTCCCTCAGAATTTAGCTGTGAACTGGACCCCTCTGAGAGAATTCTTCGTGGTACTCCATGCAGGCGATAGATGTGCTTCAGGAAGTTTGGCCAGCTGGTGGGCTGACGGTAGTCCGCTGCAGGGTATGAAGTGCACCTGTTTGGAGAACAGGTCTATTACAATCCAAATCACTGTGTCCCCCCTACTTTTTGGCAACTCCACTATAAAGTCCATCTCCCATGGCCTCCTTGGCTCTGCTACCAGTTGCAAAATTCGGGGGGATTTCCTGGTCGTTTCTTCATTGTGGCACAGATGCTGCAATTTTTCACATAACTGTCCACGTCTTTATGCTGGGCCACCAGAACTGCCTCCGTGCTAAATGTAAAGTCTTTAGGAACCCGAAGTGGCCTGCTGATTTGACGTCGTGACTCCTCTGGAGGATCAGGGTGCATAGGGATTCTGGGATGTAGTTTCATCCCCTTCCATGCTAGGTCATCTCTTTTTGTCAAGATGTGTTGATTGTCTCGGAACCAGGGGTGTGCTAGCAGTTCATTTTTGAGTTTCGTGGCTAGATCACTTGAGGTTGGTCTTGCCGGTCTTGGCGTTGTCGTCTGGTGGTCACTTGTGCAGCTATTTGGGTAGAGGGGACAGTGACGTCTATTACCTCCTCCTGTTCGCATTTGTACTGGGGCATGTGGGAGAGGGCGTCAGCTAAAAAGTTCCTCCCCCCTGGGATGTGCTTCAGCACGAAGTCAAATTGGTTGAAGTATTGGGCCCAGCAGACTTGTTTGGGAGATAGCTTTCGTGGGGTCCTAAGGGCCTCCAGATTTTTATGGTCGGTCTAGACTTTGAATGGCCTCTGCCCCCCCTCCAGCAGATGGTGCTAGGTTAGCAGTGCATCACCTCATTTATTAACTGCATGAACACTGCTGGGGGCCCCTGCAGTCCAAAAGGCATCACTTTGAATTGGAAGCTCCCTAGGGGGCAGTTGAATGCTGTTTTCCATTCATCTCCCTCTCTGATGCGTACTTGGTAGTATGCTTCTCTGAGGTCTAATTTGGTAAAAACCTTGCCCTTGGCTAGGTGAGTAACATATCCTTCATGAGAGGGAGGGGGGTATAGGTTGTGTATACACACACCATTTATCCCACAGAACTCCATGCACAATCTCATAGTTCTATCTTTTTTTTCTTCAAATAGGACTGGCGCTGTGACCCATGTCTTGGCTGGCTCGATGAACCCCCTAGCTAGGTGTTTGTCTATGTATTTGCGCATTTCTTGCATTTCCCGGGGTATCATGGCGTACATTTTGGGAATGGGTAGTTTTCCCCCGGGGATGATTTCAATGGTGTACTCTGTCTCATCATGGGGAGGCAGGAAGTTGTATTCGGCAAGGTCCTGATATTCCCTCGGGATCTGTTCGGCCTCTGGGGTTTTGTCGGAGGTGGCTGCCAGTTGTTCTGTTGGGCCCTTTGGGAGGGTCCCCTGCGTGGATGGTGTTTCTGTTTGCTGGTGTGGAAGGGGTTGGGGTCCCCTTGCTATCCTCAGTCTGCGGGTGCCCCCTTGCCACCAGATGGTTGGTCCCCATTTGTCTAGCCAGGAGAGTCCCAGTATGACTGTATCTGTCATTTTGGGGACTATTACAAATCAAATTACTTCCCAGTGGTTCGCTAGCTCTAGCCTCAGCGGTTCGGTCAGGTGGGTGGCATAGGTTCCCTCTAATAGGGACCCATCGACCTATTTGAACCAGATCGGGTGGGCCAGTCTTTTCACTCTGATCCCCAGTTTCAGGACCGTGGTTAGTTTGATCAACAGCCTGAATCTATTAGGGCTTGAAATGTCCCCTGGGTTCGTGTTTTTGGAGCTGTGAGGCGTATTGGGAAAATGAAAGAGTGGACTGGTTCACTCACCATTGGGTCAGTTTTGCCCTTGTCCTCAATGTCGTAGGGTTCCGGCGACTGGTCGTCATTGCCTGGGGTTCCCCCTGCCTTCAGCTGGGTGGGGAGGGACCTCTGCAGCCTGGAGGGCCTTCTGGGACATGTTGTGGCACATTTGGGGCCTCACTCTGGTCGTGTCCTGGGTGGTGGCTCTGGCCTTGGTTTCGGGGCTGGGGTTGTGCATGCTGATGCCATGTGGCCTATCCCCCTGCATCTGTAGCATTTCAGTGGACTTCTTGGGAGGGCTGGTTTTGGGGACAGCTGTGGTGCTGTGGTTCCCTGTTGGCTGGGTGGTCTCTGGTTGGGTTGACCTCTTTCTTTGGTATCCGGTTGCTTTCTCATGTCATTGACAAGCAATCCACCATCAACCGGTAGGCGGTTACCTGGGCGATTTGCTTGTCCAGGCTTGTTCTGAAAAAATGCACCAACAGCCACTCTGGAAGAGGAAGTAGCTTCCATTTCACTCTCCTTAATTCACGGATGTATTCTTTGATGGGTCACCCCCTCTGCCTTAAATTTCCGAGTCCATCTTCCGCATACGGGTCCTCCTCTGCCTCCTCAAAACTGGCCTCTAGCAGTCATAGGATCTATGTCTTGCAGTTGGGGGGGGGCTCTCCTCTTGTGGAGGGCTGCTAACCATTCCCTTGCTTCTCCCTCTAGCCCCTCGGCGATGGTATTCACCATGGCTCTGGGGGATGGGTAGAGGTGTCCATAGCGTTCTAAGGTGGATCTTAGCTGAGTCAAGGAATAGAACTAGCTGGTCTGAGTCCCCATCAAATTTTCCCCTGAAGCAGGGCGATTCGTTCAGCACTGTTCCTCCCTCCTGTCGGTCCCTGTAAGCCTGCATTTGATGTGACTAGCCATCTTCCTCGGCTCTAGTTTGGAGAGAGGGAAGGGGTTGTCTGCCCTGAGTGGGCTGCTTGCTCGTGGGAGAGGCACTGGCTGCAGTTTCAGGCTCCTTTTTCTGATGGGTGGAGAAGGGGGGCTGCATTCCAGTCTGCGTCTCCTCACTTCAAAATGATTGGAAGTCCCCTCTCTTTTGGGTAGCATGACAGCTCCTCATCACGAAGGATGGCCCAGTCAAATTCCTCCCTAAGGTGCTCTATGGAACTTCCCAGGGGCTCCATCAGGGACTTTGGGAGCCTGGCTTGTGCCCAGTCCCATATCCAGTCCACTTTTCCCAGCTCGCTCAGGGGCCTTGAAGTGGGGGAACTCAATCTCAACTGTTTTAGGGGTTAACTTCCACCAGTACTCATCCCTTCTTGCTTTGGTCACTGGGGCAGGCGTCTCAGCTTTGATGTCCAGGGAGGGCTGCACTCTGGTTGCAACGAGGCTGCTGAGCCCTGGGATTGCCAGGTTGGAGGTAATCTCTGCCTTCTTTTGGGTTGCTTGGAGCAGGCTCTCTTCAGATAGCCTGCCCTCTGCCATGCTTACCTGAATTTCTCTCCAAGCCCCCCAGATGTCAGGGAGCGATTGGAGAGCCTGGGATTCAGGAAGCCCAGTAATCTTGATGGATTTACAGAGAGTTGACTGGCTGTCAGGGTTCTGACAGATGCCCTAATTAATTCATGAGTCTCGAGCCAAGTTTCAAAAGAAGTCCAGTTATTTATTAGGAGCAACATATCAGCACGTTCCCGAGTGCAGTCAATTCTGCCCCACATGATTTACAGCCCAAGCATGACCCTGTTTCCCCCCTTCTCCCAGGGTGTGTCATAAATCACATTCTCCAATGGAGCATTTTTGCGGGCTGTAGAAACCACGCCCCTTCAGCTGACTCTGGTAACCTGGGATACAATCTGGAGAAAGGTATGCGTGGAATGTGCTTCTGGTCATGGCAGCTCCCCCCCCCACCCCCGGCCTATGGCAACTCGACAGCCGGACAGGAGTGCTTTATGAGTTGACGCATTCAGTGAAAGAGAATTTTAGGGAGAAAATTTAAGTCTAATTATTTTCAGTAGGAATTCTAAAAGACAAAGCTATTTTTAATAGGGGGTGTGATGACTCAGTGGTTTAAAATGTTGAGCTTGTCAGCTGGAAAGTTGACAGATTGGATTCAAGAACCAAGTACTGCGCCACAGGTGAGTTCCCGTTACTTGCCCTAGCTCATGCCCACCTAGCAGTTTGAAAACATGCAAATATAAGTAGATAAGTATGTAACATTTCAGTGGGGAAGTAACAGCATTTTGTGGCCTCAGCATATAGTCATGCTGGCCACCTGACCAAGGAAATGTCCTTGGAAAATGCTGGATCCTTTGGCTAAGAAATGGAGTTGAGCACCATTCCCTAGAGTCAGACACAACTGGAGAGGGGAAACCTTTACCTTTAATTATTTTAATATGCATTAATTTACTTATATTTCCTTTATTCATTTTCTATGTTATTCATTTATTCATTTTCTATCTTTATCTATAAAAAATGTATAGCAACAGTTTATGTCAGTAGTTATCATTTACATGTACACCTATAACACATTTTCATATATAAAATTATTTCATGTATGAAAAACAAGTATCCTTGCTACTATATTCAAATGAATATGAGCACCAACACAAAATTTTGTGTGATTTGCATTGAAGCCAAGAATACAAAATAACAGAATTGAAAGGAGGTCTTCTAGTCCAACCCCCTACTTGAGCAGGAGTCCCTATAGCAGTGTTGGCAAACCTTTTCAGCACTGAGTGCTGAAACCAAGTGCCGAAACGCGAGTGCGCATAAACTTTTTTGGCACTGAAAAGCAGATGATCTGGTTTCCGGCATGCACATGCGTGCCAGCCACCTGGTCTTCCAGTTTCTGGCGCACATGCATGCACAAAGACCAGTGTCTGGTGCGCATGCACTGGCTCCATCCCTGTCAAGGGCCATTATGCCCCCCTGCCTGCTCCCCTGGTCCCCGTCAGGGTGGCGGAACATCTCCACCGACAACCCGGTTCTGCAGCCCCAGACAGAGAGAGAAAGTTGGGCGGGGAATGCCACCTCCCTCCACTGGAAAGCCGCAGCGTCTTCCCGGCCTTGGAGGTAATGGGCATCGGCGTTCCCAGGGCTCGGCTTGGGGGGGCAGCAGGCAGGAGAGCCAGTGCAACCCCCCTTCTTATCTCTGGATGGTGCCTTGTCACTTCCCGGCCGGCCCGGCGCACCACTTACCCCTTGGCAGCATCTCCATGCTGCACTCTCCGGCCCTCCTGCTGCAGCTCACCTCCCCGATGGTGGCTCCTTGCCCCTCACAGCAGCAGGAGCAACAGGTGGAACAGGCAGCCGCCCAGCCAGCAAACACTGCCCTGCGTGCCCGAGCCAACCTGATGCTCCTGACCATGGATGCGCATCAGTGCCATGGGCTGAAGGGCTTGGTGAAGACCAGGTGGCCAGCACACATGCACATGCCGGAAACCGGAAGATCATCTTCCGGGTGCGCACATGTACGACGGGCGGCTGTTCTTTCTGTTTCTGGTGCTCCCGCATGCATGAAGACTATCTGGCCAGCGCACCAGAACCCAGAAGAGCAACAGGCGATGGCGCGCGTGCCCGGAGAGATGGCTCTGCATGCCACTTCCGGCATGCGTGCCATAGGTTTGCCATCACAGCCCTATACCATTCCAAGGTTAAAACTAGCACTCTGATTGCATTGTTTAAATTTTTTTCACCTTTCTACAATCTGTGACATCTAAACATCTGCTCAAGGTAGTTCTAATTTTAGTGGCCTGTTGTTCCCAAATAATATAAAGAAAACTTTAGATTTAAGACAGCAAATTTGGTGTGATGTCTGTCAAGGGAATCAGCAACAGGGTGATAAAATCATAAAACCCTGAAATTGTATTATAAGCCAGATTTTAAAAGTTGACTTCCAATTTGCATATCAAAAATTATGTGCTCCAAGAATAAACCCAGAATAAATTACTTCATGTCTAAATACAAATCCCAAAAGATCAAAGATCCCAAAAGATTATAAAATATCAAAATATATTTTATACACAGAAATTATAGTGGATTGCAGCCAGACTAAAATTATTGATCATAATATAAAATTATTTTCATAATTGCAGAATCACATTCATTTTACTGTTTATTCTATTTTAAATTCAGTGTAAATCAGTCTGTGCATGTGTAAAAAAAAGCTGACCTGATTTTCTAACTTCCATTGAAATCAGTTCATATATTTACTAAAAGCAATAATATTTGAACTCTTAATATTCCTCTTGATGAAATGCCTGCACAGAGCAGCTACTAGCCATGGGCATGGTGGGAGAGGACAGAGAACTGCAGCCAATCAAACCTGTAGCTGGAATTAAATCAGAATAAAGAACACACACACACACACACACACACACACACACACACACACACACACACACACACACATGCATCACAGAATAAATAAATCATCAGGACCAGATAGTTTACATTTCAGGGTTCTAAGTGAGGTGGCAGATGTGATCTTGAAACTACTGAACCATATCATTCAAAAATCCTGGAGCACTGGGGAATTATCAGAGGACCAGAAAAGAGCCAATGTGGTTCCCATCTTCAAAAAGGGGGAAAAGTGCACTCAGGAAACTTCAGACCAATCAGCTTGATATCAATATCTGAGAAGATCCTGGAAAAGATAATCAAGTAGCACATTGTGGATAAGGGAACTGCTATTGACATAGTTTACTTAGACTTCAGTAAGACATTTGACAAAGTAGACCACAGCCTACTGCTTGGTAATATAGAATAATGTGGGATAGACCAGATGGATTCAGATAGACCAGATGGCTAACCAACTACACTCATTAAGTAATTCTCAATGGAACTACATCTACATTGAGTGAAGCATGCAATGGGGTATTCAAGGTTCTGTCTTAGATCCAGTACCTTCAATATCTCCATAAATTATTTAGATGAGGGGGCAGAAGTGGGACTCGTCAAATTTGCAGATGACACCAAACTAGGGGAATAGCTAATTCTTTAGACAATACACTCAAGATTCAGAAGGACCTTGACAGACTTGAACCACTAGGCTCAATAAAATGCAATTCAATGATAGCAAAAGTGAGGTCCTACACAGGAAAAAAAATCCAAATGCACAGATAATAAAATAGGTGGTACCTGGCTCAACAGTAGCAACTGTAAGAGGGATGTAGGTGTCCTAATAGACTACCACTTAAGTATGACCCAGCGGTGTGTTGCAGCTGCCAAAAAGCTAATATGGGTTGCATCAACAGAGAGTGTTTCAAGATTACACGAAGTGATAGTACTGCTTTATAATTTACCAATGAAACCACACTTAGAATATTGCATCCAGTTCTGGTCATCAAGATACAAAAAAAATGTTGAGACGCTATAAAAACTGCAGAGAAGACCAAAAAGATGATAAGGGATCTGGAGGCTAAACCATATGATGAACAATTGCAGAAAAGTATGTCTAATCTAACAAAGAAAAGGACTAGGGATGATATGTTGGCAGTCTTCTAATGCTTGAGGGGCTGTCATAGAGAAGAGAGAGTTGACCTATTCTCCAAAGAACCTGAGGGCAGGACAACAAGTAATGAGTGGAAGAGCATTAAAGAGAGATCCAACCTAAAACTAAGGAGAAAGTTCTTGACAGAACAATCAGTAAAATGACTTATCTCCAAAAGTGGGTGCTGCATCAATTTTCAAGAAGAGACTGGATAGACATTTGTCTGGAATCATGTAGGGTCCCAGAGAGTTGGACTAGAAAACATCTAAGGTCTCTTCCAACCCTATTATTCTATGTTCTGAAATACTAGGGGCCATCTGCTCTGAAGGGTTTAAGGACTATTATGGTTGAAAAAGTTTTGAATTGAAACTGAAAAACATGAATGTGGTGCATTTGCAATAGGGGGATAGGAAAATGTCATTCGTTCATGGCCTCAAGAAGTAGTGGATGACCTCTGCTAGTAATAGGCCAAGCAGATATATTCTTGCTGTGGGATACTCTATATCAGGGCTGTCAAACTCCCGACCCATAGCCCGGATACATCATGCACTGGCCACGCCCACCCCCATTTTAGCGAAGGGGGAAAATCCCGATACGTCATGTGACGACGCCGTGACGACATGAGTTTAACACGCCTACTCTATACTTACTGGCCGGATGGACAAGTATGAGTACTGCATTTGCAGCTGGAGTTGTTTTGTGGCTGCGTGAAATTAGTGTCTGGTCTACTTGTATAATAGTGGTTGCCTTATTACAGTAGAGGAATGAAGTTTTAATGCATGTCCCATTCCTTTTGTTCCTTGGATCAAGGTTAAGAATAAGGACACATTATAGCTCACAGCTTTTCAAAGCAGCTTTTGAGTTCTGTATGCAGATGAATTTCATCTTGGCTTTTTATTTTATTTTTAATGTAAACTCTCTTGAGGAAGACAGAGAAACCCTGCATCAATAAACAGGACACAGTCTTGTCCTCTTTCCCAACAGTTGTCCTTTGTGAGCTACTCAAGACTTCAGTTGAGCATCTCAAAGCCCAATGAATCGCAGGCTTGAGCATTCCCTTCACAGACTCCTGAGTGAGCTCATTGTTTAAATGCCCATTAAGAACACCAAATATGCCTTTTTTCTCAAACAAATACAAAACTCTCTAATACAAAGTGAAACTGACTGTTCTATTAATGTCCATCTTGCATCGGGAAGTTTATAAAAGAGTGGAAATTTTATAATTGACTTTTCTGCTAGTAGCAAATGTCATTTTTCCTTAATCTTTCATAATTCACTAAGGTGTTTCAACTGTCTCCAAGGCTCCCACCACAACAGTACTTACAAATTAGCACATTTTTTCGCTTTTCATTAAACACAATACAGAAATCTTCTCATATTAAGGTTTCTCGCCTCATTATTGAAAGTACTAGTACTTTGGAACTTCTGGTAGCAAATTATAATGTGCTCAGCCAGTGTCTATTGTAATATGCACTTCAAAAACTATCACATACTTGTTCCTCTTTAAGCACTGGAAAAATTGAAGTGTATTCTGAAAAGCTTTGTGGAGTCTGTCTAGCTTTGCAAATCATTGCTATGCTATGCCGAGCTCTCTTTCATTTTCCACAGGCACTGTGCCATTATTGTTCTTTAAAAAATCAAAACGGATTGTTTCTTGCTGTGATGAAAAATTACTTAAGATAACAGGCCATATGAAAACCCCAAATCATTTTGGGCTCTTCTCTTTACAGTATTATTTGCCTTGTAATTTCCGGCACTATGCTATCTCCTGAATTGACCACCTTGCCTAGTGAGCAGGTGATATTTCAGAAACTTCCCATATAGTCTACTTTGATCTTCACCTGGAGAAAGGAAGGATGCAGATGATTCTGCAAAGATGGCATCCACATAGCAGCCATAAGTCTGTCAGAACCATTGCAGCAGACAAATCAAAGAGAAAAACATTAAGTGTGGCTCTAGCTAAATGCTCAGCTGGTGTTCCCTTTAAACATAACAAATTGCTAGAGTTCACATGGGAAATAAACCTTGCTAGCGGTATATTCCTATAAAGAAATATACTGCTAGCAAGGTTCTTTTCAAAACCAAAAGAACAAGCAAACTCTGGTGATATTCCAATGTTTGTCAAAAGAAAATAGCATGTGTTTCCACCATCTTGTCACAGTTTCAATAACCCTCTTCCTGGATTCCATTTTCTCTCACTCAACGAATGATTTCTAAAGGAAGATCCACTAGCACAGCCTTCCGCCCTGAGTGACTAGTTGAAGTGTTTGCAAAGTTCTCCAGTGCTTGACTCACAAAGCTTCATTAGGGATAATGGGGAAAGGCCTCTGATAAGACAAGTTGCAACTGAGATTTTTAGAGGTAAAGGTGCTTTATGCTTAACCTGCATGGTGGCTATTTCATGTCATTGCTAAAAAACAGTGTTAGAAACCAGAATATCTTGCAGAATTATTTTAGGTATCTCTTCTTTAAGAAGAAGCCTTCTCTCAGGTCCTAATAACATCACTGCTGAAAGGCACTTTCTGCTTTTTATTTAGTTACTAAATTGCTGGCTACTGAATCGCTCAGCAGATTAGACTAACACATTGTAATGAAAACAATTAAAAGCAACATTAAAAACAATTGAAATTTAACTTTAAAAAGTATCTCTTAAAGGCTTTTTAAAAGCAAATAAGTTAGCTCCCTCAATTAGAGCAGCAGTGTATTCCAAAGATCTAAAGCATCCAAGAATGTTTGACCTCAAGTTGCCACAAACTTTATAGGCAAATCTCAGATGATTTTAGCAATGGGATAGGAAGGGGATTGTATCACAAGAATTACACACTACATAGGACTTAAAATAATAATTTGTACATTGTATTTTGCTTGGAAATAAAAATCTCTTCAATACTCTTCACAAGTATAAGGTGGTCTGGAAAGTAATCCTTTCAGAGCCTAACCTATATGTTGCCTGCCTGTATCAGCTGATTCTGGGCATCTTGCAATAAAAAATTGTATCATGAAACAGGGGTTTCATGTTGTGGATTTTTAATGTCATAAGTTGTTTGGAATTACCCTGTGAGTTAAGTGTGTGTGTGTGTGTACATATGTACAGTGCATTCAGAAAGTATTCAGACCCCCTTTTGTTGATTTTGTTATGCTTCAGCCTGATTTTACAATTGTTGAAATTCATTTTTTTCTCATTAATCTACACTTAGTACCCCATAATGACAAAGTGGAAACAGAATTTTAGAAATGTCTGTAAATTTATTAAAAAGAAAAAACTTTTCACGTTGGCATAAGTATTCAGACCCTTTGCAACAACACGTGAAATTTAGCTCTAGTGCAGGGCTGTCAAACTCCCGGTCTGCGGGCTGGATGCGTCACACGCTGCCCATGCCCATGCCTGGTTTAGCAAAGAGGGGAAAAGTCCCAATATGTCACATGACACAACCGTGACAACGTGAATTTGATACCCCTGCTCTAGTGCTTCCCATTTCTCTTTATCATTGCTGACATGTTTCTATACCTTGAATGGAATCAACGTGTGGTAAATTAAATTGATTGGACATGATTTGGAAAGGCGCACACCTCTCTATAGAAGGTGTAACAGCTGACAATACATACTGTAGCAGAGGAAAAGTCATAAGGTCAAAGAAACTGCCTGCAGAGCTCAGAGGCAGGATTATTGTAAGGCATAGGTCTGGGGAAGGCTACAAAAAATTATGTTGCACTGAAGGTTCCTAAAAGCACAGTGGCCTCCATAATTCTCAAATGGAAGATGTTTGGTGCAACCACGACTCTTCTAAGAGCAATCGGGGAAGAAGGGCCTTAGTAAGAAACGTGACTAAGTGCTAAATAAAGCTAGGAAAAGCCAAAAAAGGCAGGCAGATCAGAAAGAGGCTCACCCAAAGGGAATTTAGAGTGGGGGATAAAGTGTATTTGTCCACCAAATATCTAAATCTGAAACAGCCTTGTAAAAAGTTAGGTCCCAAATACATAGGGCCTTTCCAAATCGTCTGGCTCGTGAGTCCAGTGATAATGGAGTTACCAAGAAGCCTATGGCAAGTTCATCCAGTATTTTATAGCAATAGCAATAGCACTTAGACTTATATACCGCTTCATAGTGCTTTCCAGCCCTCTCTAAGCGGTTTACAGAGTTCAGCATATTGCCCCCAACAATCTGGGTCCTCATTTTACCCACCTCGGAAGGATGGAAGGCTGAGTCAACCTTGAGCCTAGTGAGATTCGAACAGCTGGACTGCTGAACTAGCAATCAACTGAAGGTCGCAATGCTGCTTTTAACCACTGCGCTATCTCAGCTCCTTTATTGCAGTCCTTTAAAATCCTTTCAGGGATCTGGCTTGAGGCCAGTAAAAGAACCACCTCCTCCTCCCATCCTAGTTAAGGGAGAGAAGCACTATGAGATCAAAAGAATTCTTGACTCCAGATATCACAAGGGAAAATTACAGTGCCTAGTACTGTAGAAAGGCTACCCATTAACAGATGCTGTGTGGGTGGCTGCTCTAGATGTTAGTGCAGTGAGGTTAGTTAAGAGGTTTCATACTAGGTATTCTCAACATCCCAATAAGGATTGTAGCAATAATTGGGTTGTAAGTAATAATGTGTATCAGTGGTGGGTTCCTACCGGTGCGGTCTTGCCTGTTCGTCGCCACCGAGCCGAAGAAGCTGGCGGCGTTCGCGGCATGGGGCTTCCCCCACCCGCTTTCCCGGGATGCCGGGACGCCGCCATTAGTGTTCTTTTGCCCTCTGCTTGAGTAAACTAATGTGAAACACTGGATGGACTTGCTGAAATGTTTTTGAAAGAGTAATTCAACTGCTACTGGAGTGATGATCCTAATAATAGGGAAAGGTCCAATGCAATTTGGTCCTAATTTTTTGGATGGTTGTAACAATTTCAAGAATTTTGTAGATAAGTGAACTCTGTCCCCAAAATGGAAAGGTTTGGGCTCGAATCTTTTCTTGTCAGCTTGAATTTTAAAAGCCTCTCTAGCTTCCTTTAAAGCTAATCTGACTACTGGCCATGTATTTTGCAAATTCTCTATCCACTCCTTAAGTGAGGGGATAGTGGGTTTTTCTGTGGGTAATTCAGGCATTGGGCTGAAATCCTGACCTGTAGCTACTCTAAAAGGGGTACTTGAGTGTACAGAATTATTAAAAGCAACTTCCGCAAAAGGTAAAAGTTCAGTCCACTTGTCCTGTTGAAAATTAATAAAACATCTTAGATATTGTTCCAAACAGAATTTGTTCTCTCACAATTTCCATTAGTAGCCAGGTGGTGGGAGGAGCTTAATCCTTAGGTGGTACCAAGTAAGCCCAAAAATGCCTTCCAAAAGTTGGAGGTGAATTGGACTCCCCTATCAGAGATGATTCTTTGTGGAGCTCCATGAAGGCGATAAATGTTTATTAGAAATAACCTGGCTAAACTTATAGCGGTTGGGATTTTCTGGCAAGGTATAAAGTGTGCTTGTTTTGAAAACAGTTCTGTCACAACCCAGATGACAGTATTCCCCGCACTTTCTGGTAATTCTACAATAAAATCCATAGCAATTTCTTTCCATGGTGCTGATGGCTCAGCTACCTTCTGTAGTCCTGTAGTTCCCTTGCCGTCTTTTTGCCACAGCATAAATGGGGCAACTCACTACATAGCTTTCTATGTCCTTTTTTAGCAAAGGCCACCAAAATTGTTTCTTTATTAAGTGTAAAGTCTTCACAAACCCAAAGTGTCCAGCTAATTTAGAGTTCGTGACATCTTTCCATTAAGCGTGATCTTTGGCTAGCAGGCACATATAACTTCTCTCCCACCCAAGCTAAGCCCTCTTTCATCAGGCAGCTGGATTTGTGGTTCAAAAACCATTCATCGGTGGTTAATGCTTGTTTAAAAACGTGGGTGGTGTCTTCGTCTGTCAATGTTTCTTGTTTTCCTTGGGACCTGGTGACTACTTTGGCTGCCAATTGATTAGTTTGTACTATGGGTTTAAATACCTCTGACCTCGCACTATTGTATTGTGGCTTTCTGGATAGTGCGTCTGCCAGAAAGTATTTCCCTCCGGGGATAAATTTGAGAGTAAAATCAAATCGTTTGAAGTATTGAGCCCAATGTACTTCTTTTGGGGATAGTTTCCTTGGGGTCTTTAGAGCTTCTAAATTTTTGTGATCAGTCCAGACTTCAAAGGGGATCTTACTCCTTTTTAAGAAATGCCTCCAAGTTAAAAGTGCCCATTGCACTGCGTAAGCTTCTTTTTCCCAAATGGCACACCTTTGCTCAGTTTCATTCAATTTTCTGGATGTGTAAGCGCATGGTTGTAATTGGTCTTGTTCATTTTTCTGAAGCAGGATCACCCCTATTGCTACATCGCTGGCGTCTGCTTGTATGATGAATGGTTTCTCTGTGTCTGGGTGTTTTAGAATTGGCTCTGCTGAGAACAGCCGCTTCAATTTTTCAAATGCCACTTGACATCCCATTGTCCAGTTCAAAGGCTGCTTTGGTTTAGGATTTCCCTCACCCTTCATTTTTAACAGTTTCGTGATGGGGAGAGCAATTTGAGCAAAAGCAGGAATAAACTGGCGGTAAAAGTTTGCAAACCCCAGGAAGATTTGTAGCTATTTATGCGTGCGGGGTGTCTCCTAATCAAGTACAGCCTGCACTTTTTGAGGGTCCATTTCTATGCCCTGGTTTGAAATGCGGTACCCCAAATAGTCAATTTTTTCCTGGTGGAATTCACATTTGGAAAGTTTAGCATAAAGTTTGGCAGCGCGGAGTTTGTTTAGCACAGCCCTGACTAGTTTTATGTGCTCTGCTCAAGACTCAAGACCCCCCTTCTCTCACTGAATGGCAGAGTCACTCTTTTGGGACTCTGACAATATTGCTTTGATTAATCTGATGAATCTTCCTCCGAATCCCATCTTTTCTAATTGCATCACCAAAAATTGCCAATCCAGGTTATCGAATGCTTTCTGAACATCAATAAATATTATTGCCAATTGTTTGTCTATATGTAAATCATAATATTCGAGAGTGTTTAGTATGATTCTGGTATTGTATCTTATCTGTCTATTTGGAAGAAAGCCATTCTGGTCTGAGTGAATCAATTGGTTCAGTATTTTTTTTAACCTTTCAGCAATAATTGTTACAAATATTTTATAGTCGGTACTTAATAATGATATTGGTCTGTAATTCCTAATTAATTGTTTGTCAGTATCTTCTTTGGGTATTAATGTTATATAGGCTCTTTCTAAACTGGTGTTTGTTCTCCTCAGCGATCAAACAAGCCTTTAATGCCTCCAAACACAACTCCTGTTCTGGTTTGCATTCAAACACTG
Organism: Diadophis punctatus similis; assembly: GCA_023053685.1. Classification (NCBI taxonomy): domain Eukaryota; kingdom Metazoa; phylum Chordata; class Lepidosauria; order Squamata; family Dipsadidae; genus Diadophis; species Diadophis punctatus. Next base: position 1,051,419 of record JALIGW010000031.1, read on the forward strand.
CAGAAACAATGTCTCATGTTTCATCAAGACTGTTTAACACTAACAACACCTTTTGGGACTCAGGAATATTCATTTCATGCTGTTCCAACTCCACAAACAAAGTTTGCATTTGCAATAAATGTCTTTCCACAGATTCACCTGGTTGCAGACAGGCTCTGTATAATTTTCTTGATAATTGCACAATATTGCATGCTGACACACTAACATGCACACTTCTCAACTTCAGCCAGACTTCCTGTGCAGTCTTTAAATCAGCTACAATTAGAAATTGTTCATCTTCTAAACTTAAGATGATATTAGCCATTGCTTTATCATGCTTCTTCTGTTCTGCAGCTGTAAAAGGTCCCTGTGGTGAATTAACAACAATATTCCATAGGTCCTTAGCCTTCAGGAAACATTCCATCTTTGCAGCCCAAATAATATAGTTCTTCTGTCCCAAATGAGGCACAGAGCTTTCCTTAAATTCAACCGTAGCCATCCTGCAAGTTTTCTCTCTGCCTTGTTCTCTTTTTTAACACAGGCAGTCTTCACAGCTTAATTACAATGCAGTCTTTCTGTGCACTCTGGGCCCATAACCTGTCAGAGTTTGTTGCAGAAAAATCAATTCCAGAAAGCACACACAGACAAACTGATTCAGCTGGATTCATTCACTTCTTTATATACATTACAACAGATGAGTATTTACAATACCAGTAGCAGAGTTCTTCTTTAACGTGGTGCAGTTGCAAGCAGTTTCTGGTTCAGAGTTCAGAGCAGACAGTACAGCCAAGCCCAGCCTTCTAGCTTAAGTTTCAGTTTCGATTCTCTGCACAGACTCAGATGTGCTTAAGCTCCCATTGGCTGACTTAGTTGCTATGCCTATTCATTGGCTGACCTTGTTACCATGTCTTTCCCAGTTCATGAATATTTTAACACATCTCCAATGTATTTAAAATCATTCTTGTATTATTTTTAATCTGTCTTTTTGGTAGAACTCCATTCTGATCTGAATGTATAAATTCATTCAAGTATCTTTTTAGTCTTTCTGCTATTATTGAGGCATATATTTTATAGTCCGCATTCAATAATTATATTGGCCTGTATTTTTTTTATCTTTGTTAATTCTGAGTCATCTTTCGGTATAAGTATAATATTTGCTTCCTTCCATGAGTTTGGTATTTTTGCTTCTAATAGTACTTCATTATAGACTTCCACCATCACTGGGCTTAACACCCCTTCTAATTGTTTATAAAATTCTGCCAGTAGCCCATCAGGCCCCTGTGCTTGCCTTTGGATTACAAGGGGCCCTGGCTGCATTCTTACATCTAATAAACAAAGTCCTGCATGAACACCTAAACAAAGGGGTGCTGATGTATTTGGATAACATTCTAATTTACACCGAGACAAGGGACAAACATATTATTTATTTTATTTATTGTTTTATTTGTGAGATTTATATATCGCCTCACAGTGCAAATACTCTCTAAGTGGTTTACACTAGTAAGCAATGTATATTTATATTGCCCCCAACAATCTGGGTCCTCATTTTACCTACCTCGGAAGGATGGAAGGCTGAGTCAACCTTGAGCCAGTGAGATTTGAACCACTGACCTGCGGATCAGTGTCAGCTAAAGTGGCCTGCAGTACCTGCCTCTAACTGCTGCACCACCTCGGCTCATATTCAGCTAGTGCGAGCAGTTTTAAAGAAATTGTGGGCACTAATCTCTCCAAGTATGAGTTCCATCAAAATTTAATTTAATTTAATTTAATAAACGTTCTTATAGGCCGCCCAATCCTGTAGGACTCAGGGCGGTGTACAGCATAGATAAGAAACGTACAATAAAAACAGTAGTAGCTAAGAGATAAAAACATTATTTTACAAAAACATTCATTCATACAAAAGAAAATTGTATACCTGGGGTACTGGATCTCACATGAGGGGGTGGAGATGGACCCAGAAAAAGTTAAAGCAGTACTAGAATGCCTCCCCCCATCACATAAGGAAGCAGCTTCAAAGCTTCCTAGGGTTCACAAACTTTTATCGGCAGTTTATTCTCTCTTTTGCACAAATCACCCTACCCATCACAAACTTACTAAAAATAAAAGGGGAGAGAAAGCCCAAGCTTAGTCAGCCTCTGAAGTGGACTGTGGAGTGCCAAGCAGCATTCAAGAAACTGAAATGGGAAGAGGGAGTATGGCCAACATCGCAGCGATATGGGTATCTCCCGCACTCTGTGGGGAACCCCGAACCCCAGCTGTTTGGAGACCTGGAACCAAACCGGAAACAGGTCAGATCTGCCCTGAAGGGGCAGTGGAGAAGAGAGACGCCAGTCAGGGGTCTGGGGGGGGGGGCTTGCAAACCTCCTGGAGAGCCGGCACCGGCCTCTTGGCCAGCAGCTGACAGAAGACGACACTGTCGCCATAGCTGGGATGGCCACAATCGGACTGATTGAATGGAGAGATCGGGATTGCCTGGGTGACAAGATCTAAGCATTTGTGCTGGAGAGAGGTGAAGAAGGACTGAGCTGGGTGAGTGTTTGGCCGATTTAATGATAAAAAAGAAAACTTAAAACTTAAAAGGAACTAAAAGAGGCTTCAAAATGGAGTGAGCAGCTATCTAGCAATTGGAAATACCATACAGAGATTTAAAGGAACAAGTTCAAAAGCCTGAATTTGAAGGTATCTTTATAATTGGATTTGGTGGGAGTTAAAGAGACTGAAAAAGAATAAGAATAAGAATTTGAAGAAAATATTTTATAAGTTCTAAGTGGATTTAAAATACGGAAGTTTTTTTTAAAAGAACAGTTGTTTTGGGAAGTGACAATGCCATCTGCTGGTTAAAAGAAAATATTGCAACAGACTGTGGAAAGTTTCAATTTTGCTGACAAGAAACTGAAGCGGCTGTTCGCAGTAGAACCCATGCCAAGACACCCGAATCCTGACACCCCCTTTGAAATTAAAGCATACACTAGTGACATGGCCATAGGGGCTTTATTGCTGCATGAAAAACCCTAGGAAATCCTTCAACCCTCTACCTATACCTCCAAAAAGCTAACTGACACAGACAAAGGTGGGCAGTGTGGGAGAAGGAAGCTTATGCAGTTTGGTGGGCATTGCTAACTTGGTGGTACTTCCTAAAGGGTCTAAATATCCATTTGAAGTATGGACATACCACAAGAACTTGGAAGTCTTCCACAGAAATTATCCCCTGTGAGCCTCCAATGGACCTCGGGGTGCCATTCAGGAGGGAAAGACTTGGCAGGGACATTGGACATATGGTGTGGGAGACTGATGGCACCCGACAATCAGCTGGGGAGTGGAGTGCCGGTTGGAGGCCCATGACACTGATCTGCTCCACCGACAATCAGGTCTTTGACTGGCAATTCAGGCATAGGTTTAAATTCTTGTCCAGTGGATACTTGAAATGGAGTGAAGCCAGTGCTACTGTGCACTGTGCTGTTGTAAGTCACCTCCAGCACCAGGAAACAGCAAGCAACACAGTCCTTGGCATGATATGCATTTAATGCAGGCTTGAGAACTCAGCACAGTAACTACGATCAAAGTCAGTGCTACCCGCTGCTGCTTCACCGCTAATTTAAACCCCTGTGTGGCCCCTCCCCTCCCCTGCAGCTTCCAGGGGAAGCTGCAGCCATGGCTAATCCATCATCCTGCCAGTCTGCCTGCTCTCTAGCCACGCGCGCCATACCCTCCAGCTGATCGGTGCTCTGGCTCATCAGTAGATTGGTGCCCCAGGCCTCCAGCTGATCAGCACCTGATTCTTCAACTGGTTGTAAGCCAGGTTCCTCTGCCGCCTCCATAAGTCCATTGGCCTCCATAAGTCCATGCTCCGTAGGTCCATGACAAACCAGCCTCCCCCTCCGTTCCTTCTCCACCACCTGAATGAAAGCCTCCCCCCTGAATGACAACCCCAAGATGGCCCGCAGGATGCTCACCATTTCATGGGTTGACAGGCAGCTCTACCATGGAGATTGCATCTGGAAGGTAAACAAATCTGCCCAGAATCCTTCGGGAGTTGGGCGGCATAGAAATAAAAAATTAAATTAAATTAAATTAAATTAAATTAAATTAAATTAAATTAAATTAAATTAAATTAAATTAAATTAAATTAAATTAAATTAAATTAAATTAAATTAAATTAAATTATTAAATTAAATTAAATTAAATTAAATTAAATTAAATTAAATTAGTTGTCAGTCAAGCAGGGGCCTGTGCTTGTATCCTTGCCTAGGTTTTGAAGGTGCTCCTGGTGGAACCATCTAACTAATGGTGCTGCCATTATATCCCGACTCCTCACCCAGGATGCCTCTGACAGGGAATACCCTTTCCACTGTACTAGATATTGCAGGACCCCCTATGTATGCGGGAGTCCAGAATCTGCTCAACCAAATAATGCAACCCCCCTCCACCTGAATGGGCTTGGGCTTAGGCTGTGGTACATCTGAGGATTCCACAGACCTTAAGAGGCTACTGTGTAAGACTTGATGTATTCTCCCCAATAGATGAGGGAGCTTCAGCTCCCTGTGACTGGGTTGATCACATGGATTATGGGGAAAGACCCCAAGAATTTAGGGGCTAGTTTTTGACAGAGCACCTTTAGACGTAGGTATTTGGTGGAGAGGTACACCTTGTCTCCAACCTGGAAGGGGGGTTGGGGACTTCACTTCTTGTCAGCCTGGACCTTTTGGGTCTCTGCCATTTTCCTCAATGCTACCCTCATCTCCCACACCCGTTGCATGTTGTCCACCCACTCAGCCAGGCTAATGGATGAGGGGGCTTCCCGAAGGTAATCGGGGATGGGGATGAACTCTATCCTATTTGCCACTTTGAAGGAGGTAAACCCTATGCTGCTGTGAACAGTATTGTTGTAGGCAACTTCTGTGAAGGGCAGGAGTTCAGCCCAGTCGGTCTGTTGGTAGTTCACATAGGTCTGTTGGTAGTTTGCTTGACCATGTATTGCTCAACCATGGCATTCGCTCTCTTCGCCATGCCATTACTAGCTGGATGGAAAGCTGAGCTCAGACCCTGGGATGACCCTATCATTTTAAGGAACTCCCTCCTATCATTCTAAGGAACTCTCTTAGAATTTGGCCATAAATTGCACACATATACCGGGTCTGAGATGATCCTCCATGGAATGCCATGGAGGTGGTGGACATGGGGGAGGAACATCTTCACCAGCTTATGTGCCAACGGGAGACTTGGATAAGCCACAAAGTGGGCTTCAGTTCTCCTGAAACCAAGGGTCAGTGAGCAGGGCTGCATTCAGGGATTGGGTAAACTCATCCATTCCCTCTGCTGGTTGTGTCACTTGCCTTTGGGTTGTGGCCTGAGCCGCCGACTGAGGAGGAAGTATAATGGCGTGAACCACTTCCTCCCGACTGCTATTGTTCTGTGACATCCTTGATAGAGCATCTGCCAGGAAGTTCCTCCCCCCAGGAATATACTTCAAAGTGAAGTGGAAATGCTGGAAATATTGCGCTCACAGAAACTAGAACAGGCAAGCTTAAACAATATTGTGATTGGTAAACGCTGAGCAATTAAATGAAAAGAACATATTTTAATATAAATGTGTATTAAAACTAGAAAATAATATGATTTGCAGTGGAATAATAAAGTGAAATAATGGCTAATAAAATGATGAAAGAACATATTTTAATACTGGTGTAAACAGGTGTATTAATAGTGGAATCATATAGATTGGACAAATGTAAAGAATATGAACAGAATTAATTTGTATGTTTAAATAATATTGTGATTGGTATTAGAATTGCATATGTAAATATTGAACAATGAAATAATGAAGGATAGTATTGTAATACAAAGGGAACGTCTTTTAATATAATGGTCACATGAATAAAAATTAGAATAAAATATAAAAATTCTGAGTCATAGTGAAGAAAAATAATACTGTGCAGCATCTTTGGTTACCTGTGCTACCAATTCACTTTCTACCTACTGGAAGATTTGACCTTGCTCTATATATGTCAACCATTTCATCAGCTGCGACATCAACATTTCAGAGCAAAGCAACAGTCATTTTGATTTATTTAGACAAGCTTATCACATTAAGTTACTTACGCTAAAACATTGCTGTAGCCTGTCTAAGCCTCTTTTGTTTGCCAGAAGATAATTTAAGCAATGAATGCAAAACAATACTGGAAGATAGGAAGTGTCTCGCTTGCTATTCAGAGTTTTGTCCACTTTCGTTCTCAGGAGATGCTCCAAATTCTCTGCGCTCAGAAGTAAATTCTTAGTTATGTTTACTGATGAAGACTTGACAGAAATCAATATTTTTTTATTGTGACAACCAGAAGGAGATGCATATTCCAACTGTGACCTCACTAGTGCAATATAGAGTGCTACTATCACTTCCCATTATCTTACTTAATTGATGTTGTCATGGCCCCATCAGATCTCGGTTCAGAGGAGGAGGAGGAGTTGGAACTGGTATTGTCCATCGGATGGCATGTTTCCCTTGGAGTATTTGGAGAGGCCAGGGGCTGAGGACAATGCTGTCCTAGACCCCTCAGGCATTGGGGGAGGTGGTCAACCAGAGAGAGAGCTGCCTGCCTCACAGACACAGAGGAGGATCGACTGCAGACAGACAGTGGTGCTGAGAGGCAGCAGATCCACTCTGATGAGGAACAGCTGCCTCCCACACTCAATCAAAGGGCATGGAGAGTAAAATAGAGGCAAGCTTAAAGAGGCCTGTGAGGCTGCTCAGGAGAAGGTCACCCCGCCCCTCCTCACAAGGATCACCTGGCATGGGTTGACTTAAGGAGAAACTGGGGGGGGTTGTCTTTCAGGAACAATTGTTTGCTTTGGCTTATGCTCCACCAGCTTTGGAAAAACTCAGCCTTGACTCTTGTTTCTACCTGTGCCGTGCCTTGCCTTTGCCTTGTAGACTACCTTTACTTGTGTACTTGCTTTGCCTTGAGGACTGGCCTTTGGCCTCATGGACTTGCCTGACCCTGTGGGATTGCCTTGCCATTTGGACCTTGACTCTGGACCTTGCCCTGTGAGCTTGCACCTTCTCTTTGCACTTCCTCTCTGTCTTTACAAATTGGTTTTCTTTGTTGACTAGCTTTTGTTTGTGGGACTGAGGGTGTCTGCCTTCAGGGAAGTGTGGGGTAGAACCTTACCACCCATTGTAGGGTTGTTTGTTGTGGCAGCTAACAGGGCAATAAAGGACTCTATTAATGGCTATCTCAGTGTCATGACCCCATTGGAGTCTGAATCTGTGGGGAAGCTAGAGCAAGAACTGACAGAAATGGCAAGGCTGGCTCCGTTGGCCTTGGAGGAAACTGGGGAAGGGCAGAGTCTGTCCAGGCAAGGCTTTTCGGAATTAGTAAGGCCTGCAGACAGGGAGATCTCAGGAGAACAGCAAGGACTACCCCCTCTTGATCCGAGAGCAAAGAGGGAAGAGAGACAGTGAGATCAACGCAGATTGAGCTGGCTACAAGGGAGGAGAGTGCCACACTCTCTTTCACAAGGCACACCTGGGGACTGAGATGTAAGGAGGTGCCAGTAGGAGGGGCATTTGTAGGGAACAAGCGTTGAATCTGTGGAGCCTCATTAGTGGTGGGTTGCTGCCAGTTTGGACCGGTTCTGTAGAACCGGTAGCGGAAATTTGGTGCTGCTCACCGAACTGGCAGTGATGACCAGCGGTCCATGCTCCCGAACTGGTCCTCCGGTCACTGCAGCTTACAAAAAACCCTCTGTGCATGTGCAGAGGGTCATTTCCAGGAAGGGACGTGCGATGCAAAATGTACACTTCTGTTGTGATGCGAACCAGTGGGGAAGGTAAGTAGAACCCACCCCTGAGCCTCGTGTGCACTTGCCAAAGCCTGCAGATTATTGTACTCTGTCTTGTGGGGCTTGCCAGTTTGCCTGCTTTGCTGAACTTCTTGCTCTGGTTACTGTTTAGCTAACCTGGCTTATCAGACTGCTGGCCCTGGTTAATGTTTGGGCTAACCTGGCTTATTGGACTGCTGGCCCTGGTTGCTGTTTGCTTAACCTGGTTTACTGGACTACTTGCAGCCAGAGGCTTCTGAAGGTGCATGTGAGAGCTTTGCTCCTTGACTTGTAGTGAATGTGGGAATGTTTGGGGGCACAGTTGGAGCAATAAAGGGGAGTTAGACCTGTTCTCTAGTTGTGTTGCTTTTGTGCCATGCCCCAGGTCATCACATTCTGCCTAGGGGACCTGGGTTATAGCAGATGTCCACTAAGAAACCTAGAACCCCTCACATGCCCATGCTTTCCTCCATTCTCTCACATACATTCATACACAATGAGAATTCTAAAGGTGTTTATTCAACCTCCCCTCCAAAAAATTGGTCCTCAGAAAGTACCCATGTTGTGCAGGTTCAGGTTCTGAGTTCAGCATAAGAATCACTGGGTAAATTAAGTGCAATGGACATACACAAACTTCAGAGAAACAATCCATGAGTCAAATGGGTCAGGATACATGGCACAAGCACACAAGGCAAAGAACTGGGCACATTGCTCCAGCAACAGTCAAATTCTCAGGGTGGGATTAAGTAGGCAACACCAGTGTGACTCTTCCCATTGCTTCCTAGGTGACTGGCATTGTACCCTACATGTCCTTGGATTGGGAGAAAGTGTGAATTCCACCTTGTCCTCATCACTAATTGTCAGCAGTTGCTCGCCTGGAACCTACTGGCAACTCATTGCAGCTCTCCTCACTCAGCCTCAGCATGTCATTTGTCAGATTGACCCCACTGGGGATGCTCTGTCAGGCTAGCATTCTCTGAGCCCTGATCCAAACCATTGTGTGGCTCCACGCTTTCCTCTGCCAACTCATTCTCTGTAAGGATTGCCTCTTCCTCTAGCTTAAGAAAGTGAAGACTCTTGAAATGGAGTACTTTATTAAGCAGAAGTGAAAACAATAGGTTCAAAGCAATATCTGAATACCCTTAGGCAAGACAAGTAGAATTAAAACAGTAGAGATACCTTCCATTAGCAGAATGCAGATTTTTGCCAATACACAAGTGTGAAGATGTTTTCTTCACCATTTGCCCTGAGAAACCACATAAGCATACATTCCCATGGTTATCTTCCATTAGCCATTAAAGTGAAACATCCCACATGGCCATCATAAATATTCTCCAAAGGTGAGATCTCAGGGCACTTCGGCACCAGGATACAAATTGTAAAGTATCAGTTGTCACAGGCAATACTAATAAATCAAATCCAAGCCCCCCCCTTCTCCCAACTGAATGGCAGTATCACTTTTAGGGATCTGACATGCTGCCTTCCTTAGGAAAAAAGGGGATCCACCTGTGAAAAGATATAAACAAAAAAATCCATTATAGTATATTAACAAGGTTTTTTAAGGTATTGGGAGTGAAATTTTTTCAGTAAGGTAAGAGCCCTAACATGGTGTTTAGCGACCCATTCATTTTGGGATGAGGATAAATGTTTCCAACCAACTAAGTATTGGGTTTTCTTTCTGTGAATCCTAGAGTCAAGGATTTCCTTAATTTCAAAATATTGTTCTTCTTCTATCATGACGGGAACAGGTGGTGTAGAAGCAGGTGGTCTGAGGAATGAGATTACCTCTCATTTGAGTAAACTAATGTGAAATACGGGGTGCACTTGCCTGAGTGTCTTTGGAAGGCGTAGTTCTACTGTTACTGGATTGATGATCCTAGTGATAGGGAAAGGTGCAATGAACTTTGGCCCTAATTTCTTTGATGGCTGTAATGATTCAAGAATTTTGTAGATAAGTATACTTTATCTCCCACATGGAAAGGTTTGGGTTCCATTCTTTTCTTGTCAACTTGAATTTTAAAAGCCTCTCTAGCTTCCTTTAATGCTAATCTAACTACTCGCCATGTGTTTTGTAAAGTATCCATCCATTCTTTAAGTGAAGGGATAGTGGGTTCTTCTGTGGGTAGTTCAGGCATGGGGCTGAAATCCTGGCCTGTTGCTACTCTAAAAGGGGTAAAACCAGTACTTGAGTGTACAGAGTTATTAATTGCAACTTCAGCAAAAGGTAAAAGTTCAGTTCAGTTATCCTGTTGAAAATTAATAAAACATCTTAGATATTGTTCTAGCACTGAGTTAGTCCTCTCACAATTTCCGTTACTACACACGTGATGTGATGAGCTCAACTCCTGGGCAGTGCCAAGTAAGCTAAAAAATGCCCTCCAAAATTTGGAGGTGAATTGGACTCCTCTGTCGGAGATGATTTTTTGTGGAGCTCCATGAAGATGATAAATGTGTATTAGGAATAATTTGGCTAAACTTTTAGCAATTGGGATTTTTTGGCAAGGTATAAAATGTGCCTGTTTTGAAAACAGATCTGTCACGACCCAAATGACAGTATTCCCCGCACTTTCTGGCAGTTCTACAATAAAGTCCATAGCAATCTCTCTCCAGGGAGCTGAAGGTTCAGCTACTTTCTGTAAGAGTCCTGGGGTTTCCCCCTGACGTCTTTTTGCTGCTGCACAAATGGGGCAACTAGCTATATAGCTTTCTATGTCCTTTTTTTAGTGATGGCCACCAACATTGTCTTTTAATTAGGTGTAAAGTTTTCACAAAACCAAAGTGTCCAGCTAATTTGGAGTCATGGCATCTTTCCATTAAGCACAATCTTTGGCTAGCTGGCACATACAACTTCCCTCCCACCCAAGCTAAGTTATATTTCATCAGACAGCTGGATTTGTGGTTCAAAAACCATTCATTAGTGGCCAATTCTTGTTTAAAAATTTGAGTGGTGTCATTGTCTGTCAATGTTTCTTGTTTTGCTGGGATCTGGTGATTACTTTAGTGACCAGTTGATTGTTTTGTACTATGGGTTTGATTATGTCTGCTTGGCACTATTATATTGCGGTTTTCTGGATAGTGCATCTGCTAGAAAGTTTCCCCTCCCCCGGGGAGATATTTAAGAGTAAAATCAAATAAAATTAAAGTACTGAGCCTATCGTACTTGTTTTGGGGAGAGTTTCCTTGGGATCTTTAGGGCTTCTAAATTTTTGTGATCAGTCCAGACTTCAAAAGGAACTTACTCCCACTAGGAAATGCCTCCAGGTTAAAAGTGCCCATCGAACTGTATAAGCCTCCTTCTCCCATTGCTCAGTCTCATTCAGCTTTTTGGTTGTGTAAGCACATGGTTGTAGTTGGTCTTGCTCATTTTTCTGAAGCAGGACTGCCCCTATTGCCACATCGCTGGCATCTGCTTGTATGATGAATGGTTTCTCTGTGTCCAGGTGCTTTAGAATTGGTTCTGCTGAGAACAGCCATTTAAGTTTTTCAAATGCAGCTTGGCATTCCATTGTCCAGTTCAAAGGCTGCTTCGGTTTTGGGTTGCCCTCCCCCTTCTTTTTTAATAGCTTGGTAATGGGGAGGGCAATCTGAGCGAAAGTGGGGATAAACTGGCAGTAAAAGTTGGCAAATCCCAGGAAGCTTTGTAACTATTTATGTGTGCAGGGTGGTTCCTAGTCAAGTACAGCCTGCATTTTTGAGGGTCCATTTCTACACCCTGGTGTGAAATGTGGTACCCCATTTTCTTGGTGGAATTCACATTTAGAGAGTTTAGCAGAAGGTTTGGCTGAGCGGGGTTAGTTTAAAACAGCCCAAACTAGTTTTACATGTTCTGCTTTGGTCTCCGTATATATTAAAATGTTGTCCAAGTAGACCAGGACTTCCTTATACAAATAGTTATGTAGCACTTCATTTATTAATTGCATAAACACTGAGGGGGACCCTTGTAACCCAAAGGAGAGCACTTTGAATTGGTAGCGCCCAAGGGGGTGTTAAACGCTGTTTTCGACTCGTCCCCCTCCTTAATTCTGATTCGGTAGTAAGCCTCCCTTAAGTCCAGCTTTGAAAAAAAATCCCTTTAGCGAGGTGTGCTAGCATATCTTTCATAAGGGAGAGGGGGTACATGTTCCCCACACTGATTGTATTTACATTTCGAAAATCCACACAGAGATGTTTTGAGCTATCTTTTTTTTTCTCTAAATAACACTGGGGCTGCGATTTTTGGTCGGGCTGGTTCGATGAAACCCCTTGCTAGGTTTTTCTCAATGAATGCTCTCAGTTCTTCCAACTCCCTTGGGGACATGCTATACATCTTGGGTTTAGGGAGTTTGGCACCGGGTAGGATTTCTATCGCACAGTAAGTGGAATGGTGGGGGGGGAGCTCATCCAATTTTTCACTAAAAATCTCAGCCAAATCTTTGCATTCTTTGGGTATGCCCTCGGTTGGCCTGGTGTAACCAGGCATGACTGTTTCTCAGCATTGTGCCCCCTCAGTTTCTTTATGTAGATTCTCGGCAAAAGTCACATGCATCTGAAATTTTATGATGCCTTGCTTCCAATTTATTTTGGGGTTCCATTTTTTCAGCCATGCAGGACCCAAGACTAGCGGCCATTCCATGCCAGGTGCCACTATAAATGTAAGTATTTCTTCATGGCTCCCGATGCCTATTTGTAGAGGCTCGGCGGCAAAAGAAGCTGGCTCTCCCCTGCTATTGACCCATCTAGTTGGCAAAAAGCGATGGGGGTTTTCAGCTTTCTTATGTTAATCCTCAACTTCCCTACTAGAGTTGGGCTGATCAAGCAGCGGGTGCACCCTGAGTCCACTAAAACGGAGATATCTGCTCTAGATGAGTTCAAACTACCAGGACCTGATGGAACTGGCAAACTACCAGAGTACTGAAGGAACTGGCAGAAGAGATATTGGAAACACTAAACCATATCTTTCAAAGACCCTAGACAACCGGAGAAATACCAGAAGACTGGAAAAGAACAGATGTGGTTCCCATCTTTAAGAAAGGGGGGACAGGGGGCAATGACTTCCAATTTGGTGTCATGGCAGTACAGTATGGATAGCAAAGCTCCATGAATCTCGGCTGTTTCTTCATCATTGGGGGCCCTAAGGAGCTAAAGTCACCCTGGAGGGGTGACGAAGAAAGGAAGGTGCCTTGCTGATTGTGGGAGAGTGGCAGCTCTTCCGTTTGATCCAAGGTGCCCTCCTGGCCAACAAAGAAGAGTGACGGCCATTATAGCCAACCAAAGCTGGGGCAACCAAAGAAAGAAATGAGCTGGAGCGGTTTGAGAACAGTGGATTGAAACTGGGTGAGACATTTTTTAATATTTTTACTAGAGACCCACTTTAAATAAAAGAACTTTTAAAAAACTCCAAAGTGCTGAGAAAGCGGCGAATTAACACACGGAGAAAAAGCATAGACCCAAAGGAGAAATGAAATGTTAACAGAAGAATTTGAAGTTTTAAAATATTGAAAGTCTGGACTGGAACTTGTGGTGTTATGATAAGTAACCCTAATTTCCTGGAAATATTGTCTGACTGTTGGAAGAAACTGTATAATGAAAAAGGGTTATTTTGCTCTTAACTTTGACAATCAGCTGGGCTCATTTTAGTATTGAGAACTAAAGTTGGTGCCATCTACTAGCCAAAGAAGATATTATATTCTTACAGGGCTGAAAGACCTTGAAAGACCTTTCTTCTTCCTCGTAAAATATTTCATAAAATAATATTTGTAATCCAAGAAGGCCCACCAAGTGGATAGATATAGAATAAATTTTGATATGGGATCTGTTTTATTAAAGATCAGAAAATATGGCTAGAAATGAAAAACTGGGAAAAGGTTATTATATATACAGTGTGTGTGTGTGTGTGTGTGTGTGTGTGTGTGTGTGTGTGTGTGTGTGCATATATATTATATTCATATGATGGAAGTTATTATAGTTACTATGTACAAGTAAATATCAAAAGTTAAGATTATTATTATGTATGTTTAAAAAGTAAAACATAAGATATGATGGACAGAAGGCTTACTAAGATAGATAAGCAAATACTACGATGACATTGCCATAGGTGTATATTATAGACCTCCCAACCAAACAGAGGAAATAGATGAACTTTTTGCTAGTCGGTTAACTAAGGTATGTAGGAAGCACATCACAATAGTAATGGGGGATTTTAACTACCCTGACATCAACTGGGAGACAGACTCTTCACCAAGTGGAAGATCCAACAGGTTCCTAACATATATTCCTTGCAGACAGCTGGTAATTTGCATCCTTTTAGAGGGTCTTTGAAGCACTTGGAGGTTTAACTGTGTCCATAGGGTCACCTGAGTAGTGCTCCTGGTTCCTATTGTCTGCAATTCTTCCTCTGGAAATCCATTCCCACTCCCACACCATTCAAAAGGTGTTCATCCCAAATTGTATAGCTAAAAATCTGTAGAGATTCTCAGTCATCCAGGTCATGGTTATCCCAAAGGTGCTTTTTCAGGAGGCAAATGGGCTTTCCTATCAGAGCTGGACTTTCCTGTCAGAGCTGAAGAAACTTCTTGAATGAGAAGCAAAATGTCTTCAAAAGAAAAAACAAGTCCAGTTGCCTCCTGAAAAAGCACCTTTGGGTAAATTCTAGGTTACTTCTCTCCTTGGTTAGTTTCCATCCATTGTTTCTTGTCCTGCCTGTAGGTGCTTCTGTAAATAAGTTGGCTCCCTCTGCCTTGTGGCAGCCCTTCAAGTATTTGAAGACTGCTATCATGTCACCTCTGGTCTTTTCACTAGACTAGGTATGCCCAATTCCTACTATCATTCTTTGTATGTTTTTGCTTCTAGGACCCTAATCATTTTTGTTGCTCTTCTCTGAACTCTTTCCAAGGTCTCAACATTTTTTGGTATTTAAATGACCAAAACTGGATGCAGTATTCTAAATGTAGTCTTACCAAAGAAGTCCTCAGAACATGTGGCTATCCCAAGTGGGCCTTCAGCAAATCTCAAAAAAGACCCAACAGGAGCTCCTCCATAACCAACAATGAAGAGAATAATAAATGAAGCAATGTTGTCATTCCATACGTTGCAGGAATATCGGAAAAGCTCAGGAGGATCTTCAGCCAACCCAACATACGTGCACACTTCAAACCCAAAAATACACTAAGGCAGAAGTTTGTCCACCCCAACCCAGACACAAACTGAGCAACGTGGTATATGCATTACAATGAAGTGAGCCATGTGCAGATCTGTGCATTGGGGAAACAAAACAACCACTCATAAACACATGGCACAACATAGGAGAATAAACCCATCAAGACTAGATTCAGCAATCAATCTGCATTTAAAAAACAAATACCACTCCTTTGAAGATAGCAAAGTCCACATTTTGGACAGAGAGCACTGCTGGTTTGAAAGAGGGGGTCAGAAAGGCCATCTATGTCAAAATTGAACAGCTGTCTCTCAACAGAGGGGGAGGAATATGACATCATCTATCTCCAGTCTACAACAAAGTTTTCAACAGTTCCAAGAAGGCTCAACACCCATTTGCACCACTCAGGTGACCCTGATGACACAGATAAACCTCCGGGTGGCCTTAATGACTTGCTAAAAGAATGAAAATGACCACCTGTCTGCAAGGAGTATTTATTTATTTTATTTTGTTATTCTTATATGCCGCCCAACTCCCGAAGGACTCAGGGCGGCGTACAACAAAGAGAAATACAAGAATAGACAAAATTTCATAAAATTAAAAACAATACAAAATTTAAAAAACAGTATAAAAGCCACAACATCCATTCGGCAACATACATACTTGGGGGGTAAGCTCGAGTGGATTAAGCTGTCCCCCCCACCTGCAGGAAGAGCCATGTCTTAACCGCCTTTCGGAAGGCCAGCAGAGTAGGGATAATTCGGGTCTCTGGGGGGAGCTGGTTCCAGAGCACGGGACCAGCCACAGAGAAGGCCCTCCCCCTGGGACCTGCCAGCCGGCATTGCTTGGCCGATGGGACCCGGAGGAGGCCAACTCTGTGGGCCCTAACTGGTCAGAGGGAAGTATGAGGCAGAATGCGGTCCCGGAGATATCCTGGTCCTAAGCCATGTAGGGCTTTAAAGATGGTGATCAACACCTTGAGTTGGACCCGGAGACCGATGGGCAACCAATGCAGCTGGCGGAGTATCGGTGTCATGTGGGTGTACCTTGGCACACCCACCACAGCACGCGCAGCCGCATTTTGCACCAACTGAAGTCTCCGGATACTCTTCAAGGGTAGCCCCATGTAGAGCGCATTGCAGTAGTCCAAACGCGAGGTGACAAGGGCATGAGTGACCATAAGTAAAGCCTCCTTCTCCAGATACGGCCGCAGCTGGTGCACCAGGCGGACCTGTGCAAAGGCCCCCCTAGCCACAGCCGAAAGATGATGGTCTAATTTTAGCTGTGGATCTAGGAGGACCCCCAAGTTGCGGACCTGGTCTGAGGGAGTCAGTTTCGCCCCCTCGAAGACCAAGGAGGGACAGTTATCATGGTCCTTAGGAGGCATTATCCACAGCCACTCGGTCTTGTCGGGATTAAGTCTGAGTCTGTTCCTCCCCATCCAGATCTTAACGTCGTCCAGGCATAGGCACATTACATCAACTGCCTCCCTGAGGTCAGACGGGGTGGTGATGTACAGCTGGGTGTCGTCAGCGTACTGATGGAAACACACCCCATGTCTGCGGATGATCTCACCCAGCGGTTTCATGTAGATGTTAAACAGGATGGGCGAGAGAACCGACCCCTGGGGCACCCCACATGATAGGGGCCTAGGGGACGATCTCTGCCCTCCTGCCAACACCGACTGCATCCAATCGGCGAGATAAGAGGAGAACCACCGCAAAACGGTGCCTCCCACTCCCAACTCGCCGAGCCGATGCAGAAGGATACCATGGTCGATGGTATCGAAAGCCGCTGAGAGGTCAAGTAGCACCAGGATGGAGGAGTTCCCCCCATCCTGGGCCCGCCAGAGATCATCCATCAGAGCGACCAAGGCAGTTTCTGTACTGTAGCCGTGCCTGAAACCCGACTGATAAGGATCTAGATGATCTGTTTCATCCAGGAGCTGCAGAAGCTGGGTCACCACCACCTTCTCCACAACCTTCCCTAAAAAAGGTAAGTTGGAGACTGGACGGTAGTTCTTCAAATCGGCCGGATCCAGGGAAGGCTTCTTCAGGAGGGGTCGCACCACCGCAGCTTTTAATGACCGCGGTACGGATCCCTCTCGCAAAGAAGCGGTGATCACCGCCTGGATCCAGCCGCGTGCCACCTCCCTGCTGGCCGAGACCAGCCAGGAGGGGCACGGGTCCAATAAACAGGTGGAGGTACCCATCGCTCCCATAGCCCTGTCCACATCCTCGGGAGAAACAGGCCCAAACTCTTCCCATAATGATGGACTAAGACTCGCCCCTGTCAACTCTATGGACTCTGCCATGCCGGAGTCCAAATTCGACCGAATCTGAGCGACTTTATCCGACAGAAACTCAGCGAATTCCTCAGCTCTACCTTGTAAGTGTTCCTCGCTCCCCCCTTTTGCAAGGAGGGAGCGAGTCACCCTAAACAAGGCGGCTGGACGAGAATCTGCGGACGCAATAAGAGCGGAAAGATAAAATCGTCTTGCCGCCCTTATCGCCACTAAATAAGATCTGATGTAAATTCTTAATAGTGTTCAGTCAGACTCGGTCTTTTTGGCCCTCCAGCGGTGCTCCAGACGTCTCTTCTGGCGTTTCATCTCCCGGAGCTCCTCGGTAAACCAGGGAGCTTTCCGGGATCCACTGCCGCGGAGAGGTCGCTTAGGCGCAATTCGGTCTAAAGCCCCTGATGCTGCGGTGTTCCAAGCGGCCACCAGGGAGTCAGCCGTATTGTGTACCAGGGTTTCAGGTATTTCCCCAAGTTCCCTCTGGAATCCTTCTGGCTCCATTAAACCATTTTCTACCATCCAGCCAGCACTGAAGAATCTTCTTGGATGAGAAGCAGAACATCTTCAAAGAAAAACAAGAAAGTCTAGTTTCCTTTTGAAAAAGCACCTTTGGGAGTTTATCCCACATTTTTCTAGCTGCCTTACTGAAGTCCAAGTATATTATGTCCACTGCATTTCACTGGTCCACTATTTTAATCACTTTGTCAAAGAATGAAATAAGATTTGTTTGACATGATCTGTTTTTAACAAACCCATGTTGGCTACTGGTTATAGCTTTGCTTTTTTGTAGTTGTTTGCAAATCTGTTGCTTGATTATCTTTTCTGGGATCTTCCCAGGTAAGCATTAACAAATGCTCTTCCTATTGTTAATTATCCTGGCTATACTCTGAATCACTTGCCTATTGCTATTGTGGGTGTGCCATTTGTTTTCGGCAAAGGAACTGGGGCTTGCTACCATCCCTTGGGGAACTGAGGAAAACATTTAATAATCAGGGCACTGCAGAGGCAGGGAAGATAGTTTCGTATCAGGCCTGAGCTTCTTTTTGTGGTGCTTTCTCTGTCCTTTCTACCACATCCTATTTGTCATCTCCTAAGTTAAAATAATGTAAAGTATACATAGAAAAAGAACCAGCACAGAAAGATACAGACCCCCACCACAGTTGCACATATAGTTAGCTCCTACAGCCCTTGAGAAGTCAGAGTGAGCAGGTGCTGCAAAAAATCCCTGACTTGCTTCAATGACTGCAGTGGGGCAAAAACTAGTGAATGAATTAATGTTCCCCAAATGAAATGGTAGAGACCGTTTCTGTCTCCTCTTTCTTGGTGAAAACCTGGAGAGAAGTTGATATGGAAAGAGTGGGTAGATGCAGTGATAGGCATCAAAGGAACCAACATGCTCCTGGAGAAGGCAAAAATTGAGACAGGAGGCTGGCTAATAACCAAGGGGGGGGTATTTTATGTATTTATATTACATCCTGTTTTTCATTCAGGGGCTTCCTGTCCTGCCCTCAGGTGCTTTAGAGAAGAGGCTAGCAGAATAACAGAATAAAACTGTTGGAAGGTACCTTGGAGGTCTTCTAGTCCAACCCCCTGCTCAAGCAGGAGACCTCTAACATTCCAGACAAATGATTGTCCAATCTCTTCTTTAAAAACTCCAGTGATGGAGCACCCACATCTTCTGGAGGCAAGTAGTTCCACTGATTCATTGTTTTAACTACACCTAGGTAAGAAGAATCAAAAATACACATACAAACTGGGTGAAACCACACTCAATAGCAGCGATTGCGAAAGGGATCTTGGAGTCTTGGTAGACAGCCAACTAAATATGAGCCAGCAGTGTGCAGCAGCAGCCAAAAAGGCCAACGCAGTCCTGAGCTGCATAAATAGAGGGATACAATCAAGGACCAGAGAGGTACTAGTACCACTCTATAAAGCCTTGGTCAGACCACACCTAGAGTACTGCATCCAGTTTTGGTCACCACACTACAAAAAAGACATTGAAACCCTAGAAAAAGTGCAGAAGAGAGCAACCAGGATGATAAAGGGTCTGGAAAATAAAACCTACAAAGAGCGGTTGCAGGAACTGAGCTTGGCCAGTCTGGTGAAGAGAAGGACCAGGGGTGACATGATAGCAGTGTTCCAATACTTGAGGGGATGCCACAGAGAGGAGGGGAGCAGGCTGTTCTCTATAGCACCAGAAAGCCAAACAAGGAATAATGGATGGAAGCTGACCAAGGAGAGATTCAACCTGGAAGTGAGGAGAAACTTTCTGACAGTGAGAGCGATCAACCAGTGGAACAGCTTGCCAGCAGAGGTTGTGAGAGCCCCAACACTTGCGACCTTCAAGAGGAGACTGCACTGCCATCTGTCTCAAATGGTGTAGGAACTCCTGCTTGAGGAGGGGGTTGGACTAGATGACCTACAAGGTCCCTTCCAACTCTAATAAATAAATAAATAACTGTCAGGAAATTTCTCCTTAATTCCAGGTTGCTTCTCTCCTTGATGAGTTTCCATCCATTGCTTCTTGTCCTGCCCTCAGGTGCTTTGGAGAATAGCTTGACCCCCTTCCTCCCTGTGGCAGCCCCTCAAATATCGGAAGTCTGCTATCATGTCACTCTTAGTCTTTCTTTTCAAGTTAGGGGCTACTGATAATTTCTCTCCCCTTTTTTGCTGGAATAGGACCAAGCAGATTTTCATTATCTCAGAACCAGGGAGTGGACTGCAAAATCTGGACAAAATCTGTTGACTCTCCATTCGTCCATGCTATTCTCTGGCAGCCATGATTGCATTCTGAGTGATTGGTGTGTCTGTGTCTGTGTCTGTGTCTGTGTGTGTTATGTTTGTGTAAATGCTTGTGGTCAAGGCCCAGAAAGTATTCTTGAGAAAACCAGTGACTGCTTCGTTTGTTTGGTTTTTCCATGGGTGCCGTGAACCGTTGCCATTCCCAAGGCATTGGAGAAAGTGGCCGCTATCGAGAGGAATTAAAATGTAGCTATTGTAAAATACTTCCAATCGGGGAGCCATTGCTTATTCCTTAAGGGGTGAAAGAGAACAGCCAAGATAAGGAATAACAGCACCCAGCCACAAGTATCATTCCTTCCACCCGATTTTCTCTGTTCCTCTGGTGTCTGTTCGGTGGCCCCCTCATTCACGCTGCAGGCTATGTTACTCTCACAAGACAGAAAAGGCTACCGCCATTGCCTCATATTCCACCGAGGGTGGCTGTTCGGGCGCAGCAAAATGAGCGGCCAAAGGAGAGTGTTTCATGTTCCTTTTCTCGACAACTACATCCAAAAGCCTGCCAGGGAAGGGCTTTGAAGAGCCATTTTGTCGGGCTTCTAGGAACCCAGTTAGAAAATTGTCTACCTGAGGAAGGGGTGTGGCCAACGTCCCAGCAGCACGGAGTTCCCTGCACTCTGCAGGGAACCCCGAATCTCAACTGCTTGGAGACCTTGCAACCAATTGGTTCCAGGTCAGATCTGCCCTGGAGGGGCAGTGAAGAAAAGAGGCACCTGTCTGGGACCTGGGGGGGGGGCTTGCAAACCCTCCAGGGAGCCGGCACCAGCCTCTCGGCCAGCAGCTGAAGAAGACAACCCTGTCATCATTAGCTGGGGTGGTCACAAACAAACGGATTGTTTGAAGAGATCGTGGATTGCCTGGGTCACAAGATATAAGCATCTGTGCTGGAGAGAGGTGAAGAGGTACTGAAGCTGATGAGTGCTTGGCTGATATAATGATTAAAAGAAGAAAATTAATACTTAAAGGGGAACAAAAGACGCTTCAGAATGGAGGGAGCGGCTAGCTAGCAATTTGAAAGACCATAGAGAGATTTAAAGGAACAGGATTAAAAGCCCAACTTTGAGGATGTTTTTATAATAGACTTGATGGAAACTAAAATGCTGGACAAATAAAAATTTGAACAAAACAATTTACAAGTGCTAAGTGGATTTAAAATATAGAAATGCAGAAATACAGAAACTTACTTTTTAAAAATGAGCTGTTTTGCTATATTGGGAATTGACAGTGCCATCTGCTGGTTAAAAGAAAATGCTGCAATAAGGGGAACAAAAGAGGCTTCAAAATGAAGGGAGCGGCTATCTAGCAATTTGAAAGACTATAGAGAGACTTAAACAAAGGAACAGCATTAAAAGCCCAACTTTGAGGATGTTTTTATAATAGACTTGGTGGAAATTAAAACATTGAACAAATAAAAATTTGAAGAAAACAATTTACAAGTGCTAAGTGGATTTAAAATATAGAAATACAAAAATACAGAAACTTGCTTTTTAAAAAGAGCTGTTTTCTTATATTGGGAATTGACAGTGCCATTTGTTGGTTAAAAGAAAATACTGCGATAGGCTGTGGAAGAATGTTTATGTTAACAGCTGGAAACTGACCTTGACTGAAAGAAGATATCTAAGAGTCTGAAAGAACTTAAGTAACTAGTTATTTTGTCTGATGGTACAATGTTTTGGTGAAAGAAGATAAGAGGACTTTGAATTGGACTGGACAGGAGTGGATTGCATTAATATTAATAAAAATGTGAACTTTGTGGATTGTGAATTTGACAATATGGAGGTGTGTGATTATAAGAAATTGGTTGGGATATTAAAATACACCATTCACGACTTACAAAACTTTTTTTTAGAAATTAGAGGTGGAACGAAAACAGAAAAAAGGTGGATTATAAAGAACATTTAGAAATAATAATGGTAAGAAATGAAAAGGAAGAACAAGAAGATTGTAAAGATGAAAAGAGAATTGAAGAGAAAACGCAGATTGATCAGTACACTGTGATTTACAGTGACAAGAAAAAAAGCAAGAGGGGGATATTGGTATCAGAAGAAACAATATAAAATGAGGGGGGTAATAGGGAGAAGAGACTAAGAGAAACTAAGGGTAGACCTATACAAATAATTAATTCAAATGGAAGAAAAGGAGTTTGGGGAAAAAAGAAGCTATTGGTACAAAAAGAAAAGAAAGAAAAAGAAAAAGCTAATAGAATGGGGGTGGAAGGGAAATATCTATAAGAATGAAATATTTGAGAGATCAAAAGAGAATGGATGATTGATGGTGGAATATTATAGAATTTTGTTTAGAATTGTCTTATTATATCTAATTGTGTTAACAATATTAGTTGTGTATAGGTTTGGTATATAACTAATCAGTATAATTATTTAGATAAAAGGTTTTTTAATAGGTAAATTTGTTTACATTAGATTGATACAGGATGGATTGAATTAAATTGAATTTAGAATTAATAACATATAATCTGAACAATTACTACCCTTTTTTATAAGATATGTTTTATATTAAATTTGTATAATTTACAAATTTGATTTAATATTGAAAGGATTCAGATGATTATTGATGTTGTAGGAATGATACAAGATCTGTATAATTAATACTTTAAAGGTCTTCATATAAGATTATATAATCTATAAATTGGTTTTATTATGGGAAATTTAGAATGTTTAACCATTGGATGGAATAGTAATGATAAGGATTATATTTGTTTAAATATAGAGAATGAGCTAAAATTATAGAAAATCGAGTTAGAAAGTCGGAAGAGAAATGTTTAGGGCACTTAGAAATGATGGAACTTAAAAAAAAGGAAATGATAAGTAAAGATACTAATTGAGGAGAGGAAAGAAAACGGCCTAAAATTAAGAGGAATAAGAGATAATGGACATTTTTGGAAGTTAAGCCATAGCTATTAATTTGGAAGAAAGTGGAAAATTAGAGGTGGTTGACCCAGGCAACAAAAATATGAGGAGGAGGCAGCATTAGAATAACAGTAGATATACCTGGTAGAATGTATTAAATATATAAGTATAGATAAAGGGAAAGATACAAGGTTAAGAAATAGCTCCGACGTTGGAATGAAGTTAGGATTACTGAATTACTAGTCTGCTAACCATAGAATGGATTATGATGAGATGTACTCAGGGAAGGATAAGACGGAGAAAGAGGAAGTAGAAAGGAAGGGGAGAGGGAGAGGAGGGAAGTAGGAAAGAGGTAGAGAGGGAGGAAGAAGGTAGTGGGGAGAGGGGAGAGAGGGAAATTTATTTATTTATTTATTTATTTGTGAGATTTATATAGTGCAAGCACTCTTAAATAGTGCAAGCACTCTTTAAGCGGTTTATACCAGTAAGCAATGTATATTTATATTGCCCCCAACAATCTGGGTCCTCATTTTCCTACCTCGGAAGGATGGAAGGCTGAGTCAATCTTGAGCCGGTGAGATTTGAACCGCTGACCTGCGGATCACAGTCAGCTAAAGTGGTCTGCAGTACTGCCTCTAACCGCTGCGCCACCTCGGCTCATTACCGAGGTGGCGCAGAGGGAGGAGAGTAGTATGAAATATAGAAGGTAAGCAGACTGGACATAAAAGTATTAAAGGAGCAACTAAGGAGATATGTCTATGATATTTTGGATAAAAATATATTACTATGGATGTTTTGATGATATGGTATATGTATGTATATTTGTGTATGTTTGGTGGAAAAATAAAAAAATGAAAAAGAAAAGAAAAGAAAATTGTCTACCTGGGTAACTGGAATTCCACCATGTCTTGGTTTCAAGGGGCTTCTAGTTAAGGGTATGCCAAGGTGACGAGGCAGAGCAGAGGCATATAAAAGGAACCACCCTTTATACAGACTCCGCCCCGCTATCCTATGTGGCTCAGACGGAAAGGAATACTTCAAGAGTTGACTGCCTTGACTGGCTTTGGCTGCGACAGGAGAAAAGAGAACCCGAAACCCAATATTTTGCTTCATGTTCTTTCATTGGCTCAGAGCCTTGGGATGGCGCAAATCCCCAAGGAAGGGCTCTTTTCCCCCCCCATTAGTGCAAGTGTCACCAACTTGTAGTGAGACGGCGTAAAATTTGGGCAGTGGCTCTACGGCAGTGGGTCCCAAAGTGGGCGGTACTGCCCCCTGGGGGCGGTGGGATGACTTAGGGGGGTGCTAAGAGGCAAGGGGGTGGAGGGGGCACTAAGAGGTGAGGGGGCAGCAGGGGAGCGCTAAGAGGCCACGTGGAAGGCAGGAAAGCATGTCGGGGCAGCGGGGAAGGAAGGTAGCAGCCTACTCCCTTCCCCGCAGCCCTACCATGCTTGGCGGCTTTCCACGCGGCCTTCCCAGTGGTCCCCCACACCTGCTTGCCTTCTGAGGTTGGCATCCAACCCAGCCCGGCTTTGAGTGGGCGGGCAGCCCTTGGTGGAAATGCAGACGCTGAGAGGGGCAGCAGAAGTCCCAGGCTGCTGCACATGCGCCCACCCCATTTCTGCAAAGGCAGAGCCCCCCCCTTTGCAGGGCGATCCAAAGAGGGGAGGGGGATGCTGCAGAAAAGGTCATCTTCCACCTGTGCTGGCTCCGCGGTGCTTGGGGCTCCAAAGCAGCCTACTGGCTTCTCACCCGGCCACCTGCCTGCTCTTTTTGAGGATCGGCCCGGCTGACAGCCAGTGCCACTCTGGGAACTTGGCCCACGACGCCGGATTGGAAGCAATTGGGCTGCTTTGGAACCCCAAGTCCCACGCAGCTGGCACGGGAGGCACGAGTGGAAGGTGGCCTTTTCTACAGCATCCCCCTCCCCTCTTTAGATCACCCTGCAGGGCTCTGCCTTTGCAGAAACGGGATGTGCGGTTTGTATGGTTGACTTGCGAGGGGTGTGTGTGGTCCTCCGGGATGGAGAGTGGTGCAAGAGAAGGCACAATAGGCTGCGCTGCCCTGGCCCCACTCAACCACGCTTGTTCCAGCCCATCTGCCCCACGGCGCCGTGAACAAGACAATTGGCGGAGAAAGGCGTGGCTAAATGCTGCGGTGCCACAGAGTTTCCCCGCGCTCCACAGGGGAAACCCCGAACCCATGCTGCCTGGGGACCTGGACCGAATGGGACCAGGTCGGATCCACCCTGAAGGGGTGGTGAAGAAGGGAGCGCTGGCTGGTGGACTGGGGGGGGGCAGCATACCCCCCAGGAAAACAGTTTTCTCCTAGACCGGTGGCGTGTGGAGGACGGCATTGCAGCTGTCCACTAGCCGCGGCAGTCACATCGCAAGGAGATGAGCTAGCGAATTGGAGTCATCTAGGAAAGAAAATCAAAAGCGAGGTGCTGGTGAGTGTGAGGAAGACAGAAGAAGCTGGTGAGTGATATTGCCAGAGAAAGCTTTAAAAAACCTTACATGGACATAATAAAAGGGAACAAAAGACAAAGACCAGAAGTGAAGGAGCGGCTGCTTGGCAAATGGAGAATATAGAGTGGGGAATTTTTCTTTTTAAACTGAATTACAACTAAAGCCCAATTGATTGTGGATTTGGAGTTTTTATTTTTTGAAGATTTGGAATTCAAAGGAAAGTAATTTGGTCAATGGAATTATTTAAAAACGGAAGAATTGGATTATAAATAACTAAAAGCAGAGCTGGGAGACGGAAACAGAGCCATCTGCTGGTTGGAGGAGTCACTGTAAGCGTGGGATATTACCAGAAATAAATGTTTTGACAGCTGTTGTTTTCGGAACAGAGTAACCTGTGACTGTATAGAAGAAAAATATTTGGACTAAGACGGATAAGCACTGAATTGGATTGAATCTTAACAGCAAAGGAACAACAAGAAAGATTTAGTCTTGTAATGACTAAATGGAATTAAAAGGATCTAACTGGGAGATTTCACAGACTTTAATTGTCCTCAATTAAAGTCTGTGAAATATATTATTATTAGCAGCTGGAAGGACTATGGAAATTTGGCGATTTGTGATCTCGCTGACAAAGAAATAAGCGATTGCTAAAAGCTAAAAGTTTTTGGAATTGACTGAGAAATTTTGTTTTGTGGTTCAGACAGATTCCAGTTAACAGCTGGAGCTCTATAACATTTTAGATTTGAGAAACATAATTGAAAATTATGGGAGATATTGAATTGAAAATAATTGAAAATATGGGAGATATTGACTACAAAGAATTGGCTGAATTCATGAAAGACTTGTTTAAAGACTTTGGACTGGATGTAAAAGAGAAAGGGGAAATTATGGAAAAGGAAATAATAACAGATGAAGACAAGAAGATTAATGAAAACATTATAAATGATGATGAAAAGGGAAAGAATATTGAAAATGGAATATTGATTAAGGACTATGTTGAGATATACAAAGATTCCACTGGGCTTGGCAGTGAAAATAGAGATAAAGATAATAAAAATGATGATGTTCAGATTAAGGAAGAAGATTTTAAGATACATAAAATTAAAGAACGAATGGGGAAAACTAGATACATACAGATAGTAGATTTAAGAGGAAAGAAAAGGGCTTGAGAAATGAGATCTTACTGGATAAAGGTAAACGAAAGAAAGGGAAGAGATTAAGGAAATGGGGATGGAGGATATATATATATAAAACAGAAGTAATTGGGAAATTAAAAGGGAATGGATGAAGATTTTGAAATATTACAAGTGGAATCTTTTTTTCTTTTATTATTTACCTGCTTCTCTTTTCTTATTATTATATAAGATTTAATTGTGATAACTATGTTAATGGATAAAAATTCTGATATATAAAATTAATATAATTATCTGACTAGAAATTCAAAGATTTTTCCTCTTCTCTTTCTTTTTTCTTCTTCCTTCTTCTCCTCTTTATGGAAATTATAAATGTTGAAGTGTTTGGAATAACGTGGTGAAAATAATGACAATATGAGAAATATGAAATAAATATGATTATTGGAATTTAAGGGAAATTACCTAAATATTAAAAATGAACAGGGTATATTATGAATGTACATTACTTTAAAAATTTATTAAGATGAGATCTGGTAAGTTAATGGATTTGGAGTTTTCTCTTTTCTTTTTATATTTTCTTTTTATTTTTTCTTTGCTATTTTTTAGTTTTTTCCTTTCTATTTTTTGATGTTTAAATATAAGAGATGGATGAATTGATAATGGTAAGATAAATTTTTTGGGTTGATTTAATTAAATATTTGCATTGAGACAGGAAATAAAGAATTAGAAACAATGGAAATGAATTTAAATGTCAGAAAAAAGGGGGTATATTATGATTCTATATTATGCTTGTGTACTATTTTTATATATGAGATTTGTTTAAATGTAAAATTTAAGTTTTTCTTATTACTTTAAGAGTTGAAAAATTATAGAGTGGATACAATTAGTAAGAATGTTGAGGATTAATATGAGAAATTAAAAGAATGATTGGGCATTTAGTTTTTTGTGACAGAAGCGATGAATAAAGAGATTAGAGAATTGAAGGAAGCAATATGGCTTAAAACTAAGAAGCAGAAGACAGTAAATTATCTTGGAAAGTTAAGCAAATAGTGGTTAATTTGGAAGGAAAGTTGAAATTAATTGGTGAATACCCCAGATGACAAAACTAGATTTTTTTTCTTTTTTCTTTTTGGATTTAAGATAGAAATAGCAGCATGTACCTAGAAGAGAGTACTACATAAAAAGAATAATATTCTTTTAGAAATAGCAGCATGTACCTAGAAGAGAGTACTACATAAAAAGAATATTATTATTATTATATTGGTTAAATTTTTATGATTAGTTTAAAATTGAGATTAGCATCAGTCTGTCATATATAAAATGAGTTAGCATAAAAGCACTCAAGGAAAGGCAAAGAAAGTGAAAGAGGAAGTAGAAGGGGAGAAAGAAAAGGTGTAGAGAGGGTAGAGGAGGAGGGAAGGAGTTAGAAAGTAGGAGGAGAAGTTGGAGATAGAGAGAGGGGAGTGTAATGGACTAAAGTAGAACAGACTGATGACTGACGAGGCAAGTGTTGCATAAGATATTGACTTTTGAATGATTGATTATATTAAACAAATATGTATTTTTATTGTAATATTTTAAGGTACATGTGTATTGAATTGTATAGGACAGTGATGGCGAACCTTTTTTGCCTCGGGTGCCAAAGGCACGCGCGTGCATGCTATTGTGCACGTGCGAGTGCCCACACCCATAATTCAATGTCCCCCTGCCCCCTGGGTGCATGCGCGTGTGATCCCCCCCGTGCTGCCCCACCCCCATGCATACGTGCACGATCCCTCGCTCTCCCATTTCCTGACTTTGGGTGGGCCCAGTAGGCCCATTTTTCGCCCTCCCCAGGCTCCAGAGGTTTTCTTGGAGCCTAGGGAGGACGAAAAACGGCTTCCCCCACCCCCCAGAGGCCCTCCGGAGGCCAAAAATGCCCTCCCAGAGCCTCTGTGAAAGCCAAAAATTAGCTGGCCGGTGCGCACATGCGCACTAGAGCTGAGTTAGGGCAATGGCTCGCGTGCCAGCAGATATGGCTTCGTGTGCCACCTGTGGCACGCGTGCCATAGGTTTGCCATCACTGGTATAGGAAGTGCAGAAAATAAAAAATTTTCTACAAAAAGAAAAAAACAAGACAATCGGCCACGCCTCCCCACCCAGCCTTCCTCGCTGGGTGCTGCTGCACCAGTGGCTCTGCCCTCCCCAGCTCCGCCCGCCGCCACTTCCCGTGAACTTCTCGGGAAATGGCCAGAGCGAGGGGCGGGGGGGAGTGCGTGGGCCCAGATGGCGCTCGGCTTACCTTCATGGTGAGGCTTGGAGACCGTCCGGCACACCCATCCGCCAGTTTTCCAGGCAGCGCCACTTTCTCCCTGCCCCACCAAGGCCCCCGCCAGCCCAGAGACCACACTCCGGGACAGCATATGACAGGGGACATGCCGCTGTCAGGCCGGAGCATGGTTGCTGCCGCCATCACCCCTCTCGCCTTCTCGGCTTTGGCTCTGGGACCTTTGCGGGCCGGGAAGCATTGGGGCGCACACCTACAGAGCTCCGCCGGCCTCAGGTCCGCCGGCCTCCAGGCTGGCAGGGTCCTTGGTGGGGCAGGGAGAAAGTGGTGCTGCCTGGCGAGCCGGCGGATGGGCGTGCCGGGCGGTCTCCAAACCTTGCCAGGAAAGTAAGTAAGCCAAGCACCAACCAGAGCATTTTCTTCCTTCTCCCGCCGCGGAGAAGAGAGAAAGAAAAAGAAAAAGAAAGAAGATTGGAAAAGGCATGGATGTTTCTCATGTGCATTCACACATTCAGGGACACCCTCACTTTCTCTCATCCAGATATACCTGCACACATGGAACCGTTTTATAAGCCATAAACTCTATGTCAGGAATCCCCGTCTTGGGAGTTGGTGACTAATTTGGAATTTTAGGAGCATCTCATAGCTGCTGTCACAAGATATTTGCCTTGTGGGAGGTTGCTTTCTACTGTAGAAGAGAGAGAGAGAGACAAGAAAGAGAGAGGGGGGAGGGAGGGAGGAAGGAAGGAAGGAAGGAAGGAAGGAAGGAAAAAAGGAGGGAAAGAGAAAGAAAGAAAGACAGACTTATGACCACAATTGAGCCCAAATTTTTGGTTGCTAAGCAAGAGCATTGTTAAGTGAGTTTCACCACATTTTACAAGTAGGCCACGCCCACCCAGTCACCTGATCACCAAGCCACGCCCACCTGAAGGGGGTGGAGGTGGGGGGCACTGAGGATGAGTTTGTAGCACCAAGGGGGCGGTGGACTGAAAAGGTTTGGGAACCACTGCTCTACGGGAAGGGGTGCAGAAGGCAGTAATTAGCAGAAAACCGGTCCCCACTTTCTGCCCATTGCGCGTTGCTCTTGTTTTCTTCCAATTAGCGAGACAAAGCTGTCGAGAGCACACGAAGCAGTGGGGCAACAAGAACAGAGATTTAAAACTTCACTTCACAGCGATGTTTTGTGAAATATGTCTGCAATACGGCCATTTTCATCGAGAACTTGACAGTTTTGCGACAAGCTTTGCTCCCCAGGCTAGCCAGTCTGCTAGAGGTCTCCAGGAAACCATGTAGGAAAGTGCTGCTATCCACCGTGCGAACAGGCAGAAACCTCTGCCTACTGAAATGGGATGAGTGGCTGTTGCAACCTCAGCTCTGCTCGACCAGCAAGCCTATTAGAGTTGACAGTGGTGGCAGGCTAGGGAAGAGCACCTTTTACCCCCAATACGTGACAGGGAGACGGAATAAATGGAAGGGATTCCTTTTTCTTTTTCGTCTTCCCAAAGGAGGAAACGAGTACGAACGAACCGCGGTCTCATTCCCAAAAATGGACAGCCCGCACTTCCTGCCGCTCTTTTTCGCAAGCAAGCCTTGGGGAAAACGCAGTGCAATCTAGCAACAGCTTGGGTCTGTTAGGCCCAAGATACCTGCTGTTGCGAATTGCACGCCATCTTTGGCGGCACTTTTCATCCCCAGCCTCCTCCGTTCGTGTCCTTGAAGCCCTTTGGAATCTTAGCCACCGAAGAGATTTAAATCTCGGTAATTCCAGCTACTCGTTTCTCCTGTGGAGCGGATTTCTTTTGGAACTGCTGCCCTGGGGGTGGACCGCGCCTCCTTTCTCCCCAGAAACCTCAATGACCGCTGAGCTACTCTTTCGCACCCGAGACCCGGTGGGACCCATTGCTCGGGCTTGGCGCTCAGAATCTGTCCAGCCCCGAAACTCCTAAACCTTTCCCACCCTCATATAAAATCCGCTGGAGGCTGAAACGAGCGCTTTCGAAGTCAAGAGGGCTGTCTGGTTAACGAGCGTCGCTGCTCATGGCCCTTCCGAGCAAACGGAATCTGTAAAACAACCCAAGGCAGACTGCGGCGGCGGTATTTTTTTCTTTCTCTTTTCAAGTCCTAATGAAGCTGCTGCATGAACATTTCCAATCCCCCATGGCTTTAAATAAAATCAGAAGATAATCAGAAGCTGTGGAAGAGCGAGTAAAGGGAGTATTTACGGGCGGAAGCTGCGCAAAGAGGTAGTGGCTGCGACTACTATTGATGTCTAAAATGATGGATAACGCGAGAATGGCAAATATACTATTTGTCTAATGGCTCTGCAATTAAATTCCCCTGTAAATGACCCATGCCTCATTTCATCCTAATCTATGGAATTTTGATTGAATTCGTCAGCTCTAATTGAAAAATACTGCACGTTAATGTGTTCTTTGCACATTCCTAACTAGAGCGGTTTTAATGATCCCTCAGCCCTCTGCCCCGCAAAGCCTCGAGAGTTTTAGAGAAAAAATGTGGAAGACTGGGTTCCTCCCCTGGCTTTGGTCGAGACAGACAGACAGACACACACTTCTGTGTAACCCCTTTTTCTGTAACGAGATATTGCCCATCAGTGATGGACAGACTCTTAACTCTAAGTTTTTAATTAAATATAGGTAGTCTGTCTGCCTCGCCCCCGCTTTATTGGCTTCAATACAACAGGGATGTTTTCGGAAGCAAATACTAAGTTTTTGTGCTGGTCCCTGTACCGCACTGAGTTTAAAAAAAAATACCAATGCCACTTCTCCAGCCTCCTGGCCTCTTACATCTTGAGTTTTGAAAGGCTTTCTGAGGCAAAGAGAAAGCTTCCCGGTCCGCCTTGCGAAGAAAATTCCCGCCCCTGGAGGAGTGGGCGGGAATCCGAAAAGACTCCTTCCTTCCGAATGAATTTTGTTAGGATTAGACCGTGTAATCCTAGGGGACGGTCCCCTAAGGGTGTCAAACTGGCGGCCCACGGGCCGGATGCGTCACGCTCAGGCCACGCCCACCCCAGCTCCGTGAATGGGAAAAAACGTCGTGAAACATCATGTGATGGCAACGTGACGCCGCGAGTTTAACAGAGTCATTTTTAATTTTAGGGCATGTGAAATAGCTTCCCAATTTAGATTTAATGATTTAAAATTGTGTGTATCGCGTTTTCTGCCAAATAAATGCTCCCATCACATTCCCCCAAATCAAAATGATGGCCAGTTCTCCCATCTCTCCCCCATTAATAGGAATCTATTTGACCTACAGATATATGTATATATATATATATATATATATATATATATATATATATATATATATATATATATATATATATATATATATATATATATATATATATATATATATATATATATATATATATATATATATATATATATATATATATATCTTCATTGTATATATTGGTATACATTGGTACATGTTACGATGAACTTTGCAGTCCACAATGAGACTTCAGGAAAGTCATAGATATGTAAATCATAAATTGGTCATAAAACTCATTAATACAATCATGACCATAGATATCAAAAACAGTTACAGCAGATAGTATACAACATACATTTAAAAGTCTGTGCAGTCAGAAAAAAAATGCTAACTGAAGAATGTGTATATTTACCTAGCCAGGCTCCCTACCAACTAGTGCGGAGTACTGAATCCTGGAGCAGATTTTTGCCTCAGGATCCTAGCCCAGCCCTTCATTCTCTCTTTCTCACATCATCATCCTTTACCTAAAACCTGGCTGGTGTTCTTAGAAGCTGGAAAGCAAATATCTTATTGAATACCAAGGAAAGCTGAACATCAAAGGATGTATACTGTTGTCACAAGTCCTGCATTGGTGAAGGAAGAAGCCAACATGGTATAGTAGTTTGTTTGTTTATTTGTTTATTTGTTTATTTGTTTATTTGTTTATTTGTTTATTTGTTTATTTGTTTGTTTGTTTGTTTGTTTGTTTGTTTATTTATTTATTTATTTATTTATTTATTTATTTATTTATTTATTTATTTATTTATTTATTTATTTATTTATTTATTTATTTATTTATTATTCAATCTTATAGGCCGCCCAACTCCCAAGGGACTCTGGGTGGCATATAACATAAAAAATGAACAATCATTAATTAATTAAAACAGATAGAAAAGGTTAAAAATACACATAAAAATTAAAAACATTTACCATTGTTCATACACGGGGTGACCACATATATTCTCATTGGTCTCTAGCCCCATGCCTGCTGGAAGAGCCAGGTTTTAACGGCTTTACGGAAGGCCAGCAAGGTGGGGATAGTCCGGATCTCTGGCGATAGTTGGTTCCACAGAGACGGAGCCACCACAGAAAAGGCTCTCCCCCGTGGTCCCGCCAACCGGCATTGCTTGGTGACGGGACCTGGAGGAGACCAACTCTGTGGGATCTAACCGGTCGTAAGGAGGTATGTGGTAGGATGCAGTCCTGAAGGTATCGTGGTCCCGAGCCATATAGGGCTTTAAAGGTAATAACCAACACCTTAAATTGCGTCTGGAGACTAATGGGCAGCTAATGCAGCTGGCGGAAGATTGGTGTTACGTGGGTGTATCTTGGTGCACCCACCACAGCTCGCGCAGCTGCATTTTGAACCAGTTGCAGTCTCCGGACACTCTTCAAGGGTAGCCCTATGTAGAGCGCATTACAGTAGTCCAGCCAGGAGGTGATGAGGGCGTGAGTGACTGTGAGCAAAGCCTCTCTCTCCAAGAAGGGTCGCAATTGGTGCACCAGGCGAACCTGTGCAAAGGTCCCCCTAGCCACAGCTGACAGATGTTGATCCAATTTTAGCTGTGGATCTAGAAGGACACCCAAATTGCGAACCTGTTCCAAGGGAGTTAATTTCTCTCCCCCAAGAACCAAGGAGGGACAGTCGACATAGTCCCTAGGGGGCAATATCCATAGCCACTCGGTCTTGTCAGGGTTGAGCTTGAGCCTGTTCATTCCCATCCAGACCCTAACATCGTCCAGGCATCGGCACATCACATCCACTGCTTCCCTGAACTGAGACAGGGTGGAGATGTACAACTGGGTATCATCAGCATATTGCTGAAACCTCACCCCGTGTCATCGGATGATCTCACTCAGCGGTTTCATGTAGATGTTAAACAGAATGGGTGAGAGGACCGAGCCCTGAGGCACTCCGCAAATCAGGGGCCTAAGGCTCGACCTCTGTCCTCCTGCCAACACCGACTGCATCCTATCGGAGAGGTAGGAGGAGAACCACCGTAATATGGTGCCCCCCACTCCCAACTTGCCGAGCCGGCGCAGAAGGATACCATGGTCAATGGTATTGAAAGCCACTGAGAGGTCAAGTAGCACCAAGCTGGAGGAATGATCTCCATCCCGGGCTCGCCAGAGATCATCCATCAGGGTGACCAAAGCAGTTTCCGTGCTGTAGCCTGGCCTGAAACCCGATTGAAAGGGATCTAGATAATCAGTGTTATCCAATAACCGTAGGAGCTGGAGCGCCACCACTTTCTCTACAACCTTACCCACAAAGGGCAGGTTGGAGACTGGACGAAAGTTCTTTAAATCCGCTGGGTACAGGGAAGGCTTCTTGAGGAGGGGCCTCACCACTGCAACTTTTAAGGGTTGCGGAACAGATCCCTCTCTCAAAGAAGCATTAACCACCGCCTGGAGCCAGCCATGTGAAACCTCCCTGCTGACCGAAACCAGCCAGGAGGGGCACGGGTCCAACAAACAAGTGGAGGAGCTCATCGCTCCTATGGCCTTGTCTACATCCTCAGGAGTAACTGGCTCAAATTCATCCCATACAACAGGGCTAAGACCTGTCCCTGTCAACTCAGCCTGCACTGCCCAATCGGCATCCAGGTCCATCCGAATCTGAGTGACTTTGTCCGCCAGAAACTGTACAAATTCCTCCGCTCTGCCCTGCAAGGGCTCCTGGACTCCGCCCCCTTAGCAAGGAGGGAATGAGTTACCCTAAACAGGGCAGCTGGGCATGAATTGGTGGATGCAATAAGAGCGGAAAAATGTGAACATTTTGCCGCCAGTATCGCCACAAATAAGTCCTAATAAAGGTTCTTAGTAGTGTTCGATCAGATTCAGCTTTACTGGCTCTCCAGCGTCGCTCTAGATGTCTCTTGTGACATTTCATCTCCCGGAGCTCCTCAGTAAACCAGGGAGCCTTCCTGGATCCACTGCCACGGAGAGGTCGCAAAGGCGCAATCCGATCCAACGCCCCTGATGCTGCCTTATTCCAGGCAGCCACCAGGGACTCAGATGAATTGTGTACCAGGGATTCAAGTATCTCCCCAAGTTCCCTCTGGAATCCTTCTGGTTCCATTAGGCACCTGGGGAGGAACCACTTAATCGGTCCTGCCTCCCTGTGGTGGAGGAGTGGTGCCATGAAATCTAACCTCAGTAGGAAATGATCTGACCACGACAAAGGGGATATGACTAAACTCCTCAACTTTAGATCATCTCTCCACTGCCCCAAGAGAAACACTAGGTCAAGCGTGTGACCTCCCTCATGAGTCAGACCCTGAACTTCTTGGGTCAGGTCCATGGTTGTCATGGAAGCCATGAACTCCTGGGCTGCATCCGAGTATTCACCGGGTGAAGGCAGGTTAAAGTCCCCAGCACCATAAGCCTGGGGAACTCAACCGCCAACCATGCTACCCCCTCGAGCAGCACAGGCAGGGCCTTTGCAATGCAGCTGGGAGGCAGGTACATCAGCAAAAGGCCCACCTGAACCCCTAAGTCCAACTTCAGAAGAAGCGTCTCACACCCAACAATCTCCAGGGCAGGGATCCTACGAGGACAAAGATTCTGGCGAGCTATAATAGCCACTCCTCCACCCCTTCCCTGGGGTCGTGGCTGATGCAGAACTGAGAACCCGTCCGGGCATATCTCAGAGAGGGGAACCCCCCTCCTGGCCCAGCCAGGTCTCAGATATGCATGCCAGGTCAGCCCCCTCGTCCAAGATTAAATCCCGTACGAGGGGGGCTTTGTTGGAAATCGACCTGGCATTCAACAGCAGCAGCTTGAGCCCAGGGCCCTGAGATCCCCGATCACCAAGTATTTGGGCTGAGCTAGATGGAATCAAATCAGAGGGGCCGGAACAAGAAATCACTTGGAGACAGTGAGTTCTAGTTCCCCAAGAGTGGCCTATCCTTCGGCTCCCGCCATACCTACCCCTCCCCATTATGACTGCAATGCTCCAGCTCTCCTCCCGCTCAGAGATCCCCTCCCCCTCCCCGCTGGTCCTCCTCACCCCTTGCAGGCCATACATTCCATTCAAACTGAGCCCCCCTCTGCTTCTGTTTCCACACTCAGCAGAGGGGCCCCGAACCCTAGTCCCTGACTCACTCATTCTATCAAACCAATCACTTCAGTCTACACATTCATCCCCCCAATCATATCCTCATACTACCACACAAACACACCTTTACCAGGGTAGCTTAAGAATGTCAGAAGAACCACCAGTGCAAGGGGCTATATCTTCATACATACATACAAACACTCCCCCCTCCCCAAGGTAAGATATAAACATAAAAACAAACAACAGTTAATATAGGGACATGCAAAGAGGGCATATATGCCAGCCCCCACACCAACAAGAGCTTGTCCTTTCACTGTGATATCTTCTCTGTAATAAATGATAGTTCTTGGGGGAGGAAATTTTCCCTTAACTTCTAGGTCTTTCTGTAGCTGTCGCTCTCCACCGCAATGGTGTTGATACCACAGTTCTCCACAGCGTAGTAATAAGCTACAGGAGAGTCGATAATGTAGCTGCTGCTGCTGAATTCTCCAGCAAAAATGGCGCTGATATCTCCAGGTCCCTTTCCCCAAGGTCCGCCTGTTGTTTTCCCCAATAGGGCCCAGCCGTAGTATGCAGTTAAGGCTCATAACATTGGTCTTGTTGTCCCTTTTCCTTTTGTTGTCCTCGTTGCCCTGTTTCGTCTTGTCATTGGCTGCTGTAGCGACAACAGCAATGAGGGGGATAGTAGCCGGCATAGCAGGAGGGACCACGCGGGGGGGGGGCGAAATCACATTGGTCGGAAAAGGCCCCGGGATGGTAGTAGCGTTCAACAAAGATGCCTCAATTGAGGAGGGAAAGGGAGCTGAGGCAGAGAAAGTCTCTTGGTCGCCAGGTTTAATTGGCCAGGGAGGAGGCTGTGGAGAGGCTTGTCGCCACGGGAGAGGTTGGTGATAAGGATAGTGGTGGTGGTTGGGTGGGTCAGCGTTTTTTAGCAGCAGGGAGTCAGGCAGCAGGTCGCCCCTTCGTAAAACGTGGGACATACCTGGAGGTAGTGAGTTGAAATACATTCGCCTTCCGAGCTGTTGGCTCCTGACTAACATCTGTCCTTCGGTAGCGTTGTTGCTTCCTGCTCCTTGTTCCCTTGTTGTTTGCATTTTTGTTGTTTGGGGTAAGTTAAATAGTTAAGGACAGGAAGACCTTGGTTCAAGTCTACTGTTAGCAAACTTGAGTTATAACAGTTCACCTGGTGACCGTTCAAAGTTACATCACTGAAAAAGTGACTTATGACCATTTTTCACTCTTATGACCATTGCAGCATCCCCATGGTCATATGATCAGAATTCAGATGCTTGGCAAGTGATTCATTTTAAGATGGTTGCAGTGTCATGGGGTAATGTGATCACCTTTTGCAACCTTCTGGCA
The DNA here is from genome assembly GCA_023053685.1 of Diadophis punctatus similis. NCBI lineage: Eukaryota > Metazoa > Chordata > Lepidosauria > Squamata > Dipsadidae > Diadophis > Diadophis punctatus. The sequence continues at coordinate 1,088,869 of JALIGW010000031.1, forward strand.
AGCAAAGTAAAGGAGGAAGCCAGATCAACTTAACAGCCATGTTACTAACTTAGCAACTACAGTGATTCACTTAACAACTTTGGCAAGAAAGGTCATAAAATGGGGCAAAACTCACGTAACAATCTCTTAGCAACCGAAATTTTGGGCTCAGTTGTGGTTTTAAGTTGAGGAGTACCAAGTGACTAAATTAATGTATGAGTGAAATGCTATGGACATAGTATACTTAGTCTTCAGCAAGGCATTTGACAAAGTAGACTATAACCTACTTCTTGTTAAACTAGAAAAATGTGAGGTAGACAGCATCACCACCAGATGGATTTGTAACTGGCTGACAAACTGTACTCAATGAGTTGTCCTTATTGGTAGTACATCTACATGGAGGAAAGTAAGCAGTGGGGTACCACAAGGTTCCGTCTTAGGCACTTCAATACCTTCATAAATGACTTAGATGAGGGAATATAAGGGAAACTCATCAAATTTGCAGATGACACTAAGCTGGAAGGAATAGCCAACACCCAAGAAGACAAGCTCGGGATCCAAAAAGATCTTGACAGACTTGAACTATGGGCCTTATCCAACAACATGAAATTTAATGTGGAGAAAAGCAAGATTTTACACCCAGGCAGGAAAAATCGAAGGTACAAGTACAGATTAAGTGAAACCTGGCTCAAAAACAGTAACTGTGAGAGGGACCTTGGAGTCCTAGTGGATGATCACTTAAACATGAGCCAGCAGTGTGGCAGCAGTCAAAAAAGCTAATATAATCCTTGGTTGTATAAACAGAGGCATAGAATCAAAATCACGTGAAATATTAATACCACTTTCTAAATCCTTAGTAAGACCATACCTGGAATTCTGCATTCAGTTTTGGTCACCACATTACAAAAAAGTTGTTGAGACTTTGGGAAAAGTGCAAGAGCACCTAAAACGATTAAGGATCTGGATACCAAAACCTATGAAGAATGGTTGCAGGAATTGGGTATGGCCAGTCTAGAGAAAAGAAGGGCTAGGGGTGACATGATAGCAATATTCCAGTATTTGAGGGGGTGCCACAAAGAAGAGGGGGACAACTTATTTTCCAAAGCACCAGAAGGCAAGACAAGAAACAATGGATGAAAACTACTCAAAGAGAGAAGTAGCCTAGAATTAAGGAGAAACTTCCTAACAGTGAGGACAATTAACCAGTGGAACAGCTTGCCTTCAGAACTTGTAGATGTTTCATCTATTTATTTTTATTTATTTATTTTGTCAAGTACGTATTGGTAATATACATAGATATAACATTGTTTATATACATAAGATGGGTACTGATAAGAGGGAACATTAGGACAGGGATGGTAAGCAAGCTGATGTGCTTATGCATGCCCCTTATTGACCTCTTAGGAATCGGGTGAGGTCAACAGTGGACAGTCTAAGGGTAAAGTTTTGGGGGTTTGGTGACGAAACCACAGAGTCAGGTAGTGAGTTCCAGGCATTAACCACTCTGTTGCTAAAGTCATATTTTCTACAGTCAAGTTTGGAGCGGTTCACTTTGAGTTTGTATCTGTTGTGTGCTCATGTATTGTTGTGATTGAAGTTGAAGTAGTCATTGACAGAAAGGATGTTGTAGCAGATAATTTTATGAGCTATGCTTAGGTCGTGCCGAAGGCGACGTAGTTCTAAGGTTTCTAAGCCCAGGATTTCAAGTCTGGTTGTGTAAGGTATTCTGTTGCGAGTAGAGGAGTGGAGGGCTCTTCTTGTAAAGTATCTCTGGACACTTTCTAATGTATTTATGTCCGATATGCGGTGTGGGTTCCAGACAGATGAGCTGTATTCAAGGATTGGTCTGGCGAATGTTTTGTATGCTCTGGTTAGTAGTGTGATATTACCGGAGAAGAAGCTACGTAAGATTAGGTTAATAACTCTTGAAGCCTTTTTGGCGATGTTGTTGCAGTGGGCTTTGGCACTTAGGTAATTTGATATGAGTATTCCAAGGTCTTTGACAGAGTGTGGGTCGTCTGCAAGGTCTTGTCTGTTCAGCTTGTATTTAGTGTTCTGATTCTTTTTGCCAATGTGTAGGACAGAGCATTTGTTAGTTGAGATTTGGAGTTGCCAGATGTTTGGCCATTCTGACACAAAGTCAAGGTCTTTTTGGAGGGTAGCAGTGTTGTCGGTGGTGTTGAAGAGTTTTACATCATCGGCGAAGAGAACGTTGGAAGTTTTTTTTAAAAGAAAACTGGAGAGTCACCTATCTGAAATGGTATAGGGTCCTGCTTGAGCAGAAGATTGGGCTAGATCCCTTCCAGTTGTATTCTGATTGATACCTGTAAATCTAATAAATAGAAAAATAGAAGGAGAAGAAAGGGGCACAATGGGAAAAAAACAGGAAATCTAATACACGTTACATTTTCTCCAGATATACATTCATGAGACTGCAGGTTTAACCATTTTGGCTGTTAAAGAATCCCAATTATTTAAACAGTGACATATGTATCCCCAAGGGACTTTGAAAATCTTGAAAATCTGGCCCTCTGTGATATAAGAAATCATAATGATTGTGGAAACTGAACTGCAATGGTAGTACTACAGTGAATTTCCTATGTCAGCACTGAATGAGAAATCATTTTCAGAATTAAAAGCAGCTCTAAAAGAGATCTTGCTCCTCCAACTGAACTTGTCTGGAGCATCGGGGTGTGGCTGAGTTGTTCTAGAGTTATGATCTTCATGCAATAGCTAAAACACTCAGCAATAGGAACATCCACCTTCCCTTGCTGCTCATGATCTGAACATGGGGCTAGAAGATCTTCAAGGTCCCTTCCAGCTCCTCTCCTCTCCTCTCCTATTCCCTAACAGGGATCTAACAGATTAACACAGTTGGAAAGGACCTTGTAGGTCATCTAGTCCAACCCCCTCCTGCCCAAGCAGGAGACCCTACACCACTTCTGACAGATGGCAGTTCAGTCTCTTCTTGAAAGCTTCCAATGATGAAGCTCCCACAACTTCTGAAGGCAAGCTGTTCCATTGGTTGATTGCTCTCACTGTCAGAAAATTTCTCCTTATTTCCAGGTTGAATCTCTCCTTGTTCACTTTCCATCCATTATTCCTTGTCTGGCCTTCAGGTGCTTTGGAAAATAGCTTGACCCCACTCCTCTCTGTGGCAGCCCCTCAAATATTGGAAGACTGCTATCATGTCTCCACTGGTCCTTCTCTTCACTAGACTAGCCATACCCAGTTCTTGCAATCGTTCATCGTATGTATTAGCCTCCAGTCCCCTAATCATCCTGGTTGCTCTCCTCTGCACATTTTCTAGAGTCTCAGCATCTTTTTTATAGTGTGGTGACCAAAACTGGATGCAGAATTCTAGGTGTAGTCTTACTAAGGCTTGATAGAGTGGTATTAGTACCTCTATTGATCTTGATTGTATCCCCCTGTTAATGCAATTTAGGATTGCATTGGCTTTTTTGGCTGCCACAGCACACTGTTAGCCCATATTTAATTGTCCACTGTCCACTAAGACTTCAAGATCCCTCTCACAGTTATTGCTATTAAGCCTGGCTTCACTCAGTCTGTATGTGTACTTTTGGTTTTTCTTGCCTAAGTGTAAGACTTTACTTTTCTCTACATTGAATTTCATTTTGTTAGATTGGGCCCAGTGTTTAAGTGTGTAAAGATCCATCTGGATCTTGAGCCTATCATCTCCTGCCAGCTTAGTATCATCCGCAAATTTGGTAAGTTCCCATTTTATTCCCTCATCTAAGTCATTTATGAAGATATTGAATACTGGGCCTAAGATGATATGTCATATGATATGAACCCAAACAAAAGGATTAGCTCAATTCCAGATACATTCTAATGCCAGCAAATCTCAGAACAACTTATTTAAATCACTAGTTCTGATGTCACCACTCACTCATTCTTGATTCATAACTGCATCTGGATTTTTCTCCAGAACATTGCAATAGTTTGATGTTACTAATACTTTACCTTCCCAAGAATAGAAGAGACAGGGCCCTTTTTATTAATAAAATTAGTTTCTCCAGGAGTTAATAAATCACAAAAGAAATGCATTTTCCTAATCTGGTGTTTTGTATATAAAATTATTTTCTAAAGGTAAAAGGAATTCCATCAAGTTATTCTCTTTCACACAAAATCAAAGTAAGGCAAAGGTGCTGTTAAGGCACAAGATACCATTTTTAAATAGCTTCAATATGGCTATGCTTCTGTATGAGGAATAGCTGGGATTCAAGGCCAGAAGAGCTATTGCTTTACATCTAGAACATCTAGTCCTTGCCTCTCCATGGGGTATCAAAGTAGGAAAAGGACTTTTCAGAGAACCCAAGCAGCTACAATTTACTCAAGTTTTTCTCCAAGATCATGAAGGGCAAGACTGATGGGTGGTTTAATATAAGGGTAACTCTGATGAAATGTCAGTGAGATATACAGTAGATGGAAAACCAAGTCTAGAGATTGCAGGGGGTAAGGATGGGGAGTGTTGTGTAAGAAAGAAAACAGTTGTGGTCCTTTCTCTTGTGCTGAATTATTTGCCTTCTTCAGGAGCATCTTTTCCAGAAATTTGGGTGGGAGGTATAGTAATCACTTTGCTTTTCACCTTCCAAAAAATGAACCATGAAACATATTGTATAAAGTGACTGATGTGAAATGTGTTCTGAAATTAACTGAGTTTAGTTTAATTAATTTATAATTAATATAATGTATTATTAATTTATAATTAATGTATAATTCATCTTTCCTTTAGGAACAAAAGTGTCAGGATAAATAGTGCTCCCTCTTCTATTTTTCCTACAACAACCCTATGAGGTACAATGGATTGAGAGAGGTGAACTGGCCAAGGTTATTTAAGGAGGTTCTGTGAGTTTCAGTGAAGGTAGACTAGAATTTTGGTTTGCCCACTCCCAGATTATAACCATTAACACCACTCTGAAATCAGCAAAACTTTAAATATATTTTTATCAATGCAAGTTCTGGCAATTTTATGATGGGAAGTATTGCCTCCTTCCACTCTGAGGCATCCTAGTGCCCTCTTTCCCTGCAAAAAGTGGATTAAAAAACAAGAATAACTGCAGACTTACTGAATGTACTCTAAATCAATGTCTGTAACAAATTCATTGTGCTGAATGGCCCTTTGAATGGAACTATTAAAAATTCATTGCCTTTTGTTTTGCCCTTTGGCAAAATCCCATTGCTTGTTGGTTCCTCACACACAGTTAAGTAGGAATTACATTTCATTATAGTTTTCCTGGTTGCAGAATAAGAAATGTGTTAAGTTCTACTGTAAACAGGCACATAGTGCAATTAACTGCCTTAGCCACCTGAACAATTTAATGAATCCAATATCAATTAGGAATTGTAGTTCATCTTAAATTTTCCTTCCCCATTTAAAGCAAGGAAAATATTCTTATATGTCTCATTTCTGGAAGACTATGATGGAGCAATATATATATATATTTCTATGACAATGCAATTTAAAAATTAAATTTTACAGATGTATTAGGCAATTATGAATTCACATGTATCACAAAGGAAAAGATCTGATATTTGTGTGATCATGTCACAAGAAGCATCTGTCCATTTCAATACAGCAACCAATAAGGGAGTCAATGTGTTATGGCTCTTTGTCCAGAGTGGCAGGTGTGGGGGAAGGCACAGAACAGAGGGAGGCAGGGATGGACCTTGTTATCAATTCTTCAGCAGCAAGGCATCTTTCTCCTATTCAACCACTTACTCCAGTTCTGATGTCAAAATTCTAGCAATAAATTTGATAATTACTTTGTGATTGAAATCATCTTTCACAAATATAGTACCTATACTTCATGGGTGCCCAGCCTATTGGTTTGCCTGGGCCACATTGAATGAAGAGGAATTGTCTTGCACCACATACAAAATGTATAATATAGTTGGAGGGTGTAAATCACATAATGTTAAAAGTTTACGATATTGTGGGACCGCCTCACTAACTGCTCAGGGCTGTATGTGGCCCAGGCTGCAGGTTGGACACATCTGCTATATTTGAATGAAAATTAGCTGACTAGCATTGCTATTTTACAATGAGCTTCCATTGAAGATGTAGACCACGGAATAATTGCTCAGCTTGGGTGTATTGAGATTTCTCAATAATGGTCAACTTATCAGATACTCTAGAGGGCACTGTTGAACCTTGTCATACAGTCATCTCCTTTCTGTCCTTCCATCTTTTCATATACCACCCACATTATCTTCCCCAGTTTGGATTTTCCTACTACAAACAATGCATCAAAATCAGAACTACATCTTTAATGTGAGCTGGCACGGCTAGACCATATTTTCTTAGCTTGCAGTGTGTCAGTAACTGAGTGTGGTGAATTCTAGAAGGAAGAAAATAATGTGGTTTGCAGGCAGCATATACATGTTCACTCTTTTTCTTCTGTCCACGTTACATGGGGTAGAAGAGCAGGGCATCCTTAGATGACATCCACAAGTACGTACACTGAACATGACTGATGAGTAAATACAAATAGTTACATCATTAGAGTTATTTTTAATGCAAAGAAATAATTCTATACTTGCAACATTTCAAGAAATAATACAGCCTAACAATTTTGTTCATTCTCATCTTTTTTTACATTAATGCAAAGTATTACATTTGTTTTGGTTCAGACACATTAAAGCTACCTTATTTTTTTCAAAAACCACATTTATTGGGAAAAACTATTGAGGTACAAATTCAGAGGGAACAGTGATATAAAAGACTTAACATTTAAGTTGTACTTTAAAAAAAGTAAAAAAAAAGTACACTTAAGTTGTTCTTGTTGGTAAAAAAAAATCAAATAAAATAGTCAGAAAATAAAACCATTCCCAGTTTCTGCACTCACTGTTACTTGGAAACAGAAAAAAAAAGTTTAAACATATAATGCCCATGTATATAATAATTTATACATTTAGAATTTTTTTTAAGCTGGTTTGAAAATTTCATTTTTTTTTTTTTGATATTGGCAGCCTTAGGCTTGGTAATGTCCTTTCAATTGTGATACATATTACAACACATTTCTATTATTGCGGGTAGCAGTTATCAGTAATTGGATGCCTCTACTTTTCCACTTCCTTTTCACTAATTCCATTTTTAACAATGTTTACTTATATTGAATATGCACTATGATTCCCAAATATTGTGCCCTTTTCAATCTGAAAGCAAAATTCAATCCTCACACTTCCAAAATGCAACTTAATATTGACAGGGCATGCTGATGCTAGAGCATAGGTATCTTCAGCTTTCTTACCACCAGGACATTTCAGAACTGTGTGGAAGAGTAATTGTTCTGAGGCTTAACTGATGTGCTCTGAAAATCATCGTCAATGCTGCAACATCAGTAGAGGCACTATTGGACCCTCACTCAGGATTGTGAATGGTAACTTTTTGTACTGGGAATGGATATTATTGTATCACTGAAAGTGTCTGCTGTGCAATATTTTGTTAGAACAATACAGATCACAGTAGGACATTGTGTAAACCCTTTTGCCAGAAAAATAACAGAGAAATGTCTAATGCCCTTGGGGCACAAAAGTTTATTTTGCTATCTGGAAGTTGAGTGACAATTGGATGTCTTTTCTTTTTTGGTTTGAAATGTTTTGCTGCTTATTCAAATGGCTTCTTCAGTGGAGATAAGCAATGAAACATTTCAAACCCCAAAATGGAAAGAAATCCAGTTGCCATGACTCATCTTCCAGACACCTCTACCTGGATGACTGAGAATTTTCACGGACATATTTACTTTGCTATGCATTGCCACACCATGACTTTTTCACCTAAGTAAGCAGGCAGGTACTGTATTCTTTTATTTGCTTCCTATAACATTTCATGATCTTTTGCCCCTGTTGTTTACATTATTCTCCATATATCCAGGTCTACATGCTAGGTAAATGCCTGTGAACTCAAATAACAACACTCCATCAATCCAATGAAGTGGTCTTTAATTACGCTACGGTAAATCAATTAATTTGTAAAGCATTAAAGTTAAGAATGGAGAGTTTTGAACTTAGTGTCACTTCAACATCTCCCAATATGGAGAAAGAAAGAAATGAGATTTGGATGATACCTTCATTTTATGGCAGTCTTGACTAAAAGCCAGTATGTATCAGACAGAAGTTGAATTTCTAATCTAAAAAATCTAGAAAATAATGTGGATATCATGCTGGCATAAAGTATGAAATGTGATCTGTGTTGCTAAACTTAATATCAACACAACCTGTTTCCTGTGGCCATCTCTGAAAGCCTTGATATGTGCACAGTTGACACTACAGAGATCAAGTGACTTTCCGTCCATTGTTTCTGCTCACTAAGCCATTTTTAATAATACGTTTGCTCTAGTGTACTCAAGAAGTTAAATAGCAGATAAGACAATTACTCTTTACCTGGGGTACATTTCAATTTGCTATTATAACAACAATGTAATTTTCAGATGTGGAAAGGAGTTGGCTTTATTTATTCATTACCACTGCAGTTCTTCCAAATATGCTTTCCTTTGTGGTAAAAGGTTGAACAAATTAATATCATCAAATCCATAAATATATTAGTAGGATTCATGTAATCTCCTAGAAGATATATACCGTAGAAGGACCATAGTTATTGAATGCTTTCAGACGTGAACACAGTCATTAGCAGGGTGTGTAGAACTTGCAGAGTTCTAAACTGTCACCTGTCTTGCAAAGTCTGAAATAAGAATTTGGCTGCATGAAAATAGGAATGCATAAAGAATACATCTGTAAGCATAAAGATCAGGCTCCAAACCAAAATCTTGCCTGTATTTGAATAGCTAAAACTTTTCTGTATACTGCAGCTTATTTTAACTCTTCAGTGGTAAAGCATGTAATGTTGGATATTCATTACATCTGTACATAATTGAAAGTATTATTCCAGTTAAATGTCAAATGGGGGACTGATCTGAAAATATTTTGTAATTCCAACAAAATCTCTATGGTTTCCATTTTAATATTAATTCAGGAGTATTTTTGAGGGAGTGTTTAATAATTGGTATATTTTAGATTTAATTAAATATTTATACTTTGAAATAAATGGCCTGGGCCTGTTACATGCACTAATCTTAAAATGAAGAACACATTATACCAGATCTCTAAGCTGCACTCTCCAGATGGTTAGCTTTGGTTAGCTTTGGTTTCCATAAGATGTTCAGAACTTCTATTGGATTTTTCTCTGGATTTCACACCAAACTTACAATTGCTACTGTGATTTTTAATATGCTTGTAGTAAAGTGCTTATGCAAAACTGGGTCCCAGTGCAAAATATCATTTGCAGATTTTCAACCCTTCAGTGGCCCTAGTTTACGATCCCATTTGCCATGATGACACCTAGGTACTTCAGGAAGACCCACAAGCAATGAAAGCCAAAGCAAATGCTCCCTCCTCAGCCACCACTGTTTCCCAACTTTGCTTCTGCCTTTGTGCACCACATGGCTCTGTCACAGAAACATCTCTGGCCATTCTCAGCTCCATCCTTTCGTAAATTTGCTCACCCCCCCCCCGCCGCCTTTTTCAGGCCAGGTGAGCAATTGAGGACTCAGAAATCCAGGCCCGCACAAGCGCTTCCCCACCCCTCACCGCCGCTCCCGCGCTCACATTAGGAAGCCAGCAAGACTAGACACGTCGTGCCTAAAGGGGGGAGGGTGTAAGGCCCCTGTATCCATGTCTAAACTGCCACTAATGATCGGGTAGTAGCCATCCCTTCTCCGATCCGATCTCCTGCTACCACGTAAGGTCAAGACAAATACCGCTGTTGTTCTTTTAAATTCCGCAATGGAAGAGCTTTCTTCATTGAATCTCTGAAAAATTCCCCAAAGGCGGCGGCTTTGTCGTGGGAAATGGCCCCGCGCATCTCTGGCCGCGATGCCTCAGCGGACGTCTCTGGCTTGTTTCAGTTTCAAAGGCCGTCCCGTGGGCTCACGCCTAACTGCCTGGCGCAGCTTTGCCTCTCCTTTTCCGAGTCTCTGCCCAGCGAACGGAGCTGAGCAGCGGCCTCTCGCTACCTTTCTTGGGCCTGAAATCTCGACGTTCCACTGCCACCTTGCAAGTAAGTCCGTTTTCCCACCCAGGCGTGCGACTTTCGATGGGCCTGGCCCTCTGGAAGAGTCGCAAAAGGGTGGCAGCCTCTCGAGAAGCGGAGTAGGCGGGCTTCTCTTTGTCTTCTCCCCTCCAGAACCCCTTTCTCTCTGCTGCCCTGCTTGCTCTCCGGTGGAAGGAGACAGGCTGCACACCTGCAGCCCGCGGGTTACAAGTCCTAGGCCGGGACCGAAGCGGTGCTGCAGCTTTAAGAAGAGCTCTGCTGCCTTTGATTTGCACCAGAGCGCAGCGCTTCCTCTGCTGAGAGAGGTAGATTTAAACCACCACAATCACAGTCAGCACCTAGCAGGCTACAGAGCGGAGGAAAGAGCGCTTAACTTTCTCACCTGGAGTTCCCTTTGAGACATCGAATGCTGCGGATCGTTGAGTCTCTTTCAGAGCAAGCCAATGGTCCTTGGCCTCCTGCCTCGAGAGAGGACGAAGCTTGACCAGTGGTGCTTCGCAAGCCTATGAAAAATCACATGCTCTACAAACACTTGCACAGGGACGCATTTCATCCTGTACCGGATAACAGGAGAGTTACACAATACTGTATAACACACGGTCCAGATTTCAGAAGGGGATTATTTATGTTCACATCTAAATTAATTTATTTATCCAGGTTAATTATTCTGGATTAAATGTTAGTCCCTATCCCCGCCTTCTTCCTGCAGCCCTACCGGTAATATAAATTAAATGCCCATTTTCATCTAAGTTTTTATCGCGGTAGCAATCGCACCTTCAATACATTCACCTCTCAGGCAAGACAGTTGGCGCTCCAGGAATGGATGCAGGCATCTTCAGGGTGCACTCTTGGAAGCAGAGCCGGGGGGGAAAAGACTGTCTGCCTGCCTTCTGCAAAAGGAGATCATTCCCGTCGCTATGTAATCGTTAAACCAAAGAGGAATGGCGGCTGAGGATAGGTCGAGTCCCACTCCCTCTCTCGCTCTCCCTCTCTCCTTTTTTTCTCACACCCCTCTCTCCCCTCCTCCTACTGAGAGGTTTTCATTTCTTTCATTGAGCACAACGCGCTCAAGTTTTCTAGTTTGGCTGGAAACTATTCAACTACTACAAGAGCATCATTCTGTCCTTCGGGTACAAAGTTGAATTTCAATTGAAAACAAAACCCAGTTATTGGCAGTGCCTAGCTTTTTATATTTTTACAATATATAAATGTTATGATAAAAATCACCATGTCATAATTAAGATAAAAATTGGGGAAAATGGAGAGAAGTCAGGCATTGTCATTCATTAACCGAAATAATCACTCCCTAATCTGTTATCAAACGACTCCACCCCAGCCATTAAGTGAAATGCCAAAAAGAAACTCATGGTTCAAATTTAAGACAGGCATTGTTGAGTCAAAAGCAAAATCACCTCCATTCTGATTCCAAATGAGCAAATAAAAATTTCGAGATGAGAAGGGATAGAAAGCGTTTTAAAACATCAGTACATAAAATGTCTATGTTCTCTTAATTAAGTACAGAGCGATCCGAAGGTCTGTGATTTCATAAACTTCCATTTAAAAAAAACCTCAGAACTTGTTGACAACCTTATTGACAATCTTCTCCGGGCCGGCAAGATAAAACCCAGCAACGGTAGACACCCCTTTCTTTCAAAGCGGAAAAGGGGTAGTTTGAAAAGTTTATTTGTTTAGTTATTCCGCCCTTCCTCCGCCCCCGGCCGGATCTTTAAGGAAAAGCTAAATGTTGCTCACATTTAAAAGCAAAAAAATCTTTCAAGTTAGACGAATGCAAATGAAACCTTTAGATGTTTCGTTTTTGCTTTTGTTTTGAGTGCTATTCCTCTTTAAATAAGCCACTTGATCATTGCCTGGGAATCTCTATTAATCGAATGGGTTTGCCTTTTTGCCAGGTCCTTTATCATTATTTATGGGCTCTAGATTGTTTCAAAGTTCCCTTGACGTTCGATTTACAAGTTTGGGGCTCTTTTCTTTTCCCTGTCCTGCCTTTTGTTCTCAAGAAAGACATCGTGTTGGAAGGGCTTTGAAAAGCCAAACACGAGAGGCCTGCCCGTGAAAAGGAGCAGACCCAGTCCTTTTTAATTCGTCCGGGCTAGTGAATGACTCTTTGACATAATTGCAGAAGCCATTTCAAAAGCTGAGGGTGGGGGGTGCTTTCCATTAAAGCTGCCCACGTCAACTCTGGGGGGGGGCGACTTTTCGAAGCAGATTCTCTCCCATCCCATCATCTCTTCGAAAGGGTGAATAAAATAGTTTATTGGGAAAGGGAGAAAGGAAGGAAGAAAGAGAAAGAGAGAAAAGAAAAAGAAGGGAGGAGGGAGGGAAGGAGAGACGAGGCTTCCATCTGTTTGCTCCTCACAAATCGATGCCACCGATGGGTTGGGAGAACGTTTCTTTTTACACAAGAACCCTTCGCGAAAGTCCTGCCGCCCCGGCAGGACTTTTAGATAAACTTGGACGGAAAAAATGTTTTTCTCGCCAAGCTCCCCCAGATCCTTGAGCCTGCGGTCAACTGCTATTTCAAGGAGGGGATAGTCACTCGGTCCCGAAGGAACCCGACATTCCAGACTCCTCGTCCCCTCAGCCTGACGACGCGAACCGCCTCGCAGCAAAGGTGGGAACGATTCTCAAGCCTGGAGTCGAAGCAACAGCGCGACCGCGACGCTTGATCGGGATCAGCCATCGGAGTGGCTCTTTGCCGCACGATAAGGAGGCATGCGGGAAATGTTAGGGACCAGGGTCCGAGGAAAGCCGAGTTTAGAATTTGGCTTCTGGTTCCCTCAAGACCCGAGACGCGAAGAGGAGCCAAATTAATCAGGGAATGAAGGCCGAGCCTTCTCCGGTACTTCTAAAAGTAGACGGCTCCTCCTTTCTTCCTCCCCCAGAGCCCCCTTTCTGCCCAGCCATAAATCTCCCCGAGGAATGGAGTGGGAAACAGACGTGGGCGCGGGGGAGGGGTGTCTTAGCAGTACTTTTCTGGCATTCAGCAGACTGCAAAAAAGGGTCTGGGATTGATGTTGCCTAACAGTATCAACCCTTGCTAGGCGTCAGAATCATCCAGCCGGTGGTAATATTCAAATGGTATGACCAACGATCAAACGAAGTTCTCCAAAAATAGGTAGTGGGTCTTTCCAGAAACGCTATCCAATCTATTCCCCCTTCCCAAACTGGCAACCATCACACAAGGGGAGCATAGGAAATGGGGAAACCTATTTTGAGGGGAGTGCCGGGAACGGAGAGGGGAAGAGGGGATTAAGGTTTTATACCCTGCGAAACTGCCAGGCTTAATACAAATGAAGAAGGGAGTGTGAGAGAGGAACTGAGTTCAAATCCAGACAACAGACATCCTGTTGTCTGCCTGCCCGGGCTTGCTGTTCCCTTCTGCTGCTGCTGCTGCCGCCGCCGCCCTGTCTCTGGAGCTGAAAGGTTCCTCCTCAATCCTTCACTCCTTTTTCAGCCACAGGAATTGCACGTTTTCCTCGCAAAGGCTAACAGGAGAGACCGAAGTGTGGGGAAGGTACCCGATTTTTCAAATGTCTTCTGGTCTTTTGTTGGAAAACGCAAAACATGTAACGCAAAGGGGCAGAAATGCGGGTGAAGGAGACAGAAGACAGAGAAAGGCTGGATCTACAAAGGTTTGGGTCGATACGTTCATAAATATCGATTAGTCTTTATTTTCCAATTAACTACTCTTGTAAAGAAATTCCCATTACCCATGTAACGACCCTCGTTTCTCTCTGATCGTTATCTTGTTAGGGTCTCCAAAAGGCATTCTCCCCAGTGGAGGTCATTAAATTTTAGTAGCAATTGCAGGTTCGGGTAGGAAGGCTTTCTGGCTAAGTACAGCCGTCCTCCCATCTAGACGACAATAAGTGCCTCCAAATATCGTCAAACTTTTGACTTCAGGCAAGTGGTGCCTACAGTTCCCGTGTACGATTTCTTACGTCACTGCCGCTGACCCTTAAATCATTCTTTCCAAAAGCCAAAACAGCCCCTCTGACGAAGGAGAGAGAAAACCAGTGAGGCGCGCGCCGCGGAGCGGGTGGGGGCAAATGCTGCTAATCCATCTCTCCGAGTTCTGGCGCCCCCGACCTTCCTGATCATTCCAAGCTCCAGCTTTCCGCTTGCAAAAGAAGCGTTCGGAAAGGATCAGAGGAGGTTGTCTGGGGGCGGGGGATAAAACCGGCACGGAACTGAAGGGATCCAAAATCTCATGCGGAGGAATCGGATGGAGCGCTCGGAACCAGTTGCTGAGTGTCCGGGGTTGAGATCCCAGCCCATCTTTGCCTGTTGCTCACCCTCAGGGACAGATGAAGACCCGGGCCTTGGCCTTTCGGTGGGTGTGCCTAGCGTTGAAACAGGGAGGCTCGTTTCCTCGCGGGTGCACCAGGTCTACCGAGCGCTGTGTCCCATTCAGGGCAAGAGACAAGCAAGGCAGTGGGCGGCAAACTGCAACCCCGTTCTTGCACGCGTCCGCCCCCACTAGTGCGGAAAGCTTCCTATCAAAACAAGCTTCAGAGGATGCGCCACCAGATTGCCGGACTCGGCTCCCTTTCCGCGGACCGGAGGAGGGGCGGAGTTAAAATCTCTTCGCCTCTGCCGCACATTCCTCTCCCTTTCCCTCTCCCTCACACTTCCTGGCCAATGAAGAGGGAGAGAGGCAGCCACGTGGGTCCGAAAAGCTTCCGAGCCTGGCAAAATGTGAATGAGAAAGAAGAGCGCGATTCAAAGGTACCGCCGACACCCAGGAGTGCGAGAGAAAGAGCGCGCTTGGCGTCTGGCTCTCCGAGGGCCCCAAGAGAGAGAGAGAGAGAGAGAGAGAGAGAGCTCCGAGGGACGGAAAGAAGGCAGGCAGGCCTTTCTGGGGAAGTGTCTCTGGTCGGATTGGATCACGGCTCAGGGCAACTCGACCCGATGTCTCCCTGCCGCGGCCAGGGAGACCTAACTTTGACCCTCTGTTGCCCAGTCCAGGCAGTCCCCTACCCCCGCCGCTGCCGCCGCCACCGCCACCGCCGCCACTTCCGGTCCTCTTCGACCCCGTCCAGCACCTGGCCCTAAAGCCACCGGGCCGCCCCGTCTGCTTCTTGTTTCGCGCGCCTCCTTGGCCTGTAGCGCCTCTATGAGTGCAGCTTTTCAGCCGTCGCTCATGATGATGCCGCGCCCTTTGGGAAGCAGCACTGCCTTCAGCATAGACTCGCTCATCGGTAGCCCGCCTCAGCCCAGCCCGGGCCACTTCGTCTACACGGGCTACCCTATGTTCATGCCCTACAGACCAGTAGTCCTGCCGCCGCCTCCTCCACCACCGGCCGCCATGCCCCAGACCACTCTGCCGCCCTCACACCCTCACCATCACCAGATTCCCAGCCTACCCACCAGTTTTTGCTCCAGTCTAGCTCAGGGCATGGCTTTAACTTCCACCCTTATGGCCACCCTGCCGGGCACATTCTCGGCTTCCCCGCAGCACCAAGAGGCGGCGAGAAAGTTTGCACCACAAGCTCTCCAGGGCAGTTTTGACAAGGTGGATGCCATTCAGGCAGAAGCTGAAGACGGCAAGGCATTCTTGGCCAAGGAGGGCTCACTACTGGCCTTCTCTGCCTCCGAAGCAGTGCAGGCTTCTCTCGGTAAGTAGGCTCATCTGGCAAGTGCATTACCGGTGTCTCGATGTGTTGCAGACCGTTGGCTAGAAAACTAGCCCTGGCCGAGGAAGCCAAAGTGAAGCGGAGTGGGGGTGTCGATTATTTGTCTTCAGCTGACCCGGGTCATATAATTCTAACCGGAAAGGCAGCGTGGAAAATTGAAATGCGTATACTTTATGAATGTATCCGTGCGTTCATCGAATTTTTGTTTCTCTTAGTTTTCCACGCAATTCTCATGGGCAGCAAATTAAAACCTCAAGGACGGGGGAGGGGGGAAATGGGCACTATATAGGGTGTGCATATGTTGCTATTATTCTATTGCTGCAATTCTATTGTTATTATTTGAGGCGTTTAAAAGGCATTACTAACGCCGTCCGTGAAACATGGACATGGGAGTGTTCCGGTATTTAACTTAACATTTATGTAACATAATGTAACATGAATATTATGTTTCTTTAATGGCTGCTCTTAGGATTTCGAGGACAAGGGAAAGGGAAAGATCATTGAGGGATCATCCCTCCTAATCGACTCCTTGCATACAAGTAGAAGTGTTTGTGAAGAGACTTGGGACGTTTAGAAAATGCAATTTGGAGTTAGTAAGCCAAAGAGCAAGGCAGTGACACTTTAGCCTGGCGAATTGCCTTCTTAAGTCCCTTGCTTAAGAAAAGAATGAGCAAGTCTTGAGAATGGGCAAAAAAAAAAGGTGTGGCATGCACCAGGGTGGGTGAACCCAACTCCCTTTCCCATTTTGCATGCCATTTTGACGTTCTGCTTCCCGCTTGGCGATCTACGGGCGTAAAGAACCATTCAAAGAACACTGCCATCTGCGATGAATTTGCTGACAACGAAGAGTCTTGTGGCATCCGAAAGGTGTAAGGGTTGGTGGAAGCAGACACTTCCGGGAAAACGTGACGAACATCAGCCCTGAAAGCGTGTGCTTTCGTTATTTCGATACCTCTGCCCTAAAACTGTGTTTCTGGAACCCACCGAAAAATAACTTTTAACGTTACTGAGTTTCTCCTCAGAGCACCGGGGAAAATGGTTCTCGGTCCCTCTGCCCTATCCCTGGCTCATCCCCATTCTCTTCTTACTTGCTTCCAAGCCGGATTCTGCTACCTCGGAATTAAGCCTAAAATATCTCCCCATCCCTCAGGTTGCACAAAGGAGGAGGGGGAGGGGGAGGAGAAGGAGGCTGTTCTTGGGGAATGCTGGCAAAAAGCTGGGTGACACATAAAAACAGATGCTGTTTTTGGCTTTTCTCCAGGCACCACACGAGCAGCCTCGGGAAAAGAAGACGCCAAAGCGGAGGACGATTCGAAAGGCAAAGAGGAAAGTTTCTCGCTGGACAGCGATCTCGATTATAGCTCCGACGACAATCTGCCGGGCCAATCGGCGCACAAGGAAGATGGTGCTGGCAACGGCCTGGAGGAGAGCAGTCAGAGCTCGGCGAACCCAAACAGTACCACCTCAACGGGAAAAAACCGCCGGCGGCGAACGGCCTTCACCAGCGAGCAGCTGCTGGAACTGGAAAAGGAATTCCACTGCAAGAAATACCTTTCTCTGACCGAGCGATCCCAGATTGCGCACGCCCTCAAACTCAGCGAAGTGCAGGTCAAAATCTGGTTCCAAAACAGGAGGGCTAAGTGGAAACGGGTGAAGGCGGGCAATGCCAATTCTAAGACCGGGGAGCCGTCCCGAAACCCCAAGATTGTGGTGCCTATCCCAGTCCACGTTAGCCGGTTCGCAATCCGGAGCCAGCATCAGCAACTGGAGCAGGCCAGGCCGTGACTGGAGACAAATCTGACCGAGGTTTTTCCCCCCAGCCAGCCCCATCTTTTCCTGTCCTCACGCGCACAATCATCCTCACCGCCCCTCCCCGCCCGCCCCCCTCCCCAAATTGGGGCATAATAGAGAATTTTTCACTCACCAAGTGAAGGAATCGCCAACCAAACTAACTAGGCCACGCTGAAATGCATTCATAAACCACCCGTCAGCAAACTCGTGTCATTTTTCCAGAGGGAGTGTCAAAAGACTCGGAGGAACTATTTGCATATTTATGAGACTGTCCAACTTTGTATATAAAGCGCTGGATCTCAGCTGCTGTATTTTGACTGTGACGAGACCAATGAGCAGTGAGGTGAAGTCTGACATTCCAAAAGTACATTTTATTGTCAAAAATTTCAACGTCTCTTCTCCTCCCACTGTTATTCTCCTTCCCCAATTCCTTTAAATGAAAGAAGGGGAAGAAAACTACCAGTTTAACTTGTACAGCTGCTGCTTCTTCCTCTTCTTTCCTTTCTGGTCCACCCTCCTTCTCCTCTTCATTTTTTAAAGTGGGGAGCGATGGAGAAGCAAATGAGATATTCTTCTGGTGCACCTCCGTTTTTTATCCCCCTTATTCTAAGTCATGTTTCTTCTCCTCACTCTTCTTTAAATGCACGAGTTTTTTTTCTATTGTGTTGAATTAATTTATTTCAAATGTAGTTTACTTTTTTAAGTTATGCAAATGAAACAAAATATAATGATGTTGTGAATAAAATGCCCAAACGAGAAAAAGAAAAATAGACAAGACTGAGCAGCTCTTCTGTATGAAGTTCTAAGTCCCGAAACCCCAGGACTCTTTCCTCTTTGGTGTCGATGCCGTCCACAGCCCCGTTTCCCGTTTAAAGAGGCGACGGGTTCAGCTGAGGATGGGGATGGGTGGATGGGCAATAAGAGGGTGAGCGCCTGACGAAGAAACCTGACCGACGTTGCTGAGAATAGCTGCAAACAGTGCCCAAAAGCTTAACCCAGGGGTTGCCATGCGCCAGGATCCCCAGTTTGGGCCCTGGTAGAGTAGCGGGTGGTGACCCTACTTCTCTTGGCAAGCGGAGGCGGGAGAGGCACTGGGTTAGGGTTAGGGTTTGGTTCCTGGCCTTCTGGTTTGGTGGACTGCGCTAGGGAGATGTTCAGGTCAGAGGAGAGACCCTCCATTTCTTGACGGAAAAGGAAAGGCTCCTGCTGAGTTTTTTCTTTCTTGGCATAGGTTTGACCAGACCAGCTCAACGTGCCAGCAATTCTACCTTTCCGGATTAATTCCGGACAAGATCGTTGGAAACAAGAAGGGAAAGGAAGGGAAGGGGGCAGAACAAACCGATTGTAAGGGTTTCTCAGAATCTAGATCCAAACGCCTGATTCCGACGTTGTTCCAACCATAAGAAGGTAAAAAAGGAGGAGAAGGAGTTTCAGTAGAAGCTTCAACACAGATTGCCACAAAAAGTTGAATGCGGTGCGGGCTCCACCGCCATCACCACCTCGAAACAGTGTTACTTCCGTTGCTTTTCACCCAGTAACAATATGCAGGCCAACATGCAGGCCAATCTCTGCAAATAGGTATGCCCAACTCCTTTTTCCGCTCTTCTCTAGCTACGAAAATTACTGGCTAAAACTAGGCTAGGGCTGGACGGCAGACTTGTGCAGAACAGGCAAGAGGAGACAGGGGGCTCCCTGACCAAGTCAAAACTGGGAGAGGCAGGAGGCGACCCGGAAGAGTTTCTGCCGCTTGCTTGCGAATTAACTGGCAGAGAACAAGATTGAAAACCCCTTTCAACCCCACCCATTCACTTGGCGAAACAGAAATAAATATACCCATCAATGTGACTGGGAAGATCTGAGATGTCTCAGATTGCCGCGGGGACTGCACCAGTACTCCGGGATGCCTGCGTCCGATGGGCCTGACGACGCAACAAGTCTGAAGAAGCAGTGTGGCTCAGTAAGGCGCCTGTTCTGCTCGCTTTTAGGTGATGCTGCTTTCCAGATTTCGAAGAAAAGGAGAATTGAGTTTTACCAAGCGCGGCTTCACAGAGCCGCTGCCCGATATAAGGACCGTTTCTCTTGAACACGTTAAAGAGGGCCTCTTCGGACTCTGGGCCTACCTTCCAATGAGCCTGCTGCTCCCCCAAAGGCTTGGAAAGCCTGCTCCACTATAATGCTAACCGTCCTAAAAGCCGCCGCCGCCGCCTCTGGCTGATGAATCCGATTTGAATAGATAAGGGCAGTTTCAACACCTTCGAAGGAGTTAGAGAGGGCAGGAAGGTGGGCGCTTGCAAAGCAGCTGCGGGAGCTCGCAAAACCTTCCCTAGGATTTTTCAGCTGCCTTCTGGTTAGAGCATTTGCCCCCATCTGCAAACAGTGTCCATATAGGGGTCCCTGTCTGCCACAGTTTTCTATGCGAGAGGGCATAGAGAGACATCCGGCGGGAGGGAAAGGGCCCAATGCGTGCACACCTGGTGGATGGGCGATTTCTTCTTCTCACACTATAATTTGAACGGAGCAGGGAGGGAGAATGGTCGCTTCCCGCAGGGTCAGGAAAAGCCCTAAGCGGGACCCCCGAGGCCGAGGCGGGAGCCAAGAAGATAAACAAGCGAGGGGGGGGGCTGATAGATGCCACCATTCACCATTGCAGCTTTCATTTGGCTGCCTAATGAGTCAGATCACAGGGAGAGAGAAAAATTGTCAATCGCCCAGACCCTAATGAATTTTTTTGCAAATTGTAATCAAGCCAGGCCGTCTCAGCTCGCTGATTAATGAGACCCAAGAGGCTTGGCCGGCACCTCCGCTTTTTATTCCATCCCAGCCTCCCTGCACTAAATTAACAGCAACTTGTCTGCGCTTCAAATTAACTCCCAATGATTAATTCTGATGGGGGGGCCTGAAGAATAGCTTGCGTTAATAGACACTGGCCTCTGATGCTGTTTGAAATTAATATACTTTCCCCCTCTGGCTGCCGGCTTTAATCCAGAGTTGGCTTTGACATCCCTATATTTGTTGTTATAATAAATCTCACTTACATCTGCACATCAAATCATTACAAAGCCCACGGTCCCATCCCAGAAAGCTGGGGTTGTATTGAAAAAACAGTCGGGAAAGTTGGACTGGGATTTGCCTGTTTTGCACTTAACAATAAATCCCCGCTTACATTAACAGGGATGTATTGTAGATCTGATGAGGAATAATACACACACACACACACACACACACACACACACACACACACACACACACACACACACACACACCTGTGTATGAATTTTAAATGTTCTCTCTCTTTTTTTTTAAAGGGAGAAAGTAGCTATTTCTTTCTTTTGAGGGGACAATTAAGATGATAATCGCGGAAGGTTGGTTCGTTTCTTGTCCCGATAGAAAACTACCGTACAAGCTCAAACTAAAAAAAAAGGATGTTCTATTTCTCGCCACCGCGAAGAGCATCGGGGCGGGGAGGGGGGTCGAGGCAGAAGAAAACGGCTAGAGTATCTGCTCCCCTTCGCTCGGAGGCTTGGTCACCGAGGTTTCCTCCACATGGTGAACAAGGGGCCTCGCCAAGTCTCCCCCGGTAAACGGTCTACTATTCTTCTCCCGGCAGTGAATCCGCCTCCACTTCCAGGTTCGGTGGCCGTTTCCAAATCCCACCCACCCCAGCAAATCTTCAGAGAGCGGCCCAGGCGCGGGACGCGTGCGAGCGGCCCAGGCACCTTTCTCTCTCCCTCCTTTCTCGCTCCGCAGAAGGGTCGCGTCTCTCTCCCATCTTGCTTCTGTTTGTATTGACTTAATTGGCTTAATTATTTCTGCCGTGATTGGCAAGCTGGCTTATCTTTTTAAGCGACCCTCCTGCCCCAGGGGTCTGCCAATGATCCCTTGTCAGAGTGAAGGCGGATTGCTTTGGCAGACCCATAAGTTGCACAAGAAGACCTTTGCAATGGAGAGCAATGGAGAGAAATCTGGGAATGACCCGATCTGGCTTCTATTTGGTGGGAGGCCTTTTGGCAGTGTAGCAATATGGTCTCTTTAATTAAAACCCACCTCAACTGTACAGCAGAAAAACGGTGCTGTGCCAAAGGAAGTTATAAACGGGTAAGCTTGTTGTCTCCACATATTTCTACTCCAATTTATAATCGAAAACGATAGAATTGTTAGCCGTGAAACTCTAAAGGCAGACCAAAACACGAAAAACTTTTCAAAAAGCTTTCGTTGCAGAAAGTGTCAGGAAAACAGCCCCTTTGGGAATTGAGTAGAGGGAAAATGGAGGAAAGGGAAGAATCGTATTCTCCTCCTTGCATAAGATGGTCAAGAGGGACCCGATGCTTCCTCCGATAACTTTATGATTTTGTGTCCGAGAAGCCAGGCCAGAACCAGTCCACCAACTCTCCATAGCGTGACAACCAGAAGAGCGCAAGATTGCACCTGGAAGGACAAAGTCCGTGGGGAGGCAGCAATGATGTGGAAAGGGCGAGGAAGGAGAGGAGAGGACGTTGGCCGGGGGATCCGCGCAGCAGTTGTTTCACTGAGAGTCGAAAGCAGAAGGATTTACTTCTGTGCTTTAGACTTAGCAGCTATTTGGAGTTTTGAATGAATGTCTCTACTAGAATTCTGCGGTCGCGAACTGGGGCCCACTAGTCATAATTTGAATCCGAGATGTGAGCACCGGAGCTGTTTTCACCTAGCGGCCGCTTCCAACCAACTGATCTCACTCCTTTCCCATGGCAAGATCTTTACTACTACAACTAGTAGTCCTGTTTGGGGTCCGAGCATTCAGCTCAGCTTGAGAAAGCTAAGCAGCACCGGGCCTTGTTAGCATCTGGGTGAGGGACCTCGAGGAAATCCATGGCTCTCACAGCAAAAGATCTCCCCGAAGACGGCGAAAGCCCATCTGGATTACTGCCAGTAAAACGGCGCGGATGCGTCCCAGAGTTCCAGCAGAAGGAAGCTTTTCCTTCTCAGGGTTAACGCCGCTATTATCGCTGTCCGTCGCCGCCAAAGGCTGCGCTGGGAAAGGTTCCCGTTAGGCGGTCTCGCCAGTTGCCTTAATGGCTGGCTAGTTCCACGACACCGGTGCACATCCTTCTGCCTGCAGCTTAGCAAGATGGGTCTCCCAAGATTGCCCGACCACGTATTTCTGAACTCGCTGGGTTTCTGGAGGGCCTTCGGAAGGGTATCCGCGACCAGATCAATCTTCATCTTCATCAATCTAAACAGGAGAAATACGAGAGGAATAACTTGAAAGTGAAGGCAAATCAAACTGTCACAGTAATAAAGTACCTGAAACATTGACCCACAAAAGCAACACCATATGTATGGAGACAACTTGTATGAATTATAAATTACATCGTTAAAATTGATTGCCTATTTTAACCATCCCAAAACACATGTTGAAGTGCTCCCTGCCTACTAGATTCTGCTTACCAAAGGAGGTCCTTCCAGGCTTGCCAGCCAGCGATGCTTCTCCAAAGAGACCAGGTATGGCTGTGGAGACAAAAATATGTTAATGACAAGATAATTTACAAGCCAGTATCAGCTTTCCAGAGGTTTGAAAAGCTAGAATTTGGCATATTTGGCACTTCCTATACTGCTTGGTTGAACTTGGCCCCTTTCCAGAAGGAACCCAAGCAATCTGGTGAGTCACATAGAGCACTGGAGCATATTTGGTCCACCCTAAAGCCAAACTGATTTACCCATTAAGCAAATGTTTTAACTTTTTGAAAATAAAAAATAGAAAAAATGAAGTAACTTATGTATTTTCATGCTTTGCCTTTCGGCCTTGAAAATATACACAATAAACAGAATAGTTTTAATGTTATTATTTTTATGGAGGGAGGTCAAAGTGCCTAAGGCCCACAAAAATTGCAATGCAGGCTTGTCAGAAAAAATGAAACTCTATCAAGCTGCACCTAGACTTCCTTAACAGGTTGGGCCAATTTGTTCAACTCATTTATTATTTACACTGCACTTTCCCTGCATGGGACTGGGTAAGTTATTCATGGCTTACTTTGAACTTCATTTCAAAGTTTCCCAAAGCTGCTCTACTCAATTACAGAGAAGCAGGAATATCTGAAAGCCAAAAGTTCCACGCAGTTTCAAATGCAAGTACTATCTCCACTGCTTAGCTTGTCTTGCTGTTGCTCTGGTATGCAGTCAGGTCAAGGGACAAATGGGATATGATGCCTTGAATCTCAAGCTATAACTATGAAACTCTCTTTTTTGCAATTTGTCAGGCTAACTTCACCCCTCCTATCCAAGAGAGCAAATGCCTCTGTCCTTCCAAAATAAAGAACATAAGTCACATGTTTTTTTTAAACGAAAGTCACAAAAATGCACTAAGTCATTTCAATTGCCCCTCAAATATCTTATAATATTTTTCTATGACCAAATATTAACAGTTTCCTGGCCTGATAAGGAAAATCAGTAAGACTGCCCAGTATCCATCATGAGAGCTGAAAGCCTAATATAGCCATACATGTTAGCCATATTTCAGAGATGAATGCATTGAAGGGGGGGGGGGAGGAGTGGCTATTATAGCATGCCGGAATCTGCATCCTCGTAGGAGCCCTGCCCCGGAGATTGTCGGGTGTGAGGCTCTCCTTCTGAAGTTGGACTTAGGGATTCAGGTGGGCCTTTTGTTAGCGTACCTGCCTCCCAGCTGCATTACTAAGGCCCTGCCTGGGCTGCTCAAGGCGGTAGCGGGCTTGGCGTTGGAGTTCCCCAGGCTTATGGTGCTGGGGACCTGCTTCAACCTGCCTTCGGCCGGCGAAACCTCGGATGCGGCCCAGGAGTTCATGGATACCATGACAACCATGGACCTGACCCAAGTAATGAGGGAGGTCACATGCTTGACCTAGTATTTCTCAGTGGAGAGATGATCTGAAGTTAGGGGATATAGTCATCTCCCCGTTGTCGTGGTCAGATCATTTCCTACTGAGGTTGGATTTCAGAGCCCCACTCCTCTCCTGCAGGGAGGCGGGACCAATTAGGTGGTTCCGCCCCAGGCGCCTAATGGAACCGGAAGGATTCCAGAGGGAACTTGGGGAGATACCTGAAACCCTAGTCCACAATTCAGCTGAGTCCCTGGTGGCTGCCTACAACAATGCAGCATCAGGGGCTTTAGATCGGATTGCACCTTTGCGACCTCTCCGTGGCAGTGGATCCCGGAAAGCTCCCTGGTTTATCGAGGAGCTCCGGGAGATGAAACACCACAAGAGATGTCTGGAGTGACACTGGAGAGCCAGTAAGGTAGAATCTGACTGAACACTACTAAGAACTTGTATTAAGTCTTACCTAGTGGCGATAGGGGCGGCAAAACGTTTACATTTTTCCGCTCTTATTGCATCCGCAGACTCTCACCCAGCCGCTTTGTTTAGGGTGACATGCCACCTCCTTGCAAAAGAGGGTGGCGAGGAACACTTGCAGGGCAGAGCTGAGGAATTTGCACAGTTTCTGACAGATAAAGTCGCTCAGATCCGGTCGAACCTGGACTCTGGCTGGACAGGGCCAGTTGAGTTGACAGGGGTGAGTCTTAGTCCGGTTTTATGGGATGAGTTTGAGCCAGTAACCAATGTTCCCTCTTAGCTGCGCAGCTGCGCGGCCACGCACGTGATAAGAAAATGCCGCACGGCAGTTTCCAACTGCCGCACGGCATTTTCTAATGTCAGAGGGAACATTGATACCAGCCGATCGGGGTGGGTGGGTGGGGTGAGGGAAAGGAGCCTTCAACGAAGAGAGGCAGAGGCAGCGGATGGCGGAGAATGTGGGTTTATGGCTTTAACTCTTACCTCCCCAGGCGGGCTCCGCTGCCAGGGAGAGGAGGAGAGCGAGATCAAAGGCTGCTGCCCACCAGCTTACTCTTCATCCAGGGAGGCCGGTTCGGTCCCTCCAGAAAAGAAAACGCCGCGCAGCAGTTTCCAACTGCCGCGCAGTGATTTTCAATGTTACAGGGAACATTGCCAGTAACTCCTGATGATGTGGACAAGGCTGTGGGAGCAATGAGCTCTTCCACCTGTTTATTGGACCCGTGTCCCTCCTGGCTGGTTTCGGCCAGCAGGGAGGTTTCACGTAGCTGGATCCAGGCAGTGATCAACGCTTATCTTGGGGAGGGGTCCATACCACAGCCCTTAAAGGTTGCGATGGTGAGACCCCTCCTTAAGAAGCCTTCCCTGGACCCAGCGGACTTGAAGAACTTTCGCCCTGTCTCCAACTTGCCCTTTTTGGGCAAAGTTGTTGAGAAGGTGGTGGCTCTTCAGCTTCTTCGGCTATTGGAGGAAACTGATTATCTGGATTCCTTTCAATCAGGTTTCAGGTGCAGTTTCAGCACGGAAACTGCCTTGGTCTCCCTGATGGATGATCTCTGGCAAGCCCGGGATGGGGGTTATTCTTCCATCCTGGTGCTACTTAACCTCTCAGCGGCTTTCGATACCATCGACCATGGTATCCTTCTGCACCAACTTGGCGGGCTGGGAGTGGGAGGCACCATTCTGTGGTGGTTCTCCTCCTACCTCGCCGATAGGTCACAGTCAGTGTTGATAGGAGGGCAGAGGTCGTCTCCTAGACCCCTGACTTGTGGAGTCCCTCAGGGTTCGGTCCTCACGCCCATCCTGTTTAACATTTACATGAAACCGTTGGGGGAGATCATTCATGGGGTGAGTTTTCAACAGTACGCTGATGACACCCAGCTGTACATCTCCACCCCGTCGCAATTCAGGGAGGCAGTGGGTGTGATGTGCCATTGCCCGGACGATGTTAGGATCTGAATGGGAAGGAACAGGCTCAAGCTCAACCCTGACAAGACTGAGTGGCTGTGGATGCTGCCTCCTAAGGATTATACGGATTGTCCCTCCTTGGTCTTCGGGGGAGACAAATTATCTCCCTCAGACCGGGTTTGCAATTTGGGGGTGCTCCTAGATCCACAGCTAAAATTAGACCAACATCTTACGGCTGTGGCTAGGGGCGTCTTTGCACAGGTTCGCCTGGTGCACCAATTGCGACCATATTTGGAGAAGGAGGCTTTACTCATGGTCACTCATGCCCTTGTCACCTCTCGTTTGGACTACTGTAATGCGCTCTACATGGGGCTACCCTTGAAAAGGATTTGGAGACTGCAATTGGTGCAAAATGCGGCTGCGCGAGCTGTGGTGGGTGTCTCCAGATACACCCACGTAACACCCATTCTCCGCCAGCTGCATTGGTTGCCCATTGGTCTCCGGGTGCAATTCAAGGTGTTGATTATCATCTTTAAAGCCCTACATGGCTTAGGACCAGGCTATCTCCGGGACCGCATCCTACCTCATACATCCCTATGACCAATTAGGTCCCACAGAGTCGGTCTCCTCCAGGTCCCTTCAGCCAAACAATGTTGGTTGGCGGGACCAAGGGGGAGAGCCTTCTCTGTGGGGGCTCCGGTTCTCTGGAATCAACTACCCGCAGAGATCCGATCTATCCCCACCTTGCTGGCCTTCCGGAAAGCTATTAAGACATGGCTCTTCCTGCAAGCGGGGTGATGTGACCGCTGAACATCTTAGGTCTCCCTCTGGTATGAATGTGTTGTTTGGTTTTTTTAATTTTTTAATTATTAATGTTTTAAATATCTTTTGTTACTGTTTTTATATTGTTCTTATATTCTGTTGTAAGCCGCCCTGAGTCCCTAGGGAGTAGGGCAGCATATAAGAACAACAAAATAAATAAAATAAATAAATAGTTTTGCACTGAACTCCCATCCAAATTAAGGAGAACAAGCCTTACTATTTTAGGAGCAACTGCAGATACTCAGAACCTATTCAGGGTATTCTAACAGTAGGTGTACTAATTAGCAAGCTCATTATAAAATCCTGAGCACGTTCTTCAAATAGCTTAATTTTTAATCGTAATATTAAGTCCAGGGTATATACAACTCAAAAAGTAAATTAAGTCACTCCCCAAATGTCTTCTACTGCACTGACTCATTCCCTAGGATAACCCCTCCCCAACTCTTCCCCAACAAGAGGCAAAACAAAGGGAAACCATTTTGGAGAAAATTCTGGCTGGGAGGGGCAGGTGGGAGGAGGAGGAAGAGAAGAGCAAAAGCTAACTGGATCCTATATAACGGAGTCTGCCTCTTCTGTGGTTGCTTTTTCTCCCCTGCTGGGCCCTGACCATAGAACCCTCTAATCTATTTATTTCAATCCACTTCATCCTCTCTCATGCTTTTGTTATGGTTCCAGCCCCTGGCTTTGTGGTATGACCACGAATCTTTTAAAAGCCCCTTCCCCTCTTGTTTGAGGTCCCTGTTGCTGCTTGAATTACAATGGATAAAACAGGATTACACTGACCTGATCCTATTAAACCCTGCCAACTGATCTGCACTGACACCCCCCACCCCAAGTGCCCATCACAAACTTACTTAAAAAATTTTCTCCAGTCATGTATGCACAGAGAAGTGGGAAACTGAAAACTGAAATGAGGCTGATAAAAGCCAATAGTGATGGAGATTTCTTTTTCACATCAGTGTAAGAAATTTTTCTTTCTTGGTTAGAGATTCTTCCAATTGATGCATCTTTATTTATGCTTATCTACATTAAGTAGTCTCATTCCTGTCAAAGTGGTTAGATTATGAGACAGTGAGCAAGTTACTGACCAAAAAGTCTTAGCTAAGTTAAGGAGATATTATTTTGGAATTTTCTTTTCCCCTCCAAATACTAGCTTAAAGTATGAATTTTGTGTCTGTTCAAAAGTCATAGATAAATTAAATGATTACAGCTATTGGTTATATAATATGATTGCAGGATATTTCTGTCCATTTCAGTGTGGCAGTAAGGCTGCTCTCATTCCAAAAGAATATGTTCTCTGGTATCATACCACACAATTCAATATTTCCCTGGGCAATTTATTATTTGTTTATTTAAAATATTTAAATGTATTGCCTCTATACACAGAACACCAAGGACTGTAGAATACAAAAGAATTATCAAAGGTTATGTTAAAATATTTTAAGATAAAGCAATGTTAACATATTACATTACCAAATGTCAAGGGAATTATTTAAAAAAAATCTCTTTATCATGAAATAAAATATAGCAAAGGAGATGCTTATTTATTTTCCAGAGGAAAGTTAATATTCCAGAGAGTGGATGATCCTACAGCAAAGAAAAGCTCCTTGTCTATGTTAAGAAAATATCTTCTGATGGTTATTTTATTTTATTATTCTAAGAATGTATTGTATATATAGATTAAGAATGTGCAGTATATGGCTGCCAAAGTCAAAGAAGTCCCAGAAGGTAATCAGGTTTTTAAAGCCTTTCTGAAGATCAACAAGGCTGGGACCAGCTGTATTTTAGGGGAACTTAAAAAGCAGTTGCTATGTCACCAAGAGACCCAGGAGGTCCCATAAGAAAACATTGTTTTAGAGGAAAGGATCAAATTATTATTTGAGTGTGCATGATGGACAGATATCACTGTGTCACAAAAAACTCTATTCTGAGTCATGTAATGGTTTTTATGTAATAACTAGACATCAGTTGCACTGGCCAATGTAGGGAGCCAGGGCAGTCACAAAGTAAAGATATGATATATTATGTGAGCATACCAAAGTACAGCTATGACTATTTTAGGCCACTGTATTCTAAAGCAATTCTAGCTTTCAGATAGTCAGCTTCTTGTAGAGCATATTGCAGAAACCCAGTCAGGAGGTGACTCTGGCATAAGTGATAGTAAGCAGGGCCTACCAAACCAGATACAGGCACAGAAGACAAAGTTGTACAAAGGTAATCTTAGCCTGAGAATATGCAACCTTGTCCATGAGCAAATATGAAAAACATCCAGGTTTTGGCACACAGGGCCCCACAAACCCATAGTTACTTAGCCTTGCTGGAGTTAAGTCAAAACCTTTTCTTCCCCATCCTCAGGCACTGGAATAGAATTTTGACAGCTTCATTTATTTAGGGGTGAACAAACAGCTGACCAAATCTTAAGATGGAGAAAGATTCCTCTTGAGTATTTTTAAAATCTAAGATAGTATATAGATTAATAAAGGTAGGTACACATTTGAGTCAAATTAATCTCCTACTCCTATAGTAATGTAGTTCAGTAAGATTATCGAAATATTTTTGTCATTGATTCAGCTACAGAACCAAATTTGAGTCTAAATCAAAATGAGTCCAAACCAGTAATTTCCTTCAAGAGCATCAAACAGTAATCATAGTTCTTTACATCTCAGAGTTGTTAATCAATTCTATTTAAGTAGTCTAGGAAGCTTCCGCAAGTCAAAAATCACTTTGCTTTACTTAAAAGTCTTCCTTATTCTCATAATAGGATCTCCAGTAATCATAAAGTAACTACGGTATTTTTCGGAGTATAAGACGCACTGGAGTATAAGATGCACCTTAGTTTTGGGGGAGGAAAACAAGGAAAAAAGGCCTCTGCCTCCAAGCAATTTGCCAAACAGCAAACAGCAAACAAGAAACAGCAAACAGCACAGATGATATACACTGTTGGTGTGTATTTCTGTGCATGTGTGCCTGACCCATATAAATAGCAAAGAATTGGAGAAATGTACATTATGCCAGAAAGTTTTCTTAAATGTAGTCACACTCCTCCCAATTATTTAAATAGATCTACTCCAAGGTAAGTCAGGATTTAACTCTAACACTAAACAGGACACTGTTACATTTCAGACTATACTTGTACAGAGCTGTTAAAATTAATTAAAATTTCTGGAAGTATACATTATTCTCTATTATTTAAAAGAAGATACAATAGCACTGGGCCTCTTCAGAGCAAGCATTTATTTTAAAAAGCTTCTTTATTTTGTTAAGTTGTCTAGATTTACAGGGGTCTCCAACCTTGGCAACTTTAAGACTTGTGGACTTCAACTCCCAGAATTCCACAACCAGCAAAGCTAACAAAGCTGGCTGTGGAATTCTGGGAGTTGAAGTCCACAAGTCTTAAAATTGCCAAGGTTAGAGACCCCCAGCTCTAGAACAATAATAAAGCAGTCTTTAAAAAATAAGTCTAATAATTTGAACATTCTACAGACATTTATAGTTATTCACTAACCCCCTTTCATCCAGTTCAGCAGAAAATAAAAATCTGTGTGTCTCTCCCAGCTATTTGCCTCTTTGCAGTTTCAGTTTCAGTTTCATTTTAGCACGTGGCAAATCAGCTGTAGGTCGGGAAGCTGCTAAGGACTTGCTTGCCTTTACAGGCTCTTTCCTGTTTGCTGCAAACAGGTAAATTGCTGGAAGACAGAGGCTAAAGGGTAGGGGTGGGGGGGCTACATTCGGTGTATAAGACGCACCCAAGTTTTCACCCTCTTTTTGGGGGTATAAAGGTGCGTCTTATACTCCGAAAAATACGGTAGTTATAAAACAGTAAGTGTCACCACAATCCTCTGGATGGATGTTATTTCTCTCATCAAAAAGTTTTTCTAAACTTGTAGGGGTCTGGTATATTCCATTCACCAGTAGATGGAGCCCTCAGCTTAGGTTTCAGTGATGTTGCAAGTCATATTGATATAATTAATCCAAATTTAGTTCAGGTTATTGGAACAAAGTCCACTATTAAAGTAATTTCATGTAGCTAGTCCAGCATTTTTATGCCTTTCCAAAACAACACCTACCCAATTTAAAAGTCAAGATTTTCTATGTTTTAAAAGTTTTTCACTTTTCTCCCCTTAGTTCTTTTCTTTTGGGTCTAGGATTTTTCTCTCTATGGTAGTTCGGCGCTTTAAAAAATAGTTCTAAGAGTCTCTTTTCCTGGATTTTCCTCTTTCTTTTTTTCTTTAAGGTTAGGGTCTAAATAAAAAGGAATCTTCTCACCCAGCTCCAATCACTGTTCATCTGCATTGCTCCTGCACATTTTTTGTTGCCTCAGCTGTCCCAGCTTCATGGCAGCCATGATGGCTGCCCCTTTTCTTCGTCGAGGGAGAGGGAAGAAGCCCTGAGTCCAGCAGGAGAGTTGATACTCTCCCCCAACTACAGGGCACCCCTCTTTTCTTCATCACCCCTACAGGGTGGCTTTAGCTCCTTTTGGAGCCCTCCAACAAGGAGAAATTGGTGTTGGAGCACGGAGACCCACTTCTCATGTCCGATACCGCTGCAACGTTAGTCGGAAGTCTTGGTTTTGTGTATTTCTGTAGAAATGTAACAATCTATTATATATAAGGCAACTCCATCTCCTCTTTTGTTAGGTCTGTTTGTTTTGAATAGTTTGTATCCAGTAGTGACTGGAATCAGTACATTCCACTCATGAGTTTCATCCCAGCAAATTTCAGTAATGGCAATTTTTGTCATATCTGCCTTCATGTACCGTGTTTCCCCGATAATAAGACATGTCCCAATAAAGGCCAACAGGGCTTTTTGGGACATGCGTTGAAATAAGACCCCCTCAAAAATAAGCCCCCCAACTACTTCCGGGGAAAGGGGGGACATGCCAGGAGCCGCTCTTTTTGCAGCGGCCATTCTTTTGGCCGGGAGAGAGAGCAAGCGAGAGACGGGTGTGCGCACACCACGCGGGACTAGCTTGGCTCCTCTGGGCTCTGCCTACAGCAATTTGAAATGTGTGAGGAAGAGGAGGTGAGCATCGATCCCTGCGTAACCGCCAGCAGGAGCGAGTTTCAAAACACTGCCAGAGGCAGCACAGAACAGCCGAGCCAGTCCCATGAGGGGTGCATGTAGCCACCTCTCACTTACTCTCTCTCTCTCTCCCCCCCCCCAGCCAAAAGAGTGCCCGCCACAGAAAGAGTAGCTCCCGGCTGCGAGAGCGAGAGCAAGCCCCTTCGGCTCTGCCTCCCGCTGCCACCTCCCTCCCTTGCTGGCTCAGGCCACTCATCCTCTGCCTCCTGCCGCTGCCGCCTCCCTTGCTCGCTCACCCGCCGCAGAAATAGCGGCTCCCGGCCGTGAGAGTGAGAGCGATAGCAAGAGGCAGGTGTGCACACACCCCGCGGGACTAGCTCAGCTCTGGGCTCTGCCTATGGCAATTTAAAATATGCTTCTGCCCAGGAGGAAGAGGAGGTGAGCATCAATCCCTGCATCACCACCGGCAGGAGCGAGTTTCAAAATGCTGCCAGAGGCAGCCCAGAGCAGCCAAGCCAGTCCCGCGGGGTGTGCACGTAGCCGCCTCTCGATTGCTCTCTCTCACGCGGCAAGGGGGAGAATCGGGACAGGCAGAAGCCGCCAGGTAAAGAGCAACCAGAATCGAGGGAATCCTCTCCCGCAACAGCTGAAGTTTGGGGGAAAGAAAGAAGGACTTCTGCTGCTTCTGCTTTTGGCTGCACGGAAGGAAAGCAGCAGAAGTCTTTCTTTCTTTGCTCCAAATTCTGGCTCTTCGGCTTCCAAATCCAACTCTGGACAAGTGTCTAGGATGGGCATCTCATGGTGGGGAGGGCTGCAAGACACATGTCCTACCTGGGACTTGTAGCTCCATTGCATTCCTCAGCATTGTGTCCAGGGAAGGAAGCTGATTTTACCAGTAAAAAAATTTCTTGCGAGTTCAATCAAACTTCTCAAACTCGTGAGAAGTTTTCTTTTATCGGTACAATGGGCTTTCTTCCCTGGACACAACACTGAGGAACGGGATGGAGCTACAAGTCCCAGGTAGGACATGCGTCTTGCAATGGGGTGCAATTTGGAGGTGGCAGGTGAGGCGGGGCTGGGTGGGGTGGGCCACGAGACATGCGTCCTACATGGGACTTGTAGCTCCATCGCGTTCCTCAGTGTTGTGTCCATTGATCCTCCCTCGCCTCCGGCTCTTGAGTGAAGCGGGAGGGGGAAATAAACTCTCGCAGGCTGCCTGAAGAAGCTGAGCTGACCGCTAAACTTCTAGCCGGCAGAAGCAGCCAGGCACGCCCTTCCTTGTCTCTTCCAAATGCGCTCCTCTCTCTCTCAGTGGGGGGGGGGGGGAAAGAGTGCACGTAAGACACAGCACCAGGAGAAAGGAAACTTTTGGCTGCATGCTGAATGCAAGAAATCTTTCTCTCTTAAAAACTCCGCCAGAAATGAGTCTTCGTGAGACTCATCATGTCTGCGTAGCCTCTTGGAGTGAACAGGGAGATAGATTTCTTGCATTCAGCCAAATGGTTCCTTCTCCTGGTTTGGCTTCCTCAGGCAGCCCGCGAGAGTTTATTCCCCCTCCCGCTTTGCTCGAATGGAGCAGCCACTCTGCGAGTGCGTTTCCCATTCTATGGTGACGGCTGGAGCTGGAGCTGGAGCTGGAACTGGAACTAAACAGACCAGCCGAGAGATGCCACGGAGCTGCCAGATTCCAGTAAGACGCGCATCTTGCAGCCCGCCCCGCCTCCTGCACCCCAAAAATAATAAGCCACCCCCGATAATAAGGCCAGGGGGATTTTTGGGGGGTCAAAAAAAATAAGCCCCTGTCTTATTTTTGGGGAAACACGGTACTAATATTTCAAGTTCACCCTGTTTGTTTCTTAAACTTTGAGCGTTAGTGTATAGGCATTTGAGTCCTTTATGGGTCTTTTGGTATGTTTCTTAGATCTCCTACTTTGTAACTGGGATTTCCATCCTTTCCATCACTCTCTACTTCATTGTTGTTGTTTAATTTCTTCTTTCTCTTTACTCCATACCTCCTTATGTCATTGGTTATCTAGTGGTTTTTGCTTGGAATTTGGTTCTAAAGGTCATGAAGATCCCCCCCCCCCAATTTTAATTTAAAGTCCTTTTGATAAGATGAGCCAGTCGTTTTCCGAATATATTGTTTCCAGTTCTTGTGAGGTGCAGTGCATCCCTTGTCAGTAGCCCTTCATATAGGTAATGCAGACCATGGATTAGGAAGCTGAAGTTCTGTTGATGACACCAGTTTTTAAGCCAGTGTTTATTTCTAAAATTCTTTGCTCCCTCATTGTATGTTGGCCTTTTGTTGGAAGTATAGATGAAATCACCACTTGTGATCCTAATTCTTTAACTTTCTTGCCTAGCTGTTTGTAATCTCTTGTTATTGTTTTCAGATTCATTGTTTTGTCATTTGTCCCCACATGTAGGAGAAGAAAAAGCTAATAATCTGTGGAGTTGATTATTTTAGTAAGGTACTTAGTTACATTTTTTATTTTTGCTCCAGGAGGCAATATACCTCCCTAGATTGATTGCCTGGTCTGCAGACTATAGTTTCTGTTCTCCTAAGAATTGAATCTACTATCACCAATAGTCGCCTTTTTTTCCCTAGGAAAGTCTGGAATACTTTTCTTCCTGTTGCAGAAATGCTGAGTTGTGCCTTTTTAAAAGAAACTATTAATGAATGCTCTTTTGTTAGTGTCTGTATATTTTCTTCCAGGGGGAGGCTATGAAAGCGATTGTTCAGTTCAGGAGGGGTTTCATTGGAGTGGGCTATGGTAGATAATAGGGGTTTTGCTTTTGGTTGTTGTTTTCTTCTAAAAGTGACATGTTTCCATCAGTCTTGCTCTTTAGGTAGATATGTAGGTTCATTTTTTACAGAAGCTGTTTGTTCCCTATTGTGTTTGATTTGGGTGTATTGGTTTTCTTCTTTATGTTCACATATGGGGTCATAATTTTTTAGAAGTTTTTTGCTCCCTATTGTGTTTTATTTTGGTGTAGTCTTCTTGTTTAGGTTGGGATTTCTTTCTTTATTCATTGACTTTCAAAGTGGCTAGAGTTGCCTCTAGACCCTTTACTTTTTCTTCTAGTAATTCAAGTAGTTTACATTTGATACATACATAGTTTGGGTCTTTTGTGGGCATAAGCTGAAACATATGGCACACTTTGCAAGTCACTATAGTGTCAGTCTCAATTGCCATGACTTTATTTCTTTGTTTGCTAAAAAATTAAAACTTTCTAAAAATTAAATATTTTACCTATTGTAAAGTGCTAGTTTACAATAGTTCTTGACCTTTTGTTCTCTGTCTTGAAAAATTCACCACTGCTTTCTCTGTTTAAAATACCCATCTCTTTTTCCGTGGTTTTTCCCCTCTTAGATCATTAAGAATTTAAAAATTTATAAAGAATTAAAATAAGTAAACTGTTTTTTAAAAATGTTTAGTTGAAAAAATAAATTGAGAAAGGAATTTTATAAAAAAAAATTAAAAAGAATTGAAAAATTGAAAAATATTTAAAAATTGAAAAAAGAAATTTAAAAAGTGTTGAAAAGGATTTTTTCTTTAAAAAAGGAATTCAGAGATTTAAAAATTTAAGAATTTACAAGAGTTCTTGGCTCTTTATGAAGTAATGTGCACTTCTTTTTTCTTTTTTGAAAAATAGTCTCAGACTATTTTCTAGGAGTTGCTTTGCTCTTAACCCTCTACTCACTCCCTTGAAAGTTTGTCCCTTTCCTCCCTGTCCACAAGTGTTTTGTAGTTATCTTTTTCCCCTGCTTTCTTGCCCTTGGGTTGCCTGGTTACAGGTACAATGTGTTGATGTGGTCAGTCTGCTTAGGTGGTCCACTGCGCTGCTCTCAGATTGTGATGACCCGGGGCTGGGCACGAAAAAAACACAGCCAGAGTGAAGGCTTAACTCCCTTTTATTGGAATTAAGCCTCCAACCCCCCCCCCAAGTTCCCACAGTTCACTGTAAGTCCAAGAGCAATGCTCCAAACACACACACGCACCTCCACTAGTTCCTGGCTGCTGTGAGTCCAGAGAAGTAGCTAGTTCTGAGAGCAAACACAGTTCAGGAAACTTGGTTCCAGAGAATCCTCATCGCATGGAGGGTCGCTGGGGCTGCAGCCCAGTCTGAAGCAGAGCTGTGTCACTGAGTACTTGCCCATGCCCAGGCCAGGCAAAGTGAGGCAAGTCGAATCCAGGCAAAGCAAGGCTAAGCACAGTAAGACAAGGTGGCAAGATGTTGACAACTACAAGCATGGCTGGAAAAAGGCAACACTTCTTCCTGACAAGTGCCCCTCCCCATGGAGTCTCTTTAAATCTTATTCCTCAGGTGAGCTTTGTAACGAAGGTCCAACTGTCGGTTCACCCTGCGCTGATCCCGCCTCCTCTCCACTCTCTGTGCTGGAGGATTGGGTGTGGGAGGCAATCACTCCTCCCAAGAGCTCTGGCGCTCCTCTGCTCCACTGACTACTCTTCCCCTCTCTTCCTCCCTCCCTCAGTCATCCTGCGCCCTCTCTCTGTCGCTGGCCACCTGTCCAAGGCCTGAGGGACCTGGGACTACCTCGTCCCGCTTCCCCAGTCACTCCTCTGGGATCATAGAGGCCCTACCATTCTCCTCCATTGGCCCCAGCTCCATCTCATCCTCCTCCTCAGACCCAGGCTCCGATGGGGCCATGACACAGATGCTGTTAGTCTGTTGCACTGCTCTCAGCCATTGCTGTGGGTGCTGCTGCTCAGTTGGTCCTCTGCGCTGCTCTTAGCCACTACTGGTCCACCATGCTGCTCTTAGTCACTGTTCAACTAAATACCCCCCCTCTTTCTGCTATTTAAAGTGTCCTCTCAAGAGCCAGAAAATGACAGGCCCCAGCACAAACTCTGCTAATTAGTATAGATTTTGGATTTTCAATTGATCCTCATGACACATGGATTTTCAATTGATTACTTTAGGAGATCCTCATACCATATACAAAAAAGAGGATTCTCTCTCTTTCCTTCTTTTTCTAAACAGTGTGCAATTGTAATATGTCCAGCCCAGTTCTTTCTCTAGCCACAGTCATGCAGAGGGAGGGGGAGAGGGAGGGTGGGGAGAGAGGGGAGAGAGAGAGGGGGAGGGAGGGAGGGAGAAGATTTGCAAGGAAAGATTAAATAAAACCATAAAGCATTTTCATTTGGCACTCTTAGGAATGCATAAATTGAATTCTGTTAGAGATCTGCACTATAAACAAATGGGCAAGTGCAATTTGAGATGAACAAAATGAAATTTCATTAAGAGGTGCATCACATATGCAATGCCACAATGTACTACATCGAACAATACAGTTTCAGCATATAATCCAATCCAAGCAAGATCTAAAAGAAGGTGATTTCCATTGTCATGATGTGCAAGTTTGCTTTCAAGATACCCAGTCATAAATGGATAAAATTGGACTGCATGTAGTTTCAGTCAAAAAATTCCTTGTAGTAGTTATCACATTTTCAAATAGAGTAGTTGTAAGATACTAAATTGAAAAGATGACAGAATATTTCTGCTCACTCAATCATTGCTTTTGGAAATTATACAGCAGCTGAAAAGGTACATTGAAAGTTTCTTCTGCAGATTTAAAGTAGGAGTGAGCCACTGTTGCCATCAAGCATAACTTCTATTATCTCTTGTAATTATCCATGTTGGCTGTTTCCACCAGTCAATTCTAGCTTATTCTAGAGTCAAACAAGCATTGGTGTGTCAACAGAGTGCTAATGAGGACAGACTATATATCGTCTCAGTAAAGGTCAAGTAATGTTAGAAAGTGCTGTGTGTTACTAGTAGGGAAATGGCCTAGACTTAAATGGAGTTGGAATTATTTTTTATTTTTTATTTTTTTATTTTTATTTGTCAAGCATATATGATTACAAGCAAAGTATAAACAAAGTATAAACATGATTGTATATATATATATATATATATATATATATATATATATATATATATAATAGTACAAGCATGATTATGAGTACAAGAAGTATGAATATATGGGTACATTAGGACAGGAACGGTAGGACACATGATTGTGTGCTTATGCACGGCCCTTACAGACCTCTTAAGAATGGGGTGAGGTCGATGGTAGATAATCTAAGGTTAAAGTTTTTAGGGTTTGGGGAAGAAACTACTGAGTCGGGTAATGTGTTCCAGGCATTGACCACTCTGTTGTTGAAGTTGAATTTTTTGCAATCGAGTTTGGAGCGGTTTACATTAAGTTTGTATCTATTGTGAGCTCGTGTATTGTTGCGGTTGAAGCTGAAGTAGCCATTAACAGGTAGGACATTGTGGCAGATAATTTTGTGAGCTACACTTAGGTCAGATCGAAGGCGGCGTAGTTCTAAATTTTCAAGTCCCAAAATTTCAAGTCTAGTTTCATAAGGTATTCTGTTGCAAACAGAGGAATGTAATACTCTTCTTGTGAAATATCTCTGGACAGTCTCAATTGTGTTAATGTCTGATATGTAGTGTGGGTTCCAGACAGATGAGCTGTATTCAAGAATTGGTCTAGCAAATGTTTTGTATGCTCTGGTTAAGAGTACAATGTTACCAGAGAAGAAGCTACGCAAGATTAGGTTAACCACTCTTAATGCCTTCTTAGCTATTGTATGTTGTTGCAGTGGGCTCTGGTACTTAGATCTTTAGAAATGAGTACTCCAAGGTCTTTTACTGAGTGAGGATCATCAACAAGGTCATGATCATCTAGTTTGTATTTTGTGTTCTGATTATTTTTGCCAATGTGTAAAACTGAGCATTTGTTGATTGAGATTTGAAGTTGCCACTTGTTTGACCATTCAGATACATAGTCAAGGTCTTTTTGAAGGGTTGTAGTATTGTCGGTGGTATTATCTGTAGGCTATATATTGTCTATACTTGTCTTAAAACACATGAACTTAAGATAAGAGATAAAAATGGTTGAAGCAATTATTTCAGAGTAATGTAAACAGAGTAGGAGAAGGACATTTTAACTAGATGGTGTACATATCTCTGGAGAACTGGAAGGTTTTTCACTAACAATGCTGTCTGTGGAACATAGGAAGAGTGAAGATTTTTTGTTGCTTTCATTTTTCCATTTTTGACTATTTCATGAAGTTATTTAAAGTTTATTCTAGGCTTAAGCCAAATTTTACTGAATTCCTCAAACAATGACAAATTCTTTCAATAATTCTTGGCCACTGATTTTGGTGACATGAGAAAGTGATTTCTAGATCACTTCTCACTTTGGTGAGAAGTGATCTAGATTTACTAGGCTACCTTCAGATGACCACTAAAATACTTTAGAGTTGGTGCAATTTCTCCTGCAACTTTCCCACTGATTGGAAAAGAGAATGGGCCAGAAAAAAAATCTGATTAATCAAATGATTAAATGTACAGTATATCCTATCTTTTTATCAACTAAATATGTCTCACTGTGATAAAAAATAAGCATGAAATAAAAGGAAGTAAACTAAAACACAGTTTAAAACTATTAATACATAAATAATACATTAATGTAACAATGAACAACCCCCCAATTTAATTATAGATGAGTTTGTACATCCAAGTCCTGCAGGAATTAAAATATATTAGTCTGCAGGTGGAAGGATGATATCAAAAGAACT
The DNA here is from genome assembly GCA_023053685.1 of Diadophis punctatus similis. NCBI lineage: Eukaryota > Metazoa > Chordata > Lepidosauria > Squamata > Dipsadidae > Diadophis > Diadophis punctatus. Next base: position 1,128,539 of record JALIGW010000031.1, read on the forward strand.
AGCTTGACCTCTTTTGTAGAGTTCCACATTCTTGAAATTAACTATGAAAAGTTAAGCTAAAGGATTGAAAAAAGGGAAATGGAACAGAACAGACTCAGTAAGTCATTTTATGTCAGAAGCAGAAGGACATATATTACAGTTTTTGTACAGTAATAGCAATAAGTACCATTACTCTTATCTATCTTCTTAGATTCCCCCCCTGAAGCTCCTTTTTTAAGATGAGAAGAACAATGGTAAAGACAGTATCACATTTCTGAGAAGCTTATCTATATACAGTATCTGATACTATATTTATTTATTTATTTGGTTTAGTTTATATGCCGCCCAACTCTGCATGGACTCTGGGTGGCTCACAACCAGAAACAAAAAAAATCAAAATAAAAACATCTAAAACATCTAAAAACACATTAAAATATATCATACTTATAAAATCCTTACAATCTCACATCTTCTCTATGGGTTATTACTCCCAGGCCTGCCGGAAAAGCCAGGTCTTAACGGCTTTTCAGAAGGCCAACAAGGTGGGGGTGGTACGGACCTCAGGCGGCAATTGGTTCCAGAGAGCCGGAGCAGCCACAGATAAGGCCCTTCCCCGCGGGCCCGCCAGCCGACACTGTTTAGCTGACGGGACCCAGAGAAGCCCAACTCTGTGGGATCTTACTAGTCTCTGGGATGTGTGAGGTAGCAGACGGTCTTGGAGATAGTCTGGTCCTGAGCCATATAGGGCTTTAAAGGTCATAACCAACACCTTGAATTGTGTCCGGAGACCAATAGGCAGCCAGTCCAGCTTGCGCAGTATGGGTGTAACATGGGTGAATCTAGGTACACCCACCACAGCTCACGCCGCTGCATTCTGGACTAGCTGAAGTCTCAGAATACTCTTCAAGGGTAGCTCCATGTAGAGCGCATTGCAATAATCAAGACATGAGGTGATAAGGGCATGAGTGTTAGAAGGAGGGGGAACAATCCCCCATGGAGGTCGATGGATCTTTGCTCCTTTTGAAGTCATTCTCATTACAAAAAAAAACCGAGATTCAAATCTAATTAACAAAATATTTATTTCAGTAGAAAAGTAATAAAAAGAATCCTTAGTAAACTACATCTTATCGGCTAATGAAAAAGTCACTTCTGCTTTCAGCAGAAATGGCGGAAAAGAAGGAAGGAGGAAACTTCTGGAATGCAGGCATGCGTAATAGAACATATCATACGTCTGCTTGACCATAAATACAAGAAACAGTAGAAAACATAGAGATGCACAAACTGACAATATTCACATCGTGACACCCCTTCTTTGTCAGTTGGGCTAATATAATGTGTCACTCAACACACAGTAAATATCTGAGGTAATCATGCTGAGCAATAGGTAATGGTTTGTTCAGAATGTCAGCTATCTGATATTTTGTTGGCACATATTCTAACTTTATGAGAACTTGTCTTACTGACTCTCTAACATTCTTGTAACGTATGTCAATGTGTCTGGACCTTGAACCTGTGAAGTGAGTCCTGGAAATGTAAACTACTGATTGATTATGATTGATTATCTTCTATCACAGTGATCGGTTTTTCGGGCTTCATCCAGATATCGAACCAGGTTAAAAAGTTACACGCATCAGACACACATGCATACTCTGCTTCAGTTGATGAGCAGGAAATAAAACTTTGTTTTCTTACGTTCCAGTAAACTGGACATCCATTCAGGAACACTATGTAACCTGATGTGCTTTTTTTTGACTCCTTATCACTTGCCCAATCTGCATCTGCATAACAATACATGTCAGCAAAATCTGTATGTTCTGGTTCTAGCTTCAATTTGAAGTGTTTTGTGTGTATCAAGTATCTCAATAACTTCTTAATACATGACCAGTGAAACTCTGTTGCTTTGCCTACATGTCTTGAAAGTAAATTAACACTAAGTGCTATGTCTGGTCTAGTCCATCCACTAATGTAAAGTAGTGAACCAATTACTGAATGATAAAGTGTTTGATCCTTGAACTCAGGACTATATGTATCTTTCAAATTGTGAAAATCAGTTTGCATAGGTGTTTGTGTAGGCGTTGCATCTGTCATATTGCATTGATGCAAAAGTTGATCTATCTTAGCTTCTTGTGAAAGGCTAAACCCCTTCTGTGTCTTTTCAATGTGAATTCCTAAATATTCATTGATGTGTCCTAATGATTTCAATGTGAAGTATTTCTGCAAACCTTTAACAAAATTCTCACTCATGTGTTTTACCAATGTAAACAATGTCATCAACATAAACAATTTCATTAATATTTCCATACCTTTTTGTGAACACGCATTCATCAGTGTCGGACTTAATAAAGCCCATAGAATTTAGTTTGTCTTTTAGACATGTGTACCACATCAGACCTGATTGTTTCAGACCATAGAGACTTTTGTTTAGGAACCAGGTATCCCCTTCTCGGTCCCGGAAGCCGGGAGCGGACCTGACGTCGATTTCTTCATCTAGATCAGCATGTAGATAAGCTGTTTCAACATCAAATTGGAAAACTTCAAGTCCAAGGATAGAAGCAGTGGTTAGAGCAATTTTCACACTTTCAGTTCGCACTGTAGGTGAGTAAGTGTTTGTGTAATCTTTTTTTTTTTTTTTTTCTCAAAAAAGTTTTATTAGTACAAACTTACATAAGTGGTAACAAAATATTAAATCCAAAGTACAAACATTTTTATTTCCCCCCCCCAGACCCACCCCCTTCCCTCCCCACCTCCCCCCCCCCGGACTTCCCAGAGATAATACAGGGCATAATAATAAGTTTAAATTGTTAATAAAAAGAAAAAGGAAAAAGGAAAAAAAGAACACTATTTTTAAAAAAACTTCAACTCCAAACTATACAGTACTAATATATCGCATTTGTATACAATAGTAAAGATACAAAAAAGAGAGAGAAAAAAAAGAAAGAGAATAAAAAAAAAGAAAGAAAGAAAGAGAAAACTCTTTAACACTACAAACAAACAAACCTCCTACCTCCTCCCTTCAGTCCTCTATCTTATACAAGGTAAGTGTTACATAAGTAATAACTAAATATAAAATACACAAATCTTAAACTAATATTATTGACATTAGAAATAACCTCTAAGATAAAACTTAACTAAATGTTACATAAGTAATCATCAAATATTAAATTTCATCATGATATTAATAAGATAATATTATTCTAAATTAATTCGCTAACTTCAATAAACAAAAAAAGAAAATAAAAGAAGAATAAACAATAAACAAATCTTCAACAAACTATATATATCTAATATTATCAACATTAAAAATAACCTCAAAATTATATAAAACTTAACTAAATATTGCATAAGTAATCATTAGATAGGGAAAAGATAAAATACAATCATATTAGTTTCTATCCATCCAATATATTTCAACATCACATTATTTTGTATCTTGATAGTTCATCTTTTAATAGTTCAATAAATTCAAATTTGTCAAGTCGTCTCCCGTCTGCTCCCAAACCTCCATCTCCTCTTCCCCAGCTATCTGATTCAGGCACTCCTTTTGGATTTTTGAGTCTATTTCTTTTTGATCCATCGAAGGTGGCTTCCCCTCCTCCTCCTCTTTTATTTTCATACACCCTTCTTCTGGAATCTTGGATATATCAGCCTTTAGAACATTGACATAAAATTCAGTAGCTTTTTTTATCGTGTTGAGCCGGTATCTTTTTCCAGAAAATTTCACTGTTACTCCAACTGGTGCTTCCCATTTATATTGTAAATTTAATCTCTTAAATTCATCAATCAAAAAAGTATAGCTTTTCCTGGCTTTAAGCATTTTAGAGGGGATTTCTTTCCAAATCTTTAGTTCCTGACCATTCACCATAAGATTATTGTTAAACGTTGCTTGTATAATTCTGTTCCGTAGAGCTCTTGTGGTAAAATATATGACAATATCCCTTGGTAGATGCTTTTGTTTGGCGTACCACGAGTTGATTCTGTATGTTTTGTCGATTTGTGTAGCCAATTCCGCTTTAGAAATTCCAGACACCTGATCCAATATGTCAACCATCCTGCCTTTTAAATTTTCATATAATCCTTCTTTCAAACCTCTAATCCTTATAGCAACTTCCATAGATCTGAACTGAGTCATTAAGACCTCTTTTTCAAAATTTGCAATATCATTTTGGATTTTATCTATGTAATTCACCGAAGTTGCCAAAGCTTGTTTATTTGTTTCAATACGTTCTGCCAAAACTTCAATATTTGTTGCTAAGCCTTTGCAAACCTCTAACACATCAAATCTTAGTTGTTGATTCATATTCTTCAAAGCAGCCTGCATCTTATGGTCTATCTCACTTATTTTCTGGTTAAATTCCAAAGTAAGTTCATGTTTCATAATCTTTAAATTATTTAATAAATTTTCAGGTGTCAAAAGCTGTGGAGGTGTTAGCTCAGTGTTAAGTTGCATTTTAGAAATATATCCAGATGAATAGTCATTTCTTTTAGTCAAAACAGTCTTTCCAAACTTTGAAGCCATTGGTGTTTCAAAAGAGTACAAAAAAGAAAGAAAGCCAGTTGCCTGATTAAAGTTCTTTCCAGTTTAAAAATCAGATAGTCTTTTATTATTGAAAATATTTCTATTATAACTTTAATCCAGAGTTAGGAGACAGAGAAAGAAAAAACCATTTTTCCAAGTTAAAAGTTTCCATAAGAGAGAGAGAAAGAAAAAAAAAAAAAAGCCTCTGGGGAAACGAAAGTCACTTTCACTTCTCAATCGCCATATTGTTACTCTGTTTCCTTTGTTCCCTTGCCGAAGTGAAAGCTTACCCAGGAGTTGAAAAAAAAAAGGAAAAAAAGAGGTTTCAGTACTTGCCCATCTCACGCCTGTTTCTCTCTGTCTGCTTCTATAGTTTAAATGTAGTTATAAATCCCATTTTTGAAGCAGCGGCTGGTCACTCCATCTAGCTCTGCAAAAGGCAGAGGTTTCCAGATCTTCGGAGCTGGAGACAGGCTGCATGGGGAGCTCTCCCTTCGCGCCCTGCAGATGGCTCCTAAGGCGCTGGGGGGGCTCTACCCCTCCTGTCAGGCTCTCATCTCTCCCCTTTGCCCGGGGAAGAGATTTTAAAGCCGCCAGACAGCTGTTCTGGCGGCTTTTAACAAAGATCGGAAAGGCATCCAACGAGGGATGTCTGCGATGAAGCGCTCCAAAACCGGAAGTCGTGTTTGTGTAATCTTCAGGATAGCTTTGTGCGAAACCCTGTGCGACAAGTCTTGCTTTGTATAATAATTCACCATCTGGCTTTTGTTTGATTTTGTAGACCCACCTTGTGCCAATGACTTTTTTGTGTGTAGGAGGTGTTGCAGATGTGTATACTTTGAGTTTCTGCAAACTATCCATCTCAACCTGCATGGCTTCATACCATTTTTGTTGTTCATCTTCAGAAATATATTTAATTTGCGAAAAGTTCTCCGGTGGGAGTGTAACATTACAGATCAATGGCGATGGTGTGTTTGTCAATTGCATTGTGTATCTCTTTGGTGGAATACCTTTTGTAGTTCTCTTGGAACGTCTCGGGACGATTGTCCAGTCGTCTTTCTTGTTGTCCACATCTCCATCAGCGTTGCTAGCTTCAGCATCCACGGCGTTGTAGGATGGGATATCAGGTGATGAACGTTGGTCATCTGGTTGCACTGTATCAACAATTTCAGTTCTAGGGAAATAAACTCCAGGGTCATTAGAATGTATCCTGGACCAATCTGTATCTTCTTCAAAATTAGCTGAATTAGAAATTGTTATCGTATTGTGAGAGTCAATGAATCTTTCCCATTTAGAATTGCTATCAACACCCATATATTTCAGTCTCTTTGCTACTGGGCCACCTTTTCTTCTTTGGGCCAATGGAATGTTGACCATGGCATATGAACCAAAAATGTGTAAGTGTCTAAGATCTGGCTGGTGGCCATATAACATGTAGAAGGGTGTTTGGTCAATGACACTGCTCCATGTTTCTGCCACTCCATTTTGAGCCGGTGTGAAGGGGGCAGATGTTTGGTGTAGGATACCGTTTCGTCACATCCAATCCTGGAAACGCTGAGACGTGAACTCGGCACCACAATCACTCTGGATTCTTCAGATTCTCACTCCGTGTTGATTGTAGATTTGAATTGCAAAATCTCTAAAGGTCTGAAAGGTTTCAGATTTTTCTTTCATAAGAAAGAGATAACCATATCTAGAATGATTATCAACAATAGTTAAGAAATACTTTTTATCGCCAATAGCAATAGCAATAGCACTTTACTTATATACCGCTTCATAGTGCTTTACAGCCCTCTCTAAGCGGTTTACAGAGTTCAGCATATTGCCCCCAACAATCTGGGTCCTCATTTTACCGACCTCAGAAGGATGGAAGGGTGAGTCAACCTTGAGCCTAGTGAGATTTGAACAACTGAACTGCTGAACTAGCAGTCAGCCCGCAGTCGCAGCATTTAACCACTGCACCACTTCAGCTCTTATGGTCCAGCCAATAGTTGGACCATAAGGGCCCACAATATCAGTATGAACCAAATAAAAAATGCGTGTTGACTTATGTGTAGCATGTTTTGGAACGGCTGCTGCCCTCGATTTTGCCTTTTTGCAAACAGCACAATCTAGATGTACCTTACATCCTTTGAAATTCAAACCTTGTGTGAAAAATGGCATCATTTAAAGGACCTCAAAACTGGGATGCCCTAATCTTCTGTGCCATCTATGTATACACCTGTCATGTAAACGAAAACCTGTAAGTCAAGTTGCAGCATTAACATTAACATGAGGAACCTTAGGTTTGATTACCTGTTGCTTTGTGGCTTTAAGAGCCTTTGGAGTATTCACAGGATCTCTCTCTGGGGTATCTCTCTCTGGGCCTGTGATATTCTCTATTGAGATTTTTATACTTGCCTGAATTTGAGGTTCTGCCTTTGGCCTCAAATAGTAGACCTGACCAATCACAATTGTGTCAGCAACAATATGACCATCTTTAAAAATATAACTGGCGTTACCTAAATGAAGGACATAAAAATGTAAAACAGCAGATAAATGATTCTGACTAAGCAAATTGCAATTAGCTGTAGGAATATAATAAACATCAGGTACCAGGGTACCTAACTCTTCAATAAAAACAGTCCCTTTTCCTTCAACTTTGAAGGGGTGGCCACCAAATGCGTACAGTTCACGATATTCTGGTTCAGGCTCATGTAGCTCTTTGAAAAGTTCTTTTCTGTAAGTAATGTGAACAGCCACTCCACTATCGAGAGTCCATAAAAGAGACCGGTCGTATTGCTTTGGCTGTGTATCATTGGTGATTGCTAGCATGGTGTATGGAGGTGGGAAATCACGCCTCGGACTGGGTCGGTGCTGTCCTCTGCCTCTGCTGCCTCTGGGTGCTGTTCCTCTGGGCTGGTACTGGTCCCTGTAGTCTGTTCCTCTGGGCTGGTACTGGCATCTGTAATCTGTTCCTCTGGGCTGGACAGGAACTTGAATGCTTTGCAATTGAATACAATCTCTGCTTGTATGGCCCACATGGTCGCAATATTGGCATCTTATTACTCTTGGTGCATAGGTTCGTTCATAGGATCGTCTAGGTCAGTGGTTCCCAACCTGTGGTATGTGTACCACTAGTGGTACGCGAGGGCCTTCCAGGTGGTACGCGAATACTTTCGGGGTCATGAACGATTTTTAGTTAGTTATTTTTTACTTCACAAAAATGTTTACTGCCTAACACAAGATAATCTGGCAATGATTTACAACTGTTGCCACATGCCACCCATCTGGTCCCAGTGGCCCGAGAATCCAGTTGCTGGATGCGCGGGGCCAAAAAAGAAATGGTACCAGTGGTGGGTTCCTACCGGTGCGGTCTTGCCTGTTCAGAGGGCAAAAGAACGCAAATGGCGGTGTCACGGCATCCCGGGAAAGCGGTGAGGGAAGCCCCGTGCCGCGAATGCCGCCAGCTTCTTTGGCTCGGCGGCGACGAACAGGCAAGACCGCACCGGTAGGAACCCACCTCTGAACGGTACAATTATGGAAATAAAGTGATATCTGATCGAATTTAGTTTCTCTGGAACCAGGTGGTACGCGGCGACTGTACGGGACCTCCAAGTGGTACTCGATCACAAAAAGGTTGGGAACCACTGGTCTAGGTGGTAGTTGTAAGTGGGGCGTGGCCTGCATATAAGCTTCTTATTCTGTTAAAATTCTACAAGCATGATCAACAGTTCTTTGAGCAAGAGGAACTTGATTAATTTGTGTGATGGCCACCCTCCATGTGTAATTCAAGGAATTGGTAATAATACTGACCACTTGGTTATCGTCCATTGGGTAACCACGTTCTGCGAGATCTTTCCTCATGCGCTTCATTTTTGTTAAGTGTGCCCCCATATTTTCAGTAGGTTTAAGTTTTGTTCCATGAAATTGTGACAAAAGTAAGTTTGTGGACTCAGCTGAAACTGGGCGAAAACAATGTTCTAATTGAGTCCATATTTCTTGGGCAGTTGCATCAGGAACAAAGGTTTGCTGCATTTCAGTGTCCATTGACATCAGTAAACTTGTGGACGCTTTAATATCGAGGAGCCTTGTAGCTTCGTCCCATGGCCTTTGTGGGGGGTTCTGGATTATGTCATATGTCCCCTCACGATGAAGCAAAATAGTTATCTCAGAGACCCAGGCTTTGTAATTTTGTCCCGATTGCTTTAATTTTGCGATGCCAACTAATGGGACGATTTGTGATTGTTTTGTCAAAATAGGTGGAATTGCTTGGGCCTGCAGTGGTGCGGCCTGTGGAATCGCTTGTGGCAAGGCTTGGGCCTGAGCAGGTTGAGGTGCTGCTTGAGGTGCCTGGACTGGCTGTTGTTGTACAACTAGTGCACCAGCTGGAGCTGGTTGCAAAATTGGGGCTGCAGGAGGTGCCTGGACTGGCTGTTGCTGAGGGGCAGCAATAGGTGGTAGAGCTGGAGCAGGCAAAAGTTGGGCTGCCACAGCTGGTGGTGGCCCTGGAGCAGGCAAAAGTTGGGCTGCCACAGCTGGTGGTGGCCCTGGAGCAGGCAAAATTTGGGCTGCTGGTGCTGGAGTAGGAGGTGATCCAGCTTGTGGTGGATGCACAATTTGTGCTTGCATAGGTTGGGCAGGCGGGACAATTTGTGCCTGTAAAGGTTGTGCAGCTAATGAAGGATGCTGCATTAATGCATCAAATCTCAGTTGAGTCATTCGGTTCTGGGCTTGTAAAGTTTTTACTTGTTCATGAAGAGTTAAGTTCTGTTCTTGCAAAATTTCTATGGTTTGTTGCATTTTTTGTCATGGCCACTAGATGGCAGTGCAGCATAAGCATATTCATAGTCTCTTTCATCAAAAAATCTCTGTCCACGTAATTGTGACGCGCCCATCCAAGGGCGTTGTTCTAAAATGTTTAGAGAAGGAAAGGCGGGGGATCATGGCCCCTCCCTGGAATGTCTGAAGGCGGGCGGACATCTTGGTTTTCAGCACGAAAGAATGCATGCAATCTAGTTTTGTGTAATTCCCCTTGCAAAAGATCTATCTGCTCCTGCTGTCTTTGCAGCATCTGGCCATAAGTTACATTTATTTCTCTTTCAGCACTTGTCTGCCCTATGGAAGACGTTCGTGGGCTGGCAATTTGCTGCCTATAAAAGGATGCTTCCTCATCTTGTGAGGCATTAGCTTGAGAGATTTTTGGAATAGCTCCTAAACGTGTTGAATCTCCCCCAGGGGCAAACGATGTGGTTGGGTAACTTTTACTAACCTCTGTAGATAAATCTTGTTCCGCTTGTGAAGATGCCCCGGCAATATCTTCCGTTTGCGTTCCAAAGAGAGTTGGTGAGGCTTCTTCATGCAGGGAAAAACTTTCTGCAGTAGATTTTTCAGTTCCTTCCAGCTGTAATTCCTTATCTCCGTTCATGGATGACATGGCTGGTCATAAATCTCTCTAATTAACTAACTATCCTAAAACGCAATAAAACTTTCAAAGGGAGCTATAAATTTTACAACCATGTCTGATACCATGTTAGAAAGAGGGGGAACAATCCCCCGTGGAGGTCGATGGATCTTTGCTCCTTTTGAAGTCATTCTCATTAGAAAATAAAACCGAGATTCAAATCTAATTAACAAAATATTTATTTCAGTAGAAAAGTAATAAAAAGAATCCTTAGTAAACTACATCTTATTGGCTAATGAAAAAGTCACTTCTGCTTTCAGCAGAAATGGCGGAAGAGAAGGAAGGAGGAAACTTCTGGAATGCAGGCATGCGTAATAGAACATATCATACGTCTGCTTGACCATAAATACAAGAAACAGTAGAAAACATAGAGATGCACAAACTGACAATATTCACATCGTGACAATGAGCAACCGTGAGTAGAGCCTCCTGATTGAGATAGGGTCGCAATTGGTGCACCAGGCAAACCTGTGCAAAAGTCCCCATAGCCACAGCCATCAGATGTTGTTCTAAAGAATCTGTAAAGAAAAAATCAGGACAGCAAAGGACCAGAGCAAACAAAGACTCGCAACAAAAGTCAAAGACAATAAAAAAGCTTCTTCCAACATATTAACAACAAGAAAAAAATCAAAGAAACAGTTGGTCCACTAAAGAGAGAAGATGGCAAAGAAGTAACAGAGAACACAGACAATGCAGAGCTATTGAACATGTTCTTCGCATCAGTCTTCACACAAAAGGAAACTGCAGCTCAACTACCCAGCAACACAAATATAAAAAACAGATTTGAAGCAAGACTCAACCTAAGCAAAAATACAGTAAGAGATCACCTATCTGAACTTAACTAATACAAAGCACCAGGACCAGATGGATTACACCCCAGAGTTCTAAAAGAACTAGCAGAAGTCATTTCAGAACCACTGCACCACATCTTTCACAAATCCTGGAACACAAGGGAACTACCTGAGGACTGGAAAAGAGCTGATGTTGTCCCCATTTTACCCCAAAAAAGGTAAAAAAAAAACAGACCCAGGAAACAACAGACCAATCAGCCTAACATCAATACCTGGGAAAATACTGGAAAAAATAATTTAAAAGCAGGTCTCCTATCATCTAGAAACAAACCAAGTAATAACCAACAGCCAACACGGATTTGTTAAGAACAAGTCATGCCAAACCAACCTCATTTCATTCTTCAACACTGTGACCAAATTAGTAGACCAGCGTAATGCAGTAGACATAATATACCTGGACTTTAGCAAAGCATTTGACAAAGTAGACCACAATCTACTCCTTCATAAGCTAGAAAAAAGCAGGATAGACAGCTACACAACCAGATGGATTAACAATTGGCTGACCAACCATACCCAGCGAGTAGTCCTCAATGGCTCTAAGTCCACATGGAGAGAAGTAAGCAGTGGGGTACCACAAGGTTCCGTCCTAGGCACAATACTCTTGAATATCTTCATAAATGACCTAGATGAGGGAATAGCAGGAGAACTAACCAAATTTGCAGATGACACCAAGCTGGCAGGAGTAGCAAACACCCCAGAGGACAGACTCAAAATCCAGAGGGACCTCGACAGACTCGAACACTGGGCCCAAACCAATAAAATGAAATTTAACACGGAGAAAAGTAAAATTCTACACCTAGGTAAGAAGAATCAAAAATACACATATAAACTGGGCGAAACCACACTCAATAGCAGCGATTGCGAGAGGGATCTTGGAGTCCTGGTAGACAGCCAACTAAATATCAGCCAGCAGTGTGCAGCAGCAGCCAAAAAGGCCAACGCAGTCCTGAGCTGCATAAATAGAGGGATACAATCAAGGACTAGAGAGGTACTACTACCACTCTATAAAGCCTTAGTCAGACCACACCTAGAGTACTGCATCCAGTTTTGGTCACCACACTACAAAAAAGACATTGAAACTCTAGAGAAAGTGCAGAGGAGAGCAACCAGGATGATAAAGGGTCTGGAAAATAAAACATACAAAGAGCAGTTGCAGGAACTGAGCTTGGACAGTCTGGCGAAGAGAAGGACCAGGGGTGACATGATAGCAATATTCCAATACTTGAGGGGATGCCACAGAGAGGAGGGGGTCAGGCTATTCTCTATGGCACCAGAAAGCCAAACAAGGAATAATGGATGGAAGCTGATCAAGGAGAGATTCAACCTGGAAGTGAGGAGAAACTTTCTGATGGTGAGAGCTATCAACCAGTGGAATAGCTTGCCAGTGGAGGTTGTGAGAGCCCCAACACTTGTGACCTTCAAGGAGAGATTGGACTGCCATTTGTCTCAAATGGTGTAGAAACTCCTGCTTGAGCAGGGGGTTGGACTAGAGGATCAACAAGGTCCCTTCCAACTCTAATAATAAATCTAAATCTAAATCTAATAAAGTTAGCTATGGATCTAGGAGGACACCCAAATTGCAAACCCACTCTGAGGGGGTTAATCTCTCTCCCCCCAGGACTAAAGGACAGTCAATATAGTCCTTTGGAGGAAATACCCATAGCCATTCAGTCTTGTCAGGGTTGAGCCTGAGCCGATTGACTCCCATCCAGATCCTCACCTCGTCCAGGCACATCACTTCTACTGCTTCACTGAACTGACATGGGGTAGATATATATAGCTGAGTATCATCAGCATATTGATGGAACCTCACCCCATGTCATCGGATGATCTCATCCAGTGGTTTCATGTAGCTGTTAAATAGGATAGGGGAGAGGACAGAGCCCCGAGGCACCCCACACACGAGGGGCCTAGGGATTGACCTCTGCCCTCCTGTCAACACTGATTGTGACTGGTCAGAGAGATAGAAGGAGAACCACGGTAATATGGTGCCTCCCACTCCCAGCTCCCTTAGCCGGCACAGAAGGATACCATGGTCAATTGTATCGAAAGCAGCTGAGAGGTCAAGTAGCACCAAGATAGAGGAATAACCCCTATCTCGGTCTCACCAGAGATCATCCATCAGAATGACCAAAGCAGTTTCTGTGCTGTAGCCGGGCCTGAAACCCGATTGGAGAGGGTCTAGATAATCCGCTTCCTCCAACAACCGTAGGAGCTGGAGCGTCACCACTTTCTCAACAACCTTTCCTATAAAGGGAAGGTTGGAGACTGGACGGAAGTTCTTTAAATCTGCTGGATCCAGGGAAGGCTTCTTGAAGAAGGGCCTCACAACCGCAACCTTTAATGATCGCGGAACGGAACCCTCTCTCAAAGAAGCGTTGACCAAAGCCTGGAGCCAGCCTCGTGTCACCTCCCTGCTGGACGAAACCAGCCAGGAGGAGCACGGGTTCAACATACAAGTGGAGGAGCTCATTGCTCCCATGGCCTTGTCCACTTCCTCAGGGGTCGCGGGCTCAAACTCTTCCCATATAATAGGACTAAGACTTGCCCCAGTCGTTTCGGTCTGCATTGCCCAATCAGAGTCCAGGTTGGGCCGAATCTGAGCGACTTTATCTGACAGAAACTGTACAAATTCCTCAGCTCTGCCTTGTAAGGGTTCCTCTCTTCCCCCTGAATTCAGAAGGGAGCGAGTCACCCTAAAAAGGGTGGCTGGGCATGAATCTGCGGATGCAATAAGGGCGGAAAAATGAGCACATTTTGCCGCTCGTATCGCCACTAGATGACCTAATAAAGGTTCTTAGGAGTGTTCGGTCAGATTTGGATTTACTGGATCTCCAGCATCGCTCTAGATGTCTCTTGTGGCGTTTCATCTCCCGGAGCTCCTCGGTAAACCAGGGAGCTTTCCTGGATCCACTACCACGGAGAGGTCGCAAAGGCGCAATCCAGTCAAGTGCCCCAGACGCAGCCATATTCCAGGCAGTTACTAGGGATTCAGCCGGATTGTGTACAAGGGATTCAGGTATCTCCCAAAGCTCCTTCTGGAACCCATCAGGGTCCATCAAGCATCTGGGGCAGAACCACTTAATCAGCTCTGCCTCCCTGTGGTGGAGGAATGGAGTCTCAAAGTCTAACCTTAGCAGGAAATGATCTGACCACGACAAGGGAGAAATGGCTATACCCCTTACTATCAGATCATCTCTCCACTGCCCTGAGAGAAATACGAAGTCGAGTGTGTGACCCCCCCTGTGAGTCGGACCCTGAACTACTTGGGTTAGGTCCATGGTTGTCATGGAAGCCATGAACTCCTGCGCCGCATCTGAGGATTTGCCAAGAGATGGCAGATTAAAGTCCCCCAGTACCATAAGCCTGGGGAACTCCACTGCCCGTCTGGCTACTGCCTCTAGCAGCGCAGGCAGGGCCATTGTGATGCAGCTGGGAGGCAAGTACGTCAACAATAGGCCCAACTGAACCCCTGAGTCCAACTTGAAAAGGAGGGACTCACACCCAAAAATCTCCGGGGCAGGGATCCTGCAAGGACGAAGATGTTTACAGACTATAATCGCCACTCCTCCACCCCTTCCCTGGGGTCGCGGCTGATGCAATACTTGAAACCCATCTGGACACATCTCTGAGAGGGGAACACCCCCCTCCAGGCCCAGCCAGGTCTCAGTAATACATGCCAGGTCTGCTTCCTCCTCCAGGATTAAATCCCGAACAAGAGGGGCCTTGTTGATGACAGACCTGGCATTAAACAGCAGCAGCTTGAGCCCAGGGCCCTGATATCCCGAGTCACCAGGTCTACGAGTTGAGCAAATGGGGCCGGAACAAGTAATCGCTTTGAGACAGCGAGTCCTCATTCCCCGTGAGCGGCCTACCCCACGTCTCCCGCCATATCTACCTCTCCCAGTAATGACCGAGATACTCCAGCTCTCCCAACCGCCCAGGATCCCCCCCACCTCGCTGGCCCTCCTCATCTCAGACTGGCCAGCCATCCCAGTCATACCCAGCCGAGGGTCTCAACTGAGCCCCCCACTTACTTCTGTTAATTCCCTCAGCAGGGAGAGCTCGAACTCTTCCCACGGCATTCTCCTTCATCCAATCCAATCAATTCATCTAATTCAATCAATTCAGTTCAATCCTTATAACCCACATACTCTCACGAAAATCATCCATACTCCAGACATACAAACATACTCACCACCCCCAGGGTAAAAAGTTTTAAAACAACGAAAAGTTAATACAGGGATATGATAAAAGCAAGAGCACGCCTGCTAGCCCCCGACCATACCCAGTTGTCTGTACGCTTAATGGTCGTAGATGTAACAACTGAACAGGAAAAGTCACTGCTCAAAGGAGGCCTCTTGGGGGGTATGATGTCCACAAGATTGTAATTCTCCCCGTCAGGTCCCTGCAAAATCGCAGAAATAACATCAGAAATATCGGCCTTACTGCTTTGTTTCTCCCAGTTCTCATTTAGATATAAAACCAGTGGGGGAAGTAACACTCTATGTCATTAGATCAGCAGAAAAGGCCGCACGGGGAGCGAGGCCACACCAGTTAGTAAAGGCCATGCCGCAATCGCAGCTCCCAAGGTAGAGGGCACTGAGGCAGCAGCGGCTCCCCGAGTAGATGCCACCACCACCACAGTCACCCAGGAACGAGGAAACAATATAGCAATAGCACTTTACTTATATACCGCTTCATAGTGCTTTACAGCCCTCTCTAAGCGGTTTACAGAGTTCAGTATATTGCCCCCAACAATCTGGGTCCTCATTTTACCGACCTCGGAAGGATGGAAGGCTGAGTCAACAACACAGTAGGGGTCACCCGGCCATCAAGCTGGAATGTAGACCGCCGCATCAGGAAGGATCGCTGTATCAGGGAGGATCGCCGAAGTTGACAATGTTGGCTAGATGGATCAATCCCTCCCCTCGTCAGACAAACGAGCTGCAAATCGCTATCATACTTCATGTCAAAACCTCTTGGGTGGCCTCAAATCAATGTCCTCTTACTGTTCAAATCAATAGCTCCTGCCAGACACTGCTCCTAACAAAATTTCTGCTCTCTGCTTTCGATATTTCGTTCTTCTTTTCTTTGTTACAATTCTTCTCGTTGTTGTTTGAGCCAGCTCCGCCTCACGCCACCATCTTGACGAGAGCAATATCCTCTCGTCTCACGACCAAGTGCTGTAAAGCCACAAATTTGGCAATGGGTGGTAATCACCACGCTGCTCATTGGGGGCTCTGCTTTGTCACCTACTTCCCCAGCGATGACACCTCTTGGGACGAACCTCCAGAGTTAGGGAAAGTGGTGAAATTGGGTTTTGGGGGAGCAGAGAAGAACACTGCTATCATGTCTCCCTTGGTCCTTCTCTTCACTAGACTAGTCATGCCCAGTCCCTGTAACCATTCTTTATATATTTTAATCTCCAGTCCCCTAATCATCCTGGTTGCTCTTCTTTGCACTTTTTCTAGAGTCTCAACATCTTTTTTGTAGTGTGGTGACCAAAACTGGATGCAGTACTCTAGGTGTGGTCTTACTAAGGCTTTATAGAGTGGTATTAGTACCTCACTTGATCTTGATTGAATCCCTCTGTTAATGCAACTTAGGATTGCATTGGCTTTTTTGGCTGCCACTGCACACTGCTGGCTCATATTTAGCTGGTTGTCCACTAAGACTCCAAGATCCCTCTCACAGTTACTGCTATTAAGCCTGGTTTCACCCAGTCTATATGTATACTTTTGGTTTTTCTTGCCTAAGTGTAGGACTTTACTTTTCTCTACATTGAATTTCATTTTGTTAGCTAGAGCCCAGTGTTCAAGTCTATCAAGATCCATCTGGATCTTTTTTATTTTATTTTTTAAAATATACATCAATATCAATACATGAACAGTGGGGCATCTGTGTATCATTCATTTGAATACAAGTAGTAATAATAGTATTTCTGGTTTTTGGATTTATGGAGGGATATTTGTAGCTTTAGAGACTATATTATGTCACCTGGAAGAGAAAACCGATATGTCATGGACAAGTCAGGAATGAAAAAAATAAAAATAAAAACTACAAGCATATTGTCTTTATTAGAAAGAGATACAACCAATTTCTCTCTCTTAATTATTTTACAGTTTAAAAACTCAGCATAATGTACAGCTAACACAAAAAAATGGGAGTAAAGAAAGCACAAAGGAAACAATACAGACATTTAATCAAACAAGATCATAGAACAGAATAGAACGGAATGGAATGGAATGGAATGGAATGGAATGGAATGGAATGGAATAGAATAGAATAGAATAGAATAGAATAGAATAGAATAGAATAGAATAGAATTCTTTATTGGTCAAGTGTGATTGGACACACAAGGAATTTGTCTTTGGTGCATATGCTCTCAGTGTACATAAAAGAAAAGATACATTTGTCAAGAATCATGAGGCACAACACTTAATGATTGTCATAGGGTACAAATAAGCAATCAGGAAACAGTCAATATTAACATAAATCGTAAGGATACAAGCAACAAGTTACAGTCATACAGTCATAAGTGGGAGGAGATAGGTGATAGGAACAATGAGAAGACTAATAGTAATAGTAATGCAGCCTTAGTGAATAGTTAGACAGTGATGAGGGAATTATTTGTTTAGCAGAGTGATGGCATTTGGGAAAAAACTGTTCTTGTGTCTAGTTGTCTTGGTGTGCAGTGCTTCTATAGCATCGTTTTGAGGGTAGGAGTTGAAACAATTTATGTCCAGGATGTGAGGGGTCAGTAAATATTTTCACGGCCCTCTTTTTGACTCGTGCAGTATACAGGTCCTCAATGGAAGGCAGGTTGGCAGTAATTGTTTTTTCTGCAGTTCTGATTATCCTCTGACGTCTGTGTCTGTCTTGTTGGGTTGCAGAACCAAACCAGACAGTTATAGAGGTGCAGATGACAGACTCAATAATTGAACTGTATCAGCCCAATAGAACTGTATCAGCAGTTCTTTGGGCAGTTTGAACTACCTGAGTTGGCGCAGAAAGAACATTCTTTGTTGTGCTTTTTTGATGACATTTTTGATGTTAGACAACCATTTTAGGTCTTGAGACTAAAATCTACCCCCATTTCTACGGTTTTGAGTGTGTTCAGTTCCAGATTGTTCCGGTCGCACCACGAGGCTAGTTGTTCAACCTCCCATCTGTATGCGGTTTCATTGTTGTCTCGAATGAGGCCAATCGCTGTTGTATCATCTGCAAACTTCAGTAATTTAACAGATGAATCGTTTGAGATGCAGTCATTGGTATATAGAGAGAAGAGAAGTGGTGAGAGTACACAGCCTTGGGGGGGGCTGTGCTAATTGTACAGGTATCTAATGTGATTTTGCCTAGCTTCACCTGCTGCTTCCTTTCTGTTAGGAAGCTTGTGATCCACTTACAAGTGTGTTCAGGTACCGCTAGCTGATTTAGTTTAGTTAGAAGAATGGCCGGTATGATGGTGTTGAATGCTGAACTAAAGTCTACAAAGAGAACCCTTGCGTAGGTCTTTGGAGATTCAAGATGTTGTAGGATGTAGTGCAGAGCCATATTAACAGCATCATCTGTCGATCTATTTGCTCAGTATGCAAATTGCAGGGGGTCTAACAGTGGATCCGTGATGGTTTTCAAGTGGGACATCACTAGCCTTTCAAAGGTTTTCATAACTACAGATGTTAGAGCAACTGGTCTGTAGTCATTCAGTTTATTTATTTATTTATTTATTTTGTTATTCTTATATGCCGCCCAACTCCCGAAGGACTCAGGGCGGCGTACAACATTCCTTGATGGAGGGCTTCTTCGGCACTGGGATGATAGTGGAGCGTTTGAAGCAAGAAGGAACATGGCATATCTCTAGTGATTTGTTGAAGATTTGGGTGAAGATGGGGGCCAATTGGTCAGTACAGACTTTTAAGCAAGAAGGAGTTATCTTGTCTGGGCCTGGTGATTTTCCCGGCTTCTGTCTGTGAAATAGATCTTGCACTTCCTTTTCTGTGATCACCAGGGGTTGTGAATCCAATGGGATGGGTTCAGTTGTAGGAGGTTTGGCTGTTGTTGGTGTGTCTGGGATGGAGGTTGTGGAGATAGGTGGCTGTAGTTTCCTTTCAAACCTGCAGTAGAACACATTCAGATCATCTGCCAGTTGCTGATTTCCTTCAGTTTGGGAAGGTGGTTTGCTGTAACCGGTGATGTTTTTAAGAGTTTTCCACATGTTTGCTGGTTTATTTGTTGAGAACTGATTCCTTAGCTTTTCAGAGTAGTTTCTTTTTGCTGCTCTGATCTCCCTTGTTAATACATTTCTGGCCTGATTGTACAGCATTCTATCACCTTTTCTATATGTTTCCTCTTTGGAACGACGTAACTGCTTAAGTTTAGCTGTGAACCAAGGTTTATTGTTACTGTATATTCGCAAGTTCCTGGTTGGTACACATAGGTCTTCACAGAAGCTGACATATGATGTTACAGTATTTGTGAGTTCATCCAGGTCTGCAGAGGTATCTTCAAAAATATTCCAGTCCGTGCAGTCAAAGCAAGCCTGTAGCTTTAACTTTGCCTCTTCAGTCCAAGTCCTCACTGATTTAATTGTTGGTTTCATGGCTTTAAATCTTTGTCTGTAAGCAGGTACAAGGTGAGTCATGCAATGATCAGAGTGTCCCACAACTGCTCATGATAAAGAAGATAAGCATCTTTTAGTGTTGTGTAGCAATGGTATTCTTGCCTCTAGTGGGACAATTGACATGCTGAAAGTATTTTGGTAGCTCCTTCCTTATGTTTGCCTTGTTTAAATCATATGAAACTAGCAAAATGAAATGTCATTTTTAGTTACAGTAAAAACAGTATATCGTATTTTTCGGAGTATAAGACGCATCGGAGTATAAGACGCCCCTAGATTTGAGAAGAGGAAAACAAGGAAAAAAGTATTCTGAACCAAATGGTGTAGTAATATATTATTTAATAAAATACCAGTGTAACAGAATACTTTTTACAACCATGTATACTTTTTACAACCATGTACACTTTTTACAAACTTCAAACTTGACAGCTTTAAGACTAGTGGACTTCAACTCCCAGAATTCCTCCACCAGTCATCCTAGCTCAGGAATGGGAGTTGAAGTCTACAAGTCTTAAACTTGCCAAGTTTGAAGACCCTTGCACCCCTGACCCCTAACCCAGGGGTTTTCAAACTTGACAGCTTTAAGACTAGTGGACTTCAACTCCCAGAATTCCTCCTCCAATCATGCTAGATGGGGTAATTAGAAGGCAAAAACACTCCAGTTTTTGCAAAAAATGGCTCGTTTTTCGCTCATTTTTTTTTTGCAAAAACAGGGCATGCAGAGGGTTTGGGAAGCCCACAGAGCACTCCTAGGGGGTGGAGGGAGGCAAAATACACCAATTTTTGCAAAAAACAGCCCCTTTTTCGCTCATTTTTTTGCAAAAACAGGGCATGCAGAGAGTTTGGGAAGACTGCAGATCAGGGGTGGGTTCCTACCGGTGCGGTCCAGTGTGCAGCTCTGGTAGCGACCCGCTGATTAGGCAATTTGCGTGCGACTGCTCCGGTGCCATCTCCGCCAGACAGTCGTGCGCGTTGCCATCTTTTTAAAAGATTTTTTCAGCTTTTTTGCTTCTACACATACACGGAAGCAAAATCTCACCAAAATCACGTGCGCACGCATCCCCTTGCAAGATTTTGGTGAGATTTTGCTTCCGCGCATGCGCAGAAGCAAAGTCTCACCGAAATCGTGCAAGGGGTGTGTGTGTGTAGCAAGTGCGCACATGCATGAAACGTGGAGATGCATGTGCAGTGTACTGGTATTGGTAAATAAGCAACCCACCTTGTCGTGGTCAGATCATTTCCTTCTGAGGTTGGATTTCATGGCACCACTCCTCCACCGCAAGGAGGTGGGACCGATTAAGTGGTTCCGCCCCAGGCTCCTAATGAAACCCGAGGGATTCCAGAGGGAGCTTGGGGAAATACCTGAATCCCTGGTACACAATTCGTCTGAGGCCCTTGTTGCTACCTGGAACCAGGCAGCGGTGGGGGCCTTGGATCGTATTGCGCCTTTGCGGCCTCTCCATGATAGTGGATCCAGGAGGGCTCCTTGGTTTACCGAGGAACTCCGGGAGATGAAGCGCCAAAAGAGAAGCCTAGAGCGACGATGGAGATCTAGTAAAGCTGAGTCTGACCGGACACTTTTAAGAACTTTCATTAAGTCTTACTTAGTGGCGATACGGGTGGCAAAATGTTCGCATTTTCCCACCCTTATTGCATCCGCTGACTCCCGCCCAGCTGCCCTGTTTAGGGTGACCCGCTCCCTCCTTGCCAAGGAGGGAGGCGAAGATCCCTTGCAGGGCAGAGTTGAGGAATTTTCTCGGTTTCTGGTGGATAAAGTCACTCAGATTCGGACAGACCTGGACTCTGATTGGACAGTACAGGCAGAGATGACAGGGGCAGGCCTTAGTCCTGTTATATGGGAGGAGTTTGAACCGGTGACTCCTGATGATGTAGACAAGGCCATAGGAGCGATGAGCTCCACCACTTGTTCATTGGACCCGTGTCCCTCCTGGCTGGTTTCGGCCACCAGGGAGGTCTCACGCAGCTGGCTCCAGGTGTTGGTCAACACTTCTCTGAGAGAGGGGTCCGTCCCGCGGCCCTTAAAAGTTGCGGTGGTGAGGCCCCTCCTCAAGAAGCCTTCCCTGGACCCAGCGGATTTAAAGAACTTCCATCCGGTCTCCAACCTTCCCTTTGCAGGGAAGGTTGTAGAGAAAGTGGTGGCACTCCAACTCCTATGGCTGTTGGATGACACTGATTTTCTGGATCCCTTTCAATCAGGTTTCAGGCGCGGCTACAGTACGGAAATGGCTTTGGTCACCCTGATGGATGACCTCTGGCGAGCCCAGGATGGTGGTTATTCCTCCATCCTAGTGCTACTTGACCTCTCAGCGGCTTTCGATACCATTAACCATGGTATCCTTCTGCGTCGTCTCGGCGAGGTGGGAGTGGGCGGCACTGTGCTACAGTGGTTCTCCTCCTACCTCTCTGATAGGATGCAGTCAGTGTTGACAGGGGGGCAGATGTCAAGCCCTAGGCCCCTACTTTGTGGGGTGCCGCAGGGCTCGGTCCTCTCACCCATCCTGTTTAACATCTACATGAAACCACTGGGTGAGATCATCCAATGACACGGGGTGAGGTATCAGCAGTATGCTGATGATACCCAGTTGTACATCTCCACCCCGTCTCAATTCAGGGAAGCCATCGACGTAATGTACCGCTGCCTGGACAATGTTAGGGTCTGGATGGGGAGGAACCAGCTAAAGTTCAACCCTGACAAGACCGAGTGGCTATGGATATTGCCTCCCAAGGATTCTGTCAATTGTTCCTCCTTGGTTCTTGGGGGAGAGAAATTAACTCCCTGAGAACGGGTTTGCAATTTGGGTGTCCTCCTAGACCCACAGCTAAAATTGGAGCAACATCTTTCAGCTGTGGCTAGTGGGACCTTTGCACAGGTTCGCCTAGTGCACCAATTGCGACCCTTCTTGGAGAGGGAGACTCTACTCACAGTCACCCACACCCTTATCACCTCCCGGCTGGATTACTGCAATGCGCTCTACATGGGGCTACCCTTGAAGAATATCCGGAGACTGCAATTGGTGCAAAATGCAGCTGCGCGAACTGTGGTGGGTGTGCCTAGGTACACCCACGTAACACCTATCCTCCGCCAGCTGCATTGGCTGCCCATTAGTCTCCGGATCCAATTTAAGGTGTTGGTTTTGACCTTTAAAGCCCTACATGGCTCAGGGCCAGGCTACCTTCGGGACCGCATCCTGCCGCATACCTCCCTACGACCGGTTAGGTCCCACAGAGTTGGTCTCCTCCAGGTCCCATCGACCAAGCAATGCCGGTTGGTGGGGCCTAGGGGGAGAGCCTTTTTTGTGGGAGCTCCCTCCCTGTGGAACCAACTCCCTCCAGAGATCAGGGCCATCCCCACCCTGCTGGCCGTCCGTAAAGCAATAAAAACTTGGCTCTTCCGGCAGGCGGGGTGAAAGTGAGACCGAGCAGATTATACTTGGGTCTCCCCCCCTTGTTATGAATGTTGGAGATTTTTTAATTTTTATATCTTTTTAACTGTTATATGTTTTTATTTGTAATGGATTTGACATGCTGTGAGCCGCCCAGAGTCCCCCGGAAGTTGGGCAGCATACAAATCTATTAATTAAATTAAATTAAATTAAATTAAATTAAATTAAATTAAATTAAATTAAATTAAATTAAATTAAATTAAATTAAATTAAATTAAATTAAATTAAATTAAATTAAATTAAATTAAATTAAATTTTAAATTAAATTAAATTTTAAATTAAATTAAATTAAATTAAATTAAATTTTAAATTAAATTAAACCCACCCCTGCTGCAGAGCACTACTAGGGGTGGGGGAAGGCAAAAACGCCCCAATGTTTGCAAAAAACAGCCCATTTTTAGCTCATTTTTTTGCAAAAACAGGACATGCAGAGTGTTTTGGAAGCCTGCAGAGCACTCCTAGGGGGTGGGGGAAGACAAAAATGCCCCCATTTTTGCAAAAAATGGCCCATTTTTCGCAAAAATTGGATGTGGGGTGGAACTTTGGGAGGCCAAAAAATGGCTGTATTCGGTGTATAAGATGCATCGACATTTCCATCCTCTTTTTGGGGGCAAAAAGGTGCATCTTATACTCTGAAAAATACGGTAAATAAGATTTTATGGAGTCAATGTAAAATAAATTTGAATGAGGTAATAAAATCTAAAAATGGCTATAAAATGGCTAATATGGTAAAATATGGTAATAAAAATATGGTAATAAAAATGGTAATAAAATGGCTTTTTAAAAATTTGCACACGGTTGTTATCATTATTTATACATTATTTGCAGAACCAAAGTGTCAGTTATAGGGAATTGCTATCTCAAATTTATCTGCTCCCTTTCTGCTATTCTAATAAGAAGTACATAACTGATAATTTTTTAAAATAAAATGTAAATGTATTGGGAAAATAGGACCAAATAATATTTGATCTACTAATAAGTCTAAATTACTATCATAGTGTTTTGAATGTTTTATAAAAAAATCCAGAAACCATGCTTGGATCACACTCATCATTTTAATAGAATTATAAGCAAATAGCTTTCAAAATTGTGAATCTGGAATGTCCTATTTTCGACAGAATCAATAGATACTGTGGTTAAGAACGTATCTTCACATTTTTATATATATAAAGAGAAAAGAAAGCCCCACCAACAAATTGAAGCTGTGGTTTCATAAATCACTTCATTCATTCCAGATTTTTTTATCATGTGTCTCTTACAACGTAAGATTTCTTAAAAAGTAAATGTAAGAAAACCACCCCCTTAGAAAACCATGTCCCTGGTTTTGTCTAGAAAACCAGTAATAATTTTAGCAATAAAAAAAATCCATATAGTTCCATGGAGAATAAAATCATTTCCAGAGAGACAAGACAAAAACTGGAGATCTGGAACAAGTAGGAGAACAAAGCAAGTCCTCCTGATCTTCAGCAACTCAAATTCTCAAACCTGGGATTATATAGGTTTTCGGTAATCACAACTAGGGGAGAAATAGGTTTCACATAAAATATACATTTATGTTTCAAAACTGCTCCAAAAAAACCCCCTGTAGTCAGTCTATATTCTGCATCTCCATCTCAGACCAAAATGTTTGGAATTACTTTTTTTTAACTAGATTGCAAAGATTGATCAACCAACCCTTCAAGAATTTTTCCTTCACTAAGAGGATTTCCTGAAAGAGTGAAGTTTTTCCCATGTAAGAATAATTTCTAAACTCTGTGCTTGCCCTTCAGAAAGTGTCTTCTCAAGCTGTGCTTTCCAGTCTGTTGTGTCTGACTATGAACAGCTGATTGCTCTATTTTAGTTAACTTTGGCTTTTGTGTGTGTATATGTGAGGTGTTCTTCTAGTGTCTAGTCTTCTACTGTTAGGTAGAGGGAGGGAGGAAAAGCAGGCAAGCAAGTAATTCAGTTAGCAAACACTGAACATTTCAGCAAACATTTTATAACTCTTCAAATGAAATAGTTTAAACAGAAGGAAGGGGGCATATAAAAATAGATATAGGAAGATTTTAGAATTATTTCAACTAAACTTCTATATCAGGGGTCCCCAAACTTGGCAACTTTAAGACTTGTGGACTTTAACTCCCAGAATTCTCCAGTCAGCTATGCTGGCTGGAGAATTCTGGGAGTTGAAGTCCACAAGTCTTAAAGTTGCCAAGTTTGAAGACCTCTGCTCTATATAATTGGTCTCCAAGTGGGAATAAAATCAAAAATGTTTATTCAAACATCTGACTACTAAATAATTGGTTGTCATTCCCAAAATCAAATATCAGAGAATATTCCAATGCAAAGTTTTACTTATACTGCCTTTTTGCATTATGTTTTCTCCATCTTTCTGGGGGAAAATGTGCCAGGATTAAAGTATGTATTAAATCACAATTTAAAATAATCGGAGCTGTGACATAAAAATGATGTGTTTAGGATAACAATGTACTATTTTGAAAAAGAAAGAAGTTATATGCATTTATACATTTTCAAGGATGTTCTATGAAGATCAAAACACATTTCTTCTTCTTCTTCTTCTTCTTCTTCTTCTTCTTCTTCTTCTTCTTCTTCTTCTTCTTCTTCTTCTTCTTCTTCTTCTTCTTCTTCTTCTTCTTCTTCTTCTTCTTCTTCTTCTTCCCCACAATATACCACTGACTGGTGCTAAGCGTCCTAGGTATCAACCAAGATTATTGGTTGCTGCCAGCATCCTAGGTATCAACCAAGATTATTGGTTGTTGTTGTTATTATTATGATGCTGATGATGCTGATGATGCTGATGATGCTGATGATGCTGATGCTGATGGTTCATTACAAGTCACCTAGATGTTCAGACTGGATTTGGCATTTTTATCTACCTATTGGGTCCTTCCCGAAAACCTAGGATAGGCAGATGTTGATGTTTGATGGTGTTATAGGCATTGTTATTATTAAGATTATTAAGATTATCATTATCATTATTAATCATCACACAATCAGCCAGTTTTTCAGACTGGGTTTGGCATTTTTGTGTACCTATCGAATCCTTACCAAGGACCTGGTATAGGCAGATTGATGATGTTACAGATATAGTCGCAGGATGGAAGTGGTTCCAAGTAAAGCCGCCTTCTGAAATTGACTGATGGCAAATTTGTCAATGCCAATGGTGTTCAAATGGTGCTCCAGTTGTTTTGGGATTGCACCCAAGGCGCCTATTACTATTGGTACTACCCTTGCTTGCCTTTGCCGGAGTCGTTCTATTTCTATTTGTAGGTCTTTGTATTTTGTTATCTTCTCCAATTCTTTCTTTCTTTCTTTCTTTCTTTCTTTCTTTCTTTCTTTCTTTCTTTCTTTCTTTCTTTCTTTCTTTCTTTCTTTCTTTCTTTCTTTCTTTCTTTCTTTCTTTCTTTCTTTCTTTGTCAATGTACAGGATAGTAGTTGTTTGTATAAACATAATATAAGTAAAAAGTTCTGATAAAATAGGACAATAGTAAGACAGGGACGATAGGCACAGCTCTTTAAAAAATTCATCTGACACTGATACACAGTAAAATCTACATCTGTTTCCATGCAGCACTCACATTCCTATAGATATTTACATATCTATAGTACTAAGTATTTTTGTAAAACTATTTATAAAGACCTCATTTATGTATTTTCGGATCTGTGCATATAAATGAGGCAGAAAGATATTCATTATATATGAACATCCTGTTATAGAATTGCATTTGTGGTATATGAAGTCAGACATCTGTGCAAACACTACAAAGAAACTTGTAGGTCTTAAAAGACTAATTACTATAATAGTAGTAAAAGTTTTCATGACTCAGAATCCATTTAATCAGATGCACTCGCTGTATAGTATCTGTCCAACTGTATTCTGTGAAATAGGCCATTTTCTCATGTTGCTTTCTCAAGCATGATTGAAGCCTAGATTTTGTTAATCTGTTCATGACTGAAGAATTTTTCTGGTTTTATAGAAAGTCTTTAAGCATTGCTGCTTTCAAATTCTGAAGAGCTAAGTTTACCAGATCTACAATTTAAAATTGTTACAGTGATAGGCAAAATACTATCTCCATGGCATCCATATTCCTTGTTTTGGATGAGAATTGCAGGTACTACATATAAGGAGGTAAAGTTGGAAAATATTTATATGGTATTTTTTTGATATTAGTAAAGTCCAAGTATTAATAGCAATTATAAAAGTAAATTAATAAAATCCAATACAGTTTTCTTTGGCTAAAATTATTACTTACTGTATATAAGCAAAGCTGATGTGCACTGGTATTATAACCTAATAGTTTAAAGTAGTTTATGTATTTAAGAAAGAGGTAATCACACCATTTTTTACGCCATAAAATCTCCTTTATCCCTGATATCCTCAATTCGTTACATGTTTAGTGAAGCTTTTCTCTCCTGAGATAGTGAATGGCTAGGCAATGTCTCTGTATAATGTTGCTTAGAATCATTCCTACCATGCACCACTTGTAAAATACAGGCTAGAAATTCAGATACTATGAGTTCTAGACTGCCTTAGGCACAAAGCCTGCTAGGTGACCTTTGGCCAGTCACTTTCTTTCAGCCCTAGAAAGGAGGCAAAGGCAAACCACTGTTGAAAAACCTTGCCAAGAAAACTGCAGGGACATATTCAAGCAGTCTGAGAATTAAATACAATTAAATAGAAAGGGGGAAAAAAGCCTTTGTGCATGTACCAATAAAGGAGAATATTTCTGGTTCAGGGTTGAAATGGGGGGTCCTTGGTGCTCTCTGAGCTTGGTTATTTTCTTGCAGACACTTCATTATTCAGACTAGGTAATATCATCAGTGCTAGTCAGCCGTGAAATCTACTTACCTTCCCTACCAGTTCGGAAGCGTGCGCGTGCCACCATTGCACATGTTTTTTCACCCTCTGCGCATGCGGAGAAGGCTTTGCGCATGTGCAGAGGGTGAAAAAAAGAAAATGGCGACATCTGAGCGGGTGTGTGGAGCCTTGCACTGCCACCGCGCTACCGGTTCTCCGAACCACCGGCAGCCGCCGCTACCGGTACACCTGAACCGGGCCAAACCGGTAGCATTTCATCCCTGGTGCTAGTGATGTAGTTGCAGCACTGAAGACGTTACCTAGTTTCAATAATGAAATATCTGCAAGAAAACAATCAAGCTCAGAGAACACCAAGAACCTCTCATTAATGCATGTAATTAGAATGTGCTACTTCCTAAAGAATATGCTCCCTTAGTATAGGGGGGAATGTAATAATGCCAGAATGCATCTTTCAAAGAGTGCATCCAAATGAATAGAATCATAGGTTGGAAGGGAACTTGAAAGTCTTCTAGTTCAACTATCTGCCCATGGCAGGAGATTTTGTATCATCTCAGAAAAATGGTTGTCCAATACTTCCTTGAAAATCTCCAGCAATGGTACACCTACAACTCTGGGAGGCAAGCTGTTTCATTGGTTAATTGCTCTCACTGTCAGGAAATTTCTCCTTAGTTCTAGGTTGGATCTCTCTTTAATGAGCTTTCACTCACTGCTCTTTTTAATAGATAGATAGATAGAAGATAGATAGAATTCTTTATTGGCCAAGTGTGATTGGACACACAAGGAATTTGTCTTGGTGCATATGCTCTCAGTGTACATAAAAGAAAAGATACATTTGTCAAGAATCATGAGGTACAACACTTAATGATTGTCATAGGGTATAAATAAGCAATCAGGAAACAATCAATATTGATATAAATTGTAAGGATACAAGCAACAAGTTATAAGTGGGAGGAGATGGGTGATAGGAACAATGAGAAGACTAATAGTAATAGTAATGCAGCCTTAGTGAATAGTTAGACAGTGGTGAGGGAATTATTTTTTATCAGAGTGATGGCGTTCGGGAAAAAGTGTTCTTGTGTCTAGTTGTCTTGGTGTGCAGTGCTCTATAGCGTCGTTTTGAGGGTAGGAGTTGAAACAGTTTATGTCCAGGATGCGAGGGGTCAGTAAATATTTTCACGGCCCTCTTTTTGACTCGTGCAGTATACAGGTCCTCAATGGAAGGCAGGTTGGCAGTAATTGTTTTTTCTGCAGTTCTGATTATCCTCTGAAGTCTGTGTCTGTCTTGTTGGGTTGCAGAACCGAACCAGACAGTTATAGAGGTGCAGATGACAGACTCAATAATTCCTCTGTAGAACTGTATCAGCAGCTCCTTGGGCAGTTTGAGCTTCCTGAGTTGGCGCAGAAAGAACATTCTTTGTTGTGCTTTTTTGATGATGTTTTTGATGTTGGATGACCATTTTAGGTCTTGAGATATGATGGAACCTAGAAATTTGAAGGTCTCTACTGTTGATACTGTGTTGTCTAGTATTGTAAGAGGTGGTAGAATGGGAGGATTTCTCCTAAAGTCTACCACCATTTCTACGGTTTTGAGTGTGTTAGTTCCAGATTGTTCCGGTCGCACCACGAGGCTAGTTGTTCAACCTCCCGTCTGTATGCGGTTTCATCGTTGTCTCGAATGAGGCCAATCGCTGTTGTATCATCTGCAAACTTCAGTAGTTTAATGAGTTTAATGAGTAGATTAATGAGCTTCCACTTATTGCTTCTTGTCCTATCCTCAGGAGCTTCAGCATCTTTTTCTATCGTGGTGATCAGAATTCCAAATATGGCTTCCTAGTGCTGTATAGAATGGTACTATCATTTTGTAGAAAGTTAGCACCCACCCTTATCCTAGAACAGTGATGGCAAACCTTTTTTTCCTCAGGTGCCAAAAGCGTGTGCGCATGCGCTATCGCACGCGCGCAAGTGCCCATACCCATAATTCAATGTCTGGGGAGGGCAAAAGTGGCTACCCCCGCCCACACCGGAGGCCCTCTGGAGGCCGGAAATGGCCCATTTCCTGACTTCCGGTGGGCCCAGTAGGCCCGTTTTTCACCCTCCCCAGGCTCCAGAGGCTTCCCTAGAGCCTGGGGAGAGCGAAAATGCCCTCCCCCGCCCCCTGGAGGCCCTCCTGAAGCCGAAAATGCCCTCCCAGACCCTCCATGTAAGCTGAAAATCAGTTGGCCGGCGCGCACATGTGCGCTGGAGCTAAGCTAGGGAAACGGCTGGCGTGCCGGCAGATATGGCTCCACATGCCACCTGTGGCACACGTGCCATAGGTTCGCCATCACTGTCCTAGAAGAATGAAATATTCTAGGAAATATTAAAAAGGCAGAATATTATATTCTCCATAGTAGGTCGAGCTAGCATCCAGGAATGGGTCTCCAGCTTTGACTCAGTCCTCTGTCTAGAAAGACGTGTCATAGTGTTTCTCCCATTCTGGATAAACTTCTACATTTTCCTCAGGAACCTGCCTTCAAATTGTGAGTTTCCCCAGCTGATCCTGTAACCCAGTGGGTTAATCGCTAAGGGAGGGGCGATTTAGGGCTTTGGCTTTAAGCCCAGTAAGGCCGGATAGTGGCATTGACCATTCAGAGGTTCTAGCCTCTTTGTCTGCCACAGAAGCTTTCGTGCTCCAAAAAAAATCTGTGTGCCTGTCTGAGCAGGGTTCTCTTGTAATTGAAACAGTTGCCGGCTTTATTCACAAGGACTCGCCTTTTCAAACTGCTCCAAGGGGGTGGGGGGAGAGGCAATTTTGTAGTACCATGTGCAGAAGATCAGCTGTGAGTCGGAGTTTCGTGCTCTAGCGTCGGGCGGCCACATGTGAGCTTCCACGCTCACTTGTTGCTGTTTTGCCAGGCTTACATCAGACCGAGACTCATAAGAGTTTGTTGGCTGGATATCAGACCACTTTTTTCATGCTCAGACTGGCAGTGGCTATTTTGAATCACCCTTAAGGGGACGATCAGAGGCCAGTATAGCCCACATGGCTGGTGGCCATTTTGACTCACCCTTCAGCAAGTAAACAGATGTCCCACATGGCTGGTGGCCATTTTGATTCCCCCTTCAGCACGTAAACAGACGACCACGTGGCTGTTGCCATTTTGAGTGTGGTGCTGCTACAGAGAGTGACAGACAGTCTCTTCGCAAACCGCATCGAAGGAGCAGCGGGTTTGTAACCCTTGCAGGTGGTCTGACCCTACAACAGCAAGGGGTGTTAATAAGGGGCATTTTACCTGCTCCTAAATTTATTCTATTCCCCTTGGGGGGTTCAGCGAGGGGTGTTATAGGGGCAGCAATCTCCCCTCCCCTCTCTTTCGCCTTGGGGCTAGCCCTTACTGATTATTGAGATTTGTCTACTATACATTGGGCTGCTCTACCATGCTGGGTAGTTGCTCCAGGGCACACAAGGGCAAGAAGTCCTCCAGATCTCAAGATCACTCCAGCAGTAAAACAACCAAAGACAAGCAGGCTTCCAGAGCTATGAGGGAGGAGGCTTCTAATCCCAAAGGCTCCAAGTCTTTATGAGCTGAGGTGGCGGAGTGGTTAGAGTGCAGTACTGCAGGCTACTTTAGCTGACTGTGATCATTTGAGTTCAGCTGTTCAAATCTCACTGTCTCAGGGTTGACTCAGCCTTCCATCCTTCCGAGGTAGGTAAAATGAGGACCCAGATTGTTGGGGGCAATATAAATATACATTGCTTAATGGTGTAAACCGCTTAGAGAGTGCTTGCACTATGAGGCGGTATATAAATCTTAAAAAAAAAGTCCATGGAAAGGCAAGAGCTTAGAAGGGACAAGGTACTGGAGAGAATTTGTGCCCAGTCCCAGAAAGCAGCTACAAGCAGACTGGAGCTCCTCCAGGAGCAGCCTGAGGCAATCTCGGGGCCTAGTGCTTCTTTAAACATTAGTGAGCACTTGACCTTAGATGGTTCCAATATATCAGTCCATTCTGAAGCCCTCTGGGAAGCTTCTGGGGAGGGTACTTCGGCTGAAGTACCCAGGGAGCTCTCTCCTCCAGGGCCATCAGCTACCTTTACTCCTATGGCTGCAAGGTTAAGACCCGAAAGTCAGTCTTATTTTTTGGCTTCTGATCACATGCAATTGATAATAACAAATGCTATTAGACAGGGAGTGCAAGCAGCCCTTCATCACAGCAGACCAGCCTCTGTGATTTCAGGCCCGCCCCAACTAGATCATCGAGACATGGCTCTGCCTCCTCGGGAGGAGTGTCCTGACTTCCCAGGGGCATTCCCTACAACTCATTCTGTGCGGAGTCAGTCACCTTATTCTGAGACTGTAGATCCAGAGGACATAGATTTGTCTGAAAATGAGGGCTTAACTCCCGACAAGCCATCCTTTTCAGGGTTTTTTTGACCAGGTTCTTCAAGTCCCTGTTATTCAAGGCCAAGAATTCAGTGAATCTGGAGGAACAGTCTATCCTTCCACCTCAATCATCGACTGATCCCCTTTTTGCAGAACACACCACAGAAGCGGAAGTCATTCCAGCTCCCAAGCTCTTTGTGGATATAGTCCAGAGACAATGGGCTGTCCCAGGGTAAAGTCCTCTACCATCTGTTTTGGACAGAAGGTTTTATAATATTGGACCAGGCTTGGCTAATCTGTTACACATGCCTGTAGTGGATGCACCAGTAGTGGCTCTACATTCCTCTTCTTCAATGCCGGGGGATCCTCAGGAGCTGCTTAAACCTGAGGACAGACGTACGGAACAGGCATTACAGAAGGCACACCAGGCGGCTGCCTGGGCAGTGCAGGCATCCACGACTGCTTCTTTCTTTTCTAGAACCTCTCTGGTGTGGCTACAGCAATTGCGAGACAGGCTGCCAGCAGAGGATGACCGGGCCCACCAAGACTTGAACAAACTCATGGCAGCAGCCCAGTTTGCTGCAGATGCTACCTTGCATTCTGCTAGCTTTGCCTCCAAGGCTATCAGATCAACTGTGGTGGCTTGTTGCATGCATTGGTTATGCCAGTGACAGGCGGATACTTGTCACAAATGGTGACTGGCATCGGCGCCTTTCAGTGGCCAACACCTGTTTGGAGAGGCCCTGGACCCCAACGGAAAGTGTTACCTTCATTATCTAGGAGAGGCAATTTCCGCTCTAGCCCCTACTCTTGCAGGCCATTTTGAGCCCCAGATCAGTACTCTGGGTTCTTCAGGTGTCCAGGTCAGTATGAGGGCAAGTATAGGCAGTTTTCTGACAGGCCAGGCAGGGGCAGACAATATAAGCGGCCCTTTCGAGGGAGGGGGAAGTCATCCCTATCGGCACTCCAAGTAGAATTGTATCTTCTCCTCCCATAGGAAGTCGCCTGGCTGACCAGTGGGAGGAAATTACATTGGATGCATGGGTCAGAGAGATGGTTAGATCAGGTCTCTCTCTAGAATTTCTGTCCACTCCCCCATGATTTTCTTGGCATGCCCTCTATCTAAGGTTCAGTCCAAGAGGGTGCTGATGGACGATGCCATCCAGCACCTGTTGGACATCCGAGCTATTCAGCAAGTGCCGGTAGACCAGTTAGGGCATGGGTTCTATTCTATCTTATTCATAGTCCCCAAATCCTTGAGTGGGTGTAGAGCAATTCTCGATCTGAAGCATCTGAATCGACACTTACAATAGAAGATTCAAGATGCATTCGTTACAAACTATACTTGGGAGCATATAGCAAGGCGATTTCCTCGCCTCAATTGACCTTACAGAGGCGTACCTCCATATTCCAATTCACCCAGACCATCAACAGTACTTGAGATTCTGTTATGCAGGTATTCATTACCCATACCAGGCTCTCCCATTTGGTCTTTCTTCAGCTCCCAGGGTCTTTACGAAGGTACTGGCAGCAGTGGTGGCCCATCTCAGGGCTACACCCATCCGTCTTCAATGTTACCTGGATGACATTTTAATTCAGGCCTCCTCTTTGCTTCAAGCGAGGGAGGATCTCCAGGTGACAATCGAGAACCTTGAACAGCACGGTTTTTCCATTAACAGGGAAAAGAGCTGCCTATCACCATCTACCCGCATTTTGCATCTGGGAGCAGTCATTGATTCCCTACAGTGTAGGGTCTTCCTTTCCCCAGAATGTCAGGTTAGCATCAGGGAAATGTCAGCACAGGCTCAACTCCAGCGCAAGATCTCTCTAGCCTTTCTCTCTACTCTCCTGGGCAAGATGATCTCTTGCATTGGCATCATTCCTTGGGCTTACCTGCAATCTAGAGACCTCCAATGGTTCCTCTTGCCCTTTCAGAGGGTGGGGCATGGCAGTTCCCAGGCCAAAGTTTTAGTTCCCAGGATGGTTCTCCATTCCCTGGGTTGGTGGAAGTCTCAGGCCATGTCTAAGGGCTGTCTTTTCCAGGATCCTCAATGGCTGGTGGTCACCACAGATGCCAGTCTATTCGGCTGGGGAGCGCACTCCCAGACCCTCAGGGTCCAAGGCCAGTGGACTCTCTCCGACCATCTCCACAACATCAACTGGCTGGAATTATGGGCGCTCCACCTAGCCCTTCGCAAACTACAGGGTCTAGTTGCTGGCAAGAATGTACTGGTGCTCACGGACAATGTGGCCATGAAAGCCGACATACTGTAAACAGGCAGAGGGGCACCAGATCCAGGTCACTCATGCTCGTAGCGCAGGCCCTGGGCCTATGGGCAGAGCAGCATCTACAATCCATCTTGGCAGACCACATCTCAGGCGGAGTCAATGTGCAGGTGGACTGGCTAAGCAAGTCGACCATAGATCATGTGGAGTGGCACCTGCATAGGTCCATCTTTCAGCAGATAGTCAGAAAATACAGTCTTCCCATGGTCTTCCCATCCCTTTGCCACCTTGGAGAATGCTCAACTACAGAGGTTCTTCTCAAGGTTCTGGTCTCCTGGGGCAGAAGAGGTCAACGCTCTCCACTGCAGTTGGGCTCCAGGTCTCCTTTACTGTGGTGTACCTTTCCTCCCTTGCCTCTGATACCCAGGGTCATCAGGAAGATGCTGAATGAGAAAGCGGAATTGCTGCTTCTGGCTCTACATTGGCCCAGGAGGCCATGGTTTGCCAACCTGGTGGTGTTATCAGTTCAGAGACCCTGGAGGATTTCGAATTGCGAGGGCACTCTCAGCCAGGGGGTCACTAGTTCATCCGGACTTTCCATGGTTCCAACTGACCACATGGTGCTTGAGCGGAGTGCTTTGAGGGAAAGCAACTTTTCCAACAGGGTTATCAGGACTATGCAAGCATCTCACAGGCCTTCAATGCAGTGGATCTATTCGGCCACTTGGAAGACATTTTATACATGGTGTGCGGCTTCAGGTTGTTCCCACTTGTGACTGTCGATTCCGCAGATCCTGGACTTCCTACAAGATGGAAGACAGGTGGTGGTGTTGTCTTTGGTTTTAAGCTGTGGTTCTCTTCAATCCCTGTCTAGACATCCCTCGATACATCACTTCCTCAGAGGGGCTACCAATCTCTGTCCTCCAACAGTCAATCGGTACTCAACCTGGAACTTTTCCAGGGTTCTGAATTTGTTGACTGGTCCTCCATATGAACCATTATGGTCAGCCAGCCTGAGATATCTGACTTACAAAGTGGCTTTTTTAGTGGCCATCACTTCGGCTTGGAGGATCACTGAATTGGCGGCCCTCTCAGTCTGCCAGGATCTTTGCACTTTTCATGCAGACAGGGTGGTGTTGCGATTAGATCCTTCCTTTATACCAAAAATCAACTCCTGATTTCACAGGTCCCAGGAACTGATTCTGCCAAATTTCTGTCCCGAGCCAGTCCATTCCTTAGAATGGAAGTGGCATACGCTGGACGTTAGGAGGGCTCTCTGCACGTATCGTAAGCATACCGAGACTCTGAGGAAGACGGAGGCCCTGTTCATTTCATTTCATTTCAGCCAAACTCTCTAGGTTGCCCAGCCCTGAGTGTGTAACTGCTCATTCCACCCGGAGTGCAGCTATGTCAGCAGCCTGGTCTACTCAATCCTCACTTGAGGAGGTGTGCAGGGCAGCCACCTGGACCACTCCATCTCCTTTCATTAAACATTACAGGATAGATGAATTTGCATCGGCGGAGGCGACCTTCAACCGCAGGGTGCTTCAAAGAATGTATCCTGGGGGTGACTCTTCGGACCAGTCTCGGTCCCGCCCATAGGACTGCCATGCTTGGGTATGTCCAATTCCTGGATGCTAGCTCCACCTACTATGGAGAAGGGGCGTTGGTCTTACCTGATACACTCCTTCTCATAGGGAGAAGGAGTGTATCAGCATCCATCCCATTCCTTTGACTAACTGGTCCTTGAGTGTTACAGGAGGGCTACCTGGTTCATGACACGTCTAGTCTTTATTTTTGTCTTTGCCAAAGCTGGAGATCCTAGCGACAGAGGCGGAGCCTAACAACTTTCACAGACTCAGTCCTATAGGCTGAACAGATGAGGTCAACCCATTTCTGGATGCTAGCTCCATCCTATGAGAAGGAGCATATCAGGTAAGACCAACACCCCTTTTCCCTAAAGGAGAAACATGTTTCTAAAGACATAAAATCATAGCCTCAGCTCCTTGCCCCACTAACAGATATTTTGGTGCCAACCTATCTACAAGACAAAAGGCTGGGTCAGCTTATCTACAAAACAAAAGACCTTCAGCTCCAGGGTGTAGGATTAGCCCTCACTCAAGATCCAAACCAGGACAAAGCCATTACACCATAATAGGAATTGCCCAACATCCTTTCAGAACACATGCCTCTTCATTACATCACCCAGCACAGTTTAACTAAGCTTGACTCAGAAAACCTACAAGGTTAGCTATGACCCTTATAGCAGCCAATAGCTTGCCACAGGAACTCAAATTCAAAGCCCAAGAGAGGGTATAAATTCTCTCTCTCTCTCTCTCTCTCTCTCACCCATGTGCTCAATTGCCCAGGACCTCAAACCATGTGGTCCTGTCCACCATTAAACCATCTTTCTAAATAGCCTCCATGTTTCCAGTGTCTTTCTCCCACTTGGAACTGAACACAGATGAACATTTCTTCCAACAATTTGGCACCCCAGATGGGACTCCAAGCTAACCGGATCCCAACCACAGCTAGATCTTGCTTCCTCTGTGCCTTTCCCAGCCACAGAAAGGTTCTGGTCTACCAAAAGAGCCTGGAAAGTATAAGAGGTCAGGCCAGAGCAGAGGACCTTCTGTTAGGGAAAGGAGAGAGTGTTTGAAAATAGAATGGAAAAGTGAATGAGACAGTTAAACTTGGGCAACTAGCTGGGAAGTCAGTGAGCAAAGCCCTTTAAAAGGGGGGTTCTTACCACTGGGAAGCAAGCAGAGGTCCTCCCGGACTTTAGTGAGTCCAAAATCTGAGGCTGGAAAAGGAAAAGTTAAATGGCCAGGGAAGGAGGTGCCCATACTCACTGAGGAGAGCAGTAGAGTCCTCCTGGACCCCTTTTTGGTCTGCAAACTGAGAGCAGAGTTCCCTTTCAGTTTGCAGGAGGAGGGGTCCTTACTCTGTAGATCAGCAGTTCTCAACCTGGGGGTCGTGACCCCTTTGGGGGTCGAACGACCCTTTCACAGGGGTTGGGAGACTTCACCCGGACGCCGCCATTTGGGTTCTTTTACCCTCTGCGCATGCGCAGAACGCTTTGCACATGTGCAGAGGGTAAAATAACCCAAATGGTGGTGGCAGGGCGGGGGTTGCGGCGGCAGGCACGGCGGTGGGGTGGGTCACAGTGGGGGGGTGGGGGGGGGGAAACATTTGGAAACATCGTGGCATTAGGAAGGTTGAGAACCACTGCTGTAGATAAAAGCAGAGTCCTCACAGACACTTTTTGGTCTGAAAACTGAGATGGGGGTGAGGGCTTCACTAGGAAGCCCAAGATTCGCCGGGACCCGGCGGGGCCAAATTGAATCCCTACATCGGAAAGGGAAACATGGGATGCTTTAGCTTGAGGGTCAGGGTAGGCTCCCCAGGAGAAGACTTGCCTGGGATAAAAAGAGGCTGTTGCCTGTCCAGGTGGGCATGGAAAAAAAGGGGGGGGCAAAAAGGTTGTGTAAAGAGTGGACTTTGCTCAGGGATGAAGCTGGAAAACCAATTTGGCAAAATAAAAGGTACTTAAAAGAAAAGGGAAATATATAAATAGGAATGTTGGGGGGTTTTGTTTGTTTGTCTTTTTGTTTGTTTCTCTCTCCCCCTCTCTGTCTTCCATGCAACCATGTGATATGTTTGTTAACATTTGTGCCTTCCCTCATCTGAAGTTAACTGAGATTTATGGTGGGAATGACCAGTGTGTGTATGTGTGTGTAAATCTGAGAGTTCTGTTTTCCTCTTTTCCCTCCTTGTTTTTTTTTTTGTATGTATGTATAAGTCTCTGTGTGCCCTTGAGGTAATTGTAACTGTAAAATGTCTCCAATCCAAAATATTTTTTAAAAATTTGTTTTTATTGATTTTCATATTTTACATATCACAATATTTATAGACAGATCTGCCACAATTTATATACATCACTACTATATTTATACAATTTATACATTATTTTATCATATTTTCTAATCCTGTGTCCTCGTCCCACGTTGTTTCTTCAAGTTTCTATTATTAGTCCAGTTGTACCATTTTTTCCAAACATCATAGTAATCTGAATTTTTTTTGTCCTCTGAGTTCAATCGTTAGTTTGTCCATTTCAGCACAGTCATATATTTTTTTGATTATCATAATGTCCATGGGTATATTGGGATTCTTCCAATTTTGTGCGTACACAATTCTGGCCACTGTGTAGAATTAAATATTTGATGTTTTGGCTATATTGTCCTTTAAATATTCCCAGTAAGAAAAGTTCCGGCATGTGTTCTACTGGTATTGTATGTCCACTATTTCCTGTAACCAGTGGTGTATCTTTATCCAATATTTCTTTGCTTTGGGACATAACCACCACATATGAAAGAAGGTGTCTTGCTCGTTTTTGCATTTCCAGCAATTCAAATTTAAATTTGAATATTTTTTTGCCAATCGTGCTGGTGCCAAATGCCATCTATAAAACATTTTGTAAATTTTCTTTATATGTCGCTGATTTCATTAATTTGTAATTTCTGTTCCAAATTTGCTCCCAGTCGGCCAGGTGTATATTATGTCCCACATTCTTTGCCCGTGCTTTCATTCACTATGTCTTCTACTCTGTCAAATTCTAATCAGTAATCATATAGTTTTGATATTATTTTTTCTTCTGGCCTGTTAATAACTTATCTAGTGGTTGAGTTACCGTATCTATACCAATTTCATCAGTGTCTTTTTTGTAATGTGATTTAAGTTGAAGGTAAGACCACCACTCAATCTTTATTCCTTGCTTTTCTAGTTCTTCCCTACTTTTTAATTTCCCTAGTCCATCCAGAATGTCATTGTATTTAGCTGTTTTGGTTATATCAATCAAATTTGGATATAACATTGTTTCCATTGTAGACAGCCAATTGGGGATTTTCATATAATGTTTTTTTTAATTCTTGCCAGATTTTTATTAATGCATCTCTGATTATATGTCTATGAAAGTGTTGTTGCGGCTTATTTTCAGTATTCCATAAAAATGAATGCCATCCCTTTTGTAGATCATGGCCTTCCAATAATAACAACTGTCTGTTTTTCAAATTTATCCATTCCTTTATCCAGACGAGTGAAGTTGCTACATAGTATAATCACCAGTGAGGGAGTCCAAAGCCACCTCTGCTTTTATTATCCTGCAAATTAATTAATTTAATCCTTGATTTTTTACCATGCCAAATAAATTTCAAAATGTTTTTGTTCAGATCTGTAAAAATTTTTTATCTAATTTTATAGGGAGTGTTTGGAATAGATATAGTAGCTTTGGTAAGGTGTTCATCTTGATAATCACTATTCGTCCTAACAATGATAGTTGTAATTTCCCCCATGTTTCCAAATCCGTTTTTATTTGAAATACTAATTTTGTATAATTGTCATCTTTAATTGAAGAGCATCTATTAGTCAAATTTATCCCCAAATATTTGATTTTTGTGTGTTTTGTAGTTTCAAATTTTCTTCCAGATTTTTCTTTTGATTTAATGTCATGTTTTTACTTAATAATTTAGTTTTTGGTTTGTTGATTTTCAGGCCTGCCAACTCCCCATATTCTTCTATTTCTTTAATCCTGTCTCCAATGGATCCTCCAAGAAGAATACGAGGTCATCAGCAAACACCTGCAATTTATACTCTTCATTTCTAATTTTTGTTCCCTTGATGTTTGAATTGTTTCTAATTTTGTTCAGCAAGGTTTCTAGAGTTAAAATAAAAAGCAGGGGTGACAGTGGACATCCCTGCCAGACTCCTTTCAATATTTGGAACTGTTTAGTCATTTCTCCATTTATAATTACACTGGCCTTCTGGGAGGTGTATATTGTTTCTATCATTTTTTCAAAGTAATTTCCAAATTTCATTTTTTTAATTTGTTCAATCATATAGTGCCAATTTACATTGTCAAACGCCTTTTGCGCATCCAGGAAAACAAGTGCTACTTGCTTTTCTGGATGCGCCTCGTAATATTCCAATATATTTAATACAATTCTTATATTATTTCTTATTTGTCTCGATGGTAAAAACCCATTTTTGTCCGAATGTATTATTTTGTTTAATACTTTTTTGTTCTTTCTGCAATAATGATCATAAAAATTTTGTAATCGGCGTTTAACAATGAAATTTTGAATTTGACTTGCGTCAACACCTTCTTTCATAATCGTGGTGATATAAGCCTCCCTCCACGATTCCAGAATTTTGGCTTTCATTAATGCATCATTATATAATTCTAACAGTAGTGGTTCCAATACCTCTTCTAAGTTCTTGTAAAATTCCCCTGGAAAGCCATATGGCCCAGGGTATTTGTTGTTTTTTTGTCTCTTAATCACATTTTTCATTTCAGTAAGTGTAATTTCTCTATTTAACATTAACCTGTCTTCCTCTTCTATTACTGGGATATTCACATTTCTTAAATATTCCTGCATTTTATCTGTTCTTATTTCATCGTGTTTGTATAAATCCTCAAAAAATCTTAAAGCAATCTCTTTCATTTTATTCTCATCGTTCTGTAATTTCTCTGTTTCATCCTGCAACTGATGTATTATTCTACTCTCTTTTTCTTTTTTAATTTTATATGCCAGCCACCGACCAGGTTTATCGGCATTCTCAAAAAATGTTACACATATTTTTGGTGATCTATCAATAGTAATTTTTTGTGAATTTTCTGGTAAAAGTCTTTTTGGTTTTTGTTCGGGGCATATATGTTTACTAATATTACTGTAGTATTACCTATTTTTATTTCAAGTATTAAAAATCTCCCTTTAGGGTCT
Source organism: Diadophis punctatus similis (assembly GCA_023053685.1). Classification (NCBI taxonomy): domain Eukaryota; kingdom Metazoa; phylum Chordata; class Lepidosauria; order Squamata; family Dipsadidae; genus Diadophis; species Diadophis punctatus. The sequence goes on from JALIGW010000031.1 coordinate 1,169,597, forward strand.
ACATAAATTTCCTTACTTCTAATATCTGTTTTAACATATATTGCCACTCCTCTTTTTTTTTTCAGCTAATGATGTATAGAGTGTTTCCAGTTTTTGGCATTTTAAATATTTTCGGTCTGTCTGTTTGATATGTATTTCTTGGAGGCATATAATATCTAAGTTTAAGTTGATTAGTTTCTTGAATATTTTCTTTCTTTTTTCTGGGCTGTTTAATCCTTTAATATTTATTGATATTAATTTAATTCCTTTTTGCATCCCTTAAATTCCTTACAAGTATTTACTGTTTTGTTTTTGTAGTTCTTTGTGTCCTTGTCCTTACTCCTTCTGACTGTTTAGGTGGTTCTTTAGAAGTTTTGGCTTCTTCTCCCCTTTCCACTTCTTCCGTATCCTGTCTTTTCTCCTGACTAACTGATTCTAGTCTCTCGCCACTATCCAATTCTCCATCTGTTCCTGTTAACTGATCATGAATTTCTTGTGCTTTTTCTATACTATCAACTTCGAACTTCCTTCCTTCCCATGTAATTATCATCCCTTCAGGGACGATCCATCTAAACAATATATTTTTCTTGTTTAAGACAGATGGCAAAAATTGGTAGTCTTTTCTTTGTTCCCTCACGTGCTTCAGTATTTGCTTTAACATACTTATCTCTGTTTCTTTGTATACCCATGGTTCCTTTCTTGTGTTTATGTATATGGTGTCTCTTATTTTTTTTCTGTGCGAATCTGATATGAACCTCTCTTCGTAAATGGTGGCATTTTACATAGTTAGTTTGTATGCGGTATACTTTGTCTATTTCTTTTATGATTTCATTTTTATCTTTTTGTAGTATTTCCACAATCATACCTGCCATTTGTTCCCCTAGTTCTTCATCTTTGGTTTCAGGTACATTCTGAAACCGTAAATAATAAGATGACCTAGCCATTTCCAGATTAATTAGGGCATGTTCTAATTTCTTATTGTTTTTTGTCATTTTTTTGGTCCATCTTTTCCAGTTTTTTTTTTCATTCTGTTCGGTCTTTATCTCTACTTTTTAAATATTTTGTTCATTCTTTTGAATAGCTTCTTGAAACAGTCCCATTCTATTGTCTAATTTTGAAATATCTAGTTTTAATTCAACATGATTGTGGGTCACAGTTTATTGTAGTTTTAACATGGTTTCTTGCATTGTTATAAGGGTGGTGTTAATATTTTGTATGGCCAATACGGTACCATTTTATCTACAGTCAACATCTCATCAATTGAGCATTGACTGGCTGGGGATGCTGTCTTTGCCGCAATGGTTGTGGCTGCCTTCTTCCCTCCCTTCACTGTTGTCATAGTAAGAGTTGTCATTTCTTTTAAGATTTTGTTTTGCTCTCCCAGTATTTTATGTATTCTACTCCAAATCACCATCTAATATTATTGTTTTCTCAATTTGTCTATTATTGTCTTCTCTATATTTTTGTATTTATACTATTCAGTAACAATATATAGTTTAACTAAAATATTTGAGTAATTTATACAGTATAGTATAATCTAGGAATTTCTTAAATACAACTATTACAATAATATACAATAATTTATCTCTACTTTTCTAACTATATTATATAAAATGAGGTGATAGTACAGTACAGTACAGTGCAGTAATAATACAATAATAATACGATGATATAGTAATTAGTATCAATTATAATATATCCCCTTAATAGTTTGATAAATTGTTTCTATTCCGTATTTTTTTATTATATTGTAGATAGTTCAAATACTATCAATTTATACTATCAATTTATACAATCTATTTTATATGTATTAACTCTATTCTTATTGCTATAAATTAATTATAAATATATAAGGATTTATACACAGCACAGATAATATTAATAAATTAATGATATATATATATATATATATATATATATATATATATATATATATATATATATATATATATATATATATATATATATATATATATATATATTGTTTCTTTGTTATATTAACTGTTATATTAACTGTTCTTTATATAGTAAGTAATAAATCAAGTAAACTAAAACTAAAATAAAAGGTAAAGGAAAGAAATATAGGGCAGAGAGATGGGGAGCGAGGGAGAGTTAATTCAGTAATAGGAAAAAGAAAAAATTCAAAGGAAAAAGTATGTTCCCCTTTAATACCCAGTACTTTCACCAAAATTAAGTTTATACTCTGTTAATTCTATAATTACTTGCTATTTAGTAGCCTTATTCTGTTTGTCTTTGAATAAATATTAGTTCCAAGTTCCAAGTTGTTAATTGCTGTCTCACTCTTAACAGTTTTGCACAGTCACCGCCATTTTCTGGTCTCTCTGTTTGATCTTTGCTTTAACTCTTTCTTTTATATCCAGCTGGTTTGTTGGTGAGATAGGAAACGATCTGCTTTGAACCACCTCCTAGGCTCCGTTCTCCAAATCTCTCTCCATGTATGTTCACTGGAAATCTTTTCTCCATTCAGATCCTTTCTTTACTTGATCACACTTTCAATTTTGGCTTTCACTTTCTCCTTCAGATTTTCACTCTCACTTACAATCGCCGCTCGTTTCCTTTTGGAGTCTCCTTTTTACTGCAATGAATTGGATCCCTCTATTAACAGTTTTCTCCTCGTTAACTGTGGGAGTGTTTTCTCTTGAATCAGGTGCGATCTGTCAAAATAATTTACTTCCAAGTCTGTTCATGGTGCGCTATGACTTTGGGCCCACCATGCTGCTTCAGCTGACACGGGCACTTTCGTCTTGGATAGAGAGGGTGCTCTCCACCCCAGCAGGTGAATGCCTCTGCTCCGCTGTTGCCCGGGATGCTCCTCTTTCCCCACTCAGTCCCAAGAACTTCCGTGCCTCAAAAGGTCTCCAAAAAATGAAAAGAAAGCAGTTCCGAAGGACGAGAGTCATCCTTCTCCAGCTGCTGCGCCCAACGTCACCACTGGAAGTTCCCAATATATATATTTTAAATTGCTACAAAAAACTTAAAGCACTGAAAAGAAGGAAAAAGCCTTCATTCTGTTTTGTCTGGCCCACAAGGTGGGGTAAAGAAAACTGAGTTCATTTTTCTTTCCTCTTTGTACTTTTAAGGAAAATCCAAGTTTATGAGGAAATGTTTTAAGTTCATTTACAAGAAATATTTTATTCTTGCATTTACTGTGTGTTTAAATGATATCATCTGTCCATCCTTTTCCTGAAGCATGTGAATTCAGTTTTTTCTTTCTCATTTGTTGTGTCCCCATTTTGTTGAAACTGCTTTATCTGTTTAATAATTGCAGTACTGATGTGTTCCCCCCCAAACCCTGCCTGCAAGTTATCTACCCACCCCCACTCTACCTCCCCATTTCTAATCCTCCTACAATGTCTTTCCTGGGTGGATAACCAGCAAAGGGGGGAGGGGGCCTTGTTCTCATTTCTTTCAACCTGCACAGATGACTCTGCAATCTGTGGAAGCATATAACGCTGATCCAGGTGCTGCCTCCAGAGGAGACCTTCCATTCATTGAGCCAGGAATTGGGTTTGGATCCATCCCTCCACTAGAAAGTCATTACAGCAACCAGAGTGGAGCAGACTCTCCCAAACCTGACTAACCACTTTTACCACCAAGCCAAGCCTAATGCCACCCAGCAGACATGAAAGAAATGACCCTGAGATGGACAAGTAAAGACTAAAAGACTATTTTTAATCCCCAGAAGACAGCTGGAAAGACTATGGGGAAGGATAGAAATTCATTGTAATTCATTGTTCATTGTTCTCTCATTTATGTTGTAATCAATTAAATGGACTCATGTAGGGATTGCATTTGGGAGTGGTTGGCACAGCAAGTTCTGAACACCTTGGACTTCTGCAGGGATGACATTTAAATTTTCCCCTACCAATTCTGTGGGCATGGCTTGGTGGGTGTGGCCAAACCATGTCCACCAAGCCATGCCCACAGAACCGACAGAAAAGTTTGGCCAAGTCTTCTAGCATTCAACCTGGCTGCTTCTCGCCTCCTTCTCATGTTTGCTCTGTGTGTATGAGCCCGAGAAGGAGGAGAGAAGGAGTGAGTGGGAGGGGCAGGGTGGGGTGGGGCCAGTCAGTGGTGTGATTTACTGGTTCTCTGAACTGCACATAATTGTCGCCACCGGATCTATAGAACCTGTCCGAACCTGCTGAATTTCACCCCTGGACTTCTGTCTGGTGAGTGGTGATTTCTGTCCAGCATGTTTGTATTGCCTGTATTGTAAAAGTAGCTGCACACATGAGCGCGTGTGTGCGCACACACACACACACACACACACACACACACACACACACACACACACACACACACACCTATGCCTTTCACCTACCTCCACACAAAGCTTTTTGCTCTGTGGCACTGAGGCCCAAGCAATCCTATCTCCCTCCTAATTCCATGAGGGAGGGGCATCCCCTTTAGGCAATTCCCTCACTGAAGAAGTAGCAGAAAAGGTATCTCCAAACTCCAAGCCCTGATTGTGACTCACAAATGATGCTGCCCAGCTGCCCAGTAAAAGCAGGATATGTTGCACTTGTGGTTTCATTAGTAGGAGACCCAGGGCTCATTGTGTGCAATTTTAAAATACTAAAAAGCCTAGATTGCACACAGGCTAACCTCAATTTGGTGTCACTAAAGTAAGAGCTAAGCAGGTTCAGTAACCAACTGTTGGAAATGGGCAGCCTGTAATTTAAAGCAAAACCATGGCTGTGAAGAATTTTGGGACTTGTGCTTCCTTGAAACCTGACTGTAAGCTCACAGAAAGTGACATCAAAATATGAAAATATTTTGATGTCACCTCTGAAAATAATTGGCATAGAAAATTGGATACTGTAAATTTCTTTCCAGAACTTTCCCCCTGGCTGCTAGACCTTCATGGTTGAAAGCTCTCCTTTTGGGAGCCACTGAAGGAATCTTTTATGCTGCCTCTATCAATGCCTTCCCCTTTGCATCAGAAAAATTAAAAGCACGCATCAAGTCTCCCTGATCTGATCAATTTTTAATCTTTTGCCAATAACATGTGTGTTCCACTCACATATTTTGGCAAAAAGGGGGGATTGTAGAGAGTTAGCACCCACCCTTCTCCTAGAAGAATGAAATATTCTAGGAAATATTAAAAAGGTAGAATATTATATTTTCCCTAAAGCAGAATCATGTTTCTAAAGACATAAACTCAGAGCCTCAGCTCCCTGCCCCCCCCCCAGCAGATACTTTGGTGCCAACCTATCTACAAGACAAAAGGCTGGGCCAGGTGATCTACAAAACAAAAGACCTTCAGCTCCAGGGTGATAGGATTAACCCTCACTCAAGATCCAAACCACGACAAAGCCATTACATCATAATAGGAATTGCCCAACGCCCTTTCAGAACACATGCCTCTTCATTTCATCACCCAGCACAGTTCAACCAGGCTTGACTCATGTCAGAGTTTGTTGCAGAAAATCATTTCCAGAAAGCACACACAGACAAACTGATTCAGCTGGATTCATTAACTTCTTTATATACATAATAACAGATGAGTATTTACAATACTAGTAGCAGAGTTCTTTAACGTAGCAGCAGTTACAAGCAGTTTCTAGTTCAGAGTTCAGAGCAGACAGAGTACAGAGTGGGCTGAGTCACGCCCAGCCTTCTAGCTTAAGTTTCAGTTTTGATTCTCTGCACAGACTCAGCTGTGTTTAAGCTCCCATTGGCTGACTTGGTTGCTATGCCTATTCATTGGCTGACCTTGTTACCATGTCTCTCCCAGTTCATGAATATTTTAACACTCCTCCCTTCATGACTGGAAGAGACACAAATCAAATTATTTAATATTCTTCCTAGACCTGTATTTGAAGACCCACATTTGCAGTTCCCTCCAAATACCTGAGTATCCTTTTTTCTGTGATACATCCTTTGCAATGAAACAAATCCCCACCTTGTAACTTTCCAATGTATATGCAACCATCAGCCTTGCAACTCTTGAACCCAAGACCCTTCAATGAATTATCTAAACAGATATTCCAATTCCTGGCTGACTGCTTCAGCCCATAAATGGCCTTGTTCAATTTATACACTGTGTTAGGCTTTTTACTTTCATACCCTGGTGCTTGAACCATGTAAATTTCTTCCTCTAACTCAGCTTTGAGGAATGCAGTGGTTATGTCAAAATGCCAAATTTTATGGTCATGTGCCATTGCCAAAGCTAGTGCCAGCCTTATGCTTACACTCTTTACAGTTGGCGCGAATATCTCATCATAGTGGACATTTTTCAGCTGTGAAAAACCTTGTGCCACTAACCTTGCTTTATATTGTATCTAATTGTTGGGTAGTACTTTCTTTTTGTATAACCACTTACATTCCACAGCTTTGTTACCCTGTGGCAAAGTCATAGATGTGAACACTTCATGTTCTCCCATGGATTTCATTTCCTTGTCCATGGCTTCTTTCCATTTTACTTGTTCTATTTTAGGTAATGCTCATACCATACATTACACACTTTAACTTTACTAGCAGAATACATGTCAGGTGGAATCCCCTTGTTCCATCGTTCTGACCTGCATGGCATTGACTGCTGCTGTGTTTCAACCCTCTCTTGATTCATATCTTTTTCAGCTTTTTCAGTTTCTCCTCCCTGATCACTGACACCATTACTAAGTGAGTTATCATCACTAAGTGGATCATTCCAAAAATTTGCATCAATTCTTTTCCAATTTTGCTCTGCAAAGCTAGCAAACCTGGAAATCACTATTCTCTTGCTTCCCTCACTAAAACTATAGCTTTTTGAACCTGGCTCATAGCCCATAAACCTGAGCTTTCTAGCCTTTGGTTGTCCTTTTCTTCTAATTGCCTTTGGAATTTGCACCCATGCATTATTTCCAAAAACTCTTAAATGTGCCAGAGATGGCTTTCTCCCATATAGCACTGCATATGGAGTATCATTAATTGATGAACTCCACAGCCTATTGATTAAATAATTAGCAGTCCAATATGACCTGCTCAGACCAGAATCCTACAGCAGTGAGTCCTTAATTGTTTGTAAAACTCCATTCTGCCTTTCAGCAACACCACTCTCAGCTGCTGTATATGGATTTGTGTGTCTGTGTTTTATACCTAACTGTCCCAACCACTGTTGAAAACTTGCTGACATGAATTCTGAAACTCTGTCAGTTTGCAGCTGACATACCTGTTGCTTGTATTTTCTTTCTACAAAGCTTACCCATTGCTTAAACTTCTGTAGCACCTCTGTTTTACTCTTTAGTAAATAGCAGAACCCAAACCTGCTGTAGTCATCTACAATGACCAGTGCATACTTTGCTCCTCCCAAACTGGCTTGCATTGGCACAACCAAATCTGCATGAACCAGCTCTAAAGCTCTTGTTGCATGCCTTGTGCTACTTTTGCTCACTGGGAATGCTTTGATGTTTTGCATACTGCACAATCCAAATATGCCTTACATCCCTTTAAGTTCAACCATTCTGCAAACTTTTGCATCATTTGCAAAACTCTGAAGCTTGCATGGCGAAGCCTTCTGGGCAAGAGATGAATACATGAACCATGCCACGCAACATCTCCAAATGTTTGTGCACATTGAACCTTCTGTCCCTATAACACACAAAGAGCATCCTGCTCCATGCCCTGTGCACATACACTCCCATTTCTCTTTATGAGACACCACCCATTTACAAATGTGGTCTCAAATCCTTGCTTGTCTAAACCAGAGACACTCAGAAAATTATGCTCCATTTCAGGTACACATAATACATCATTAAACCTCTTTTCCAGATATGGAATTTGTACACTGCCTCGTCCAATGACTTTAGCCTTCTGGCTATTTGCCAAGGCTACTGCATCTTCAGCAGCTGGATTCATCCTGGAAAACAATTTAGAATTATTAACAATTGTTTGACTTGCCCCACTGTCTATCAACCATTTGTTTCTGCTATTGCAATAGCTAACCTTTGCAACAGCCACTTGTCCATCTTGCAATTGTTTTCCTTGCAAATAATTCTTGTCTTGCAAACAGCTTTTTCTTTGCAAACAGTCTCTCTTTAAATGTGTTCTTTTACCACAAATGAAGCACTGTCTCTGTTGCTGGGCTGTATCTTTCTTCATAGAAAATCTTTGCTGGGCTGTAATCTGATCTCTACTGCTGCTTTTTTGTTCTTTGCAGACTTGTCTGTTGCTAGGATCTCTGGAGACAGCCAGTCTGTGGAATTTTCCACTGCTCTTATCTCTCTGCTCCTTGGACCCCCCACCTCAGGGATTTCTCCTCGTGGCTCTTTCTATAATGATGTTTGTTCTCTTCAGCTATTAAACAAGCCTTTAACACCTCCAAACGCAATTCCTGACATTAGTGAAATAGATATACTCCCAAGCATGTGGGGAGATCATAATCCATTACTGATAAAATGGAAAGGCCAGATTAAAAGGAGGAAGGTGAGATGGACTTTAGATACAAGAGCTGTGAATGAGAAAGAATATAAATCAATAATGGAAAAAGAATTAGATCTCTTTTTTATACTTAATACTAAAGATCAGACTTCAGCACAGAATTTATTAGCGTATATTAGAGGGCTGACTATAGCTTATATAGCTAATTGTAATAAGGAAAAAAAGGGAACATCGAAGTAATTTATATACAAAAATAGCTGATTTGGAAAACAAACAGCAAGAAGATTCCAAAGATAATAGTATAAAAAAAGAAATAACTATTACTAAACATAAGATTAATTTGATTGAGCAGCAAACATTGGCCAGAAAAATTAAATTGTCAAAGCAAAATTTCTTCAAATCGGCGAACAAACCTGGCCGATGGCTAGCATATAAGTTAAGAAAAGATAGGGCTGAAAGAATGATCGAACAGTTAAAAGATGAAACGGGGATGGTATTTTTCAAGCAGGAGGAGAAAAAAGATTGTCCATAAGTTTTACTCAAATCTGTACAAGAAAGAAGAGTTCAATCCGGAGGATATTAAAGATTATTTAGGAAAAATAGATTTACCTGTTATATCGGAAGAGGATAGGACCATACTCAATAGAGAAATAACCATTGAAGAAATTAGAAAGGCTATCAACAAACAAAAGAATAACAAAACACCTGGACCAGATGGGATTCCCTCTGAATTTTACAAACAATTTTGTAATAAATTAGAACTGTTATTATTAGATGTATATAATGAGGCAATGGCTATTGCCAAGATACCAAATTCATGGAAAGAGGCTTACATCTCTTTAATACTGAAAGAGGAAACAGATAAATCCAAGATCCAAAACTATAGACCAATATCCCTTTTAAATTCCGATTATAAGATACTTGCCTCTATTGTGGCAGAAAGATTAAAAAACATTTTAAATAAAGTAATACATTCAGATCAAAATGGGGTTTTACCCAATAGACACATTAGAAACAATATTAGAATTATTTTGAATACTTTTGAATATTTTGATAGTCACATTGAGAAACAATTGGCGTTAGTATTTATAGATTTGCAAAAAGACTTTGACAACCTAGTTTGGCAATTTTTAATAAAACAGTTAGTAAAAATGAAATTTGGAGAAAAATTTGTGAACTTAGTAACGGCAATATACAAGGATCAACATGCAAAAATTTTAATAAATAACGATTTGACTGAAAAAATAAGTACAGTGGTACCTCGAGATACGAGTTTAATCCGTTCTGTAACCTTGCTCGTATGTCAATTTGCTCGTATCTCAAAGCAATTTTCCCCATTGAAATTCATTGAAATGCCATTAATCCGTTCCAGCCCCTAGGCTGGCTGGCTGGGCTGGCCGGCTGGCTGCTAGGGGTCTGTGTGTGTGTGTGTGTGTGTGTATGTGTGTGTGTGTGTGTGTGTGTGTGTGTGTGTGTGTGAGAGAGAGAGAGAGAGAGAGAGAGAGAGAGAGAGAGAGAGAGAGAGAGAGAGAGAGAGAGAGAGAGAGAGAGAGAGAGAGAGAGAGAGAGAGAGAGAGTTCCCCCCCTCTCTTCTCCCCTTTCTCTTCCTTTCAGGTCCATTCTTTTTCCCTTTCCTTCCTTCCTTTCCTTTCTCTCTGCCTCCCCCCCCCAAGAGCCCTACGGACGCCACGATGGCTAAGCTAAAGGGGGAAAATTCTCTTTGATATTCAAATCTGGCTGAAGGTTTCCTCCCTTTCAGAATGTTGCAGAAATGAGTGGGTCGTGTGCAGCCGGCTGTTCCTCGTATCTCAAATGTTGCTCGTATTTCAAAGCAAAACTTTGCTCACTCGACAGCTCGTATCTCAAATATCTCGTATGTTAGGGCACTCGTATCTCGAGGTACCACTGTATAGGGAAAGGAGTCCGACAGGGCTGTCCTCTAGCTCCACTTCTATTTATTTATTTATTTATTTATTTATTTATTTATTTATTTATTTATTTATTTATTTATTTATTTATTTATTTATTTATTTATTTATTTATTTATTTATTTATTTATTTATTTATTTATTTATTTATTTATTTATTTATTTATTTATTTATTTATTTGGGATTCTTATAGGCCGCCCTACTCCCTGGGGACTCAGGGTGGCGTACAGCATCTATAAGAACAACCAAATACTATCAAAAAACAACACAATAAAAACAACAATAGTAAAAATAGCAATTAAAAAGATAAAAACAACCCAAGCAACAGTCACAATCACACTGCCTGCAGGAAGAGCCATGTCTTAATGGCTTTCTGGAAGGCCAGCAAGGTGGGAATGGTTCGGATCTCTGGAGGGAGTTGGTTCCAGAGAGCCGGAGCCCCCACAGAGAAAGCTCTCCCCCTAGGGCCCGCTAACCGACATTGTTTGGTTGAAGGGACCTGGAGGAGACCAACTCTGTGGGACCTAACTGGTTGTAGGGATGTATGAGGTAGGATGCGGTCCCGAAGATAACCTGGTCCTAAGCCATGTAGGGCTTTAAAGATGATAATCAACACCTTGAATTGTACCCGGAGACCAATGGTCAACCAATGCAGCTGGCGGAGTATAGGTGTTACGTGGGTGTATCTAGAAACACCCAGCACAGCTCGCGCAGCCGTATTTTGCACCAGTTGCAGTCTTCAAATTCTTTTCAAGGGTAGCCCCATGTAGAGCGAATTACAGTAATCCAAACGAGAGATGACAAGGGCATGAGTGACCCTGAGTAAAGCCTCCTTCTCCAAATATGGTTGCAACTGATGCACCAGGCGAACCTGTGCAAAGGCACCCCTAGCCACAGCTGTAAGGTGTTGGTCTAATTTTAGCTGTGGATCTAGGAGCACCCCCAAGTTGCGAACCTGGTCGGAGGGGGCTAATTTATCTCCCCCAAAGACCAAGGAGGGACAATTGGTATGATCCTTAGGAGGCAATATTCAAAGCCACTCAGTCTTATCAGGGTTGAGCTTGAGCCTGTTCCTTCCCATGCAGATCCTAACATCGTCCGGGCAACGGCACATCACACCCACTGCCTCCCTGAATTGCGACGGGGTGGAAATGTACAGCTGGGTGCCATCAGCGTACTGTTGAAATCTCACCCCATGTCGACGGATGATCTCCCCCAGCGGTTTCATGTAAATGTTAAACAGGATGGGCGAGAGGACGGAACCCTGAGGGACCCCACATGTCAGGGGTCTAGGAGACGACCTCTGCCCTCCTGTCAACACCGTCTGCGACCTATCGGCGAGGTAGGAGGAGAACCACCGCAAAATGGTGCCTCCCACTCCCAGACCGCCGAGTCGGTGCAGAAGGATACCATGGTCAATGGTATCAAAAGCCACTGAGAGGTCAAGTAGCACCAGGATGGAAGAATGACCACCATCCCGGGCTCGCCAGAGATCATCCATCAGGGCGACCAAGGCAGTTTCTGTGTTGTAGCCGTGCCTGAAACCCGATTGAAAGGAATCCAGATAATCAGTTTCCTCCAATAACTGAAGAAGCTGAAGAGCCACCACCTTCTCAACAAGTTTACCCAAAAAAGGTGAGTTGGAGACCGGACAAAAGTTCTTCAAGTCCGCTGGGTCCAGGGAGGGTTTCTTAAGGAGGGGTCTCACCATCGCAGCTTTTAAGGGCTGCGGTATGGATCCCTCTCTAAAAGAAGCGTTGATCACCGCCTGGATCCAGCTACGTGAAACCTCCCTGCTGGCCGAAACCAGCCAGGAGGGACACGGGTCCAATAAACAGATGGAAGAGCTCATCGCTCCCACGGCCTTGTCCACATCATCAGGAGTTACTGGCTCAAACTCATCCCATAGAATTGAATTAAGACTCGCCCCTGTCAACTCAACTGGCTCTGTCCTGCCAGAGTCCAGGCTCGACCGGATCTGAGTGACTTTATCCGTCAGAAACTGCGCAAATTCCTCAGCTCTGCCTTGCAAGTGTTCCTTGCCACCCCCTTTTGCAAGGAGGTGGCATGTCACCCTAAGCAAGGCGGCTGGGCGTGAGTCTGCAGATGCAATAAGAGTGGAAAAATGTAAACGTTTTGCTGCCCCTATTGCCACTAAGTAAGACTTAATAAAACTTCTTAATAGTGTTCGGTCAGATTCGGCCTTACTGGCTCTCCAGCATTGCTCTAGACATCTCTTGTGGCATAATATTATAACAATATTAGAAGTACTCCTGAGACAGGTAAGAAACAATTGTACAATAAAAGGGCTCAAAATCAAGAAGGAAGAATATAAGGTCCAAGCATTTGCGGACGACATGACGTATATTCTGGAAGACCTGTTAGAATCAGGAATTGCTTTGTTGGAAGAAATAGAAAAGTATGGAAATGTAACAGGATTAAAAATAAATAAGGATAAAACAAAAATAATAACAAAAAATCTTACAGAAGACCAAAACAGAGCTCTAGAAACAAGATTGGGAATTAAGATGGTAAAAAAAATTAAATATTTAGGATTGTGGCTAACAGCGAAATGTAGTTCTGTAAAAGAGGACAACTATACAAAATTAACACAAAAAATTGGTAAGGATTTAGAAAATTGGTCTAAACTACAATTATCGTTTTTAGGGAAGATAGCTGTTATTAAAATGAATGTTCTCCCAAAAGTTTTATTCCTCTTCCAAGTAGCACCAATTAGATTAAGGAGAAATTATTTTCTGGAACTAAACAATATAATTAGGAAATTCATTTGGGCCAAAAAGTAAGCTAGGATTAAAACTAGCTCACTATACGATAAAAGGCAGAGGGGCGGTCTTGGACTTCCGGATTGGGAGAGTTATTATATAGCAGCGGCACTCAGTTGGATGAAAGAGTGGGTAATATTAAGAAATAATAGAATCCTAACTCTGGAAGGTTTTGATTTACATGCTGGGTGGCATGCGTTCCTATGGGATGGAAAGCATAAGACACATGCCTACTTTCAAAGGCATTACATAAGAGGGTCCCTAATTGAAGTCTGGCTTAAAATAAAGAAAGAGCACTATCCTAAAATCCCTAAATGGCTTTCCACCACTAAAGCTATTATTTATCCTAATATACTAAATAAATAAAAAATTCACCTATAAACAAATTCTAGACGATTATGACAATATTCGATCAAGGCAGGAACTCAGAACACTTGGAATTGAATTAGACTGGTGGTACTACCTACAAATAAGTGCGAGGTACAATAAGGATGCGATACAATCCGGCTTTCAAAATGAACATGCCCTAGATAAAATTTTATTAGGACCAGATGGAAAAATAATTTCTCGGCTTTATAATTTTCTGATAGAATATAAACTTTTTGAAGAAGTGGTGAAAGGAAACATGATAGCCTGGGCACAAAACTTTGGCTATCCAATTACACTTTCAGAATGGGACAAAGTTTGGGAATTAAATTATAAACTTACATTAGCGGCCTCATACAAAGAAAATTTATATAAAATGTTCTACTGCTGGCATCTCCCCCCTGCCCACTTGGCAAAAATGTTCCCAACAACCTCTCCGAAATGCTGGAAATGCAAAAAGGAGAGAGGAACATATTACCACCAATGGTGGACTTGTTCCAAAGCTAGAAATTTTTGGAATAAAATTAGAGCCTGGTTGGGAGAAGTACTACAGAAAGAAATTGTTTTAAAGCCTGAATTGTTTTTACTGGGGATATTGCATACAAGATATTCAAAAGAAGAAAGATACCTAATTTTACACATAGCCACAGCAGCTAGACTATCATATGCCCAGAACTGGAAATCAGAACACATGCCCACTGCTTCGATGGTGCTTAGAAAAATACTCTATTGCACAGAAATGTGCAAACTGACAATGGAGATTCATGGAAAAGACGACACAGATTTTTATGAAATATAGAATAAGGTATACAATTGGATTAAATAAAACCCAAAATTAAAAATTTGGCTATAAGGATGAAGATGAATTGAGATATATCCATAAATGCTTACTTTACAAGCTGTAATTAAATTACGGATGATATTCACCGACAATTATGATATGGAATGTACTTAAAATGTATATATAGATATTGATACGAAACAAACACTTTGACAATGCTGTTAAAGTATTGGATTATTTCTTGTTGTTGTTTGTAAATATTTGTACTTGTTTGTGTTTGTCTGTTTTGTTTTGTTTGTGTTTTTTTAATTGTAAAAATTTAATAAAGACTATTTTTTTTTAAAAAAGAAAATCATTTCCAGAAAGCACACATAGACAAACTGATTCAGCTGGATTCATTCACTTCTTTATATACATAATAACAGATGAATATTTACAATATCAGTAGCAGAGTTCTTCTTTAACGTAGCAGCAGTTTCAAGCAGTTTCTAGTTCAGAGTTCAAAGCAGACAGAGTACAGAGTGGGCTGAGCCACGCCCAGCCTTCTAGCTTAAGTTTCAATTCTCTGCACAGACTCAGCTGTGTTTAAGCTCCCATTTGCTGACTTAGTTGCTATGCTTATTCATTGGCTGACCTTGTTACCATGTCTCCCCCAATTCATGAATATTTTAACAACTCAGGAAACCTACAAGGTTTGCTATGACCCCTACAGCAGCCAATAGCTTGCCACAGGAACAGGAAGCTCAAATTCAAAGCCCAAGAGAGGGTATAAATCTCTTTCTCTCTCACCCACGTGCTCAGTTGCCCAGGACCTCAAACCATATGGTCCTGTCCACCATTAAACCATCTTTCCAAATAGCCTCCATGTTTCCAGTGTCTTTCTCCCCACTTGGAACTGAACCCAGATGGACATTTCTTTTCCAACAGTTTCTTATGATCTTGATCCCTCTGTTGATGCAGCCTAGGACTATATTGGCTTTTTTTGGCAACTACAGCACACTGCTGCCTCTTATTTAAGTGGTGGTCCATCTTATAGGCACTCTCTTCAGTCAGGTACTGCCTATCCTGTACCTGTGCATTTGATTTTTCCTGCTTAAGTGCAGGACCTTACTTTTCTCACCATTGAACTGCATCTTGCTAGCTAGGTCCCAATGCTCAAGTCTGTCAAGACCCTTCTGAATCTTGAGTCTATCATTCAAAGTGTTAGCAATTCTCTCCAGACATTACCAAATGAGATGGTACACTAGTGGGTTATATCTAAAGGTATCCACCTACTGTTGGAATGGTTACAGCCAGTGGAATTAATTCCTTCTCATTTATCTTCTTACATACCTCACACTTGCATGATCAGAAGAATTAGGGGGAATCTTCTGGAGGAAACATGGAGCTCACTCACTGCAGGGAGAAGGAAAGTTGAATCCTGCAAGTAGAAGTTGGTCATGTAATGTCATTATGGTACCACAGCTACATTTAATTTGTATAAAAAACTTTGGAGAGCAAGAAATCAATCTATTCCCTCCACTTGAAGTGCAATAAAGTGTGAGTATAGTGGATGTGTGTATATAATTTATTTAATTAACCTCACTGTATCTCTGATATTAATAATTGGTCACTGAATGTAGCTTTCAGAAATGTACCATTACAAAAATTAATGATTTTTCACTGAAACAAGAACATTGTTGCTTAAAACTATCTATTTGATCATAAAGTAAAAATTTGCTAAAATCTGATAAAAGAGAAAGGTTTTCACTAAATATTTAGTGGTATTAATGAACAAAACATGGGTGATTTGCAATTCTAAGGCAGTTGAGGATAAGCTGGAATTTGAACAACTACAAAATCTGAGATGTTGCCTCTTGGTCCTTTACCTGACTAAGCTGAAGAGTCTATGATTACCTGGACAATAACACCATAGATGACCTGATAGCAAAATATATCTACATATTTGAAACCTCAGAATGTTGTTCTATAACATGGAAGCTCTTCAGCAAGTCTTCTAGAATTTTG
This sequence comes from Diadophis punctatus similis, assembly GCA_023053685.1. NCBI lineage: Eukaryota > Metazoa > Chordata > Lepidosauria > Squamata > Dipsadidae > Diadophis > Diadophis punctatus. The sequence goes on from JALIGW010000031.1 coordinate 1,185,827, forward strand.
TAAAATAGTAGAGGAACATTAATAACAATGATCCTTATATTTTTGAATTGAATTGATATGCAGGATTTTAGTTTGAAAATTATTTGTTAACACTACTGCATATATCAAAAATGTAATATAAAAACTTGAGAAAGAACCACAGACAAACATAATAAATGAAATCTAAGAGACAAATTGATACCACCAACATGGGACGAGCCACATGTAATTTTGATTTACAAAGAAGTGGATGATCCAGAAAAACTACAGTCATATAGACCAATGCCTTTGTCAAATGTAGATTATAATTTTTTTAAAATAATACTAGTTGAACTAGAAATGTCTTGCAGACATAATATACATTGACTAAACAGGTTATATTCTGAAAAGGAATAATAAAAATTATACTAGGTTAATAATTAACAGAAGAACATATCAAAGAAAAAAGAAAAAAAAAACAGCAGTAATTTTTCTGGAAATAGAAAAAGTCTTTGACAACATCCACTCACCATTTTTTTAGCAGTGCAGAATAAACAAAATCTCGGAGAATATTTCAAACACTGAATTAAAAACATATATCATTGGCAACTGCAAAAATCAGAGCCGATGGAACATGCTCTTCAGATTTCCAAATAAGCTGGTAAGATTGCCCATTTCCCCCCTTATTAATAATTGCTTTAGAAATATTGGCAAAAATCTTTGAGATGACAAACAAATGCCTGGTCTCAAAATCTGTACAGAGTAATATAAGTGTAAATGTTATGCAGATGATGTAATACAAACTATATCAGAAGCACAAGATGCAAAAAGACACAATAAAAACAATTCACAGCTTTGGAGAATTTTCCAGATATAAAATCAATGATCAAAAACATAAGTAATCACAAGACATTTAATCCAAGGAGATATCTTGCAGGAAGAATCTGGCTGCCAGATAACCCATAGTGAAATACCCTTTTTGCATTTGATATGTAATAATCAACAAATATACCAAAACATTTATGGCAAAAAATTACAACAGATCTGAAAGCTTGGACAACTAAAAGTTTTTACAGTTAGAATCATTTATAATTACCAAAATGAATGTTTTACCCAAGATCCATTTCCATATTTGTTTCAGATAATGCCAATTCTAATTTTAAAAAAATATTTAAAAGAATGGCAAGAAATTGTTAGCATATTTATATGGTGTGTGTGTGTGGGGGGGAAATAGAGTCAAAATTTAAATTTTTAAGTCTAAAAAAACATTGGTGGCCTTGCTCTTCCAAACTTCAAACTGCACCTCTGAGCAAGCTGTTTGACAGCAGAATGTTAACATTGGAAAGAGCTGGCCTAGCTAATGGGCTGCATCAATAATTATGGTATAGGACACAAAAGAAGACAACACCTAGAAAGACACAATGCTTGATAAAAAAATATAGAACTCAATAAAGAACATAGTTGTCCAAAAATTCACCATTAGCTTCTAAACCTTCTGAATGGTTTTCATGTTGGAGATAACTATAGTAAGAAAAATGTAATTACACATGCAAATATAATCCATCCAGATCTTATGAATAGATTAAAGACAGTAAGAATGTGAAGACCAAAACAGACCATGCTTGATGAATCTATAAAGATACATCGACAAAAGTACAAAGGTATAAAGAATAAAATCTGACACAAAAACAAGGGATATTAAGAAAAATGACAGAATTTGAAAAGTGCTGGAAACTCGGCTTCTGCACATGCTCAGAAGAAAAATAAAATTAAATTAAAAAAAAATTAAAAAAAGATGCCGGTGCCCACGGACCGGCACCAACAGAACCAGTTCCGTGACATCATCGTGATGTCACCAGCGGGTTGCTACTGGTTCAGGTGAACCGGTCTGAACTGGGAATAACCCATCTCTGGTGTCAAACATGATCACAAAATATTTGAATGTGATTAAAGATATATGGGATGCTATAAATAAAGTCATACTTACCATATTTTCTGGAGTATAAGATGCACCTTTTTACCCCCCAAAAGAGGGTGAAAACTTGGGTGCGTCTTATACACTGAATGTAGCCCCACCCACCCACCCACCCCCACCCTTTGGCCTCTGTCTTCCAGCAATTTACCTGTTTGCAGCAAAGAGGGAAGAGCCTGTAAAGCCAAGCAAGTTATTAGCAGCTTCCTGACCTACAGCTGATTTGCCACATGCTAAAATGAAAGTGAAACTAGCTTGCAAAAAGGTAAATAGCTGGGAGAGACACACAGATTTTTATTTTCTGCTGAACTGAATGCAAGGGGATAAGTGAATAACTATAAATGTCTGTAGAATGTTCAAATTATTAGACTTATTTTTTAAAGACTGCTTTATTATTGTTCTAGAGCCAGGGGTCTCCAACCTTGGCAATTTTAAGACTTGTGGACTTCAACTCCTAGAATTCCACAGCCAGCTTTGTTAGCTTTGCTGGCTCTGGAATTCTGGGAGTTGAAGTCCACAAGTCTTAAAGTTGCCAAGGTTGGAGACCCCTGTAAATCTAGACAACTTAACAAAATAAAGAAGCTTTTTAAAATAAATGCTTGTTCTGAAGAGGCCCAGTGCTATTGTATCTTCTTTTAAATAATAGAGAATAATGTATACTTCCAGAAATTTTAATTAATTTTAACAGCTCTGTACAAGTATAGTCTGAAATGTAACAGTGTCCTCTTTAGTATTAGAGTTAAATCCTGACTTACCTTGAAGTAGATCTATTTAAATAATTGGGAGGAGTTAGTGTGACTACATTTAAGAAAACTTTCTGGCATAATGTACATTTCTCCAATTCTTTGCTATTTCTATGGGTCAGGCACACATGCACAGAAATACACAGCAAACAGTGTATATCATCTGTGCTATTTGCTGTTTGCTGTTTGCTGTTTGACAAATTGCTTGGAGGCAGAGGCCTTTTTTCCTTGTTTTCCTCCCCCAAAACTAAGGTGCATTTTATACTTCGGTGCGTCTTATACTCCAAAAAATATGGTAAGTCAGAATTCTATTTACATGTTTAAAGAACATATTCCCTATTCCTAACCATATAATCTAAAAAAACCTTTTGATTTTTTTAGCAATTTTCTGAAAAGTGCAGAGTTCTAAATTAAAAATTCAGTTTGCCTCCACTTTATTTTCTTCAACCTGGCAAATTGACGGGAGAGTAATAGTATTATCTGAACTTGTCAGTCACAATAAAAAGAAGATACTTTTCTTTATATTATTTAAATTAGACATTTTGGGGTAGAAAGGCAATGTGAATATTTGGACAGCATCAGAAATGTGAAAGGAACTGGCTAAAACTCAATCCTCCCACTTGCTTTTGGCAATTAGCAGGTTGAGGGCAAGGTAAATCTATCATTATATTTGCATAGCTCAGTGAACACACTACAATCAGCCCTGATCAACCCTATCCATATAAGATCAATAAGTGTTGTGCGCTCCAAGCCTCTGTATTTAACAGGAACAGGAAGCACCACAACTACTCCCAATTTATCTACAAGCAAATAACTAAAATGCTTATATTTGTTTTTATCCTAATACCAGGATTAGAATATCCCAAAGGTACTTTTTCAAGAGGCAACTGGACTTTCTGGTTTTTCTTTGAAGACTTTTCTCATCAAAAAAGCATCTTCAGTTCTGACTGGAAGGTGGGGAATGGAAGGATTATACTCCTTGCAGACACCTGGTCATTTGCATTCTTTTAGCGAGTTGTTAAGGCCACTTGGAGGTTTATCTATATCGTCAGGGTCACTTGAGTAGTGCACATGGGTGTGGAGCCTTCTTGGAACTGTAGAAAGGACTATGTTGTAGACTGGAGACAGATGATGTTGTATCATTCTCCCTCTGTTGAGAGAAGGCTGTTCAATTTTGACATAGATGGCCTCTTTGACCCCTCTTGACTGAGAAATTTGGTATATGCAGTATAATGCATGAGCCGTGTGCAGATCTGTACATTGGGGAAACAAAACAACCACTTCATAAATGGATGGCACAACATAGGGGAACAAACCCACCAGGACAAGATTCAGCGGTCCATCTGCATTTAAAAAACAAATCGATGAAGTATTGGAAATGTAATCACATACTTGGCTCCTTTTATCATATGTGGTGGACTTGCACGGAAGCCAAAAAATATTGGGCAGAGGTTCAAATATGGATTGAAAAGATTTTAAAACAAAGTATTGATCTAAAACCTGAAATATTTTTTATTACGGTAGGCAAACTGCCAGAAAAATTTAATAAAGAAGAAATATACTTAATTGTTCATATAGTGATTGCCGCTAGAATTGTATATGCACAAAATTGGAAGTTGAATAGAATACCAACAGAAAGAGAAGTATTAAGGAAGATAATGGATTGTGCGGAAATGAATAGACTTACAATGAAAATTAAAGATAAAGAAAACTCGGAGTTTTATAAAGTCTGGGGGAAATTTTATGAATGAGTTGAAAAAGAAGATAGATAAAATATTCAATGTAAATTTAATATAAAAGAGATAGAGAAATGATAAATATGACTGATAACTCGGATGACAAAAAGAGTAAAGGAGGCAGCATTAGATAAATATGTAACATATACCAGAAATTAAGATTTAAGAATATGAATATTAGAATTGAAAAGTGAGAAAAATTGCTTAGTCTATCTTTTATTAAATTAAAAATTAGTTATTGAAGTTATATTTTTGTTTTTTAGACAGGCTGAAAAATTAGATATTTGAAATGTGACTTAGGATATTTTATTATTCTCATGTAAGAGACATTATAAATATATGGTTGCTTATTGAAGGTATATATGTTGTTATGTATGTATGTGATTTTAAGGTGGAGAAAAATAAAAAAAAACTTTTTCAAAAAAGGCCACTCTTTTGAAGACAGCAAAGTCCACATTTTGGACAGAGAGGACTTCTGTTTTGAAAGAGAGGTCAAAGAGGTCATCTATGTCAAAATTGAACAGCCTTCTCTCAACAGAGGGGGAGGGATAGGACATCATATATCTCCAGTCTACAACACAGTCCTTTCAACAGTTCCAAGAAGGCTCCACACCCATTTCCACCACTCAGGTGACCCTGACAACACAGATAAATCTCCAGGTGGCCTTAACGACTCACTAAAAGAATGCAAATGTCCAGCTGTCTTCAAGAAGTATAAATCCTTCCATTCCCCACCATCCAGGCAGAGCTGAAGAAAACATTTTTAAAGAGAAGCGAAATGTCTTCAAAGTAAAATCAGAAAGTCCAGTTGCCTCTTGAAAAAGCACCTTTGGAACAACCATGACCTGGATGACTGAGAATCTCCATAGACATTTAGGATTAGATTATGTGCTGCCTCCCTGGCCATAAAAAAAGGCAGATGCTTCCAGTACTTTCACCATATAATGCACTAAAATAAAATAAGGCAGGAGCCTTATGGTTTGCTACTGCCTTGTTTTGGTGGATTACCTGCTTTGAAGATAAGTTCCTGTTTTCTGATTGTAGCACAGATGTTGTCTGGATTTTTTTGTGGGGGGGGGGGTAAGGGGCAATGAATGATTTGATAGCCTCTATAAATGCACCTGTGTATAGTTTGCCAATTGCACAGTGGCAGATAGGACAGCACTCCAGAGGGTTAACGTCATTGCCCAGAGGATCATTGGTTGCCTTCTCCCCACTTTGGAAGAGCTTTATAGCTCCCACTGCCTTAAGAAAGTTCAAAACATTCTTAAAGATCCATCTAATCTTGGGCACCCTTTTTTTGAACTATTACCATCTGGCAGACGGTACAGGATAATAAAAACAAGGACAAACAGGCTAAAAAACAGCTTCTATCCTAGAACAGTAACTATATTGTTAGGGCAGTAACTATACTGTGTAGTGCAATATTAATGCAATATTGGCTTTCAATTCAATTGTATAGAATGTGAAGGATGTTTGCTTGTGTTTTATTTTTATAATTATAATGTACACTGAAGATGGCATTGAATTTCGTTGTACAAGGTGCAATGACAATAAACCTAAACTAAATGGCATTCCTTGGTGACAATGGTCTCATAAGCATGCAATAGCTGTACATTGTAGATCACGGTTGTCAAACTCAAGGGCCGTGGGCTGTATCCAACCTGTGGGGTGCTTAAATCTGGCCTGCAGGGCCAGCCTGGAAATAGCAAAGAACTGGCCCACAGTGCCTGTGGCAGCAAAATGGGCTGCAGGGGGGCCGCACCCCATTTTGGCTGCCAGGGTGCTGCAGGAGGCATCTGTCCCATCTCATTCCCCAACCGGCTGGCAACCGTTCGTCCTGTCTCACGCCCCCCGCAGAGGAGAACTACATTGCTGATCCAGCCCTCGAAGAAATTCAGTTTGACATCCCTGTTGTAGATGAATGGGATTTTCTGTTTGGGTTATATTTCCAGGCTTATCTAGTTCCCAGTTTTTTTTTAAAATAGTTGTCAACTTCTTTTTCTATAGGAATTGATAACTATAAATGCAAATTACTCTTTAATAGTTAAATACTTTTAATAATTAAATGGTGTATTGGAAAAGTGTAACTAAAGTGGAAAATATGAACGATGCCCATAATATATCCATTTTTGCAGAAGGAATACTTTTTTTCTTTACTAGTAAAATTTGCTACTTTGTTACACGTATATGCAGTGAGCACAGTCATTTTAGTGGATAGCCCTAATAATGAAGAAACTGTTGCTGATGAAGTGAAAATAAAAATGGCCAAGTTAAGAAACAGTGAAATGATTAAACAATTGCCAATTGTTTTAGAAATAATTTTGTCCTTTTAAATTACTATCAGAATTCAGTACAGATCTCAATCCATACCTAGACATATTGTTTGATAATGAATTCTTTTTCTAATTGAAATCAAATTCTTTTGGAGTATCTGAAAAGTTTACAAACTATAAAATAAATCAGGGATATTTGGTAATTATTTCCTTAAAAGCTGGGGATAGTGTACTTGAAATATTTATATAGCCACAGATACACAGATATCCAAATTAGGAAGAAATCGGGTATAATATATAGGAGAATGTTTGATTCAAAATGTGATAAATATAGCATCATATTCACAAGACAGTGCAAATACTAGATCAAGAAGTAGGATTTGCACTTGCCTGAGTTTATCTGCTACTGCCTAGTCTTACTGAAAAACTTACATTTTTAAACCACTTTGAAGAAACCACAGATACATATAAATGTTGTGCAAACATCTAAAGAGACATTAATCTTGGTAATACTGAATGTATAGCCTGCAATTATTTAACATATTAATACTCTTAAGATACATTCTTAAGCTGAAAAGAAGACACTAAAATGTGTGTGTATGTGTGTGTGTATGTACACACAAACACATTCACACACTAGTTTATGTACTACATACGTAAACTTTTAGGTGCCTTCCTTTCACTTAAGAGTGTGGAGAGAGGGGGGAGGGAGGGAGGGAGGGAGAGGGAGAGGGAGAGGGAGAGGGAGAGGGAGAGGGAGAGGGAGAGAGAGAGAGAGAGAGAGGAGAGAGAGAGAGATGTACAGTATATTTTGTATAATTTGTCATAACATAACCATAGACTATGATGACATCTAACTGGACTTCATTAATTCCTGGATGAAAGACCAACAGAAAGCCCCAGATCTGTAAAGATGGCACTAGACTGGAAAATTAAAATATTGGAAAAGACAACGAGTAACCTCTTCCATATTGTTGCCAAGAAAACAACATAGATTTATCAATGTGGTCATCAAAGATCAACTCAAGGTAGATTTATTATGAGGAATCACTTATGAAGAGATCAACTAAAGATTTCCCAGTGTAGATATACATAAACCATAGCAGGATAACAAGAAGGATGTCCTAAAGCTTGAATGTATCCTACAAAATTTCCTTAGAGAGTTTCAAAACTCCTCACCAACATTCAACACTTTCACTTAGGTCAAAATAATGGTGTTAATCCAAACTTAACTATTACAATTGTTTAATTATAGGAATTATTCCGGGTTTGGGGTATATATTCTCAATAGGAATCTTAAATACTTCCATCAACTTAAGTTCCTTCCTTCCTACCCACCCGCCTACAATTTTATAATGAAAATAAACTGATCCTTAATGTTTCATACAAAAAGATTCAAAGTAATAATTAAAAAGTGATTTTAAAAAGTTAAATTTATGAAACTATTGAAAAAAGTATTTTTGATTGAGAAATCTTTTAATTTGGGAACATTTACAAAAGATGCTATATAGCTTTAAGAGTGTAAGTTCATTCAGTTTTGGGGATAATTATAACTAAGAGAGAAAGTTCATGCTTGATAACATTCTCAACAACCTAGGTCAGTGATGGCGAACCTTTTTTGGTTCGCGTGCCAAAAGGGGGGGGAATGTGGGGGATAACGTGTGTGCTTGCCCACACTCATAATTCCATGCACCCCCGCACATGCACGCATGACCCCCCTGCTCCCAGCATGCAATGGCACGCCCATTTTTCACTCTCCCCAGGCTCCAGAGCCTTTCTAGGAGCCTGGGAAGGGCGAAAACGGCCTTCCCCACCCCCTCTGGAGGCTGGAAACAGCCTGTTTCCCGACTCCCAGTGGGCCCAGAAGGCCCGAAAATCAGCCGGCTGGTGCACACATGCATGCCGGACCTGAGCTCGCGTGCCCACCGATATGGCTCCACGTGCCACTTGTGGCACCCGTGCCATAGGTTCGGCATCACGGACCTAGGTTGTAACCTCTTCACTGAGATGATACTTTAGTGTAGGAATGTCAAACCCAATCACATTGCGGGACCTATCATGACGTATTGCAATGTTTTTTGCCTTTGCAGAGCTGGGGTGGGTGTGGCCTGTGTGGGCCGTATCCAGCCCGCGGACCACGAGTTTGATAGGCCTGCTTTAGTGTCATTTAAAAGAAGTCCAGTGCCTCTCTGAAAAACAGTAAATATTCTCCTGTCCTTCCCCTGCAATTGGTGGAGGTATTCAAGAACATGTCAGCTAGCTTTCATTGTGAATGGAAGATAATAGGTAGCGTTATCAAATATGAACTGTGAAGAAAGATATTTTAAACTAGTGTCTGTTTCATAGACAGCGGGCTCAAGGGAGCAACTCATAAAATATGTGACTGAAGACTGCAATGCAAACTCCACCTCTTTTGCATTGCATTCATGACATCCCATGATAGTACATAAAGAGTACAATTTACTTTTTAACCATTTTAACAAAACTTGGCTTGCTGCAGACACCCTGATATGCTTGAATATGTTCCAAAAGATAAACTTATATTCATGTTGTGAGATTGCTATCACAAAGAATTTCTATTCCTTTAAAATGCTGAAAAACACAATATATGAAAACAGAAAGCCAAGGAACAACATGCCAATAAATAAGTGATTCAATTTGTTATGTCCCTACATCTACATATTAGGCTGGAAGTTCCCACTCTGGTCCAGCTGATTGTCACCAACAGGTTGCTCCTGATTGGTACTGGTTCAAGCCAGGGCTATCCTATTTAAACCCCAGCCACACTGGGATCTTTGCTGTTTTTTCCCACCATGACCCAATAAAGAGCTGAAGCCACTCTCTCACCTCCTGCCTCTTCAGTATGAGAACTTAACATTTGGCAACGAAGGTGGGATACTGAAGAGTTATGAACAAAGAAACTCAGCCTGCCGGAAGGACGCCTCCAACCACGAGGCGCCAATTTCAAATCGGAACAAAGGAAAACCTAAGGAACCAGTGCCACCATGTCATCCGTCCACCCAACGATGCCATTCGACCCAAAGAGAGAATCATGGGACAACTACTTAAGAAGATTCTGCTGTTTTCTGGGTGCAAGTGAAATGAACAACAAATCGGACAGCATTAAAAGAGACATATTCCTGAGCCATTGCGGGCCAGAGGTTTTCGAAATGACTGCGAGCTTGATGGAGCCGGACCAAGTCGAGGCTGCCACATGGCCAAAATTACAGGAGGTTTTAAAAAACCACTATGACCCTGCACCTTCGAAGGTAGTGAGCCAACACAAGTTTGGAGAAAGAATGCAGAAAGAACACGAAAGCGTCAATGAATACATCACGGCTTTAAGAAAGGCATCTGTGCACTGCAAATTCAGCAATCTGGACGAGGCGCTGCTATATCAACTGATCTGAGGAACACGGGACCTGAGTCTGCACAAAAGACTCCTAGCCAAGGGGGATGAGCTGACCCTGAAAACTGCGTTGGTGGATGCCAGGGCAGCAGAAACATCAAATGATGGGGCGGAAACACTGCGCCAGAAGGGCACATCAGCCCCAGCAAAACATGCATTCAAGGTAAATGAGATACAATCCAAGAGCCCAGACGAGTGCTCAGATGAGGAAAGCGAAAAGGTTTTCCGCATAGATCAGCGCGGAGGCCCCCCGCAAAACTAACTGTGTCCCAGTTGTGGCAAAATGCACCCCCGGGCATATATATTGGAACTGTTCAGTTGGTCATTAAAAAATTGCTTATGACTTTTTCTATCTAGTATTAACAAATCTTCATTGTCTATAATACTATGTTTTTCTTTGCTCATACAAAGAAAGGAAAAACAAGAAATACTGTATTCAGTGCTATTTAAAATAATGAAATGATTATAATCTATAATTAAATGCTAAATTCTTCCCAAGTCAGCCTATTCATCCAAATTGTTCTGGAATGCAAGAAGTCATATTCCCTTTAAAAGAGTAATATCAAAGTAACTAGGACATGCCTCATTTTCTGCATTCTTTGCTTATAGTTTTCAGTCTTCCTCCACTCAGAGTATACAGTGCCACAACAATAAGCAGTGGATATTTGTGCTTCTGGAAGACAATATTGTGCCCTTCCAAATCATATTTCATGACCATGTTTGTATAAACAAACATGTGCCAATACTATAATCAGATGTGGTCTCCATCAAAGGAAACCTGGCATTGTTTCCATGATTTATCATTATGATCTGTGATCCTTAGATTATTACTCTCTGCAAATTATTTTACTTTAATTGCAATTTATAAATTAACAAAAGTGTATGTATTTTTTAAAAAATGCATATTTATGAACATTTAGAATTCTAATTCATTTCTTTATACTTTTAACCAAGGAATACAATGCAAAATCTGCTTAATTTAGGAAATGCATATGAAAGATCCCAGCTAATTTATCTAGGTGAAAATGACACAATATTAAAAAAGAAGGATTTTTATATAGTTATACTCATGAATGTACATGAAATATATTTTCCCAAGCAGTATTCATTATTCCTCTTTGCATTTCATGGCTATTTTTATTTTTTCTATTTTGTTTTTCCACCAATGAGGCTGTAGTCAAATAATGCTCAGCAACTGATTTTCTCTCTTTGGACTGAAAAATTAAACAGATACTAAATTATGACAGTGAATTTAGAGAGGAAGGCTCCAAGTGCTTGAAAGAACTTGTCTGAGATAATATGATGCTTCTAAGAATATTGCAATCACATCCAAGCAATCACTGAAGCGTGCCATGTAACTACCTCCTCGGCTAATATGCCTTTTTCTCCATGATGACTAATCATGTTCTATTAAACAGCAGTAATGCTGGAAGAACTCAACTATATAAGTGTAATGAAGCCAGTATTCTCTCTGGACAGATTAGCTACAACTGATTTGACACATACCATCATAGGAGCTTCAGACCTGACAAACTCTGTGCTTTCCTCTGATTTATGCCGTCAAGCTCTTTGGAAAAGAGAATGAAACTCAAATGTTCAGTTTGGTAGAGATGAAATACATGAATGCACTTAACTGTCAGTTAAAGAAAGTTACCATTTTCCCCTCTTTTTCCCTGTATTGTCTCTCTCTCCAGTAACTCTCATGCAATACTCCTAAAAAACCCACCTAAAGACATTCAGTAAAATGGTCCCCTGTCATGAGCTATTTCATTAGTATATCCATGATCCCTCTTTATCTTCTCCCTTGTATATTTTTTTTCATTCAAAATCATTGTATTACTATATATGGTTTCTGTAATTCTTTTTTCCTTGTGTATCAACATTCTCAGTTCTACTTAATAATATCCTGGTGGAAATGAAAAGAGGAAGAAGAGAAGCAATTTTTTAGAGACATATAGATTTCCACTTTCAAGCTAATACAAGGTTGTAGAAGAAGGAAAAGAAGAACTAAATTGTTCAGATGATGGAAGGCATCCTTGCACTGGTGTTGTTCTTATTAGTATTCTTCCGGGATAAATTGGGAGTAGCCATAAGGACAAAGCGCTCATCCGGACAACCATATTGCAGGAGGATATCAATGCATTCTTGGCTTGTTGCTTGTCTCGCATAGGCTAAAGCACTGCGTGCCATAACATCAACACCATACTGTGGAAAGAATAGACAACATTTCAAGCCCTGCAATCACTTCTGAATAGCAGCAGGCAGAAAAGTCTATAAGAAAAAGATTTTTCATTAAATTAAGGTCCACTTTACCAATTTCTTATCTGGGGATTTTAAATCTGAGCTGCTTTTTCCACATCCTTTGCTAAAGAACCCTGGAACTGCATTGCTGCTCCTATATCTCCTATTCCTATCAAAATGACATGAGGATCATATCTTAAGATCCGCACCAAAATCAGTCATAAGAGAATCCAAAATAGATTTGAGAGGTATCAGTCATAGCAGGACTGTATCTTTAATAAAAATATCTCATACCAGGGTTTTCTTCTATTGGAAGCAAATGCAAGATCATCTGGCTATCTGATTCACTAACACCGGCAATTTGAACATTTTTATCAAGCTTGTTTCAAATCCATGTGGCACTTATTTACCCAAATTAAGAGCTGCACCAACATGACATTTACTTTCCTGCAAGCCAAATGTAAAGCTGATCACCCATCCCCTTCTCCACAGGTTTCATTCATTTCTTCATGTGTTCCATGTGCAAGAAGCAGGATGACAGTCCGCAAATCTTCCTCTGCAGTTGCTCGTAGTAGGTGTTGACCTAATGAAAGGTCTAAACATTGCAATGGAGGAAGAAAGAGATTTTGCTCATATTTGGCCCGGATCCACTGCTCTTTTTCTTCCCTAGGAAATAAATACATATTATCATTCAATATAAATCTTCATCATTTAGGCTATTCTCAGACTGACCTTTGAAATACATACACATTGACAGATTTGAATCAGGGCAATTATAATGTTTAGATTAAATACCTCAGATAAAAAAATATTATTAGAACTATTTTTAATCACATATAAACAGTTGTACCCCAACTCTTTTGTGTATTACATAACACACCTAAACTAAAAATGTTAAAAAGTGTCATGGTAGCAGAGTCAATTTATGATTCAGCTATATCACCACATTGATATATTCCATGCAATTCAGCAGAAGTAAAAAGAAATTGCAATAACTGTTTTCAACTGCCGATACAGTAAGTATATTTTCTATGTTGCATCAATCATTTTATAAATCATGCTCTTAGATTATAAAAATGTAAAATTATACATATCTATTTATTTGTTAAATGTCAGCCGGATCTCCAGCATGGGTTTTCCCTTTGATGCATACTTGCTACCGGCTGCCATAATAACGGGGGGAGGGGGGGCATGGCATTGGGGTTAGGAAAGTGAGCTGGTGTGATGAAGGCCCATGTGAACTAAAAGGGAGGTTTGCTCTCAAGAATTACTACGCTGCTGAATGGAGTTGTTTACACCCAGTCAAGGCCAACCGTCCTAAAACTCCAGATGGACTAAAGTACCTGAAGATGTGCTCCACATGACACTATGCGGGACGTGGATTGGACATTCAGCATGGGTCCCTGGGGGGAGGGATTTGGGGAAACTTTCAATATCTAACTTTCGCACCTTTTGAATCAGATCCTGCTTTCCTTTTGCCACTATCATTTCAAACTCAGTAAAAGTACCTCTTCTCTACTTCAATGGAATTGGGGGTTTTCTTTCTTGGGTTTTGAACAGAAGCATGCCTAACATTAAGCAAGATCTGCTTTATCAGCCAACCCAGAGACCTAGTCTACCGAGGGGGCTGAGCACACAATGTCAACCCACGGGAGTGACCAGGAAGACAGGGGAACCCTGGAGTCAACCTCCCCCCAGCCGCACCGCAGCCAGGAGGAGACAGAGTTGCTGGAAGAGCTGCAGCTCAAGGAGAAACCGGTCCGAGCCAGATGGTCGCTGGGTGTAGGATGCATTGAAGACCCAGAGGAGCACCCTCCAGGGGTGACTGTCACCAGACACCGGTGGGGAGATGATGCCATGCAGAAAGCCAACAAAGCCAACAAAGAGGACATCCTGCTGACCCATGCCCTGCAACTTCTGCACGAAGCACGAAGCACTCGAGAGTTGGGGAGCTTGGGGGGCCCTCACACAGAAGCATGCCTTGCCAGTGCACGAAGAAACTGGAGAGGTGGTGGTGGGGAGCCAGTGTCTCTGCAACCCCAGCTGTGATTCCTGTAGCTCAGTAGGGGCCAACTCCAGCTGCAGCTGTCCTGGCAGCCAGTGCTGCTGCAGCCCAGCCCCCATTGGGGGGGGCGCCATCCCCCCAGAGGCACTGAATTCCAAAGGTTCCTCAGCTGGGAGTAAAATACAGAGGGGATCCCAAAGCCCGGGGAATCTTTCTAGCTCAAGTCTGGAATCACATTCCAGGAGTATGGGAGGATTTTGCTTCAGAAGCAGCCAAAGCGAGATGTGTCACCATGGCCCTGGAAGGGGCTGCAGCAGATTGGATGGTCACCCTTCATAACAATGATGCCACACAGCTGAGGGATTACAACTAGTTTATGGTGGTGCTCCACGCACAGTTCAAGGACCCCCTAGCCAAACGCAAGGCTAGGACCAGATGAAGACCATAAGCCAGGGGTGGAGGTCAGTAGCAGAATACAGCCAGGAGTTTCGCGAGTGCATGCATGCTGGTCCCCAGAGGCCCTGATGGAGTGCTACAAAGACGGGCATAACGATGACGTCTACCAGATCTGCATCTCCTGGGGAGCCCCTCGAGACCTTCAACACTGGTATATGTTGGCAGCTGGGGTGGAAATTGATCTGACCATGGTGGAAATTGATCTTGGAAGCCGCAGCTGGAGCAAGCCTTCCCCCTCTGCCCCAAAAGAGGCCCCGAGAGCTGCCAAAGGTGGGCCAGCAGCCAAACTGAGATCCACGGCATGCTTCAGGTGTGGGAAGGAGGGGCATGGAGCAGCTGATTGCCTAACCAAGCCAAGCTCCAAGCTGACAACTGCTGGGGGCAGGAAGCCCGAGAAACAGTGCTGAAAGGGGTGGAGGTCATTGAGTTTGCCCTTCCTGGGCAGGAGGAGCTGGGAAATTCAACCACCCCGGAGGAAAGTGAGACTGACTCTGATGACGTCCCTCTGGTAAGTCAGCATGTAGCACCCATCCTAGTGGAGCTGCGGGTGCCTTCATCTGGTGCCCAGGGGAAGATGCTAGCCCTTTTGGACACAAGATGCGTAATTAGCCCTGAAGTGGTAGAGAAACTGGGACTGAGAACACTGAGGGTGCCCATAGCATTTTGCCAGCTGGATGGGTCGGTAGCTGGGAGAGGCCCAGCTCACTTTGTAACTGAACCAGTGGACATGTGGATGGGGGATCACCGAGAGACACTGAGTTTCATTGTAGCCCCTGGAATACAGTGATCCCTCATGCTTGGATTACCCTGGCTCTGAAAATGGAACCCTCATGTGAATTGGAGGAAGAGGCTTTTATGAATCTGTTCCACACAGCCGGGAAGAGGGGGAGGAAAAACCCCACCCAGAGCCAAGGCCGCAAGGGAGCTAGGAGCTGCAGCGAGAGAGTGCCTATATGGTGAGGAGAAAACCCCAAAAGAATATTGGGACCTCAGGGAGGCATTCAGTGAGAGGGGCTCAGATGTGCTCCCACCCCATCACACCACAGACTGCAGCATAGAAATCCTCTCATGGGTGAAATTCCCTAAGCCAAAGATATACTCGATGACCCCATGAAAGCTGGAGGAACTGTGAGCCTTTGTTGACAAAAATGTAAAGCGGGGCTTCATCCAACCAGCTAGGCCACACGTAGCCGACCCAGTGAGAAAATAGATGGGTCTCTTCGTTTATGCGTGGACTATAAAGAGCTTAACGTGGTTTGTGTGGATAATGTTTATCCGCTGCCCCTAATGAAGGACATGTTGGCTCATCTCGCCAAAGGAAAAATCTTTACTAAGCTGGACTTGAGAGGAGCTTATTACAGAGTCTGCATTAAAGAGGGAGACAAGTGGAAAACCGCTCTCAATTGCGCTTTGGGTTGCTTCCAGTTCATGGTGCTCCCCTTTGGATTACAAGTGGCACCTGCTGTGTTCATTCAATTGATCAATGAGGTGCTGCAAGAGCATTTGTACAAGGGGGTCCTGGTTTACCTAGATGACATTCTTATCTACACCGAAACTATGGAGGAACATGTGAAGTTATTGCGCATAGTCTTGAAAAAACTCAGGGCTGCTGAACTGTACACCAAATTGTCAAAGTGCGAATTTCACCAGGATAAAATTGACTATTTGGGTTACCACATATCACATGAGCAATGGACCCTGAGAAGGTGCGGGCAGTCATGGAGTGGGCCCCCCCCACACACCAGAAAGCAGGTGCAAAGCTTCCTGGGTTTTGTGAACTTTTATAGACAATTCATCCCCACCTTTGCTAAAATTACATTACCCATTTCCAACCTCCTAAAGACAAAGGGAGAGGCTAAGCCAAAGCCTAGCCGTCCCCTCGAGTGCACAATGGAATGTGCCTTAGAGAAACTTAAGCGGTTATTTGCAGCAAAACCCATCCTTAAACATCCTGACACAGATGTCTCCTTTGTAGTCCAGACTGACGCCAGTGATGTGGTTGAGGGGGCTGTGTTATTGCAGGCAAACGCTGCTGGGGCCTGTGCTTACACCTCCAGGATTTAACTGAAATCGAAAGGAGATGGGCAATATGGGAGAAGGAAGCATTTGCTGTCCGATGAGCCCTATTAACGTGGAGGCATTTCCTCGAAGAGGCAAAACACCCTTTTGAGGTGTGGACTGACCATAAAAACCTGGAAGCCCTAAAAATGCCCCGAAAACTGTCATCCAAGCAAATTTGTTGGGCAACACTTTAACCGTTTTAATTTTTCCTTGCGTTACCTTCCTGGTGGGAAGAACTTTATGTTGGATGCTTTATCTAGATTGCCCCAGCACAATAGCTCGACCAGAAGTAATCCGCCCAGTTATCCTTTCCAAGCAACTGGCTGCCCCAGTAGTCACCAGAGTCCAGGGGAAAGTGGACCTCGACTTTCCCAGTGACTTAAGCAAGGAGCTGAAAGGAGCACTGAAAAGTGATGACTGGTTCCTGTCCCACTCAAATGAGTGCACCATGTGAGGTGACCTAGCATGGATTGGCGCTAAACTTTTTTAGATGTATTATTAGAGTTGAAAGGGACCTTGTAGGTCATCTAGTCCAACCCCCTGCTCAAGCAGGAGTTCCTACACCCTTTGAGACAGATGGCAGTCCAGTCTCTCCTTGAAGGTCGCAAGTGTTGAACTATATGTTCTCGCCAGTCTTAGGGGAACTGTGCTGCAACGGGCCCATGATTCGAAAGCTGCTGGACACTTTGGCTTCATGAAAACGTTGCACCTAGTTAAATGGCAGTTCTGGTGGCCCTTGTTGAAAAAGGACATAGAAACCTATGTGGCCAGCTGTCTTTCTTTCTTGGGTTTTGAACAGAGGCAGACCTGACATTATGTTTCTATCCCAAATTTTCTGAATTACCTATATGGACAGGTGTGCCTGTGTGTCTGTTTCCTTAGTATTTCCTCAAGCTTTCTGATTGGGCTGAGAAATATTTTAGGCTAAAGTCCTTGATCAGCCCTGTGATCAAACAGGGACCTGAATCTGGCATTCCCTAAAAGCCATAAAATAATGAGATGGAAGATTTCAACTATCCAATTATTTTTTGAAAAGTATTCTGCCAAAACCAAGATGTTTTTGAATTGTGTTGCCAGTAATAGCTACTTTTCCTACCATAAAAGCTAGAATCAAAGGGCAGGACAAGAAGTAATGGATGGAAAAGAAAGATTCAACCTAGAACTAAGGAGAAATTTCCTGACAGTGAGAACAATTAATCAATAGAATGGCTTGCCTCTAGAAGTTGTGGGTGCTGAATCACTGGAGGTTTTAGGAAGAGATGGGACAGCCATTTGTCTGGAATGGTATAGGGTCTCCTGATTGAGCAAGGGGTTGGACCTGAAGACCTCCAAGGTCCCTTCCAACTCTGTTACTGTTTACTCTTTAGCAGGTGTAGTAATAGTTTTAACCATTCAGTCATGTCTGAGTTTTGGCAACTTTATAGGTAAGTGCTCTCCATGCTATCCTGTTAAGCACTGCTTCTTTCAGTTGTTGGATGCTATCTTTGTATCAGCTATGAAGATGTCAAGCCAGCAAATTCTTTGCTTATCCCTTCTTCTTGATCTACTAACCATTCCTAGTGTTGGAAGAATGAACCAGCCCAAGGGAGTTTAATATTCCTGTATGTGAAAGGGATAACCTTGGTGTGATTGCAAGTGAGGGCAGTATTATTTAGGTTCTGACAATCAAGTACTTTGGGGTGTGTGCAACCCTCCATTCTAAAACATAGGGTTGTCCTGGTCACTGTGGCAGTATATAATACAAACATGGTCCCATGCTTAGAATTGGTGCTGGGTTCCCAGTCAAAAATAGTGGTTAACAGATTAATAAATTAACAGAGTTGGAAGGTGTCATGGTGTGATTATTGCCTGTTACATGTATATGCAGGGAGATGCATCCCTATTCAATATAATGATTTATTCCTGAGCACGTGATTGATATGTTCTTGTACGCATGTGTGCATTCCATTCTCCGCTCTATCCTTCTTGCTCTGTCTTCCATTGAGAGAAGACGCACATTTATATTAGAGATGTAAACAAATGAGGATTTATTGTTTTTGTACCGAAATAAATATTTTTACTTAGATTTTTAAACTGCGGTTTCATTTCTAATGTCTTTTTTTAATTAAAAAGTTTTAAAAGTACAGAGTACATACATTTTTATCTTTTCTCCCCCCCCTTTTCCACCCTCCACCCTTCCCCCCCTACTCGCCCTCCCCCCCACATCCGGACTTCCCAGAAAAACACAAGGTATAATTTCAGAATGAAAAGTATAAAACTACAGAGTACTAAAACAAATTGTTAGTTCAAAAATATCTTTTCCATTCTTAACTCTTTGTTACTCCAAAGACTTGAAAGTATAATCTAAAATTTCTCAAACAACTAACTAATAAACTATTTAGGTTATCTTAATCTGATACTTTTTCTGAATATATTCAGTCCACCTACTCCATTCCAATATATATCTTTCATTTGAGTGGTCCTTAAGATAAGATGAAATCTTGGCCATTTCAGCCAGATGTATCACTTTCGCTGTCCATTCTTCAATTGTAGGTATATCTTCCTTCTTCCAGTATTGTGCCACCAGTAACCTGGCAGCAGTTATAAAATTCAAAACCAACTTAGTCTCTATAACAGAACAGTCCATAATTATTCCCAGCAAAAAAGACTGTGGTGTGAACTTGATCTTTTTCTTTAAAATATTTTGTATAATCCACCAAATTTTTATCCAAAAAGCCTCAATTTTTTTTACAAGTCCACCATATATGAAAATATGTAGCATCCTCACATTCACATCTCCAACATTTAGGCTGTAAGTTTGGGTACATACAAGCTAGTTTTTTTGGGTCTAAGTGCCATCTGTAAAACATTTAATAAAAATTTTCTCTTAAATTTTGAGCCTGTGTGAATTTCTGACCCATATCTTTTCCCATGTATCCATCATTATAGGTTCTCCAATGTTTTGAGCCCATTTTATCATACAATCCTTAACTAGTTCTGATTCTGAATCTAATTCCAATAAGATATTATACAATCTATTTATATGCATTGGGCCCTTATCTTTTATTTGTACAATCAAATTATCCTCATTTTTCAAAATACCAATTTTTCGATCGTCTCTCCATCTAGCCTGCAGTTGTCTATATTGAAACCATGTTCTGGTTATTCCTTCCTCTCTTAATTTCTCAAACGGTTTTAATTGAAATGAAATTCCATCTTCAAAAAGAAGTTTTTTATATGTAGTCTTATCTAATTTTTGTTCCAAATTTTTGTTTTTTATCACGTGTCTGGGTACTGTCCATAAAGGTAATTTATCATTTAATTTGCCTTGGTACTTTTTCCAGACACGCAATAAAGCATTTCTTAATATATGGCTCTTAAAGGCCTTATCTACTTTTTTATCATATACTAAGTAAGCATGCCACCCATAATACAAACCATATCCCTCAATATTTAACACCCTCTCTTCTGTTAAATTAATCCAATCCGTAATTGCTGAGAGAACTGCTGCTTCATAATACAGTTTTAAATTAGGCATTTTTAAACCACCTCTTTCACGTGTATCCTGCATAATCTTCTCGTTTACCCTTGGCTTCTTCCCTACCCAAATAAATTTATTTATACCCTTTTGCCACTCCTTCAAATTCTCATCTTTTTTGAGTATTGGTATCATTTGAAAGAGGAATAAAAATCTTGGTAAAATATTCATTTTAACTGCAGCTATCCTACCCAGCAATGACAATTGTAATTTCCCCCAGTTTTCCATATCTTTCTGTATTTTTAACCAGAGTGGTTCATAATTATATTGATATAATTTTGTATTTGTGGACATAATATAAACCCCTAAATATTTAATCTTTTGGACTATCTCAAAACCTGTTACCTTTTCTATTTCTTCTTTTTGGTTTCTTGTCACATTTTTAACTATTATTTTTGTTTTAGCTATATTTATTTTAAAGCCAGATACTTGTCCATAAGAATTAATTGTATCCATCAAGATACTAATAGATTGTAATGGTTGAGTCAAAGTAACAACCAGGTCATCTGCAAATGCTCGTAGCTTGTATTCTTCCTGTCTGATTTTTATTCCCTTTATTGTATCAAGATCTCTTATTTTACTAAGTAATATTTCTAAACTCAAAATAAACAACAAGGGAGACAAGGGGCATCCTTGTCATGTTCCCTTTTCTATATTAAAAGAATCTGTCACTCCACCATTAATTATTATTTGCGCTGTTTGTTTTTGATATATTGCCCCAATAGATTGTACAAAATCTCCAAGTTGTAACTTTTCTATTAACTTTAATAAAAACCGCCAGTTCAATCTATCAAAAGCTTTCTCAGCATCCAAAAATACCAATGCTGCGGAAACCTGGTTGTTATTTCCCAAGTACTCTAATAAATTAACAATTTGTCTAACATTAGTTTTCATTTGTCTACCAATTAAAAACCCAGTTTGATCATGATGTATCGTCTGTTGCAGAACTATCATTAATCTGTTTGCTAAGATTTTAGCAAAAATTTTGTAATCTAGATTTAGAAGTGAGATCGGCCTATAATTCTGTGTGATCTTGACTCTCTTTTGGGATCAGAGAAATAAAGGCAGTCTTCCAAGTTGGAGGTACATTACCTCCCTGTTGAATATTGTTAAACAATTTTTTAAGTGGTTCCACCATTTCTTCCTGCAATTTTTTATAATAAACAGCAGTTAGACCATCTGTCCCCGGGGCCTTGCCCACTTTTAACTGTTTAATTGCCAGTAAAATTTCTTCTGAAGTTATCAATTGGTTTAAAGTGTCCCTCTGCACCTTAGTAGTTATATAAATATTCTGTTTCTGCAAGTACCTGTCTATATCCTCTTCTTTAACTTTATCCCCACTATATAGTCCTGCATAAAATTCTAAAAAAGTTTTTTTAATAAGTTCTTGTTCGTAAACTTCTTTACCTTTATATCTGATTTTTTCAATAATTCTTGATTTTTGCTTCTTTCTTAACATATATGCCAACCATCTTCCTGGTTTGTTCGCATTACTAAAAGTATTAAATTTAGCATATTGTAAATTAGTTGCCACTTGGTCTGCCATTAACATGTTGAATTGACCCTTTAATAAATTAATTGTCTCTTTAATTTTCTTATCCATTGGATTAGAAATTAAAGCCCTCTCCTGTCTTTTAATCTCTTCTTCTAATTCTTTCCTTTTTTCATCTTTTTTCCTTCTAAATTTATTGTTCAAATATATCAAAATACCTCTCATATAAGCTTTGCTGGCATCCCAAACCATATCCATGGAAGTACCTTTCTGCATATTATTAACAAAGAATTCTTTCATTAATTTTTTACATTCCTTCACATTATCCTCATATCTAAATAAATTATCGTTTAACCTCCATGACCTTCTGGGTCCATTTCCATCTTGCAATTCCAACCAGACTGGGCTATGGTCCGTCAATATTCTTGAGCATATCTTCATCTTCTTTACCCTAGAAAAAAGATTATTAGTAATAAAAATAAAGTCAATCCTTGAAAAGGATTGGTGTCTATCAGAAAAAAAAGTAAAATCCTTTTCTTCTGTATTTCTTTCACACCAAATATCCCTCAACTCCCAATCTTCCATCATCTCAAAAAAGAATTTTGGCAGTTTTCCTCTTGAAAAAATATTTTGGTTAGGGCCCTTCTTATCCCTTTTAACGTCTGGTACACCATTCCAGTCCCCTAGAAGGATGCAGATATTGTAGTCCCAATGTATCAACTTTGTATGTAGAAAATCATAAAAATTTTCTTGTTGCTGATTCGGGGCATATACACCAATCACCAGTATTTTCTCTCCTTTAATTAAAAGTTCTATGGCTAAAAATCTTCCTTGATCATCTGCTTCAATTAACTTAGCAATCAAATGTTTTTTAACATATATTACAATGCCATTTTTTTCCCAGGTGCCGCTGTGACAAAGTGTGATCCTAATCTTGAATTTATCAAATATTTTTGGTCTTGTGTTCTAATATGTGTTTCTTGAAGGCAGACCACATCATTATTAAATTGTTTAAGATAGTGAAATATTTTCCTTCTTTTCTGTGGTGAATTTAATCCATTGACATTCCAGGTTAGAAATCTATTTCCCATCTACGGGCTTCTGAAGCTTCTGGAACATTGGCTGAACATCTAGCTTCTTTACTTCCTTTGGTCATTTCTAATGTCTGATGTCCGGGGAAAAGATCAAACATCTCCTCTGTGAGATTAATTCTCACATCTGTCAGAAGGGACCTTGTAGGTCATTTAGTCCAATCCCCCGCTCAAGCAGGAGACCCTACACCATTTCTGACAAATGGCAGTCCAATTTCTTCTTGAAAGTCTTCTTGAAAGTCTCAAGTGATGAAGTGATGAAGTGATGAAATCCCTGAGTTTGGTAAAATGCTGAATGGCTTGTGGGTGTGTTGCTACCCCTAATGAGGCAAGTTGACAAAATGTCCATGACTGATTTTCCCCCTTTCAAACAAATTTAAGTTGTGTTTAACACTTCCCTTGCTAAATATTCCCAAACATTCCCCTTGTCAGGAAATAAGTTTGTTTCCATAAATCCATCAGACAGGTGTAAATTATACAAAGCATTAAAACAAGTTCCCCCTCCCCCCTCCAACATTTTCATCTCAAAACAGAGTCTTTAATGGCCACTCAACACTCTCTGTTTCTTTGTAGCTTCAGAGGTGGAACCTTTTGTGCAGGAGCTGGTTCTGTGCTGTGATCGAAGACTACACATTTGATGTGTGTCCAATGTATCTAAGCATCCTTTTTGGATACTTTCACTGCTGTTTGGGTCATGAGGAGGATCTGGAAGGGCCCCTTCCACTTGGGTAATAATGGTGATCTCAGAATCCAGTGACTCTGCCATTCAATAAGAGAAGGGGGGGTCTTGAGTTTGAATTATCAGCATTGCTTGGATCAACTGAGATTTACAACACATATCCTGGTGCCAGGCACTTTGAAATCTCTTCATCTGGGGAAAGGGTTTATGAGGGGTAATCTAAACTGGTTTGAATGGAAGAGGCTCTGAAGAACTGTAATTTCATCCTGTTCCCAGAGCAGCGGATTTTCACACTTGTATATTGGTCAGGATTTGTATTCTGCCTAATGGGGAGGGGCTCTAAAGTTTAACTGTACCAGCTTTGCCTAAGGGTATTCAGATCTTGCTTTGAATGGGATGTTATCACATTTGCTTAATAAAGGAATCCTTTTGAACTACCTGGCTCAGAAGTTCGTATTTTGTAAGTGAATGGGGAGACAATCCTTACAGGTGACTTCTGGATAATGTCTTGATCCAGATCCAGTCTCCAGGCTCGAAGGGATGAAGGTTCTCTTAGAGAGGCAGGGTCTGGGTTAAGGCCAGTAGTGGGTTCTAAATCCCGTAGCTACCAGTTTGTGCTCGCGCTCATGTGTGCATGCGCACACAATGCTTCTGCGCATGTGCAGAAGCATCCCGGGCATGCGGGAGAGCCTCCTGCTGCCACCACTACCGGTTCACCGAACTGGGAACAACCCACCGCTGGTTAAGGCCTCTGTTTCCACAGTCTGTGAAGCTGTTGGTGTAAGGCTGATGATGAGATCACCTCCCCCGCTTTCCAGATTAAAGGAGTGGGGGTATTATAAACCCTTCAGAATATCTGGAGGGTGACCAAAAAGTAATTCAAAAGGGAAGATACCCAAATCCTGCTGGGGCCTGGTCCTAAGGTGGAACAGGGCTATGGGTAGGATCTGGGGCCATGGTAAATACGTCTCTTGGCATAGTTTGCCTAAGAGAGTCTTAAGTTCCTTATTTTTCATTCCACCCCACCCACAGTTTTTTTATTAGCAGCTTGACTTTTGAATTTTCTGAGGCATTTCTTATGGCTGAGTTTTAGCTGAAGGAAAAGAGGTGTGTGTGTGTGTGTGTGTGTGTGTGTGTGTGTGTGCGCAATGGCTTCCTATACTAGCATCATTGACTTCTCCAATGAATTTTCATGCATGGCCAAAGTAAATCAAACGTAGTCTTGTGATTTTTGGCTTCTAGCGATGTTTCTGGTTTTATATAATTCAGCACCTCTTTGAAGGTTGTATGGTATATGCATGGTATATATACAATAACTTACTCCAGCAGCACAGTTCAAAGGCGTCAAGTTGAAGACTACCTGTAAGGAAAATCTTCCTGAACAGAAATATATGTAGATGAGTGGAACGCTTTACCTATGGAGTTTGGGAGTTCACTGAAAAAGAGAAAAAGTAACCCTTTACTAGGAATAAGTCCTGTTACTTTAATAGCAATAGTACTTAGACTTAGATACCATTTTACAGTGCTTTACAGCCCTCTTTAAGCAGTTTACTGTTGAGGGATGAGAATAAATCTCATAGACGCAATTTGGATCTTTGCTTGGAATTCAGACAGTTAGAAATAAAGCCGAGATTAAAAGTCTAATAGAAATATTTATTTCGGTACAAAAACAATAAATCCTGAATAATTACATCTTTGCTAAGAAAACGCGACCGTTCAGGTCAGAGTCAAGTCAAAAAGTGATTAATGGTGGATCAGGAATGTGGATATGTGTACAAGATCATATCACGTGTTCTGCCTGTATTGAAATATACCATAATATTAGAATAGGGGTGCATCACCCTGCATAGACATACAACTGACAATATTCACACCATGACATTTACAGAGTCAGCATATTTCCCCCAACAATCTGGGCCCTCATTTTGCCAACCTCAAAAGGATGGAAGGCTGAATCAACCTTGAGACCCGATGAGACCTGAACTGCCAAACTGCAGATAGCTGGCAGTCAGCAGAAGTAGCCTGCAGTCCTGCATTCTAACCACTGCACCCCCATGACTCTTTAAAGTGATAGATAATTTCTCCCTAGTGGGTGTAGCTAGCTCCAAGGTTGGGATGACATGATCCATCAACCAATCAGGACTGAGTCTGACTTTATAAAAACTGTCCTCTTGCTATGCTCCCCCTCTTTCGACTCAGTCCTAGGTCAAGGATCTGTGTCTCCCCAACCTTGCAGGTTCTCCTTTTGTGTTTAGAATTGCTCCAGTTCTTCTACATCAACCTTGTGAGTGTATTACAACCCCCCCATCACAACAATTATCATCTTTAGCATGGGGGGGGACAGCTAGACGCGGCAGTGGGCTTTCACCCTGCCACCAGCTGCATTGGCCACCTGCTGCATGGCCAGCTGTCAGCGGATCCCTTGCGGCCTGGCTTACTTCGTTACTCACAGGGGAAGTCACAGAAGCCTAGCGCTTGAGTGACCTACGAGCCAGGGTGGCCTGTGCCACATACCGCATTGAGAGAGAGAGTGCCTTGCAGAACTGTTCCTGTCAAAGCTGCAGAAGCCAAGTGCTTGCACGGCCTCCGACTCTCTCTCTATCTGGCCGGGGCCTCTTCAATACATCCCAGTGGCCGGAGCATTGTGGGACCGCGAGCCGCTATGCGCCTTCAGGTGTATTTGTTTAGCTTTATTGTGGTTACCTGCAATTTAATAAAAGTTGTTGGTTGGGGAGTTGCACTACAAGTCTGACTTCGTCCTTCATCTCAAGAGGGGGAGCATAGCAAGAGGACAGTTTTTATAAAGTCAGACTCAGTCCTGATTGGCTGATGGATCGTGTCATCCCAACCTTGGAGGCTAGCTCCACCCTACGAGAAGGGGTGTTCAGGTAAGAAAGCAACGTCCTATCTAATATATATATCTGATATGACACCTGTATTACTGCATCCAGTTTTGGTCACCACATTACAAAAAGATGTTGAGACTTTAGAAAAAGTGCAGAGAAGAGCAACTAAGATGATTAAAGGCCTGGAGACTAAAACATATGAAGAACAGTTGCAGGAATTGGGTTTGGCTAGTCTAGAGAAAAGAAGGACTAGGGGTGACATGATTTATTTATTTATTTATTTTATTTAAATGGATTTATATGCCGCCCAACTCCCAGGGGACTCTGGGCGGCTCACAACATGTCTAGTCCATTTATCAATATAAAAAAAGACACAACAATTAAAAACTACAAAAATTAAAAAGAGCATCTAACATTCATAATCGAGGGGGGAGACCCATATCTGGTCTGGTTGGTCTCACTTTCACCCCGCCTGCTGGATGAGCCAAGTTTTTATTGCTTTACGGAAGGCCAGCAGGGTGGGGATAGTCCTGATCTCTGGAGGAAGCTGGTTCCAAAGGGAGGGAGCTCCCACAGAGAAGGCTCTCTCCCTCGGCCCCACCAACCGGCATTGCTTGGTCAATGGGATCTGGAGGAGACCAACTCTGTGGGCCCTAACCGGTCGTAGGGAGGTATGCGGCAGGATGCAGTCCCGAGGGTAACCTGGCCCTGAGCCATGTAGGGCTTTAAAGGTTAAAACCAACATCTTAAATTGGATCCGGAGACTAATGGGCAGCCAATGCAGCTGGCGGAGGATAGGTGTTACGTGGGTGTATCTAGGTACACCCACCACAGCTCGCGCAGCTGCATTTTGCACCAATTGCAGTCGCCGGATACTCTTCAAGGGTAGCCCCATGTAGAGCGCGTTGCAGTAATCCAGCCGGGAGGTGATAAGGGTGTGAGTGACTGTGAGAAGTGCCTCCTTCTCCAAGTAGGGTCGCAATTGGTGCACCAGGCGTACCTGTGCAGAGGTCCCCCTAGCCACAGCTGAAAGATGTTCCAGTATTTGAGGCGCTGCCACAAAGAAAAGGGGATCAAATTATTCTCCAAAGAACTAGAGGCAGGACAAGAAATAATGG
This sequence comes from Diadophis punctatus similis, assembly GCA_023053685.1. Taxonomy (NCBI): domain Eukaryota; kingdom Metazoa; phylum Chordata; class Lepidosauria; order Squamata; family Dipsadidae; genus Diadophis; species Diadophis punctatus. Next base: position 1,213,427 of record JALIGW010000031.1, read on the forward strand.
TTGGAAACTAATCAAAGAGAGAAGCAACCTGGAATTAAGGAGAAACTTCCTAACAGTGAGGACAATTAACCAATGGGACAGCTTGCCTTCAGAAATTGTGGGCACTCCACCACTGGAGGTTTTTAAGAAGAGACTAGACAGTCATTATCTGAAATGGTGTACTGTAAGTTCTCCTGCTTGAGCAGGGGGCTGGACTAGAAGACCTACAAGGTCCCTTTCAGCTTCTGTTCTGTTCTGTTCTATTGTTGATATTATCTGTGTGTGACAAAAATAGGTATTTGTAACAGAACTTCCTTAAGAAACAGTACTCTTTTCTTTATCAGTTTGTTATTTTATTTCTTTTTTAAAAATACTTCATTATGTAAATTAGATTAATATTAAAACATGGTAAAGCAATTAAGCAATTCATAAAATAATAAAAAGAAATAACTACAACCAACTAATAATTCTGCTCAATCAATACAAATTGTCACCAGTATTTAAAAAATAGCACAATAAGGAATTTTTAATAGCCACCATCACTCCAGAATTCTTTGACTTCGATTAAAACAATATAGGGAAGGTTTCAGGAAGGCTTCCCTCAGGAAGACATTGATCATGTCCCACATGAATGTCACCAAATTTCAGTCAGAAAATTGGTATCTCCGATGCTATATAGAGTACAGAAGTATGCATAACAAAGGGAATTTTTAAGATCCCCAAGTCATTTAGGGGTCAGCAGCTGTCAGTGAGATGTACTGTATATAGAAATAATATACTGTCAAATAAAGCCATAGTCTTATTCTCTTTGAGTCAGATTCTACTTTGAATCAATAAAAATCATGGACCAGTAGTTGCAGATCAGAAAAACCTCCATGGCTACTCTGTTAGTTCCTCAATACAATGAGAAATGGAGTGTTAAATGATAAGTATGTAATAAACAATGAATATTAAGAAAAACAATATAATATTTTGTGAATCCAAATGTTACATTATGCAATTGGCATTAAACAACTGTCCAAATAAGAGCACACTGAAGACATAGTGTTGGCTCACAGGCCTCAGCATTTTAACAGTCTATCTACATCAATGCAATACTTTCATTTTTAATTGATTATGAAATTGTCCTTCAGCATAAAATTCATGGAAAATACAGGAAGGCTAGAGTATGAACCAAAAGAAATAAAACTCATCTATGAAATGCTCAGTGACTTGGACTGATAATAAGAAGTAAACACAGATGCAAGGCTGAGAGGTTTCTCATATCCCACTTGATTGTGATTTTGCCTTGTTTGAAAGAGACTGATAGTTCTCCTTATAAGAAAAATAGGTTACTTCCAAAAGGCAAGGGGAAAGGACCACTGTGGACATTCCTTTTCCAGACTATATTTCTACTGCGTCCTTTCAACTGATGGATGAACTGACCAGTCTAATGTTTGATTGTCAGAGCCATGGCCCTGTTTTAAGCTGTGGAAAAGAATTTTGCCTTTCTTCACAAGAAAGTTTCTGGTATTGAGCTGGGAATGGGCAGAACTGAAAAGTGAGGCTGATCTTCACTCACAAAACCAAAAATTAGCATGACAACAATAAGAGCTGACTGAACATGGATACAGTTACTGAATGGGATATTTAAAGGGGGGGGGGGACTGAAAGAGAAAAACCTCCAAAGACAACAGAATTTATTTTGTCTCAAACATTTCCATATACTGAATGTTTCTCTTCCTATTCAGGGTACCTGACTCAAATCACAAATCAAACAAATTTGTCTGAGGTAAAAATCTCATTTCTGAAGTCACAGTTTATTTAGATCCAGATTCCCTTTTCCCCAAGGGTTACTTGTTAACTCTGTTAACTAATGAGCTAAAAAATGAATTATTACAGCAGGCGGCAATAAGGAGAAAGGAGCCAGTCAAATGCTTTATTTTAGCATGTAGTGATATACCTTAAATAAATTAGTTGGATAAAAGTAAGGGAAAATGTGGAGAATAGCAACTAATTAGCAAAGGGCACTCCTTGTCTTTCTAAGCAAATTTTCCTGTACTAAAGTTATTAAACTGTGGTTGTTATGGTCCTACCTAAGCAAATAAAAATCATGAAAACTGTGGTTAGAATCAATGCACTTCCTAACAATCATAGCATAAGTTAACACAATGGAAGGTAAACATATGAATTTCCACCATTGTGATAGATCTTCAAGAAACTGGTTGCTTTTTCAAAGTTTTGTCAGTTAGCAGGACTAAGATATTGTTTCAAATAACTTTTTCCAAAATACATTTCCAAATGCTCTTCATTTGAACTGTGAATGAAATTAGTGCTGTTTGAAATAAGGTTTATTAAATTAAATAAGAGGAAGCACAATTTAAAGGACTAGGCAGTACTTTGTAAAATACCTGAAGACTGTTCTTTCTTTCAACCTGTTACTATGAGACTAAGCTTTATTTATAACAAAGGACTGATATCACAGGATGCAAATCATCATGCTGCTGCCTCCTCTATACCAGAGAAGTGATGATGCATTAGAGCATAACGAAACAGCACCATCAATTTCCTGGCTTTAATATGCATCTTTACCATCAATAAACTCTAAGCATTTTTAATGCAAATAATGGCAACGGGCCCTGTTTCCTACTCTGCATAGAAGCTACACAAATATAGCCCCAAACCCTTTGGTTTACTAGCTTTTTTTAAGATAACATCCAATTAACTTAAATATCCTTTTCTGGCATTTGAACAGTATTCACTGTAATCTGAGAAAAAAACCTAGAAAACTTGGATGGGGAGAAGAGGGGAAGAAAAATTATCACAAATAGCAAATATGCTTTTGACTATAATTTTGCTTCAGAACATGCTATGCCATCAGAGCATGGTAGAGTATAAATATTCAGCTGTGAGTTAGCATCCAGGTAGGAATTTTTAATATAGCATTACATTTTTTAAAAGCCAAGTTTTTAAACTGGTTGAAAATATCTAAAGCATTCAGAAAAAATATTGAACTTTAGTCTTATGTTTCCTCCAAAGTCCTTTTCTCTGATATAAATGCTTTTAGCTTGGCAATTAGTCACCTTGGGTTTTTAGATACAAAAACATAAATTTGAGTGGACACTCGATTTCTGGGGAACAAATTTCAACAACCTTAAAAAATATTAGGTGATATCCAATGGAGAGAAATCTTCGGGTCAAAGAATTGGAGAACTTCTCAGAAATAAGATGCTGAAGAATAATCAAATACCATACTAAGAATAAAATCAGGACAGCTTAGTAAAGTGCTGTGGATGCTGTTAAAAGGAAGCTTTTGACTGAACAAAACATTTTGTTTGATATTGTTATCTAGCTGAGCAGTCTATATCCTAAGATGGTTCAGACACTTGCTCTCAACATTCTCACTGCTTTTACATTTTAAGCAAACTCTTCCTCATTAGTTAGGACCAAATTTATGGAAGCCAATCCCCTGATGCTTGTTCAGTCTTCTGGAAAATGGAGCAATCAGCAATACCACTGAAGAATTTTTGAGAGGCTGAAGTTTTAGTCAAGTTGGTTTTCCAACAGATAACTGGGTAGTTAAAATCTATAGCATCCCTCCCCCCAATATTGTTTTCCTTTCCTGGTATTCTTTTATCCTTGAAACAAGATAGGATGTAGATAGGGATGAAAGTGACTGTGCCTAAATCATGAGTGGCCAACATTTTAAACCATGATGCTTTCAGCAGTTTCTGCCCAAACCTTCCCTGCCAGAATTTGGAGCAGGCTGTTGGCTCCCCTCTGAGCAGGGAAGTGATAGTTTGAATCCATTCTTTCCAAAGCATGGAAACACACACACATACACACACACACACACACACAAATATACACAAAAGATAAAGGATGAGAAAGAACAAGAGAGTGAATGTTGGATTCCGCAGACCTCATTACCTGCTGGTTCTGGTACTACCAACATCTATCCCATTCCCTCCATTGGATAGAGTCTCTTGAGGAGAAAAATGTTATTTATTTATTTTATTTTATTTTAATAAAATTTTTATGCCGCCCAACTCCCAAAGGAACTCTAGGCGGCTTACAACTATAAAAATACAATAACAAGTTAAAAAGACAATTAGCACAACAATTCAAGCATACCTTTCAAAAATGGCACATTGCAACAGATACATACATGGGGTGATCTCAATTAGCCCCAGACCTGCCAAAAAAGCCAGGTCTTAAGGGCTTTCCGGAAGGCCAGTAAGGTGGGGGTATTACGGATCTCGGTAGGTAGTTCATTCCATAGGGTCGGAGCCGCAACGGAGAAGGACCTCGCCCTCGTACCCGCCAGCCGACATTGTCTGGCTGACGGGACCCGGAGAAGGCCCTCCCTGTGTGATCTCACTGGTCATTGGGAGGAATGCTGTAGAAGGCGGTCACGTAGATAAACTGGTCATGAGCCATGTAGGGCTTTAAAGGTGATGACCAACACCTTGAATTGCGCCCGGAGACCAATCGGTAACCAGTGCAGCTCGCGTAAGATGGGAGTCGTGTGGGTATACCTAGGGGCGCCCACAACAGCACACGCAGCTGCATTCTGGACCAGTTGTAGTCTCCACACACTTTTCAAGGGTAGCCCCATGTAGAGCGTGTTGCAATAATCAAGCCGTGAGGTGATGAGGGCATGAGTGACCATGAGAAGAGCCTCTCGATCCAGATAGGGTCACAATTGGTACACTAGGCGGACAGCTACAGCTGTCAGATGGTGGTCTAATTTCAGATGTGAGTCTAGGAGGACACCCAAATTGCGAACCTGTTCTGAGGGGGTTAAATTTTCACCCCCCAAAACCAGGATCTTGTCTGGGTTTAATTTGAGCCTGTTGACTCCCATCCAGACCCTTACATCGTTCAGGCACCGGCCCGTCACTTCCACCACTTCACTGAATTGACGAGGGGTGGAGATGTATAACTGAGTGTCATCAGCATACTGCTGGAACCTCACCCCATGTCATCGAATGATCTCACCCAGCAGTTTCATGTAAATGTTAAATAGGAGGGGGGAGAGTACCGAACCCTGAGGCACCCCACAGATGAGGGGCCTAGGGGTCGACCTCTGACCCCCTGCCAACACCGACTGTGACCGACCAGAGAGATAGGAGGAGAACCACCGTAAAATGGTGCCACCCATTCCCAGCTCCCTTAGCTGGCACAGAAGGATACCGTGGTCAATGGTATCGAAAGCCGCTGAGAGGTCAAGCAGCACCAAGATGGAGGAAAAAACCCCATCTCGGGCCCGCCAGAGATCATCCATCAGTGCGACCAAAGCAGTTTCCGTGTTGTAGTCGGGCCTGAAACCCAATTGGAAAGGGTCAAGATAATCTGTTTCATCCAACAGCCGTTGGAGCTGAAGAGCCACCACTTTCTCAACAACCTTACCCACAATATCCATTGCTTCTTTCATCTTTAAATGTTTCTTCATAATAAATGGCCAATATTTATTTCTGGAAAGTTCTGCTAAGACTCCTTGTCTCAATTTGTTATGTGCCAACTTTTGAGCCAACTTTACTGAAGCATTACATTGAAAGTTCTTTTTGGATTCCATTCTGAATGGAAATAATATAAACAGAATCAACAGTGACAGCAAGAAAAAATCCTGAATGTTCCACTTATAAATGTGATAAAAAAAGGGGGGGGGAGTCAAAATTAAATCTTGACCTACCAATTGGAATAGAATAGAGCTGGAAGGGACCTTGGTGGTGTTCTAGTCCAGCCCCCTGCTCAAGCAGGAGAACCTATACTATTTCAGATAAGTGACTGCCTAGTCTCTTCTTAAAAACCTCAAGTGATGAAGTGCCCACGATTTCTAAAGGCAAGCTGTTCCACTGGTTAATTGTCCTCACTGTTAGGAAGTTTCTCCTTCATTCCAGGTTACTTCTCTCTTTGGTTAGTTTCCAATCATTGTTTCTTGTCCTGCCCTCTGGTGCTTTGTAGAATAATTTGACCCCCTCTTCTTTGTGGCAGTCCCTCTAATACTGGAATACTACTATCATGTCTCCTCTAATTCTTCTTTTCTTTAGACTAGCCAAACCCAAATGCTGCAGCCATTCTTCATATGTTTTAGTCTCCAGGCCTTTGATCATCTTAGTTGCTTTTGTCTGAACTTTTTCCAAGGTTTCAACATCTTTTTTGTAGTATGGTGACCAAAATTGGTTGCAGTAGTCCAGGTGTGGTCTTACCAGGGTTTTCTAAAGCAGTAATAATACTTCACATGATCTTGATTCTATGCCTCTGTTTATAAAACCCAGAATTGTATTAGCTTTTTTGGCTGCAGCTGCACATTGCTGGCTCATATTCAAGTGTTCATCCACTAGGACTCCAAGGTCCCTCTCACAGTTACTGTTTTTGAGCCAGATCTAGCGTAATCTGTACTTATACCTTTGGTTTTTCCTGCCTAAACTTTGCTTTTCTCCACATTAAAATTCATTTTTGTTGGATAGGGCTCATTGTTCAAGTTTGTCAAGATCTTTTTGGATCCTGAGCTTGTCTTCAGGGGTGTTGGCTATTCCTGCCAGTTTAGTATCATCTGCAAATTTGATAAGTTCCCCTTCTATTCCCTCATTTATGAAGATATTGAAGAGTACTGGGCCTAAGATGGAGCCTTGTGGTACCCCACTGCTTATTTCTCTCCATGTGGATGTAGTACCATTAAGGACTACTTGTTGAGTATGGTTTGTCAGCCATCTACAAATCCATCTGGTGGTGATGTTGTCTATTCCACATTTTTCTAGCTTACCAAGAAGTAGGTTGTCAAATGCCTTACTGAAATCTAAGTATACTATGTCTACATTTCGCTGGATTACTAGTTTAGTCACTTTATCAAAGAATGAAATAAGATTGATTTGGCAGGCTCTGTTTTTAACAAATCCATGCTGGCTACTAGTTATAACTTTATTTGCTTCTAGTTGTTTGCAGATCTGTTTCTTGATTAACTTTTCCAGGATCTTCCCAGATATTGATGTTAGACTGATTGGTCTGTAGTTTCCTGGGTCTGTTTTTTCCCCTTTCTTGAAGATGGGAACCACATCAGCCTTTTTCCAATCCTCGGGTACTTCCCTGGTGCTCCAATATTTTTGAAAGATATGGTACAATGGTTCTGAGATAACATCTGCCAGCTCCTTCAGAACTCTGGGATGTAATCTGTCAGGTCCCAGTGATTTATATTCATCAAGGTCAGATAGGTGTTCTCTTACTATTTTCTTGCTTATTTTAATTTTTATTTCTAGTTTGTCTTGTACAGTAGTTTTTTTGTTACATTGGGCTATGATTTCTTTTTATGTGAAGACTGATGCAAAGAACAAGTTAAGCAGCTCTGCATTCTCCCTACTGCCTGTTACTTCCTTGCCATCTTCTCTCTTTAGTGGACCGAAACTATGTAAATCTAGCTAGATTCCAGCACATTCTATGTTTGGTAGAGTTTAATAAATGGATATTTTGAAGGAACAAACTGCAATGTGTCTAACTTTAGTTGCCTGGAATTCAACAGGAAGGAAAAAGTGAGACAAATTCAGATTAGTATTAATGACAGAATGACAGGGGAGGAGAGAGAACAAAGAGGGTGGGGTGGCGGGGGGGGGAAGAGAAAGAAAAGGCTAGCAGCAAGGAATTTACCAAACTGCCTTCCTGCCTCAAGGAAAGCAAGAACTACAGTGGGGTTATGGAAGAAGAGCTAGAAACAATATGCAGAGCAAACAGAGTGGGCTTCCTCTCCCTCAGTGCAGGAGAAGCCCCTACCCTTTTACAAAGTGAGTACTTAGCAGATTGCTGCTTCCTTCATATGCATTCTTTCTCTCTTTTCCAGTGTTGCTAAGGGACGCAAACCCTCTAGGGATGAAATACTTCCTAGCAAACAAGAGGATGCAGACAGCTAAAAAAAGATAAATCGATGCTTACTTCCTAATGGCTGAAAACTTGTAAGATGTTGATCACTATAAACTGAACAAGTAAAAGGTCCAAGAATTCATGTGCGCAGAGAATGGCAAGATAAATAATTTATAATTTGTTGGTCAAATTGCCAGGTATTTAATGAGATGTAAAAATGTAAAACATTAATTAAATAAAATCAACATATTAAACTTACTTTTTAAAATTACTGTTTTTTATCTTTCACCAAATTTGTGAAAAGTTATACACAACTCATCTAACAAAAATATTGTTTAAATGCCAATTATTAATATTACAAAAATACATATAGTTTACATTTCAAGTTGTTTACAAATGAGTTTTGGGAAAATTTTGCTATTAACTATTTAGGGGTCAGCTGCAAATTTTCAAAATATCTTAATTGCCTTGGTTCAGAAATAATGATTAACAGAATAACAGAGTTCAAAGGGACCTTGGAGTTCTTCTAGTCCCCTGCTCAAGCAGGAGTTCCTATACTATTTCAGACAAGTGAATTCGACAAAGTAGACCGCAACCTACTTCTTCATAAGCTAGAAAAAAGTGGGATAGACAGCTTCACCACCAGATGGATTCAAAACTGGCTGACAAACCGTACTCAACGAGTAGTCCTTAATGGGTCTAAGTCTACATGAAGAGAAGTAAGCAGTGGGGTACCACTAGGTTCCGTCTTAGGCCCAGTACTCTTCAATATCTTCATAAACGACTTAGATGAGGGAATAGAAGGGGAACTTACCAAATTTGCAGATGATACTAAGCTGGTAGGAATAGCTAACACATAGAAGATAGTCTCAAGATCCAGATGGATCTTGACAGACTTGAACACTGGGCCCTATCTAACAAACTGAAATTCAATGTAGAGAAAAGTAAAGTCCTACACTTAGGTAAGAAAAACCAAAAGTATAAATATAAACTGGGTGAAACCAGACTTAATAGCAGTGACTGTGAGAGGGATCTTGGGGTCTTAATGGACAACAAGCTAAATATGAGCCAGCAGTGTTCAGTGGCAGCCAAAAAAGCCAATGCAATCCTAAATTGCATTAACAGAGGGATACAATCAAGATCAAGTGAGGTACTAATACCACTCTATAAAGCCTTAGTTAGACCACAACTAGAGTATTGCATCCAGTTTTGGTCACCACACTATAAAAAGATGTTGAGACTCTAGAGAAAGTGCAGAGGAGAGCAACCAGGATGATTAGGGGCTGGAGACTAAAACATATGAAGAACAGTTACAGGAATTGGGCATGGCTAGTTAAGTTGTCTGTTAAGTGGCTGTCCAGTCTCTTCTTAAAAGCCTCCAGTGATGGAACACTCACAATATCTGAAGGCAAGCATTTCCACTGATTAATTGTTCTCACTGTTAGGAAATTTCTTCTTAAATCTAGGTTGTTTCTCTCTTTGATTAGTTTCCATCCATTGTTTCTTGCCATCTGGAAAGAAAGCCCAGCATGCCTTAAAACAGAGTTACCATCCACCTAGACAATGGGAAGCCTTTTTCTATTTCCTCTGTATGTCTAAGCTATTATGGCAATAGTAAATTAAATAGTGGAAAGGCAATACATATACATATACATATACATATACATATACATATACATATACATATACATATACATATACATATACATATACATATACATATACATATACATATACATACATACACACACACACACACACTGTATGTATGTATGTATGTATGTATGTATGTATGTATGTATGTATGTATGTTGGAATATTCATGAGCTGGAAGAGTCATGTGGTAACTCAGTCAGCCAATGTGAGTAAAGTGCTACTGAGCATGTGCAAAGAATTAAGCTAGAAGCTGGACGTGTTCTCCAGTCTCGGTCTGTCTCTGTATCTCTCTGTGTAAAGACTTCATTGTGCTATGATGTCTGTAAGAAGTATGCTTTCTACTTGCTGTAAAGAAGAATGTATGGTACTGTAAATATTTTGATATGATTATAAAGCAGTTATTTAATTCAGCTAAAGGCAGTCAACTGTGTGAGCTTCTGATTTATTTTTCAATGGAGAAAATATTCTCTGATAGGTTATGGGCCCAGAGCACACTAAGGACTGCATAGTAATTTAAAGCTAGAAGAAATTGCCTGTGTTTAGAAAGTACAAAAAACAAGGCAGAATGAACAGAATGGCTGCAATGGAATTTAAGGAAAGCTCAGTGCCTCGTTTGGGCCAGAAGAATTATATTGTTTGGGCTGTGAAAATGGAATATTTGCTGAAAGCTAAAGAGCTGTGGTATATCGTAGAAAATCCACCACAAGTGTTTGCAGCTGCTGATCAGAAAAGCCATGATCAAGCAATGACTTATCTCAGGGGTCGGCAAACTGGCGGAGTATGGGTGTTATGTGGGTGTATCTTGAAACACCCACCACAGCATGCGCAGCCGCATTTTGCACCAGTTGTAGTCTCCGAATACTCTTCAAGGGTAGCCCCATGTAGAGCGCATTACAGTAGTCCAATCGGGAGGTGACAAGGGCATGAGTGACCGTGAGTAGAACCTCCTTCTCCAAGTATGGTCACAATTGGCACACCAGGCGAACCTGTGCAAAAGCGAACCCATTCCGAGGGAGTTAATTTTTCTCCCTCAAGAACCACGGAGGGGTAGTCAACATGGTCCTTAGGAGGCAATATCCAGAGCCACTCAGTCTTGTCGGGGTTGAGTTTGAGTCTGTTTCTCCCCATCCAGATCCTAACATTGTCCAGGCATCGGCACATTACATCAACTGCCTCCCTGAATTGGGACGGGGTGGTGATGTACAGCTGGGTGTCATCAGCGTACTGTTGAAAACTCACCCCATGTCTACGGATGATCTCCCCCAGCGGTTTCATGTAAATGTTAAACAGGATGGGCGAGAGGACTGAACCCTGAGGCACCCCACAGGTCAGGGGCCTAGGAGATGACCTCTGTCCTCCTGCTAACACTGACTGCATCCTGTCGGAAAGATAAGAGGAGAACCACCGTAAAACGGTGCCTCCCACTCCAAACTCACCAAGACGATGCAGAAGGATACCATGGTCAATGGTATCGAAAGCCTCTGAGAGGTCAAGCAGCACCAGGATGGAGGAATTACCCCCATCCCGGGCTCGCCAGAGATCATCCATCAGGGTGACCAAGGCAGTTTCTGTACTGTAGCCGCGCCTGAAACCCGACTGATAGGAATCTAGATGATCAGTTTCCTCCAATAGCTGAAGAAGCTGAAAAGCTACCACCTTCTCCACAACTTTACCTATAAAAGGTAAGTTGGAGACCGGACGAAAGTTCTTCAAGTCCGCTGGATCCAGGGAAGGCTTCTTAAGGAGGGGTCTCACCACCACAACCTTTAAAGGCTGCAGTACGGATCCCTCCCGAAAAGAAGCGTTGACCACCGCCTGGATCCAGCCGCGTGCCACCTCTCTGCTGGACGAAACCAGCCAGGAGGGGCACGGGTCCAATAAACAGGTGGAAGAGCTCATCGCCCCCACGGCCTTGTCCATGTCCTCAGGAGAAACAGGCTCAAACTCCTCCCACAACGCTGGACTAAGATTTGCCCCAGTCAACTCAATGGACTCTGTCAAGCCGGAGTCCAGATTTGCCCGGATCTGAGCGACTTTATCTGTCAGAAACTGTGCAAATTCCTCAGCTCTAACTTGCAAGTGTTCCTCGCTCCCCCCTTTGGCAAGGAGGGCGCGAGTCACCCTAAACAAGGCAGCTGGGCAAGAATCTGTGGATGCAATGAGAGCGGAAAAATGAGATCGTTTTGCCGCCCCTATCGCCACTAGATAAGACTTAATAAAAGTTCTTAGAAGTGTTCCATCGGATTCAGTTTTACTGGCTCTCCAGCGTCGCTCCAGACGTCTCTTGTGGCGTTTCATCTCCTGGAGCTCCTCGGTAAACCAGGGAGCTTTCCGGGATCCAATGCCATGGAGAGGTCACAAAGGCACAATCTGATCTAATTCCCCTGATGCTGCAGTGTTCCAAGCAGCCACCAGGGCCTCAGACGAATTGTGTACCAGGGTTTCAGGTATTTCCCCAAGTTCCCTCTGGAATCCTTCCGGCTCCATTAGGCTCCTGGGGTGAAACCACCTAGTTGGTCCCGCCTCCCCGTGGGGGAGGAGTGGGGCTGTGAAATCCAACCTCAATAGGAAATGATCTGACCACGACAACGGGGTGGTGACTACCGGTATTATAAAATAAAATACAAATATATTCTAACAGCCTCACTAGATCAGATGACTAGCAGGTATGACATTGGAATATGTTATAACTATTTGTGAAGAAAAAACTAGTCACATATGCACATAAATGAAAACGATAAAAGCTCAGGTTTTTAGATTTCTAAAAGTACAGAAACTATGAAATGTAATACACTCTTGATACATTAATACAGCTTGATTTTGTCAGGCACAAAATTGAATAAAAATCTTCCTTGTTCTCAACTTCATGTAGAAGTAATTATTACTTTAATCAAGTGACTTCTGCAATAATTTAGGTACGCAACAAAAATAATAATAATGCAAATGCATAATGTGAACTGTATTCCATGAAATAGCTAGTTGTACAAATACCAGAAAGCTGAAAACAATATATGCATTTCACTGGGGCAACCCGCACCCCATTCAATTCAAAGGAACTTGAATTAGTATATACCTGGGATTGCACATGGGCATAGTTCCATTGAATTAAACAGTATTTATAAAGCAGTTTTAACGATCACTGAGCAAGGAGGTAATTCTAGGGAACAGCCCAGTTATTTTAAGGCCTGGGATGGGATGTTTATCTATTACCTCCATTCCCTTCCGACTGTGCCCTTCGCAACCACTGCCCGCATGCCCGAGGGACTGCCCATGACTTTAAGGAAATCGAACTCAACTCAACATCCCTTTGGGCGCGCGGCTCGTGTTCTTTCCCCCAACAGCCTTTTTCTTCACTGCAGGGTTACAAGCACGCGGCAACTCTCAGGGACTCTACGGCAGTTAACTCTTTACTACTGTTTTCAACTTCTCCCCTCCAAAGTTTTGCTTCCCACTTGTTCGAAAGTCTCTGCTGCTTGTCCTGATTGGCTGTTGCAGCGCAAATGGAATGAGAGGGTGCATGTGCGACCTCTTCTCCTCCTCCTTTGTTACCTAATCTATAGTATGCGCTACAGAGCATGTCTATAAGTTCCTTCTTCTTTTGCTTGTGTTCGCGTAAACCAGGAGTCGGTAAATTTAAATGGTGAAACATACGCAGTGCTGGAAACTCGGCTTCTGTGGAAGAGCCACACTCAAGGGGCCAAAGAGCCACGTGTGGCTCGCGAGCTGCGGTTTGCCGACCCCTGGCTTATCTCATCTTGAATTTAGATGATGAACAATTTCTAAATGTTGCCAATTTAAAGACTGCAAAGGAGATTTGGTTGAAATTAAGAACTGTGCACGTGAATGTTTCTGCATGTAATATCGTGCAATTGTTGAGAAAACTTTACAGGGCCTGTTTGCAACCAGGTGAATCTGTGGAACAGCATTTAAATAAAATGCAAAGTTTATTTTTGGACTTAGAACAATGTGGGATTAAATTCCCTGAGTCCCGGAAGCTTTTATTGGTGTTGAATAGTTTAGATAAAACCTGAGACACAGTTTCTGTGATATTTGAGTGTAAAGAAGAGCAAGACTTACATTTTGAGGCTTTAAAGGCATGCTTGCTTAATGAGGAAGAAAAGCGCCATTTTAGGAGCAGCCATGAGGCGGTGAAATTCCTGATGATGGAGTCCAGACTGCAAGTCTCCGGAGAAGGAACAAGCAGCAGTTGGGATCAAGTTACAACACAGGAAAGATTGTGCAAGCAGAGGGCTCAGCAAGAGAGAAATTGCTACATTTGCAGTGCAAACACACATCTGAAAAGGAACTGTTTGCAGAGGAACAATTTGCAGCAAAGGACAAATGTGCAAGCAAAGAAGACTGATTTGCAAAAGGAACATTTTGGTGTTTCAAAAGTTTGCTATAGCAATAACAGAGACAAGTGGCTAATAGACAGTGGGGCAAGTCAAACAATTGTTAATGACTCTGAATTATTTTACAGGTTTGTTCCAATAGCTCAAGAAGCTGTAGCCTTGGCAAATGGCCAAAAGGCAAAATTCATTGGAAGAGGCAGTGTGAAAATTCCATATTTGGAATCAAGGTTTACCGATGTGTTATGTGTACCTGAGATGGAACATAATTTGTTAAGTGTGTCTAATTTAGACAAACAAGGTTTTGAGACCACTTTTGTAAATGGGAAGTGTCTCATCAAAAGGAATGGGAATATATGTGCACAAGGCATAAAGGAGGATAATCTTTATGTATTGCAGGGAAAAATGGTTTGAAGTTCCCAGATATTTAAGAATGTTACAGAGCATGATTCGTGCATTCATCTCCTGCACAGAAGACTTGGCCATGCTAGCTTTAAGGTTTTGCAGCAAATGCAAGATTTTGCAGAAGGGCTAAATTTGAAGGGATGCAAGGCATATTTGGACTGTGCAGTATGCAAAGCATCGAAGTCCATGGCATTCCCAGTTAGCAAATATAGCACAAGACAAACAAAGAGAGCTCTAGAGCTGGTTCATGCAGACCTGGTGGGACCTATGCAAGCCAGTTTAGGAGGAGCAAAGTATGCACTGGTCATTGTCGATGATTACAGCAGGTTTGGGTTTTGCTACTTGCTTAAGAGTAAAACAGAGGTGCTACAGCAATTTAAACAATGGGTAAGCGGGGCTTCCGGTGGCGCCGCGAGCTTCGTTGGACGCTCTTTATGGGCGCTCCATTCCAGGCTCCGTAAAAGCTGCCAGATAAGCCACATCAGCTGTCTGGCAGCTTGGAAACTCCTGTCCCGGGCAAAGGGAGGGGAGAAGAGCAGATGGGCAGAGGTAGAGCCCACCTAACATCCCAGAAGAAGCTCTGGGGTGCGAAGGGCGAGGGCTCCCTTGAAGCCTGTCACAGCTCCGGACTTGGAATGCCTCCGCTTTTTTTTAGTGGAGCAAGAAGCTGCGACCATCTCTGCTGGTGACAAATGGTTTTATTACTTTATTACTCTAAACAATGCAGCAGACGGAACATAACAGGAGAATCAAACAGCAAGTATCTTTTACTTAACTCCAGTGTTGGGTTTTTTTGGATTTTATGGAGGCAACAAAGTAGCTAAAGATGGTGCTTGGAATTTCAAAGGGAGTGGAGAAGGCGGAAGTTATTGAAACTACTGAGAGTTCCGTTTTCTAACAGCTGCCTGTAAGAAATATTTTTTACTTTATATTTTTTACTTCTTACCTTGATGGACTTTGCTTTTTAAATATATAAGAATTAAAACAAGCCAAGATGTCTTTAAAACTGGCAAAGACTGCTCCTTTTAGAAGAATAGAAAAAGTTGAAAATCTTTTTCTGCAAGACTTTCTCCCCCCAACACAGATCTGTATGCTTGAGATGTGGCAACAATCCATGAAAGAAATGCAAAAGGAGATTGCTTTAGCAGTCAACAAAAAAATTAAAGAAATCAATGGAAAAATTTCTGAAATTAATAAAAAAATACAAGCTGTCTCAGAGGAGGTTTCATCTCAGACTCAACAAACTAAAGATAATGTGGAAACTGTACTTAAAACTGTGGTATCTAATATAGAATTATTGAAACAGGACGTTATTGAAATTAAACAGACTACGATGACTTTGGGTGAAAAAGTAACTGAGATGCAGAAAAAAATTGAAGGAACTGAGGCAGAATTAACGATGGTTCAATATAAAGATATGCAATTTGCTCTACGCCTGAGAGGAGTAAGAGAAAACAGACAAGAGGATTTAAAAGATAAGATTGTGGATGTATTGGGGCAGTTTTTTGGGGAGACAAAAGTGGAACTGGGAGGTCAGATTGAAAAAATATACCGTGTCAATTCTTGGTTTGCAAAAAAAAATCATTTGCCAAGAGACATTGTAATATATTTTACTACAAAAGCATTGCGAAATTGAATCTTACAGGCGACTTATAAAAATAAGCTGAAGGTGGAAGAACATGAAGTTTTGATATTTAAGGAAATTCCTTCCAAAATACTTAAAGCACATAAAGATTATACTTTTCTGGTGGAAGAGTTGAAACTGCAACAGATAAAATACACATGGGCTATTCCGACTGGACTATTGGTTTATTATAAGGCAGAAAGATATAGACTCAATACGATTGCTAAAGCAAAGGATTTTCTTGCCAACGTACTAAAGGAGGGGTCACTGAAACCACCAGAAGTTACAGGAAACAAGAATGTTGAAGGAGAGGGAAAGGAAGATTTGCATATTCCACAACAGAAAGGAATTCTGAATAGACAAGGACAAACAAATGATTCAGGACAGATTAGAGAAGTATTTGCTGAAAGTGAAAGTATTGTAAGTAAAGAAGAATTGAATTATTCATCTCAGTCCTCAACTCCTCGAAATGAAGCAAGACTAAATCGACACATTTTTAGAGCTCAACTTAAAGAAATATTCAGCTCCTCTCGCAGATTTGAAAGCGAAGGGAATTAAAAATTGATGTTTTAGTGCTAGTAGAATAAAGTAGGATAAAGCAAAATAAGTAAGATTAAAGTGTAAATGTATATAAGAGGATGTATAAGGTTAGAGGGGAAAAATGATGTTTCAGTGTTAGTAATAAAACAAGGAAAAAGCAAAATAAGCAAGAATAAAATGTAAATGCATATATGAGGATGTAGAAGGTTAGAGGAATTAAATTATAGGAGGTTTAATTATAGAAGGTAAAGTGATGTAATTGAGATTAAACTGGTTTTAAATAGTATGATGGAATTAATAATACAATCTGGGGAATAGGGATAGAAGGTAATGTAATATAATAGATTAAATTGGTAGAGAATAGAATTACACTATATGGTGGAAAGTATAAAGTGTAATTTAACATAATTAAATGATTGTAAAGCTGTTATGTATTTTTTAGATACGGGCTAATTTGTTTCTGAACTTAATAATTGTGGTTAGGTTGTTGGTAGTATAAGATTGGAAGTGGAAATTTTATAATATTGTAAAAGCTATTTAAATGATACATTTGATAATGGAGAAGAAGGATGGATTATTTTCAATTTAAAATTTTTTAGTTTAATTAATAATATAAGGAGTTAAGATTTTATGATATTTGGAAGTTAACAATTTGTTAGGAAATAGTAGTTTATATTTGTGTAGATTACTTATATCCTGTGTATGTTCCAGGAAGTCCAGGGAGGGGGGTGGGGGAGAAGGGGGGTAGGGAGGGGGGGGGAGAAAATATTACAAAAATGTTTGTACTTTGTACTTATAAAACTTTTTCAATTAAAAAAAACAATGGGTAAGCTTTGTAGAGAGAAGGTACAAACAACAGGTGTGTCTGTTGCAAACTGACAGAGGTACTGAATTTATGTCAACAAAATTTCAACAATGGTTGGGACAGTTGGGAATCAGACACAGACGTACAAATCCTTACACAGCAGCAGAGAACGGCATAGCTGAAAGAAGGAAAGCCTCCAGAGCCTGTGGATTGCGAAAAATGGACCCAACGGGACTACCGGAAGAAACTTTCAGTAGGCCCGTTGGGCCATTTTTCGCCATCCACAGGCTTCAGGAAAGCCTCCTGAAGCCTGGGGAGGGCAAAAAATGGCCCAACAGATATACTGGAAATTTTGAAATGTTTCCAAACTTCCGGCAGGCCCGTTGGGCCCGTTTTTCATCATCCACAAGCTCCGGAGGCTTTCCTGAAGCCTGGGGAGGGTGAAAAACGGCCCAACGTGCCTACTGGAAGTCCGGAGGCTTCAGTGAGGCCTGCGCGCATGAGTGGGGAGGCAGTGGGGGGATTGTGCATGCATGCACGGGGGAGGGCATTGCATTATGGGTGTGGACATGCACACATGTGCTATCGCATGCACGCACTCCCTTTTGGCACCCAAGCAAAAAAAGTTTCGCCATCACTGCTTTATGATAACAGAGTTGTTTCCTTATTGTCATGCTTTGACAAACACTTGCCAGGCTAATCACTCATTAAATGTTAACTGTCAGCAAATATTTGACAGAAAATTGAGCTCATCTTCCCTATAACTGGCTAAGGACTTACAATATTTGTATAACAACTGTTCAAAGTTACGCCTTGGGAAAAGCAACCTACAGTCTGTACTTGCTCTTATGACTGTCTATTGAAGCCTCCCACCCACAGTCATTTCTTTGCAATTTAGACATTGGTAACTGGCTTGTATTTATGGGCATTTGTGGTATCCTGTGGCCACATGATTGCTATTTGCAACCCTTTTTGCTGATTTTGAGCAAAAAATGGCCATTGCGAAAGCATTTGCTTAACTACGGCATGATTCACTCAAGGACTGAAGTGAAAATTGTCACAAAACTGGGTCTGATTTGACTTACCATGTCAATCCTTTTTATTACTTTATATTTATAATATAAAATACAAAAGCAAATAATAGGAAAAATAGGAGAGGGAAAAGGGAAGAGAAAAGTGTAGAGAAAAAGGGGAAAAGAAAGAAAAGACATTGACTTCTAACTCCCTTTGGTGCAGTAGAATAAGGAGTAACATCGAACCTCAACTTTTTACTTCTACATAGTAGTATAAACTAGCCATTTCTATAACAACAGGTTTATCTAATCAGTAAAACCCAAAATCAAAGTTCCATTTTTTCCACCTCAAGCACAAAGTTCAGAAACAGTTTCCAAGAAGAAACAAAAAGTACTTGTATTGTTTTCTTTTATCAAAGCAGTCAATTTAGCCATCTCTTCTAATTTCATCAGCTTTTGCAGCCATTCATCCATTGTGGGGATTGAAGTATCCTTCCATTTTTGTGCATAAAGTAGTCTTGCTTCCGTCAACATATATAAGATCAAAGTTCCAATTTCCCCCCACAAGTCTTTTTCCATTAAATCCAAAAGAAAAGTTTCTGGTTTTATCTTTATATTCACTTTTTAAGAATCTTCTGTTTTAGAATATGAATCCTACCCCAATATTTCTTTGCTTTATCATATGTCCACCATAAATGATAAAATGTCCCTTCTTTACATTTGCGTTTCCAGCATTCATTTGAAATACCTTTATACGTTCTTGATAACTTATCTAAAATTTTCTTTTAAATTGTAATTTAATGTAAATTTTAAACCTTTTGCCTACATATTCTCCCATTGTTCAAGCTTTATATTATATCAAAATATAATCCCACTGAATCATACAATGCTTTACATATTCACTTTCCAAATCCAATAGCGTTTTATAGACCTTAGCAAGGATATATTCATCACTATTTATTTATTTATTTTATTTTATTTTGCTCATTCTTATAAGCCGCCTAGCTCCCGAGGGACTCATGTAAGAAGAACAATTAATAAAAAAGGAACATAATAACATTAATTAAAAACAATTATAAAAATTTAAAAAAATGATATCATCATTCATACATGGGAAGACCATAGATATTCTCCCTGGTCTTAACCTGCATGCTAGAAAAGGCATGTTTTCACGGCTTTCTGGAAGGCCAGCAGGGTGGGGATAGTTCAGATCTCTGGTAGTAATTGGTTCCAAAGAGAGGGAGCTCCCACAGAGAAAGCTCTCCCCCGCAGTCCCGCCAGCTGGCATTGCTTGTTTGACGGGACCCGGAGGAGACCAACTCTGTGGGACCTAACCAGTTGTAGGGAGATATGTGACAGGATGTGGTCCCGCAGGTAGCCTGGTCCTGAGCCATATAGAGCTTTAAAGGTCATAACCAACACCTTAAATTGCAACCGGAGACTAATGGGCAACCAATGCAGCTGGCAGAAAAGAGGTGTTACGTGGGTGTATCTTGGTGCACCCACCATGGCTCACGCAGCTGCATTTTGCACCAATTGCAGTCTCTGGATACTGTTTAAGGGTAGCCCCATGTAGAGCGCATTACAGTAATCCAGCCGGGAGATGATGAGGGCGTGAGTGACCGTGAGCAGAGCCTCCCTCTCCAAGTAGGGCCGCAATTGGTGCACCAGGCAAAGCTGTGCAAAGGTCCCCCTAGCCACAGCTGTAAGATGTTGATCCAATTTAAGCTGTGGGTCTAGGAGGACACCCAAATTGCGGACCTGTTCTGAGGGAGTTAATTTCTGTCCCCTGAGAACCAAGGAGGGATGATCGACGTAGTCCTTGGGGGGCAATATCCACAGCCACTCGGTCTTGTCAGGGTTGAGCTTGAGCCTGTTCCTACCCATCCAGACCATAACATCGTCCAGGCACCGGCACATCACATCCACTGCTTCCCTGAACTGAGACGGGGTGGAGAAGTATAACTGGGTGTCATCAGAATACTTCTGGAACCTCACCCGGGGTCGATGGATGATCTCACCCAGCGGTTTCATGTAGATGTTAAACAGGATGGGTGAGAGGACCAAGCCCTGAGGCACCCCACAAATCAGGGGCCTAGGGGTCGACCTCTGTCCTCCTGCCAACACCGACTGTGTCCTATTGGAGAGGTAGGAGGAGAACCACCATAACACAGTGCTGCTCACTCCCAACTCGCCGAGATGACGCAGAAGGATACCATGGTCAATGGTATCGAAAGCCGCTGAGAGGTCAAGTAGCACCAAGATGGAGGAATGACCTCCATCCTGGGATCATCAGAGGTCATCCATCAGGGTGACCAAAGCAGTTTCCGTGCTGTAGCCAGGCCTGAAACCTGATTGAAAGGGATCCAGATAATCAGTGTCATCCAATAACCGCAGGAGCTGGAGTGCCACCACTTTCTCTACAACCTTACCCACAAAGGGTAGGTTGGAGACTGGATGGAAGTTCTTTAAATCCGCCGGGTCCGGGGAAGGCTTCTTGAGGAGGGGCCTCATCACCACAACTTTTAAGGGTTGCAGGACGGATCCCTCTCTCAGAAAAACGTTGACCAACGCCTGGAGCCAGCCGCATGAGACCTCCTTGCTGGCCAAAACCAGCCAGGAGGGGCATGGGTCCAACAAACAAGTGGAGGAGCTCATCGCTCCTATGGCCTTGTCTACATCATCAGGAGTAACCGGTTCAAACTCATCCCATATAACAGGACTAGGACCTATCCCTGTCAACTCGGCCTGTACTGCCCAATCGGAGTCAGGTCCAACCGGATCTGTGCGACTTTATCCGCCAGAAACTGACCAAATTCCTCAGCTCTACCCTGCAAGGGGTCCTCAATTCCCCCCATTGTCAGGAGGGAACAAGTGACCCTAAACAGGGCGGCTGGGCGTGAACTGGCGGATGCAATGAGCGTGGAAAAATATGAACGTTTTGCCACCCTTATCGCTAAGGGCTTTATTAAGACTTATTAGAACTTATTAGATAAGTCCTAATAAAGGTTCTTAGTACTGTTCGATCAGATTCAGCTTTACTGGACCTCCAGTGTCACTCTAGATGTCTCTTATGAGGCTTCATCTCCTGGAGCTCCTCAGTAAACCGAGGAGCCTTCCTGGATCCACTGCCTCGGAGATGTCGCAAAGGTGCAATTCGATCCAACACCCCCAATGCCGCCCTATTCCAGGCAGCCACCAGGAACTCGGATGAATTGTGTACTAGGGATTCAGGTATCTCCCCAAGTTCCCTCTGGAATCCTTCTGGTTCCATTAGGTGCCTGGAGCGGAACCACTTAATCAGTCCCGCCTCCCTGCAGTGAAGAAGTTGTGCCATGAAATCCAGCCTCAGAAGGAAATGATCTGACCACAACAAAGGGGAGATGACTAGACCCCTCAAATTCAGATCATCTCTCCACTGCCCCGAGAGAAAAACAAGTTCGAGCGTGTGACCTCCCTCATGAGTCGGATCCTGAACCATGGTCCATGGTCAGGTCCATGGTTGTCATGGAAGCCATGAACTCCTGAGCAGCATCAGAGGATTCACCAGATGAAGGTAGGTTGAAGTTCCCCAGCACCATAAGCCTGGGGAACTCAACTGCCAGTCCAGCTACCACCTCGAGCAGCTCAGGCAGGGCATTTGCAATGCAGCTGGGAGGCAGGTACGTCAGCAAAAGTCCCACCTGAACCCCTAAGTCCAACTTCAGATGGAGTATCTCACACCCAACCATCTCTGGCAGGGCTCCTACGAGGACAAAGATTCTGGCGGTATATAATAGCCACTCCTCCACCCCTTCCCTGAGGTCGTGGCTGATGCTGAACTGAAAATCCATTTCCTCGAGGGGAACTCCCACTCCTGACCCAGCCAGATTTCAGTTATTTATTTATTTATTTATTTTATTTGCTGTTCTTATATGTCACCCTACTCCCTGGGGACTCAGGGCGGCATACAACAGAATATAAGAACAATATAAAAAACAATAACAAAAATAATAAATGATTTAAAACATTAATTCATTAACAAATTAAAAAGCCAAACAACACATTCATACCTGGGGGAGACCTAAGATGTTCAACGGTCACATCACCCCGCCTGCAGGAAGAGCCATGTCTTAATAGCTTTCCAGAAGGCCAGCAAGGTGGGGATAGATTGGATCTCTGGGAGTAGTTGGTTCCAGAGAACCAGAGCTCCCACAGAGAAACTCTCCCCCTTGGTCCCGCCAACCAACATTGTTTGGCTGAAGGGACCTGGAGGAGACCAACTCTGTGGGACCTAATTGGTCATAGGGATGTATGAGGTAGGATGCGGTCCCGGAGATAGCCTGGTCCTAAGCCATGTAGGGCTTTAAAGATGATAATCAGCACCTTGAATTGTACACGGAGACCAATGGGCAACCAATGCAGCTGGCGGAGTATAGGTGTTACGTGGGTGTATCTAGAAACACCCACCACAGCTTGCGCAGCCGCATTTTGCACCTCCAAATACTTTTCAAGGGTAGCCCCATGTAGAGCGAATTACAGTAATCCAAGCGAGAGGTGACAAGGGCATGAGTGACCCTGAGTAAAGCCTCCTTCTCCAAATATGTTCGCAATTGGTGCACCAGTCGAACCTGTGCAAAGGTCGCAATTGGTGCACCAGGCGAACCTGTGCAAAGGCGCCCCTAGCCACAGCCATAAGATGTTGGTCTAATTTTAGCTGTGGATCTAGGAGGACACCCAAATTGCGAACCCGGACTGAGGGAGATAATTTGTCTCCCCCGAAGACCAAGGAGGGACAATCAATATAATCCTTAAGAAGCAGCATCCACAGCCACTCAGTCTTGTCAGGGTTGAGCTTGAGCCTGTTCTTTCCCATCCAGATCCTAACATCGTCCAGGCAACGGCACATCACATCCACTGCCTCCCTGAATTGCAATGGAGTGGAGATGTACAGCTGGGTGTCATCAGCGTACTGTTGAAATCTCACCCCATGTCGACGAATGATCTCCCCCAACGGTTTCATGGAAATGTTAAAAAGGATGGGCAAGAGGACCGAACCCTGAGGGACACCACAGATCAGGGGTCTAGGAGACGACCTCTGCCCTCCTGTCAACACCGAGTTATGCATGCCAGGTCGCCTCCTCTTCCAAGATTAAATCCCGCATGAGGGGGGCTTTGTTGTTAATCGACCTGGCATTCAGCAGCAGCAGCTTGAGCCCAGGGTCCTGAAATCCCCGGTCACCAGGTACTGGGGTTGAGCTATTTGGAACCAAAGAGGGTCCGGGACAAGAAATTGCTTGAAGACAGCGAGTTCTGGTTCCCCGAGAGTGGCCTGCGCCTCTGCTCCCGCCATACCTACATCTCCCCATAATGACCGAGATGTTCTGGCTCTCTTCACACCCAGAGATCCCCTCCCCATCCCCACTGGTCCTCCTCTTTCCTTGCAGGCAATTCATACCATCCATACTAAGCTGGGGAACCAAGTCAGGCCCCCCTCCGCTTCTGTTTCCACACTCAGCAGAGGGGGTCTGAATCCTGGCTCCCGACTCACTCATTCTAACAGGATCCTACTTATTTAGTCTATTCATTCATTCCCCAATTCATACCCCACATGGTCGCACATCACCTCTGGGTGGAATTTAAAACAGCCAATGGTAGGTGTTAAAAGTCTAAGAAAGTGCCTATATGAAGCCTCCAGTCCAGATAAGCTATTAATTGTTGACATCTGCACCAAGGTTCCAGATGTTCGTATAGTTGACCACTAACGAGATAAACAGGTCTAAAGTGCATAAGTATTTATACAGGTATAAATACTTATGTGCATAAGTTCGTCGTTGGCCCTTTCGTTGTAGCAGGGCAATTCTCAGGGAAGAAAATGTAGAATATCTTGCCTTTGGCCAAGTGGTTCAGCAAGTCCTTCATGAGGGGGAGGGGGTAGGTGTTCTGCATGCACATGGCATTTATCCCCTGGAAGTCCACACACAATCTGACACCCTCCCCGTCTTTCTTCTCTTTGAATAGCTCGGGGGCGGCGACCCTTGATTTTGCTGGTTAGATGAACCCCCTTTCCAAGTTGGCATCGATGTATCTCCTCAGCTCTCCCAATTCCTTCGGGGACATGGAATACATCTTTGGTTTCGGGAGCGTGGCACCCAGTTCGAATTCTATCGCGCAGTCAGTGGCTCGGTGAGGGGGAAGCCCATTGCATTCTTCCTCGCTAAACACCCTCTCTAGGTCTTGGTATTCTCTCAGCACCTTTTGGGAACCTGGAGGGGTGGTCTACCTTGCAGGGGCGGCCAGTTGAGGATTGGTCAACCTCCCAGGCTTCAACTCTTCCTGGGGCTTCTGGTTTCCCGGGGGGGGGTGTCGGCCCAATGTGCACGGTTAGCTTCCGGTACCCATCCTCCCAATTTATAGTGGGTGTCCACTTGTCTAGCCACGCTAGGCCCAGGATGACGGCTTCGGACATTTTTGAGGCAACTATAAAGCGAATGCGTTCGCAGTGCCGGCCCATCTTTAATTCCACAGTCTGGGTGAGGAGAGAGGCGGGAGCCCCCGCAACCAGTGATCCATTTACCTATTGGAAGGGGATGGGGTTTGTGAGGGGCCGAGTGCAAATCCCCAGTTTTTCTACTATTGTCTTGCTGATTAGACACCTCGAACAGCCCGTGTCTATCAGAGCATCCACTTCTCCCTCCTTCCCCGTCTCTGGCACCGCAATTTTGGCTCTTATGAGGAAGGGGCGGACTGCTTCACTCACCATCGGGTCGTCTTCACCGCTGCCTCCCTTGTCCCATTTCGGAGCCGACCCCTCCATCGGTGGCGCCTCAGCATCCTTGGAGGGGGGAGGGGATTCGGACAATTGCAGGGCCAAACATCCCAGTTCTGGCGGCTTCGCTGGCCTTCTTCGGGGCCCTGGAGGTGGGCGAGTCTTCAACAACATGGTTGGGACTGGCACCAGCTGCCATTACGGGCCTCCACCCAGCGTTTTCCCAACTGGGGAGAAGGGCCCCGGTGCTTGCGGCAGGGGTGGTGCGACCAGGTATGGTATCCAAGGGGGCGGTTGCGATGCCCCTAACCAGGGCCCCATTTGAGGCTGTGGGGGGTCCCTGGCATCCACTGGCATTGCGCCCATCCCACTCTGGGAAGGAAAAGCCACCCAGGTGGGGTTTGCCATGACGATGCGAGGCCAAGGCTTGGCGGTGGGGCTGGAACTGACCATTCCCCCGTTCCCTGCTGCCAATTTGGAGGTCTCTCTGGGCCGGTTTGGCTGGTCTTCCCGGGGGAGGGGTGACCAGTGGCCCTCGTCAGCATTGGCCCCATGGATGGCCCCCTGGGGTCCTGCTTGCCGCAGTGTGGAAAGAGGACGCATCCCCACATGACTGGGTCCCCAGGCCTTCCCTTGGGAAAAAGAACATAGGCTGGGCCAGTCTCAATTCAGTGGCTTCGATTCCCTGTAAGGGAGTTCTCCAACTTACATTCAGGCGTTCGAACTGGCCATGGAGATTCATCAGGGACTGGCTGCGAGATGGCAGCAGGGGTCTCTCATCTTCAGGGCACCCGGCCCACATGGCCTCTGGCTGCCTCCACTCTGGGATTGAGGACATTCTCGCATCCATTGCAGGCTCCCACGCTTGGCTGGGGGGAGAACTCACCCCTTCAGTCGTCCCTTGTGAAGCCTGCTCCAGCGGAGAGAGGAATTCCACGGACAGCTGGGTTTTCCTCTCCTTGGTTCCCTGGGCAACTGCACTCTTGAAGGGTTGAGGGTATAGGATTTCAGTGTGTTCAGCCGTCTCACCCTCCAGCTTGTCCCAGGCAGCTTGCCCCTCTCTAGCTTCCCTGAGTCTTTACACCACCCGGTGCCGGGTTGGTGCTGGGGCTCAGGACCCCGGACAGCGCCCCATGATTGGGGTAGCTGGATCAGCATTTAAAAGAGATTCAGGTTAATGTCAGGGTTCCAAATAACATCTAAGCATAAATCAGAGTTCAAGGCAAAAGTTTCCTCAAAGTTCCAATTTATTCCTAGAGCCATCTTGGTACATCGGTGGAAACCCAAATCTGGTTTCCCCAGAGCTTCTCTTCCAGTTTAAAGTTCATTCCCCTGTCCCATACCCACAAGTTTATCACATGGACCACTAATCTTCTGCCACTAAGTCCGTACACTCCCATCTTCTTCCGGGCGACTGCTGGACAAAGGATGACCTTGCAATTCTAAAACAGTGGTTCCCAAACCGCCCCCTTGGTGCTACAAACTCATCCTCACTGCCCCCCCCACCCCCTTCAGGTGGGTGTGGCTTGGTGGTCAGGTGACCGGGTGGGCATGGCCAACTTGTGAAATGTGGTGAAACTCACTTAACAACGCTCTTGCTTAGCAACCAAAATTTTGGGCTCGATTGTGGTCATAAGTCTTTCTTTCTTTCTTTCTTTCTTTCTTTCTTTCTTTCTTTCTTTCTTTCTTTCTTTCTTTCTTTCTTTCTTTCTTTCTTTCTTTCTTTCTTTCTTTCTTTCTTTCTTTCTTTCTTTCTTTCTTCCCTTCCCTTCCCTCCCTCCTTTCTTTTTCTATCTTTCTATCCTTCCTTCCTTCCTTCCTACCATCTTTCTTTCTTTCCTTTCTTTCTGTCTGTCTTGCTTCCTACCATCTTTCTTTCTGTCTGTCTTTCTTCCTTCCTTCCTACCATCTTTCTTTCTGTCTGTCTGTCTTCCTTCCTTCCTCCCATCTTCCTTTCTTTTTCTTTCCTTTCTTTTTTTCTGTCTGTCTTCCTTCTTTCCTACCCTCTTTCTTTCTGTCTGTCTTCCTTCCTTCCTCCCATCTTTCTTTCTTTCTGTCTGTATGTCTGTCTGTCTTTCTTCCTACCATCTTTCTTTCTTTTTCTTTCTTTTCTTTCTTTCTTTCTGTCTGTTTTCCTTCCTTCCTTCCTTTCTTCCTTCCTTCCTACCTACCATCTTTCTTTCTTTCTTTCTTTCTTTCTTTCTTTCTTTCTTTCTTTCTTTCTTTCTTTCTTTCTTTCTTTCTTTCTTTCTTTCTTTCTTTCTTTCTTTCTTTCTTTCTTTCTTTCTTTCTCCTTTCTCTCCCTGTTTTCTGTTTCTCACATTTCCTCTTCCTCTCCCTTTCTTTCTGTCCTTTCCCCATTCTCCCTCTGTTTTCTGTTTCTCTCTTCCTCTCTGCCAGACCAGACTCGGATAAGATGAGTGTCTCGCGGCCTGGCCTGCCCCATCCCCTGCCCCACCGCAAGACAAGTCCCAGGTAGGATGCACGGCCTGCCCCACCTGACCTGCCAAGCCCCAAATTTAGCCCCACCACGAAACGCGCGTCCTACCTCACACTTGTACCGGTACCTCCGTCGCATTCCTCAGTGTTTTGTCCAGGGCAGCCCGTTCTAAAAGAGAACGTCTCGCGAGTTCAATCAAATTTCTCGAACTCGCAAGATGTTCTCTTTTGCAATGGGCTGCCCTGGACACAACACTGAGGAACACGATGGAGGTACTGGTATAAGTGTCAGGTAGGACGCGCATCTCACGCCCTGCCTGACCTGCCAAGCCCCAAATTTAGTCCCACCATGAAATGCGCGTCCTACCTGACACTTGTACCGGTACCTCCATTGCATTCCTCGGCGTTGTGTCCAGGGCAGCCCATTCTAAAAGAAAATGTCTCGTGAGTTCGAGAAGTTTGATTGAACTCATGAGACTTTTTCTTTTAGAATGGGCTGCCCTGGACACAATGCCAAGGAACGCGATGGAGGTACCAGTACAAATGTCAGGTAGGATGCATGTATCACGCCCTGCCCAACCTGCCCCCCCAAATTGTACGCCACCGCGAGATGCGCGTGCTACCTGACACTTGTAGCTCCATCGCGTTCCTTGGCGTTGTCCACTGACCCTAGCAAAGCACCTGCCTTTCCTCTTTCCTTCCCTCCCCCCTCTCTTGGCAATGGGGAGGGGGAAGAGTGCACGTAAAACCAGGACAAGGAACTTTTACGCTGCACACAATAAATCTTTTTCTCTTCCAAACTCCGCCAGAAATGAGTCTTCGTGAGACTCATTGCACCTTGGCAGCCTCTTGGAGTGAAAGGGGAGAAAGATTTCTTGCATGCACATTTCAGCCAAAAGGGTCCTTGTCCTGGCGCTGTGTCTTACGTGCACTCTCCCCCCCAGCCCTAGAAGTTTGGTTGCCGGCTGCTTCTGTTGCTGCGCCCTGCTAGATGTTTGGCTGTCAGTTTGGGTTTGGCCGCCAGCTGCTGCCCTCGCTGCTGCCACCACCTACAGAAGCCCTGGCCAGCCCCCTGCAGGCCAAGCTCAGCTGCGGGCAGGGAGCACTGGCCGTGGCCGGGCCAGCCAAGCTGCATCTGTCGAGGCTGCCCTCGGCATGGCTGCCAGGTGCCTGGGAAGAGTAAGCGGGGCCTGCGGGAGGAAGGGAGTGCAGACAAAGGTCCTGCGAGGCTCCCCTCCCCAGGAAAAGTCTGACTCAATCGCTGTCCCGTCTGGTGACTCCCAAGGTGGTCCCAAGGCTTCCTGGGCATGCCGGCGGGCGCTCTGGACAGTCAGCGCTCAGGTGGGGGGACCACGGGGAGATCAGTGCGGAGAGGAGCAGGGGGGAAGGGGAGGCCTCCAATGACCGTCACCATAGAGTGGAAAGTGCACTAACAGAGCAGCCGCTGCCCTGGCTGGGGTTTTGAAGCTGAGGGAGAGTTTGAGGGAGAGAAAGAAAGAAAGACTTCTGCTGCTTTACTTGTGTGCAGCCAAAAGCAGAAGCGGCAGAAGTCTTTCTTTCTTTCTCTCCCTCAAACTCCAGCCCTTCGGCTTCAAAACCCCAGGCAGGGCAGCAGCCGCTCTGCGAGTGCATTTCCTGCTCTATGGTGATGGCTGAAGCTGGAGCTAGAACTAAACAGACGGGCCGAGAGACGCCACGGAGCTGCCAGGGGACAGAACTGGTTTGGGGCGTGGCCAGCCAGCTGTCGCTACTGGTATGGCAAACCACCTACCACCCCCTGGCCCCTCTTAGTGCCCCCTGCCACTCCCCTTGCCTCTTAGTGCCCCCTTAAGTCATCCCACTGCCCCCCAGGGGGCGGTACCGCCCACTTTGGGAACCACTGCTCTAAAAGGAATTTATTTTGATTATCTCTACCTCCTCATACCACCACCCCTCCCAACTTCCCACAGCAAGATACATTCCAAAAGAATATAGCATATTGTGGCAGTCCAAGATCTCCAATCAATCTGGCTTCAGCCTGACAAATACTTGTTTTCTATCCTATATAGCAGAATATAGAGTATTAAATATTAAAACACCCCTTCCTAATAATGCTAGAAGGGTAGACTTAGTAGCTTAAATGGCATTTTCCATATTTATGATTTTATCCTTTTTGTTTGGGTAAAATGTCAGTTTATTTAAGTTCATGTAATATAAAACTCCAAGTTATCCTTCCTGAATTTCCATTGTCTTCCCAGTATCAGGTATTGAAAAAAATGATACAGACTGGTATCAGTACACCAATAATACTTGGCCAGGTCTCTAAATGATCTCTCTCAGCAGTTTCACATACATTAAATTTCATAATAGATAATTCTTAGAGCAGCTTATGAAACAAAACATTGAAAAAAATAATAGGTCACCAGCACCACCTTCTGGGAAGGACCAGAGCCACTACATAACACTATCCATTCTTTAGACAGAAGACATCAATGTTTAGAGAGAGTTGAGGAGATTGAAAAGAATCATTAGTAGTTTACTTCTCCTGTTCCACTATCTCAGGGCTGTCAAACTCCTGGCCCATGGGCCAGATGCGTCACTCGCTGGCCACGGCCACGCCTGGTTTAGCAAAGGGGGGGGAGTCCCAATACATCATGTGATGCTGTCGTGACGATGTGAGTGTGACACCCCTGCCCTATCTGGACCAGAAATCTAATGACAACTGAATGGAATTGCTTTTAACGATGAAGACAAAATAGAAAATAACTTCAATGAAAAATCTCTAGAAAGATTATCCTACATTTGCTCAGACTTTACCTCTCAAAGTTAAGTGCAAGAATGGATAATAATTATAAGAGTTTTGACTAATAATCCCTCTAAGAAACTTCTCTCAAAGAAATATTTAACTGTCCTGTAACTTTATAATGGCAGATTTAGTAAGCCACTTTCTCTCATAATGTTGGACACATTTTTCAGACAAACTATCTAGCATCTATAGAAAAATGAGACTGACTACCTGATTCTCATTACTCTGACCAATAAGGTCATTTTCAACCTCTTGGCAAAGAGACCATCCCTTCTTGCATTTTATAAAAATGATTATCTGCACTGGCAATTTTAGGAAAAAAAGTGATAATGGCAGCTTTTTGGAATAAATTTCACTCCTGGAGAAAACATAAAAATGTGTCAAACACCAGACCTGGTCTGAATATTTAGAAAAAGATATTGGTCCCTTAAAATGTCCAGCAGCCCCTTAACAGGAACTAGTGAATCAGCTACCACCACATGCCTAATTAATGACTCTGCCAGTCGCAGCTGGAAGAGCTGAGCTGGGGGTGATTAATTAAATTAGCTGGCAGAGGAAATTACACTGGAAAAGCCAAAGTTTGATTGCTCCATAATTAACTACAGTGCAAATAATATCTGCATCTATAACTTCCAGCAATGAGATCAGAAGCCAATTGAATTTGGCACTGATTGAAGCTATAAATATCCTGCAGTGAAAAATGATAGGTTTATTCTGAAGGGAAAACTTACAAAAAACGGATATGGGATGTAGTAGGCAACTTATAAGGAGACTTCTCAAGGATCAAGAATTTGTTTTAGTGAGCTCTTTCCCCCAGCTATTTAGCTTGCAGATATTTTTTTACACATTTTCAAATGATTTTCATACTATTTACACAGTAAAATAAACACATCTCAAAATGGTATTTGTTTCTAAAATCCCTTTCTTGTGGAATCAATAAACAATTGGAGGTTGTTTGGATATTTCTTTCCATGGGGCCCCTGATCTAGCAACATTTTGGAGTAGTCCCTGGGGCTTCCCGGGTGGCCTCTTCGCTGAGGCACAGACTGGGCAACTGGCAACATATGCTTCGATGTCCTTTTTCAATAAGGGCCACCAAAATTGTCTCTTTACTAAGTGTAACGTTTTCACAAATCCAAAGTGACCTGCGACCTTCGAGTCATGGGCTTTTTGCAGCACTAATTCCCTTGCGCAGGCTGGGACATAAAGCTTAGCTCCCACCCAGGCTAGGCCGTTGCGAATGGTGCACTCATTTGAGTGGGACAGAAACCATTCATCCATTTTTAATGCATCCACGAGCTGAGAGTTTAGGTCAGCTGACAGGTCTGACCCCTATTCTTTTGGGCCCGTGTAACTACTGGAGCTGCCAATTGCGTAGAAGGGATCACAGGCCGGATTATTTCCTGCCTAGTGCTGTTATACTGAGGCAACCTAGACAAAGCGTCGGCCATAAAATTCTTTCCCCCAGGTAGGTAGCATAGGGAGAAATTAAACCAGTTAAAATGCTGTGCCCAGTGGGCCTGTTTAGGTGACAGCTTTCTAGGGGTTTTCAGGGCTTCTAAGTTTTTATGATCAGTCCACACCTCGAAAGGGTGCTTGGCGCCTTCGAGGAAATGCCTCCAGGTCAGTAGGGCCCACCGAACAGCAAAAACTTCTTTTTACCAAATGGCCCACCTCCTCTCAGTTTCCATTAACTTCATGGAGGTGTAGGCACAGGATTGTAGGACTCCATCGGCATTGGCTTGCAGTAGTACTGCTCCCACGGCCACGTCACTGGCATCCGCTTGAACTACAAACGGATCATCCATGTCTGGGTGCTTAAGGACTGTTCGGCCGCAAACAGGTGTTTGAACTTCTCAAAAGCTGCTTGGCATTCCATAGTCCATGTCAAGGATTGCATAGCCTTCTCCCCCCATGGGGAGATTGCAATTAAGCAATTCAGAGGTGAATGGATCATGCTTCCCCATGGCATAAAATAAAACCGAAAATATATATTCTAAGTAAATAGGTTTATTATAAAAGTATAAAAATAAATGATTACATCTCACCAGTAGAAAATACGTCCGTCTGGACAAAGTGAAAGCAAGCAAGAGAACAAAAGAACAGAAACTACACATGCACAGTAAATCAAGTCACAAGACACTTAGAGATAAGGATTCTCAGGTTATTAATACACACAGAATGGAAGCTCATCTGATGAACCAGAAAAATGTAGTGACAACCCCCTTCTTCGTCAGTTGAGCGGACATCAGGTAAAGTCATAAAGTCATTAAGTCATTAAGTAAGGAACATCTTCCCACGTAGGTACTCGTGTTGAGCTATTGGAAGTGGTTTGTTGAGCATATCAGCAATCTGATCACGTGTAGGCACATACTGCAATTTTACAAAACCTTGCTTCACTAATTGTTTGATATTCTTATAACGAATGTCAATGTGTCTGGACCTGGAACCTGTGAAATGAGATTCAGAAATATACACCACAGATTCAATGTCTTCCGTCACGGTGATCGGTCGGATCGGGTGTGTCCAGATATCTGTGACTAAAGCATCAAACCAAGTTAATGAATTACATGCATCAGAAACACAAGCATATTCAGCTTCTGTAGAAGAACAAGAAATAAAATTCTGTTTACGCACCTGCCAGTAAACAGGACATCCATTTAAGAACATCATATAACCTGAAGTACTTTTACGTGATTTCTTATCACTTGCCCAATCAGAATCAGCATAACAACATAATTCTGCATGATTAGTATGTGTTGGTTCTAACAATAACTTCATGTGCTGTGTGTGCTTTAGATACTTCAATAATTTCTTCACACATGACCAATGAAACTGTTTTGCCTTGCCTACATGTCGTGACAAGAGATTAACACTAAGTGCAATGTTGGATCTGGTCCAACTACTAATATATAACAGTGACCCAATGACTGAATGGTAAAGTGTCTGATCCTCAAACTCAGGACCTTCTTCATGTGTCAAGTTGTGAAAATCTGTTTGCATAGGTATGCGGCCTGTGCTAGCACCCTTCATGTTGCAATGATGCAAAAGCTGTTCAATCTTATCTTCTTGTGACAAACTAAACCCCTTCTGTGTTTTGTCAATCTGAACACCTAAATAAGTGTTAATGTGTCCTAAAGATTTCAGTGTGAAAAACCTCTGTAAACCTTTAGTAAATTTCTCACTCATCTGCTTATTTGGACCAATATAAACAATATCATCAGCATAAACAAGAATTATCTCATATGTATTATCAGATCTTTTTGTAAACACGCATTCATCAGTTTCGGACTTAATAAAGCCCATTAAATTTAGCTTTTCAGTAAGGCATAAATACCACATTAAACCAGACTGTTTCAGACCATAAAGACTTTTGTGTAGAAACCAGGTATCCCCTTCCTGCTTCCGGAATCCTGGTGGTCCTTTGATGTAGATCTCTTCATCCAGATCAGCATTCAGATAAGCTGTGTCAACATCGAACTGAAAAACTTCTAAACCAAGGATAGTAGCAGTAGCTAAAGCAATTTTCACGCTTTCAGTCCTTACTGTAGGTGAGTAAGTATTTGTGTAGTCCTCAGGATACTTTTGCGTGAAACCCTGAGCTACAACCAGGGAAAGCAAAGGGCACAGAACATAAAATTAACACAGGCAAAAAATAGCAGAACTATTAGCACTAACAATGCAACATGATAAGCAAGAAATAATAAGAGAAATAGATGAGGCCTGCAGAGTGAACACGAATTACATACGGCGACATAAATTGCCAAAAGAAATACACGTAAAATTGAAAAAAGAGGCAGTCAGAGATAGCATTTACAATAGAACCAGAAAAAAAAACATTTCAGTATAAAGGAAGAGAGAACAGGGTAGCAGATGCTTTGTCCAGCATCAACTAAGAAGATCCTGTGGATGGCGGTCCATGAGGATGAGGATGAGGTGAGGACGAGGCCAGAGCAGAACCGAGACGGAGCCTGGACGATGCCAGGATGATGCGGAAGCAAGCGGAACCGATATGGAACCCTGACGATGCCTAGGATGACAAGGAGGAAGCAAGCAGACCTGCACCAGATTAATAAAGACTTACAAAGACTTATTATGTAATGACTGTAAAACTTGCTCTAATCATGACAGTTGGAAAAGATTCTTTGTTTAAAGTTTTATACCCACAGGTAACTTTGAAGAAAAAAAATGACGTCATTTTTTTTTCAATTCCAAGGGAAAGGAGTTGTGGTGCCCACATACAGGTACTGAATGTAAAATAGTAAGTTGTTGTATAAAGTTATAATGTTGTTAAAAGGAACTGTTTAAACAAGTAAGTATAGAGCCAAACAGCTTTTAAATGCATGGTAAGTAGAAAGGGGGAGGTGTTTATCCCAGTGCTCCAGAAGGGAGGGGGGATAGATGACATCATAAAAGACAGCCGATGTCAGAGTTCAAACTCTGTCATTCAGAAGGAAAAGGGGGGAGCCTGGCTCTGTTTGTTCAAAAGGTTATATATATCCGGATCCCAGGCATCTGAGAGTTTTTCATCTTAAGATAAAGGTTTATGGGGGGGTATCCGGATCCCAGACACATGGGAGCCTCTTCATCTTAAGAGAATGTTTTATGGGGGGGGGGTAATTGAAAGGGAAGAACGGATTTGAGGAGCGGATCCATTTGTCAAACATTTGTGTATTCATTATGTAGAATGGGGTGGGGTGCTAGCTTAAAAGACTTGTCTTGCCTGAGGGCATGTTAGATCTTGCTTTGTTTTGAAGTGGTTGTATCCAGATGCAAATAAAGGAAATCCTTTTGAAAACCTTTGACTGGACTCAGAAGTTCGTACCTCACTTTGTGACTGAAGACAATCCTTACAGAAAGCAAGATCTGCAAAATCGGTCAACCCAGAGAGTAACTTCGCTCTACTGAGGGGACCGTGCAATCATGACCGAGAAAAACCGGGAGCAGGAAGAAATTGAATGCTGGGGGGAGACACCAATCACCCCCCGGGCGGAAGCCTGTCCCGCGCTCCCCAGCGCTGAGGGAGATTTCGAGGCCTCTGGAAAGCCCCGCTGGTCTATCGGCATTGGAAAAAAAGACAGCTGGGATGGCAGAACCAGAGGTGTCACTCTTAACCGGGGAGATCGGAAGCCCCGTTGGGAATTAGAGCTAGAAGCAGCCATGGATCAGGAAGAACCCACCGAAGCGCCTCTAAGGGAGGGGCGGTTGAAGAGATACCTGTCCCAGCTGGTAATGGAAACATTAGAAAATCTCAACATCCGAGGGACCCCAGAACGACGGATAACGAGCGCTGGGAGCACAGCAACCGCTGAGGAAACTGGGGGGGTCAACAACCTCTGGGGAGCAGGCGTGCAAATGGAGGACGCGGCAGGAAACCCAACAAACCCCCCCAGGGCAGCACACGCAGCGGCACCACTTCCTAACCAACTCCAAACTCCACAACTAGAAAGGAAAACTCCCCCCCTGGGGGTGAAATTTGATGGGGACCCACAACAATTGGGATTTTTCGTAGCACATGTGCTCACCTATATGCAAGAATATGGACGTGAGTTCCAAACCCAGGGATCCCGGGTGCGAGCAGTTACCTTAGCCCTGGAAGGAGCCGCGGCCAGATGGATGGTAACCCTACATAACGACGACGCACCCGAACTGCGCAATTTCAACCAATTCATGATGGCCCTACGACGACGATTCGAGGACCCGCTGGCAGACCGCAAAGCACGCGACCGTATTAAGGTGGTGAAACAGGGACGACGACCAGTGGCGGAGTACACTGAAGAATTCCGGGACCTCCCATGTCGGCTAAACTGGCCAGAAGACATCCTGGTAAGCTGTTTTAAGGATGGGCTGAGTGACGATCTGTATAATGCCTGCGTGGCTAGGGGTGCACCGAATCATCTGCATGAGTGGTACCTCACCGCTGAAGAAGCGGAGATTGATATGGCTAGGAATCAGTACCGTACAGGGAGAGCATGGAAGAAATCCCCACCACAATGGAGGAAAGAACCCTTCAGAAGGCAACAGGGCTTCCCCCCTAAACCTCCAATTTGTTACAAATGCGGGAAGGAGGGACACCGAGCATCCGAATGCTGGGCCCAAACACCCACCCGGAAACCCGAACGCCAAACGGGGGAGAGACCAACGAAACCCATTCAGCGGGGGAGGGAAACAGCCCTGAGGAGCAGCGAGATGAAGGGACCACCACCCCCTCCTCCTGCTGAAAACAACACCCCGGCATTTCAAAGGGAAGATCCAGCCGCGTTCGAGAGCGATCCGGAGGATGAAGCACTGGTAAGCAAACCAATTGAACCGCTCACCCTCCCACTCAGACTATTTATCCCTAACCAAGAGGGGGGGAAAAATATCTCCGCTTTAGTAGACTCAGGATGCACCCGTTGCTTAATCAGCCCAACCCTAATCAGGGAACTGGAAATCACAGTGAGAAAGCTGAGGAATCCCATCGCGTTTTGCCAATTGGATGGGTCTATAGCAGGGGGGGAGCCGGCTGCTTTTGCCACGGAACCCCTGAAAATAGGCATTGATAACCACGAAGAGAAACTTACGTTTATAGTAGCACCTGGCATGGAATGGCCACTAGTCTTGGGACTCGCATGGCTAAAAAAGTGGAATCCAGAAATAAATTGGGAACAAGGCACCATAAAATTCCAAACGCACGTAACTACTACGGAGGATCCACAGATAGAAACTGAAGGGGCTGAGCGCAGGGAAACAGCCATGCCTGGTCATAGCGTGGAAACAGACAGCATACCCAAGGAATACAAAGACCTGGCAGAAGTCTTTAGCGAGGCAGCGTCAGATGAACTTCCCCCGCATCGCGCATCCGACTGCGCAATAGAAATCTTACCCGGGGCTAAACTACCTAAACCAAAAATGTATAGCATGTCACCGGGGGAGTTAGAGGAACTGAGTGCTTTCATTGAGAAAAACCTAGCAAGGGGTTTCATTGAACCAGCCAGACCAAAGATAGCAGCCCCGGTGCTATTTAGAGAGAAGAAAGATGGCACAAAACGCTTATGTGTTGACTTCAGGAACCTAAACTCGATAAGTGTTGAAAACATGTATCCCCTCCCCCTGATGAAAGACATGCTGGCCCACCTCAAAAAAGGGAAAATCTTCTCCAAACTAGACATCAGGGAGGCTTACTACCGAATCAGAATTAAGGAGGGGGATGAATGGAAAATGGCATTCAACACCCCCCTGGGATGTTACCAATTCAAAGTGCTCCCTTTTGGGTTACAAGGGGCACCTGCAGTATTTATGCAATTAATTAATGATGTATTACGGGAACACTTATACAAAGGGGTTCTCGTTTACTTAGATGATATTCTATTATACTCAGAGACCGAGGCTGAACATGTTAAATTGGTGAGGGCAGTGCTGAGCAAACTCCGTGAGGCAAAACTTTATGCCAAACTCTCAAAATGTGAATTCCACCGAGAAAAAAATTGATTACTTAGGGTACCGTATCTCACACCAGGGCATAGAAATGGATCCTCAAAAAGTACAGGCAGTACTCGATTGGGAAACGCCTCGCACACGCAAACAGCTGCAAAGTTTCCTGGGGTTTGCAAACTTCTATCGCCAATTTATCCCCGCATTCGCTCAAATTGCCCTGCCCATCACAAAACTGCTAAGAACAAAGGGGGAGGGAGATCCTAAACCGAGACAGCCCGTGAATTGGACAATGGAATGCCAGGCAGCGTTTGAGAAGCTAAAACGGCTGTTCTCAACAGAACCAATTTTGAAGCACCCAGACCCAGAAAAACCTTTCATAATACAAGCTGATTCTAGCGATGTGGCAATAGGGGCAATCCTACTCCAGAACAATGAGCAAGGACAACTACAGCCATGTGCATATACATCCAGGAAACTAAGTGAAACTGAACAAAGGTGGGCGATCTGGGAAAAAGAGGCTTACGCGGTGCGATGGGCACTGTTAACTTGGAGACAATTCTTAGAAGGAAGTAAGATCCCTTTTGAGGTCTGGACTGACCACAAAAA
Organism: Diadophis punctatus similis; assembly: GCA_023053685.1. Taxonomy (NCBI): domain Eukaryota; kingdom Metazoa; phylum Chordata; class Lepidosauria; order Squamata; family Dipsadidae; genus Diadophis; species Diadophis punctatus. The sequence continues at coordinate 1,251,625 of JALIGW010000031.1, forward strand.
CTTAGAAGCCTTAAAGACACCAAGGAAACTGTCTCCTAAACAGGTTCGTTGGGCGCAATACTTCAAACGGTTCGAGTTTACTCTTAAATTTATCCCTGGGGGGAAAAACTTTCTGGCAGAAAGCCACAATATAACTGTGTGAAATCAGAGGTTTTTAAACCTATAGTACAAACAAATCAACTGGCAGCCAAAGTAATCACCAGGTCCCAAGGAGGAAAAGACACATTGAGGGACGCAGACATCACTCACGCATTTAAACAGGCATTAGTCAACGATGAATGGGTTTTAAACCACAAATCCAGCTGCGTGATGAAAGATGAATTAGCATGGATAGGTGACAAACTGTACGTACCCGCTAGCCAAAGATTACGTTTAATGGGAAGGTGCCACGACTCTAGGTTGGCTGGACATTTTGGCTTTGTAAAAACTTTACACTTAATAAAAAGACAATTTTGGTGGCCTTCGTTGAAAAAGGACATAGAAAGCTATGTAGCAAGTTGCCCCATTTGTGCTGCAGCAAAAAGACGTCAGGGGAAAACTCCAGGGCTTCTACAGAAAGTAGCTGAGCCGTCAGCCCCATGGGAAGAAATTGCTATGGATTTTATTGTGGAACTACCGGATAGTGGGGGAAACACTGTCATTTGGGTTGTGACAGACTTGTTTTCAAAACAAGCACATTTTATTCCTTGCCAAAAGATCCCAACTGCCAAAGGCTTGGCTAGACTGTTTCTAATACACATTTATCGTCTTCATGGAGCTCCTAAAAGGATAATCTCGGATAGGGGAGTCCAATTTACCTCCAATTTTTAGAAGGCGTTTTTGGACCTACTTGGCACCGCCCAAGGGTTGAGCTCGTCGCATCATCCTCAGACTAACGGCAATTGCGAGAATTTGAACGGTGTTCTTGAACAGTACCTAAGATGTTTTATTAATTTTCAACAGGACAATTGGACTGAACTTTTACCATTTGCAGAGGTTGCATTTAATAACTCTGTACATTCAAGTACAGGTTTTACACCTTTTAGAGTAGCCACGGGGCAAGATTTCAGCCCAATACCGGAATTACCCACAGAAAACCCAACTATCCCCTCACTTAAGGAGTGGATAGAAAAGTTGCAAAACACATGGCCAGTAGTCAGGTTGGCTTTACAGGAGGCTAGAGAGGCTTTCAAAATTCAAGCTGACAAGAAAAGAGTAGAGGCTAAACCTTTCCAGGTGGGGGATAGAGTATACTTATCTACAAAATTCTTGAGATCGTTACAACCATCAAAAAAATTAGGACCTAACTTTATTGGGCCTTTCACTATTAGCAGGATCATTAACCCAGTAGTAGTTGAACTGATTCTTCCAAAAACACTTAGACAAGTCCACCCAGTATTTCACATTAGTCTACTCAAGAGAGAGGTAACCTCACCACTTAGACCGGTGGCAGATACACCACCTGCTCCAATCATGATAGAAGGGGAACAACATTTTGAAATCAAGGAAATTCTGGACTCCAGAATCCACAGAGGGAAGACCCAGTATCTGGTAGCCTGGAAACATTTGCCTTCATCACAGAACGAGTGGGTCGCTAAACAACATGTGAAAGCCCCCACCCTATTGAGAAAATTCCACTCCAAATACCCTAGCAAACCTTGCTAACATATCATAATTGACTCTGCTTATGTCTTACAGGTGGACCTTCTTTTCTTTTGAGAGGCAGGATGTCAGAGTTCAAACTCTGTCATTCAGAAGGAAAAGGGGGGAGCCTGGCTCTGTTTGTTCAAAAGGTTATATATATCCGGATCCCAGGCATCTGAGAGTTTTTCATCTTAAGATAAAGGTTTATGGGGGGGGTATCCGGATCCCAGACACATGGGAGCCTCTTCATCTTAAGAGAATGTTTTATGGGGGGGGGGTAATTGAAAGGGAAGAACGGATCTGAGGAGCGGATCCATTTGTCAAACATTTGTGTATTCATTATGTAGAATGGGGTGGGGTGCTAGCTTAAAAGACTTGTCTTGCCTGAGGGCATGTTAGATCTTGCTTTGTTTTGAAGTGGTTGTATCCAGATGCAAATAAAGGAAATCCTTTTGAAAACCTTTGACTGGACTCAGAAGTTCGTACCTCACTTTGTGACTGAAGACAATCCTTACAGCCAATCGGATCATAGGTAGCAGGGCCAGGAACTATAAAAGGCCTGGCTGAGAGAGATGTGGAGCTCTCTGTTTTGTGTGAACTTCCATGAGGGAAGGCTTTAGTGAGAAGTGCTGTGAAGAAAGCTCTGTTATGTGGTAAATCCCATGACGGAAGGTTTAGTGTGAAGAGCTGGAAAGCTCTCTGTTTTGTGTGAACTTCCAGGAAGGAAGGTGTAGTGAGAAGAGCTGAGAAGAGCTCTGTCTGTATGTGTAACTTCCATGAGAGAAGGCTTAGTGTGGAGAGCTGAGGAGCTCTGTGTGTGACTTCCAAAGAGGGAAGATTTATAGAGAATCTCTGCCTGAGTTTGACTGTCCAAGAGGGAAGTTGACAGGAGAGAAAGATAGGCCCTAGGCAGTTCTGTGGGAAGCAGGTTCCAGGGTCAGGGAACAAGATTGATTGATAAATATTGAGTAATTTGTAGATAGAGATAAACGGTGAAACGTGCTCTTATCTATAGGCCTAGAAACAAAGAAGAATTGGATTTGCTTAGATTTAGTCAGGAAAGCAAAGAGAGTCTCTGAAGGGAAGAAAAGAAAAAGAAAGAATTAAATAGCTGCTTGTGGCTTTAACAAATTCACTTGACAATTACTGAGAAGTTGTATTTAAATAAACTGTTTACTAATTTGTTCAAGAAACGTGTCAACGTCTGTCTATTCCTCACATAAAGCAAAATTTTAAACAATCCTGCAGAGCTTAGAGATATTGTAAAAGTAAAAGCAAGCCTCTAAAGAGAGAGAGAAGTGAAACAGAGGGTGTGACCCTTGGTCAGGGATATATAAAAAAGAAAATTAAACAAAAATCACTACCAAGACATATAAAACAATAAACCTGACTGGAAGGGGACGGGTGGCATTCTCGCATTAACTAGTAAGCAGTTCCGGAGACTGTTGCTCCCTTTGTTACAATTACAAATAAATATTATAAAAAAGTAAATTCTGTTTGTGATAATTGTTTGGCTACACTAAAAAATTTAATATGCTAGTTGTGATAACTTTATGCCAAGTCAAATTGTCCATAGTCATATTTTATGTTCCTAAAGTAACAGAATGACTTTCAATCTTAAAAAGACAAAAAAGTGCTAATGTAGCATTTTTTTCAATTTTTCCGAAAATTTCCGTTCCCCCCCCCCTGAAAAAAACGGAAAAAACCCGGGGTTTTTTCTGAGCTTCAAAATTTCCAGAAATTTTATATCTCTAGTCTTACCCAACTCCAGCTTCTCTCTCTATGCCTGGTAAATGTGTGCATATGACACACGCTTAAACATATATACATATATGTGGATGCACACACACACACACAAACACACACACACACACACACACACACACACACACCTGTCAAAAGTCATAGCCCCCAGAAAGTGTAGAATCAAAAGTAATGAATTTATATAAGTTTTTTATTATAATTAATGTATAATAATTTATTACTTATTTATTTAGCATATAGCATACAATGTCAGGGAAATCTACACAATGCAATCCTGACAGCCTAGATTGCTAGTTCATTGCATTTAGTGCTTGTGTACTGATCCTTTGTGCACTGTTGAGGGCAAACTAACTTTACACCAGGGGTGGGTTCCTCCCGATTTGGACCGGTTCTATAGAACCGGTAGCAACCCGCTTGTGACGTCACAATGACGTCACCAAACCGGATCAGTTGGTGCTGGTCCATGGGCACCGCCATCTTTTTTAAAAAATTGTTTTGAATTTTTTTTCTTCTGAGCATGTGCAGAAGCCGAGTTTCTTGCACTGTGCATGTGGTTGCCATCTTGTTTTCGGCTTTCTTTCTTTCTTTCTTTTTTAATTTTTTAAATTTAATATAATTTATTTTATTTTTTATTTTATTTTTCTTCTGAGCATGTGCAGAAGCCGAGTTTCCGGCACTGTGCATGCGGTCACCATCTTGTTTTTGGCTTTCTTTCTTTCTTTCTTTCTTTCTTTCTTTCTTTCTTTCTTTCTTTCTTTCTTTCTTTCTTTCTTTCTTTCTTTCTTTCTTTCTTTTTTTTTAAATTTTTTTTTAAAGTTAGAACCCACCCCTGCTTTGCTTCCCTCAACTTTTCAGTCCCAGAAATGGTGCATGGCTGCAAAATAGGAGACGGGCATCTTTCAGCTGAAAAATGCCTTTCTCCTATTTTGCAGCCAGGCACCATTTTCTGTCCTTCCCGTTTTTATTTCATTTTCCCTCCCACCCTGAAAGCAAAAGGAAGTGAGGGGGGAAGGGGGGAAGAAGGCTAGCTCAGACTATTGGTATGATTTTTTGATCTTATATTCTGTTGTTTAGGTATTTATTTATTTATTTATTTATTTATTTATTTATTTATTTATTTATTTATTTATTTATTTATTTATTTATTTATTTATTTATTTATTTATTTATTTATTTATTTATTTATTTATTTATTTATTTATTTATTTATTTATTTTGATGGATTTCTATGCCGCCCAATCCCTAGGGACTCAGGGCGGCTCACAGCATGTAGATCCAATACAAAATAAAAAATTCATTAAAATATATGACAATACACAATGCAATAGTTAAAATACAGAAAATACAAAAGTTAAAAATTAAAAGAGTATCTCATTCACCCCGCCTGCTGGAAGAGCCAGGTCTTTATTGCTTTCCGGAAGGCCAGTAGGGTGGGGATGGTCCTGATCTCTGGAGGAAGTTGGTTCCACAGGGAGGGAGCTCCCACAGAGAAGGCCCTCCCCCTAGGTCCCGGTAGCCGACATTGTTTGGTCGACGGGACCTGGAGGAGGCCGATTCTGTGGGCTCTAACCGGTCGTAGGGAGGTATGCGGCAGGATGCGGTCCCGAAGATAACCTGGCCCTGAGCCATGTAGGGCTTTAAAGGTAATGACCAACACCTTAAATTGGATCCGGAGACTAATGGGCAGCCAATGCAGCTGGCGGAGGATAGGTGTTACGTGGGTGCATCTAGGTACACCCACCACAGCTAGCGCAGCTGCATTTTGCACCAATTGCAGTCGCCGGACACTCTTCAAGGGTAGCCCCATGTAGAGCGCATTGCAGTAATCCAGCCGTGAGGTGATAAGGGCATGAGTGACTGTAAGAAGTGCCTCCTTCTCCAGGTAGGGTCGCAATTGGTGCACAAGACGTACTTGTGCAAAGGTCCCCCTAGCCACAGCTGAAAGATGTTGTTCCAATTTTAGCTGTGGGTCTAGGAGGACACCCAAATTGCGAACCCGTTCTGAGGGGGCTAATTTCTCCCCCTCAAGAACCAAGGAGGGACAGTTGGTCGAGTCCTTAGGAGGCAATATCCACAGCCACTCAGTCTTGTCAGGGTTAAGCTTTAGCCGGTTCTTCCCCATCCAGACCCTAACATCGGCCAGGCAGCGGTCCATTACGTCTACGGCTTCCCCAAATTGAGACGGGGTGGAGATGTACAACTGGGTATCATCAGCATATTGCTGATACCTCACCCCGTGTCGTCGGATGATCTCACCCAGCGGCTTCATGTAGATATTAAACAGGATGGGCGAGAGGACCGAGCCCTGTGGCACCCCACATAGTAGGGGCCTAGGGCTCGACCTCTGCCCCCCTGTCAACACCGACTGCGTCCTGTCAGAGAGGAAGGAGGAGAACCACTGCAAAACAGTGCCGCCCACCCCCACCTCTCCGAGACGATGCAGAAGGATACCATGGTCAATGGTATCGAAGGCCGCTGAGAGGTCAAGTAGCACCAGGATAGAGGAGTGACCCCCATCCCAGGCTCGCCAGAGATCATCCATCAGGGTGACCAAAGCCGTTTCCGTACTGTAACCGCACCTGAAGCCAGATTGAAAGGGATCCAGAAAATCAGTGTCATCCAACAGTCGTAGGAGCTGGAGTGCCACCACTTTCTCAACAACCTTCCCCGCGAAGGGAAGGTTGGAGACTGGACGGAAGTTCTTTAAATCCGCCGGGTCCAGGGAAGTCTTCTTGAGGAGGGGCCTCACCACCGCAGCTTTTAAGGGCTGCGGGACGGACCCCTCTCTCAAAGAAGCGTTGACCAACGCCTGGAGCCAGCCGCGTGAAACCTCCCTGGTGGCCGAAACCAGCCAGGAAGGACACGGGTCCAATAAACAAGTGGCGGAGCTCATAGCTCCTATGGCCTTGTCCACATCCTCAGGAGTCACCAGTTCAAACCTTTCCCATATAACCGGACTAAGACCTGCCCCAGTCATCTCGGCCTGTACTGCCCAATCGGAGTCCAGGTCTGTCCGAATCTGAGTGATTTTATCCACCAGAAACCGAGAAAATTCCTCAGCTCTACCCTGCAAGGGGTCTCCGCCTTCCTCCTTAGCCAGAAGGGTGCAGGTCACCCTAAAAAGGGCGGCTGGGCGGGAGTCAGTGGACGCAATAAGAGCGGAAAAATGCGAACATTTTGCCGCCCTTATCGCCACTAAGTAAGACTTAATGAAAGTTCTTAAAAGTGTCCAGTCAGACTCAGCTTTACTAGATCTCCATCGTCGCTCTAGGCGTCTCTTGTGGCGCTTCATCTCCCGGAGTTCCTCGGTAAACCAAGGAGCCCTCCTGGATCCACTTCCATGGAGAGACCGCAAAGGCGCAATCCGATCCAGAGCCCCCACTGCCACCTGTTTCCAGGTGGCAACCAGGGATTCGGACGAACTGTGTACCAGGGATTCAGGTATCTCCCCAAGTTCCCTCTGGAATCCGTCGGGTTCCATTAGGCGCCTGGGGCGGAACCACTTAGTCGGTCCCGCCTCCTTGCAGTGGAGGCGTGGTGCCATGAAATCCAACCTCAGAAGGAAATGATCTGACCACGACAAGGGTACTGTGACTAAACCCCTTAGCCCCAGATCATCTCTCCACTGCCCCGAGAGAAACACAAGGTCAAGCGTGTGACCACCCTCATGAGTCGGACCCTGAACTACTTGGGTCAGGTCCATGGTTGTCATGGAAATCATGAACTCCTGGACTGCCCCCGAGGCTTCGCCGGGCGATGGCAGATTGAAATCCCCCAGCACCATCAACCTGGGGAACTCAACCGCCAGCCCTGCAACCGCCTCGAGCAGAACAGGCAGGGCCTTTGTAACGCAGCTAGGAGGCAGGTACGTTAACAAAAGGCCCACCTAAACCCCTAAGTCCAACTTCAGAAGGAGTGTCTCACACCCAACAATCTCTGGGGCAGGGCTCCTTTGAGGACACAGATTCTGGCGAGCTATAATAGCCACTCCTCCACCCCTTCCCTGGGGTCGCGGCTGATGCTGAACCGAGAACCCGTCCAGGCATATTTCCGAAAGGGGCACCCCCCCTTCCTGGCCCAGCCAGGTCTCGGTTATACACGCCAGGTCCGCCCCCTCTTCTAGGATTAAATCCCGAATGAGGAGGGCCTTGTTGGTAATCGACCTGGCATTTAACAGCAGCAGCTTGAGCCCAGGGCCCTGACATCCCTGGTTACCAGGCACTCGGGTTGAGCTAGGTGGAACCAAACCAGAGGGGCCAGAACAAGGAATCGCTTGCAAACAGCGAATCCTTGTTCCCCGAGAGCGGCCTACCCCTCTGCTCCCGGCATACCTGCCTCTCCTTTTCAAGGTATAACTTGGAAGGAAAAAAATAACTCCTTTTCAAGTATAACTTGGAAGGAAAAAAAATGACCTGTTGAGGACTATAAAGAACTATAAATATTGTGCATCCAGAGGAATACCGTATTTTTCGGAGTATAAGACGCACCAGAGTATAAGACGCACCTTAGTTTTTGGGGAAGAAAATAGGGGAAAACAATCTGCCTACCAGGTATTCATCTGGCTAGCATCCTTAGTCTGGTCAGCTTCAGCACATTATTTTATCCCCTGGTTAGGACTTCTTCTGAGAGAGTAACAATGAAAGAGCATGCAAGCCAGTAAGAGCTGGGAAGATCATTAGCACCTGATTAGGGCTAAAAAAAACTTATTCAGAGCAGCTTCAGCACATTATTTTATCTCCTGGTTAGGACTTAAAAAAACCTTCTTCTGAGAGAATAACAATGAAAGAACCTGCAAGCCAGTAAGAGCTGGGAAGATCATTAGCACCTGGTTAGGGCTAGAAAAAAACTTATTCGGAGCAAGTAGAGCAATGAAAAAAAATTCTTCAAAGACTTAGGGCTGGAAAAACATTCTTTGGAGAGAGTAACAATGAAAAAGCCTGCAAGGTAAGAGTTGGGAAGATCTGTTAGCACCTAGTTAGGGCTGGAAAAAAAAAAGCTACATTCGAAGTATAAGACGCACCCAAATTTTCAGCCACCTTTAGGGAGGAAAAAGGTGCGTCTTATACTCCGAAAAATACGGTAATTTTGGGACTGAGTAAACTGTTTTAATATTTTTTGGTGTTATAGATAACTGAGATTTCAGGACTTTGGTAGATTATTGAGTACATTTTTGATTTACTAAAATAAAGCAAAATGCATCAACAGGGAAAAATAAGTGTATTTCAAAAAGAAATATTATTGATGTTTCAAAGTATTCATGAAACTATAACAAAGAACCACAGAGAGATAAAGGATCTGATACATGATATAGTTGTGAGACCAGAAAATATTCAGCAAATGACAATGACAAAAGAACAGGAAACCCAAGAAATAGAAAAAACAGAGGAAAAGATAGAGCAGATAATACAACAAATGAAACAAGGAGACAAGGAGAAGAAAGGAATAATAAAAACTTATGGATTATATATTAAGAGATCAAAAAATAGAACTGGATAAACAGGAAGACATTCCTGAAGTTAGAATGGCACGGACAGGTATATTGAAGGTCTGGCAGTGAGAGATAGAGGTGGAGGAAAAACTTAGATTAAATATGAATGATGTTTGGAGATACAAAATCCCAAAGGAGGAGTATGGGAAACATGCCAAAAAATCAATAAGAATTGAAATACTAAAACGGACAAGAGATGATGGATAGAAATAAAATACCTCTTAATATAAGATTTGTTCTATTAAAAATTAAAATAGAGGTAGAAACAAGAAAGGGGAAAATATTATTGTGCATATAGAAACCAGCATGGCTGCATAAAGAACTCTCTGACAAATTGAAAGACAAAAAGGACAAGTATAAAAAGTGGAAAGAAGGGGAAATAACTAAGGCAGAATACCAGCAAATAACCCGAGCATGTAAAGATGAAGTGAAGAAAGCTAAGGCTCACAATGAACAAAGGCTTGCGACAAAAGTAAAAAAGTAACAAAAAAGCTTCTTCCAACATATTAAAAACAAGAAAAAGGTCAAGGAAACAATTGGTCCATTGCAGGGAGAAAGTGGCAAGAAGGTGACAAGCAACAGGGAGAAAGCAGAGCTACTTAACACGTTTTTTGCATCTGTCTTACACAAAGGGAAAAAACAGTCCAACCTATCAAAAACAGCATCACAAAAAACATATTAGGAACACAAGTTAAAATAGGGAAGAAAATGGTAAGGGAACACCTGTCTACCCTAGACGAATTCAAATCACCAGGATCAGATGGATTACACCCCAAGGTTCTGAAGGAACTGACAGATGAGATCTCAGAACCACTGAACTATATCTTTCAAAGATCCTGGAGCACCGGGGAACTGCCAAAGGACTGGAAAAGAGCTGATGTAGTTCCCATTTTCAAAAAAGGGAAAAAAACAGATCCAGGAAACTACAGACCTATCAGCCTGACTTCAATACCAGGAAAGATTTTGGAAAAGATAATCAAGCAATGAATCAATGAACACCTAGAAGCAAACACAGTAATAACCAAAAGCCAACATGGGTTTGTCAAAAACAGATCATGCCAGACTAATCTTATTGCATTCTTTGACAAAGTGACAAAATTAGTGGACCAGAGGAATGCTGTCGATGTGGTTTACTTGGACTTCAGTAAGGCATTTGATAAAGTAGACCATAACCTACTACTAGATAAAGTAGAAAAATGTGGGATGGACAGCAACACCACCAGATGGATTCAAAACTGGCTAACCAACCGCACTCAACGTGTAGTGCTCAATGGAACTGCATCTACATGGACGGAAGTATGCAGTGGAGTACCCCAAGGCTCTGTTTTAGGCCCAGTACTCTTCAACATCTATATCAATGACTTGAACGAGGGGATAGATGGGGAACTCATCAAATTTGCAGATGATACCAAACTGGCAGGAATAGCCAACTCTCCAGAAGATAGGCTCAAGATACAGAAGGATCTTGACAGACTTGAACATTGGGCGCTATCAAACAAAATGAAATTCAATGGTGAAAAAAGTAAGGTTCTACATTTAGGCAAGAAAAACAAAATGCACAGGTACAGTATACGTGGTAACTGTGAGAGGGATCTTGGAGTCCTAGTGGACAACCATTTAAATATGAGCCAGCAGTGTGCAGCAGCTGCCAAAAAGGCCAACACAGTTCTAGGCTGCATTAACAGAGGGATAGAATCAAGATCACGCGAAGTGTTAATACCACTTTATAATGCCTTGGTAAGGCCACACTTGGAATACTGCATTCAGTTTTGGTCGCCATGATGTAAAAAGGATGTTGAGACTCTAGAAAGAGTACAGAGAAGAGCAACAAAGATGATTAGGGGACTGGAGGCTAAAACATATGAAGAACGGTTGCAGGAACTGGGTATGTCTAGTTTAATGAAAAGAAGGATCAGGGGAGACATGATAGCAGTGTTCCAATATCTCAGGGGTTGCCACAAAGAAGAGGGAGTCAAACTATTCTCCAAAGCACCTGAAGGTAGAACAAGAAGTAATGGGTGAAAACTAAACAAGGAGAGAAGTAACTTAGAACTAAAGAGAAATTTCCTGACAGTTAGAACAATTAATCAGTGGAACAGCTTGCCTCCAGAAGTTGTGAATGCTCCAACACTGGAAGTTTTTAAGAAGACGTTGGATAACCATTTGTCTGAAGTAGTGTAGGGTTTCCTGCCTAGGCAGGGGATTGGACTAGAAGACCTCCAAGGTCCCTTCCAACTCTGTTGTTGTTGTTGTTGTTGTTGTTGTTGTTGTTGTTGTTGTTATTGTTATTATTATTATTATTATTATTATTATTATTATTATTATTATTATTATTATTATTATTATTATTATTATTATTATTATTATTATTATTATTATTTATTCACAAAAAATGTAATACACAGCAAACGAGATTTATATGCTGGATTTCGTATCACTATATCACAAGTCGAACACTTCCCAAGCTTCTAGGACTGTGTGATGTATTTTCGTATGATGCACGCAGATCCAGGTACGGTGGCCTTTATTATTATTATTATTATTATTTTTATAATAATAATAATAATAATAATAATAATAATAATAATAATAATAATAATAATAATAATAATAATAATAATAATAATAATAATAATAATAATAATAATAATAATAATAATAATAATAATAATAATAATAATAATAATAATAATAATATTTCTATATAACACATTAAAATTAATATGTCAATGTAAAGATAAGAGGTTGAAAGATGTTCCTAATAATACTATTATGGTTATTAGTATTGTGTATTAAAATATTGAATAATTAAATGATGAAGGATTATATACAGGATGGAGCAAACACTAACATGTCAACAACTTCAATTTTAATATTTAGAATGATTATTAGAATTTTTGTGTATGATTAATGTAACTAATACTATCAATATTATCACTATTATTGTGTATCAAAACTAACGATACCCAGATGCCACACTGTTCATGTATTCAATACTTATGTACATTTAAAAATAAAAAATATATAAAACTTTAAAAACAAACAAACACGTCTACCCACTGGCCCTAATGAAGGGTTGAAGGTACTGAAAGTAATGAACCCTAACACAAATTGGACTTGCAGGAAGCATATTACCAAGTTAGAATCAAGGAACGAGATGCTTTCAGTTGCCTCCTGGGGTGTTTCCAATTCTGAGTTCTCCCCCTCAGACTTCAGGGCATCCCTGCTGCATTTATGCAGCTGATAAACAAAGTACTGCATTAAGACCTGTATAAAGGGGTTCTGGTCTATTTGGATGACATTTTGATTTATAATGAAACCATGACAGAACATGTGAAACTGTTAAGGGGTATGCTCAAGAAATTCCGGCCACCCAGTTGTACACTAAGCTGTCCAAATGCGAATTCCACCAAAGCAAAATTGATAATCTGGGGTATCGCATTTCCCATGAAGGGATATAAATGAATCCTGAAAATGTGCAGGCAGTTTTGGAGTGGGCTCCTCCCTGCACATGGGAGCAACAAAGCTTTCTGGGATTCACAAACTTTTAGCACCAGTTCATCCCATTGTTTGCCCAGATAGCCCTTCCCATCAACAACCTGCTGAAGACAAAAGGGGAGGGAAAGCCCAAGCCTAGCCAACACTGAAATGGACAATGGAATGCCAACTGGCATTTGAAAAATTCAAGTGCCTGTTCATGGCAGAGCCAGTGCTAAAACATCCTGACCCAAACGCTCCCTTTGCAGACACTAATGATATGGTGGTGGGGGGCAGTTTTGCTGCAGAAAAATGACCAAGGGGTCCTGCAGCCATGTGTTTATACCTCCTAAAAGCTCACTGAAATGGAGAGCCGGTGGGCGGTTTGAGAAAAGGAGGTGTATGAGGTACATTGGGCACTCCTGACCTGGAGGCATTTCTTGGAAGGGAGCAAAGCCTCTTTTGAGGTATGGACAGAACACAAAATCCTAGAAACCCTGAAAACCCTCCAGAGGCTATCACCCAAACAAACTACTGGACTCAGTACTCAGTTCCAAGAAGGAGTTTATTAAACTGGTTAACCCATCCTGGCAACTGGCAGCTCCGGTCATCACTAGAGTGCAAGCGAAACTCAAAGCCCCAGGTAGCAGAGGACTTAAGTAATGTATTGAAAGTGACACTAGAGAAAGACAAATGGTTCCAAGCCCACAAAAATGAATGTATGATGCAAGATGGCTTAGCCTGGGTAGGAGCCAAATTATATGTTCCAGAAAACCAACAAATAACCACAAAGTCAAAATTCAAAAGTAACAGGGCACTTTGGCTTTGTCAAAACCTTATACCTGGTTAAACATTAATTTTAGTGGCCATCGTTAAAGAAACGGTGGAGGGCTGGGATGAGGGGGAAAAGTTTGTACCCTTTGGCATGGGAACTTTAGTTCTAGCCTGACTTTACTTCAGCCAGCAACCTTTAGTAAAACAGCTTATTACTTGGAGTCGAGGGGCTTTCTTTCCTTAGGATCTGACTGGGGCAGGTGTGACACAAACAATAAAAAAACTGACCAGTGACTTATCTTCTAGATCATTACCTAATTTTTCAACAGCAACTCCTGCAGCAGTGTAGGAGATAACTTGCAAGTTGAAAGTTTAAAACAAAATAATATGGTTGCCCTGCTGTAAGTACCATGTTTTCCCAAAAATAAGACCTATCCCAAAATAAACCTACCATGTTTTAGCATGTGTGCCCAATATAAGCCTTCCCCCCCAATATAAGCCCTACTTAAGCGCCTGCATAGCCACCCGGCTGCCCATTCCGTTTGGTTGCTTGTGCTGCGTCCGTGAGGTGAGGTGGGGGGTTGAGCTGCCCAATGTGCCCCACATCAGCTTACCTCAGGGCCCCCGCAGCCAGGCCAGCTATGCCCCAACACTTGCCTCACAGTAGCGGCACCACCAGCCCCATCCAGCAGGTCCTTGCATGGCTGCGTCCGCTTCTGCTTGCTCATGCAGCCACAATGGAGCAGGAGGCCGAGTGATATGCAAGCAAGTAGAAGAAGTGGGCCGGCAGCCACACTAGGTTCTGCTGGATGGGGCTGCTGGAGCTGCTGAGGTGAGGCAGTTGTTGGGGCATGGGTGGACCGGCTGCAGCAGCCCTAAGGTAAACCGGTGCGAGATGCGTGGGGCAGCTCCACTCCCCCTGCCTCACCGTGGTGGCACTAGCACACTACGTGGCCTCCTGCCCCACCGTGAGCAAGCAGAAGGAACAGCTATGAGAATACTGGTAGTCCTCAACTTACAATAATTCATTTAGTGACCGTTCAAAGTTACAACAGCACTGTAAAAAGTAACTTACGACCATTTTTCACAGTTACAACCTTTGTATCATCCACATGATCATGTGATCAAAATTCAGATGCTTGGCAACTAGTTCATACTTATGACTATTGCTGTGTCCCAAGGTCATGTGATCACTTTTTGCAACCTTCTGACAAGTAAAGTCAATGGGGAAGCCAGATTCACTTAACAATTGGGTTACTAACTTATCAACTGCAGTGATTCACTTAAAACCTGTGGCAAGAAAGGTCATAAAATGGGACATAACTCATTTAATAAATGTCTCATTTAACAACAGAAATTTTGGGCTCGATTGTGGCCATAAGTCAAGCACTACTTGTATAGCAAAATGAGTGCTTAAGCCTAGTAAGGTAAGTAGGCTTACCTTAAGGTAAATAAAGTAAGCCTACTTATAGCAAACAGCCAAGATAATATATTGTTAATACTGTATATTGCTTATGTGAGCAAACTGTAATAGATTTTTAGATATTTAAATATAGAAGGATTAAATATAGATGCAACAGTGACAGAAAAATAATAACATTGTGCCATCATTAATACAAAGAGGCCTAATAATGGGCTCATTCTTATATGTAGTCTTATCTGCTGTAAGACTTGCACTACTTGTCTTTTAATTATCTTCCAGCCCTCCTATTGTGCTTTACAGCAAAGTTGCCTGTTTGGAAGTAATTGTACAATATCATTCCATGAAGTCCTTGGTGCTCTCAGTGGCCTCTGAGTACCAAGGGTTTCACAGCTGAACCTTGAATTACATACATTCTTTTCTATTAAATACCATTCCATCTCATTATTGCAGAGCAGTTTAAAATTCTGAGAGCGCACAAGAATCCACTAGATTCCACAACACTCTGGGTTAAAGGTTAACAAATTGAATGGCTACTGCCAATCAAAATCTCCATTAGAAACAATCTGATAAAGACAGGAAACTCCATTGTCCAGAAACAAATAATAAGAATTTGTATTGGTTTTGCATATATTTGTATGATTTCACCAAATTGGATATATTTATAAACATTTTCCTCAGATGAGCTGTTCATGTTTGAAACAGCTCCTCCAACCATACTAGAAATATGTATTCCAAAACTGAACCAAAACTGAAATAACTATTATGAGCTCATAATATCCATTTCAACCCAGGAATGGCTTTGAATTCACAATATTTATGACAAGACATAATTTCTTTAAAATGTGCAAACTTTTGCACACCTCTAAAATCAGAAGCAACAATATTGGGTTGATATTATTCAACTGGTAGATCTTTTATTAAAAGGGGTGCAGCTATAAAAGTGGACTCAGATACAATCCTGACAATGTTTCAATGATTAAAAAAAAAACACAGAAACATAACTTTATTCATTAACTACAGTATATAAGGGAAAACAGTGTATGGAAAGGAAGGAAAAGATGTAGTTTTACAATTGCCTATTTCTAAGTTTTAATCACCATAACTGGTTTTTACAAGGACACTTTGATTATAGAATGCAATGCTCTTTTCTAATTTTCTCTCAGCAATAGGAATGTTGGTAGAGTCTATGAAATCTTCAATAAAGTAACATTATGAGATTCTTCAAAAAATGCTGCATATTCCAAGTTCTCTTGCTTTTGCCAAATCCTAAATCCTTTTTGTTGTTTCAGTGGATTAAACAAAAAAATCCCCCACAAAATATTCTTAAATTTTTTCTCATTCATTTATTTTTATTTATTTATTTTATTTATTTATTTGTCAAACATGTACAGGATAGTAGTTGTTTGTACAAACATAACATAAGTAAAAAGTACCGATAATAGTGGACAATAGGACAGTAGGACAGAGATGGTAGGCACAGTGGTGCACTTAAGAACACCCCTTACAGACCTCTTAGAAATGGGGAGAGGTCTACTGTAGAAAGACTAAGGTTAAAGTTTTGGGGGTTTGGGGAAGAAACCACAGAGTCAGGTAGTGCATTCCAGGCATTGATCACTCTGTTGCTGAAGTCGTATTTTCTGCAGTCGAGTTTGGAGCGATTTACATTAAGTTTGAATCTATTATGTGCTCGTGTATTGTTGCGGTTTTGAAGCTGAAGTAATCATTGACAGGAAGGACTTTTTGATATATGATTTTATGAACTACATTTAGGTAGTCGGCTTAGAACAAAGAACAAAGATCAAAGAGCCTCTCACACACAAGGTTGGGAAAGTTAGTTAGTTTCCTTTAAAGTCACAAGATTGGGAAAGTTAGTTTCATTTGGCTCTTTGATGAGCTTCGGAGACACGCTGGGATGTTCCTTTAGAGCAGTTCTTAACCTTTTTAGTGGTCCGCACCCCATTGAATCTGAAAATAAGCTCTTGCACCCCCTTAAAAATGTGTGTATATTTTTTATTTAAGAAAAAACATTTATTGCATAAACAAATGCCATGTTTATTTACAATATATATTACTATATATATATAGTATATATATATATATATATATATATATATATATATATATATATATATATATATATATCACTATATAACATATTATATTTCGGAGTATAAGATGCACTGGAGTATAAGATGCACCTTAGTTTTGGGGGAGGAAAACAAGGAAAAAAGGCCTCTGCCTCCAAGCAATTTGCCAAACAGCAAACAGCAAACAGCACAGATGATATACACTGTTTGCTGTGTATTTCTGTGCACGTGTGCCTGACCCATAGAAATAGCAAAGAATTGGAGAAATGTACATTATGCCAGAAAGTTTTCTTAAATGTAGTCACACTAACTCCTCCCAATTATTTAAATAGATCTACTCCAAGGTAAGTCAGGATTTAACTCTAATACTAAACAGGACACTGTTACATTTCAGACTATACTTGTACAGAGCTGTTAAAATTAATTAAAATTTCTGGAATTATACAATATTCTCTATTATTTAAAAGAAGATACAATAGCACTGGACCTCTTCAGAGCAAGCATTTATTTTAAAAAGCTTCTTTATTTTGTTAAGTTGTCTAGAGGTCTCCAACCTTGGCAACTTATGAACTACATTGTCCACAAGTCTTAAAATTGCCAAGGTTGGAGACACCTGGCTAGAACAATAATAAAGCAGTCTTTAAAAAATAAGTCTAATAATTTGAACATTCTACATACATTTATAGTTATTCACTTACCCCCTTGCATCCAGCAGAAAATAAAAATCTGCCTTTCTCTCCCAGCTATTTGCCTCTTTGCAGCTAGTTTCACTTTCATTTTCCCACATGGCAAACCTAATCAGCTGTAGGTCGGGAAGCTGCTACTGACTTGCTTGGCTTTACAGGCTCTTCCCTCTTTCCTGCAAGCAGGTCAATTGCTTTAAGACAGAGGCCAAAGGGTGGGGGTGGCTGGGTGGGTTAATTATTATATTATATTATTATATTGTATTGTATTGTATTGTATTGTATTGTATTGTGTTGTGTTGTGTTGTGTTGTATTGTATTGTATTGTATTGTATTGTATTGTATTGTATTGTATTGTATTGTATTGTATTGTATTGTATTGTATTGTATTGTATTGTATTGTATTGTATTGTATTGTATTGTATTGTATTGTATTGTATTGTTACGTTACGATACGATACGATACGATACGATACGATACGATACGATACTATACTATACTATATTATATTATATTATATTATATTATATTATATTATATTATATTATATTATATTATATTATTATATTACTATATAACATAAAAACACGGTCGCCTCGTTCGTATTTTTTTTTAATTGAAATTTCTCTTGCACCCCTGGAAATGCTCTCTCGCACCCTCAGGGATGCACACACACCAGGTTAAGAACCACTGCTTTAGAGGGATGTAGGCTCCACACCAAGCTCCAGAGGGAATCCCTTGCTGGGGCAGAACTCAGCTGGGCTATGCAGTACTCAGCTGGGCTCAATTAGTGAGTTTTTTGTTTGTTTGTTTTTGTTTTTGGGATTGTCTCACTCTCCCCTTCATGAGGCAATGAAGTCTTTTTCTTGGGAATCCTCTCGGTGCTTCCCAACGGCTGAGCATTCTGGTTTTCCAGCTATCTCAAGCGATCTCACGCACGGGTGTTTCAGGGGCTCCCAGCGATCTTTTCCAGCCACATGGAGCTTCTTGAGCTCTCTGGGGCTACTCTGCGATCACTTTCAAGCCCTGCTGTGTTTTGTTCAGGAGTTTCCAGGTAGTACTCAGGAGTTTCTTCCAGATAGGAGTCAGAGCGAAACCCTCACCCACTTAACTTGTCGCCGCCATCTTGGGAATGATTTTATCATCCATAAAATCCTTCGCTTATAGCCACAAGGTAACTAATTATTAGGAGGGTCCATATTTTTAATATATGTTGAGTTCATATCTCATGTAAGCTCACCATCTCTACTATGCATATTTTTTCAGATTTTCATGTAAGCCTGAAAAATGCTGTTGCTGCTTTAAGATTGACTATAAACCATGCTTTCTTTAATTCTTCATGATGGCAAATACTGGTACAGAGTAGGAAAATCTCCATATTTTGCAATAGATGAAATTTCCAAATTGTCTTCAAAGGCAACCCCACAGAAAACATATCACACTACAATTAATTTCCATTAGTGTCATAGAGTGGATATAAAAAATCTACATGCCCCTGTTAAAATGCAAGGTTTCTGAGATGTAAAAAAATCAGACCAAAATAAATCACTTCAGAATTTTCTCCACTTTTAATATAAAATATAAGCTGTAAAACTCAATTGAACAACAACACTGAAATCTTTTTGGGGGGAGGGAATAAAAAATGTGCAATAATGTGGGTGCACAAGTGTGCACTCCCTTAAACTAATACTTTGTTGAAGCATCTTTTGATTTCATGACAGTATTCAGTCTTTTGGGGTAGGAACCTATCAGCATGGCACATCTTGTCTTGGGATCTTTGCCCACTTTTCCTTGAAAAAGTATTCCAAAACTGTCAGATTGCAAGGGTATCTCCTATACACAGCCATCTTTAGGTCACCCCACAGATTTTAATTGAATTCAAGTCTGAGCTTTGGCTGGGCCATTCCAAAGGTTTCATATTCTTCTGGTGAAACCATTCTTTTGATTTGGAAGTTATGCTTTAGGTCTTGTCATGTTGGAAGGTGATATTCCTCTTCATCTCCAGCATTTTAGCAGAGGCCTGAAGGTCTGGTGCCAAAATTGTCTGATACTTGGAACTGTTCATAATTCCCTCCACCTTGAATAAAGTTTCCAGCTGAAGAAAAGCAGCCTCAAAATGTAATGCTGCCATCACCATGCTTCACTGTGAGTATGGTGCACTTTTAGTGATTATTTTTACACCAAACATTTTGGAATTATGTCCCAAAAGTTCAACCTTGGTTCTTCAGACCATAACACATTTTCCCACATGCTTTTGTCAGACTTGATGTAGGTTTGAGGACCTTGAAGAGTATTTCAAGTATTTCACCTGTGTGTGCCTGATGTCAGGGGAAGGGGCTGCATTAAGAGCTGTGCCTCTTTTAAAGAGCCATCCACACTGTCTCCCTCACCTCTCATCTCCACCAGTCACTTGGCTGACACTTTGACATCAACACACATTAGAAAGCCAAATGGGCTGCTGAACGCCCAGATACAGGCAGTTACATAATGACCCTACACAGAAGGTACCAGGTTTTGACCTTCCTAGCTAACATTGGTCAACTTTGAACAGGATCTGTACCCAACATGGGGTCTGTCAGGACTCATTGTTTAAGTGGGGTCTTGTCTCTACCCCTCATATGACTGTGGTGCTCCTCGACAAAATATCCATCACATTGTGTCTGAATGTCCATCAAGAGCTTACACCGGCCCAATGTCTGATTTTTTCAATATATACCAATATAGACCTGTCCTTGAATGGCTGGGTGGACTGGAAATTAACATTTGAACCACGCCCATGTATTTGCTTACGCTAAATAAATAAAACTTGGCTGATGGGTCTGGCTAGCAAGGGCCAGATTGCTAGAAAGGGGCCCCCTTTCCTGGCTTTGAGGCTGCTGCAGGGCTCCCAGCAGTCAGCTGATCCCGCTCTGTGCATTTAGGCAAAGCGGGAAGTTTGCTTCTGAGAATGTGCAGAATGCTCCCAGACTTTGGGCAAATTGGGAAGAAAAGAGCATCTTTGGACATGTGAAGAGCACTCATAGGACTAGCAGCACTGAATAGCAAAGGAAAAGCTGCAGTTTAAGGGTCTTTCCTACAAAACTGGGGTGCCCCTGTTTGGCCAATGGTTCCCAGAAGCCTGGGGTGGTGCGTGGCGGGTACGTAATCCCAACTTCCTTTCCTATCAAGACTGGACGTGCTTGGACCAAGCATGTTTGGACCAAGTTAACAAGTATTCCCGGAAAGAGTACATGGGTGAGAGACCACCAGGCGATCCCAGAATTGTGTGACTGACAGGGAAGTGAGGTGGGCCTGCCTGTGAGAATGGCTGTGTCCCCAGTCTTAATCCATCATATTCCCTTTACTGGACACTTTTCACAAGCACTCCCAAACAGATTACTTGAATGGGAGACTACCAAGCAATCCCAGAATGTCGCCTGAGCATTCATCAATCTTGTAATAATTAATATGGAATTGTTCCATACAAATAGTATGTTATTGTTATTTAAAGGAGAATGCACTCCTTTAAAAAACCAATAAACAGATCCCAGCTCACCTTTTCCCTTTTCCCTTCCACCATCTCCACTGCCAGTTGCTGGCCCCCTGCCTCTGCCACTCCACAGTGTTTTTCCTCCCTCCTCCCCAGAGGGAGGCAGCAACTGGATTGGCTTTGGGCCAGCACAGCTGTTTATGGCTAAGAAGGAAAGTGAGGCATATTCCAAGCCATCTTCTTAATCAGTATTAAAGGAATTGGAAGAGCCTTCTTCCCTTCCTGCCTCCTCTGACCATGACCAGCCTGGTAGCACTTGTCTACCTTCCCTCCCCCCCTCCCCCCCTCCCCCTGGCTCTGCTGCAAAGACCCCTGTTATGTCCCTACATTTACATCTTAGCTGGAAAGTTCCCAATCTGGTCCACCTTATTGTCATCAACTGGTTACTCCTGATTGGCCCTGGTCCAAGCCAGGGCTATCCTACTTAAACCCCAGCCACAGCTGGGGTCTCTGCTGTTGTTCCCACCATGACCTAATAAAGAGCTGAAGCCACTAACTCGCCTCCTGCCTCTTCAGTATGAGAACCTAACATTGGTGACGAGGGTGGGATACTGAAGAGTCACACAAAGAAACTCAGCTGGCTGGAAGGACGCCTCCAACCATGAGGCACCAAATTCAAACGGAACAAAGGAAAGCAAGGGAAGCCGCGCCATGTCGTCCATTCACCCACCAATGCCATTCGACCCTAAGAGAGAATCTTGGGACAACTATTTAAGAAGATTCTGCTGTTTCCTGGGTGCAAGCGAAATGAACAACAAATCGGACAGCATTAAACGGGACATATTTCTGAGCCACTGTGGACCAGAAGTTTTCGAGATGGCAGCGAGCCTGATGGAGCCAGAACAAGTCGAGGCTGCCTCATGGACAAAAAATTCAAGATGTTTTGAAAAATCACTACAATCCTGCACCTTCGAAGGTAGTGAGCCAACACAAGTTTGGAGAAAGAATGCAGAAAGAGCACGAAAGCATAAACAAATATATCGTGGTTCTAAGACAGGCATAGGTGCACTGCAAATTCAGCAATCTGGACGAGGCACTGCTATACCAACTGATCCGAGGAACATGGGACCTGAGCCTACGGAAAAGACTTCTAGCCAAGGGGGATGAGCTGACCCTGAAAACTGCCTTAGCAGATGCTAGGGCAGCAGAAATATCCAAGGATGGGGTGGAAACGCTGCACCAGAAGGGCATGTCAGCCCCAGCAAAACATGCAGTCAAGGTAAATGAGCTACAATACAAGAGCCCAGACGAGTGCTCAGATGAGGAAAGTGAAAACATTTTCCGCATAGATCAGCGCCAGGGGGACGAAAACTAACTCCGTGTCCCAGTTGTGGTGAAATGCACCCCCGGGCATCCTGCTATTTCCGCAAGGCAAATTGCAGACGTTGTGGAAAAATTGGCCACATCACGAGGGTCTGCCAGGGACCTCGTTTTCCTGCCTGCCGTATCCCTAACAGAGGAACCGGCCAAAATTTCTATCAGAGTGAGACACAGCGTGAAGGTGAACCATGATGGAACGAGAGGGGTCCACACAGATGAAGCGGTAACTATGCTCCCCAGGAAGACATAAACTATATACGAGTAAATCAAGTTAAAGAGCGGGACAATTCGAAAATTAACATAGTGGTGCTTGTAGAAGGCTCTCGTTGTGACATGCAAATAGACACGGGGTCCTCCATAACTATAATGTCCTGAGGAAATACGAGGAAAGCCATCCCAAGCCTAACCCGGGGGCAGCTGCGAAATCAACCAGTCCGGATTTCCGATTGCCAAGGAAATCGAATCCCAGTTTTGGGAATCAAAGATTTGATGGTGAGGTATGAGGACCAGGAAGCAAGTTTGAAGCTGACCGTCACCCACAACCACATCCCCAGCCTGTTGGGACTTGACTGGTTCCGAGCACTCGACATGGAGGTGACCAGAAAGACAAAGGTGATCAATGCGATTCTGGCTATGGATGGGAGCTGCGGAGACCTGCTACAGGAGTTCCAGGAAAATTTTGACCAGTGTTTGGGCAAGTATGTGGGCACCCCAATTTTGTTTAGCCTAGACCCAAGTGTAGCACCAATAAGGCTAAAACCGCACAGAATTCCCTTTGCATTAAGGCCAAGGATAGACAAAGAGCTAGACAGATTAATCAGTCAGGGGATTTTGGAGCCGGTGGATCATGCTAAATGGGAAACCCCAATAGTGCCAATTTTAAAAAATGACGGCTCTATTTGCATCTGTGGGGACTATAAATGCACAGTTAACAAAGCCGTCCAGCAGAGCGCATATCCGGTGCCAGTAGTTCAGCACCTATTGCACACATTAGGTCCGGGTGCCATTTTTGCAAAGCTAGATCTCGCGCACATGTACCAGCAACTGCCTGTGGATTGCGAGACCGCAGAAGCACAAACCATCGTCACGCACCGTGGGGCATTTAAATGCAATAGGCTGCAGTTTGGAGTTAGCGTAGCCCCAGGAATTTTTCAAAGTATATTGGAGAGAGTGCTAAACAAGGTACCTGGTGTCATCCCATATTTTGACGATGTATTAATAGCAGCAAAAGACACAACACAGTTAAGAGAAAGACTCAGAGAAGTATTGACTAGATTCTGAGACGCTGAGTTAAAACTAAAAGCTAGCAAGTGCCAGATAGGGGTTCCGGAAGTGGAATTTTTAGGATACCGGATAGATGGATCAGGATTGCACCCCACCAAGGATAAACTTAGGGCCATTAAGGAAGCCCCGGTGCCCACCAACAGGACTCAACTTCAAGCATTTTAGGGTTGTTGAACTTTTACAGTATATTCCTGCAAAATAAAGCTACCATCGCGGAGCCTCTGCATAAGCTGCTCTCTAAAAAAATGGCCTGGATTTGGGGTCCGGCACAGAACAGGGCTTTTTAGGCTGTAAAAGACCTGCTGTCTGACAAGAGTTTTTTAATGCAATTTAGTGACACATTGCTGGTTGTATTGGTCTGCGATGCATCACCTTTTGGGGTGGGGGGCTGTACTGAGCCATCGGCTCCTGAATGGCTATGAGGTTCCTGTTGCCTATTTCTCAAGGACTCTGTCAAGCGCAGAAAGGAACTATGGCCACATTGACAGAGAAGTGCTTGCTGCTGTAGCGGGTGTCAAGTGGTTTCATGAATATTTGTTTGGGAGATATTTTGAGCTGGTCACTGACCATCAGCCCTTATTGGGGCTCCTAGGAGGGAATAAGCCCACTCCGGATACGCTACCCCCCAAAATGCAGAGATGGTCGCTGTTTCTCTCCGCTTATTCCTATACGCTAACGCACTGGCCTGGAAAGAAAATGGGCAACGCAGACACGTTGAGCCGCTGCCCATTGCCAGACCTAGTGGACGACCCCATGCCGGAGATTCCAGTGCTGCTCATAAACTGTGCCGGACCAGGACTGATCACCTCAGCAGACATTGCAGCCGAAACAAAGAATGACTCTGATTTACGGACAATCATGAACTGGGTGTGGAGGGGGTGGTCACAAGGGCCAGTGAAACCCAACCTTATGCACAAAGGCAAAATGAGTTATCAACACAAGGGGGGTGTCTATTGTGGGGTGATAGGGTCCTCGCTCCTCTGTCTCTACGAGAGGATATTCTAAGGGAACTACATGAGGGGCACCCAGGGGTGGTGAGAATGAAGGCACTGGCATGGAGCTATGTATGGTGGCCCAAGATGGACAAACACACAGAGGAATTGGTCGCAGGGTGTCCTCCATGCCATGAGTCCAGGCCAGCATTGCCAAAAGCCCCAGTGTTGTAATGGGAACAACCCAGGGCCCCTTGGTCACGCATACACATAGACTTCGCGGGGCCATTCCATGGGCAGACATTCATGATAACAGTAGATGCGTACTCGAAATGGCTTGAAGTCGAAATCATGCACAAAACAACAACTGAGGCGGTAATAGGGGTTTAAGGAAGTTGTTCGCCACACACGGCCTTCCAGACACTGTTGTGTCAGATAACGGGCCTCAACTCACCTCAACACAGTTCGAGGGATATCTAGCCAGCCTAGGTATCAAACACACACTCATCTCACCATTCCAGCCGAGTTCCAATGCCCAAGCAGAACGAGCAGAGATCAGTAAAGGAGTCATTGGGCCGCATTGTCCATGGGGATTGGCAGGTCCGAATAGACACACTCCTCACTTGGCAACACATAACCCCCAGCACGGCCACAGGAAAAAGTCCTGCCGAGCTGCTGATGGGCCAGAAGCTACGGTCCACCCTAGACAGGTTACACCCCTCTTACTCAAACCAAAAAGAAACAAAAACTCCGACGCAAGTCAGGTCGTTCGAAATAAAAGATCCAGTATTTGCAAAGAACTTCGCCGAGGGGTCCCTATGGCTACCTGGGGAGGTCCAAGAAATAACCGGACCAAAATCATATATTATAGTTTTGGAGGATGCGAGAAAATGGTGGTGTCACATAGACCAGCTTTGCTATAGGCCGCCACTAAACGCCGATTGGGAGAAGGGCAATAATGTCATTTTCCCTACAGCTACATCTAGCCCAAGTGAGACAGAGTACTTAGCTGAAGTTCCACCCAGCGATTGCAGAGGTCCAATTCCTTGTCGAATCCGGGCCACACTCGAAGTATTCCAGCAGGTTCCACAGAGGGAGCCAGAGAAGGAAAACACATCCTCTCCACCCGAAGCCGATGCCCAAACTGAGCTGCGCAGGTCATCTAGAGACACCAGGCGTCCAGCATATTTAGATGACTACATATGCAAATGCGTTGAGCTGAACTAAGGGGGGAGGGATGTTATGTCCCTACATTTACATCTTAGCTGGAAAGTTCCCAATCTGGTCCACCTTATTGTCATCAACTGGTTACTCCTGATTGGCCCTGGTCCAAGCCAGGGCTATCCTACTTAAACCCCAGCCACAGCTGTTGTCTCTGCTGTTGTTCCCACCATGACCTAATAAAGAGCTGAAGCCACTCACTTGCCTCCTGCCTTTTCAGTATGAGAACCTAACAACCCCTGCATCCTCCACAACCAGCACCCTCACTTTAGCTTAACCTTGAAACCAAATATGCAGAGAGCAATAGCAAGGACAGGCCCTGAGGCATAATGGGAAAGGAAAGAAACTTAATCCATGCTCAGAGGAGTACTTGTTTCAGTCCTCAAAAAGTTCCTGGGATTTAATTTCTGCAACTTAAATTTGAAGGGATAGAAGTGGTCCCAGACACAGTTCACACAATCACTTAACTGAATTGTGAGTCCTCCCCACATGAGGATTCCCATCGTGAGTCCTCCCCACATCATGAGGCCTCCCCACATTCACAGGAGCAGAGCAGAGGCTCAGGCTTCTCAGGCTCTGCAATTTTTGGCTTGCTTGCTCCCATCTCTTTGGAATACCCTGCAAACTGGTTTCCTGAGTGCAGAGATCCAATTTTGGTCGGAGGCTGCGAAAGTTATAGAATGCAACTCCAGGGCTAGGTGTGCTTGGCACTGCTTTCCTGATGGCGCTGGGGCATGGAGAGGGATTGGCTCACTGCTGGGGGCCTTGCAGTAGCTTCAAGGCCAGGAAAGGGGGGGTTCTTTCTAGCAACACCCATCAGCCCGTTTCTTGTGCGAATGACCAGTGGAGACAAGCAGCATGGATGGCTCTTTAAAAGAGGCACCGCTCTTCATGCAGCCCCCTCCCCTGACATCAGGTACACACAGGTGAGAGGGAGGTGGTGCAGGTCAGGAACAGAGTGGGGCGCACAGCTCCTCTGCTGCAGAATGCTGGAGAATTCTGGGAGTTGAAGTCCACAAGTCTTAAAGTTACCAAGTTTGAAGACCTCTGTCCTAGACCCTTCAGGCTTGCACTAAACAATATTTCATCAATATGTTCCTTGGGTTTTTGTATATACTACTATATTTACAATATCAAGTATACTTGTATCTAAACTAATAACTGCATAATTTTCAATTTTTTCTTTAGATCTGGGCTAGGCAATCAAAGGCCCATAGTTTACATATGGCCTTCCAACACACCCAGAGAGTGACATCAATATTTGCTAACAAATAAGGAAAATTCTAGCAGTGTGACTGTGTTGTTGTTGAGATAGTTTCAAAAATAGGGATTGGTAAAGATGGCCTCCCAGAACTACCAAACACCCATTCCATCTTTCTTTCCTAAAATTAAAAAAAAGTTTGACATGTCATTTTAAAGGGGATGGGTATATTTGTGAAATATTATCAGCTCTTCTAAGAAAGAATAGACCAAAAAACCAATGACATGTAAGTCAATGCTACTTTTATTGGAACAGCTAAAGTAATAGAATCTTGCAAGTCTAAATGTGCTTCTTCCTCCCTCCCTTTATCGTTGTATGAATTAGGGAGGGTTTTTTGTGAGACATTTATTCATGCTACTTTCTTAGGATGGGCTCAGCCCCCTTTTATCTGACAAATGCCTTGGTAGCAGCTCTTCCTCCTGTCCTTCAAGGCCATCCATCTTGGCTTCTACATATATTCAGGAAATACATTTTGTCTCAGTTCCAATTATTGCCTTTTGTGCCAAAACCCATCACAATTATCTTAATATTAGATAGTTATTCTTGAAATGCAGCTGATAGAATATCTGTAATTAGCAATAGCAATAGCATTTAGACTTATATACTGCTTCACAATGCTTTACAGCCCTCTCTAAGCAGTTTACAGAGTCAGCATATTGCCACCAATAATCTGGGTCCTCATTTTACCCACCTCGGAAGGATGGAAGGCTGAGTCAACCTTGAGCCTGGTGAGATTTGAACCGCCAAATTGCAGGCAGCCGGCAAGCAGCAGAAGTAGCCTGAAATACTGCATCCTAACCATTGCGCCACCGCAGCTCAATTAGTAATATTATTTATATTACACATTTATTATGCACCACTTTGATAAAAAATTGTATGCCCCCAGCACTATTTTCTATTGTCTTCCAAATTTTGGATTAATTTTTCAGACAAAAGATGCTTTGTTTTCTGCTCCAACTGTCAAACATGTCAGATATGTTTGATAAATTCCAGTTGTCATTTGAGCTGCCGCTTTCTCATTCTCAAGAAGAAGGAACCCTAGGAGAATAAGAGGGAATTCAAAAGGCAGGAACTTGGCTTATGGACTTCCTCATTTCTTTTATCCTGAGTTGTGTGTTGAGCAAATATATTTCACTGGATGTAATTCAGCCATTGATATTGCTTGATGTTTACAACTTCTGTTTAAATCCTGGAGCCCAAGATGAAGAAAAAAAATCTACTGAGGTTTGTTTGCTGAATAACTGTTCCTTTATAGCAACAAATAAAGGGTATATGGAACTGTGAGTTTCTGTCAATTTGCAGCAGTAAATTGTAAGGTGGGTAGTAAGATAGTATTAATTAAAACAATATTGGCTAATCTATATTCTAATATACCAATAATGGCAATGATACTCCTGGATATCATTGGCTGAAGTTCTCTAAATAGAGAGAGGAGCAAGAAAATAAAAATTAGAACAATAAATAGACTAGAAGGAAGGATGAGATAGAGAGAATAATGGGAAGATGAACTGGGAAACTGGGAAACACAGATGCTTATATAGGGATTAGAAATAAGTGAAACTTTTAGTCTTTAAAGCTGAATGAGTAAACACCTGAGATAACCTTTCCATAACTATTGAATGCAGAAAGTCAAACATGCAGTTATGTTTTTGCACCATATTAACCTTGACAGATATTGTACATAGGCCTGAAACACCTAAGTATACTGAAAAAGACACAACAGTTTTATTTCATTCTGGTTGAGCTGATGAAAACCTCTATTGTAATGTGATATCTGGAAGGCTATGATTTACTCACAAGTAATAAGATACTACTTTACAGTGACCTTATATGTTTACTTATTCTAATCTACATCTTCTTATTTACTAATAAGCTATTTGCTGTAATATACTCAAAGACAAGTTAATGAGAATAACTCAGCCATATGAGAGGCAGAATTACAATACTCAGTATAAATTAAGAAGGCTCCTTAACTAACTGAACTGCTAAAATATCCTATGTAAAATCTGGGTCCCACAGCAGCTATTTGATCCATGGAAGCGCAGCTGTCTAAACTTTATTGGTACTAAATGTCATGCTTGTACACAAATTGGATGTCTGTAAAACCCAAAGGTACATCTTGGTCTGTTAGTGCTATCGTATACAATCACTTTCTCCAATAAGATGTGAAAATTGAAATGGAAAATGTCATCAAACTCTGGCCACAGAAACGGCTGGGGTATGCCCATTGACAAGCCACAGTGACAAAAATTTACTTTGAGTTGTAATTAGTGACACTGTCATTTTTGTTTGCTGCTGCCAATTAATTTAGTCTGTCAAACAGAAAACAGCAACATTCACATGATAATTTATATATGGGGAGATGAGCTAGCAAAGCTATAGCTACAGCCAACAGAATTCCCCTGGAGCACTTAAAAGATAAGATAAAGGGAATGGGGGTGTGCATAGGGGTAGGTGGGAAGAAAGTTAAACTGTCCTTGTTATAATTGTTAATGCTGATCGCTCAAGTAGAAGACAGGCTGATTAAAACTCCAAACGAGCCTCTAGCTCGCTTATATCTCAGAGTCCAAAATGATAGAATCAGAGGAGTTTATTCATACCATTAAACCCCAGAGAACTTAATTGAAAGAAGAGCATAGCCCGGACCTTGACAAGCGGGAGGTCACAGTAATTGCTGCCGGACATATTTAACATTAAGATAATCAGGCCATTAATTACCCTTTGGATCATTAAATCAGCCAGTTGCAAAATGAAATTTCTGCCTCTATTACTCACTTGAGAGACCACAGGGGTGGCTTTTAATTTATCAGTGAGCTTGTGATACAAAGGATCAGGCATGGGGAAGGGGGAGAGGCTGGGGGTTTGCTTCAGCAGAAGCAGGAATATCAATCCGCCATGCTTGATGATTGTGGCAAATTAACTAGGTAAGATAACCTCAGCTTCTAAAGGCAGAAGCTAGAGGTATGTAAATAGATGAGGGCAGACAGAGAGATCAGAAGCTGCACACCACTTAGCAGGATAATAAAGGAAATCATCCTTGATTATCAGTGCTAATTTGGACACTGCCGGTAGCTTGTTATGTGTGTTCTGAGTAGCATTTAATTAATTCAATTGCTTGTTAATGAGGGAAGTGACATGTGGGGAGCAGATGCCACCCAATTGCAGATGGGGTCTGGTCAGCCCATCACAATAAAGTATTTTTGTTAAGGTTCCGTTCCCCCTTACCCCCACATCACAATCGGGTAAGGTATCAAGCATGGACGAGCATTCAGAAGGGACAGAACACTGACATCATCAGGCAAAGATGGTAAGAAATTAAGTCTGACAACAATGGAAATATAGGTATTAATGTTACAGCCTTATGCCAGAAATTCAAGGCTAACATGATTGTATCACTGATTATCTGATTTAACAAAGCAACAAAAGATTACCATACAACAACATACATCTGAGCTAGTATGTCCCAGTCACTATTCTGAATTAAAATACAGATATACAAGCCCAATCTTAGAAAGCATTAGTTTCTGGCCTGGTTTGGTCTCAAATGTTGCCCACTGCCTTTCACTAAGTAGCATCAAGGAAAGCTTGAGTCTACAGATCTGGGTAAATGAAGAGACTTTGTCTTCTTCAAATAACCTATGTACATCAACAATAGAATTTTATTGAAGTATGGAGTCTTCAATAGCAGACTGATAGTACTTCCTCACCTGATTATTGGAATGAAGGCTGGACTGCAAAGTGTAGCAGCCAGCCAGTCTGCCTATACAGTATATGGAAGCAGACTTCTTTCAGCTAAACATTCTCCCAAATCTTTTGGATATTTTTAATAACATTTGAACCTTAGAGGAAATATTGATTGATTGATGGATGGGTGGATTAGATTTGTGTCCTGCCCATCTTGTCTAGAGATGGCATGTCATAGAAATTATCACAAAATGACTGCCATTGTGAGATTTCCACTCACAAAATGGTTGATGTAATACATGAACTGAGTTATCAAAATGCAGAAAACTGGGGAGGCTAAAAGAGCAATTATTTACCCCCCCAAACTGAATGTAAGTCAGACCCTACACAAGTACACAACTTGAATCCATGATTTTTCTCTCTCATCATTACCATACCTTTCATTTCACATTCCTATAA
Source organism: Diadophis punctatus similis (assembly GCA_023053685.1). Classification (NCBI taxonomy): domain Eukaryota; kingdom Metazoa; phylum Chordata; class Lepidosauria; order Squamata; family Dipsadidae; genus Diadophis; species Diadophis punctatus. The sequence continues at coordinate 1,282,635 of JALIGW010000031.1, forward strand.
TAAAATATCCAATCATTCCAGTCATCTATTTTACTTTTACTTTACTTACTGTGAATACTGTACAGTATCTTATTTGTGAATGTGTGCTTTTGATATTTAACTGACAGCTCACATTCATTTATTCATTAAATTTCTATAGCCACTCACATCAGTCAATGACTCTAGGCAGCTTACAATTCAAAAAAATATTTCCGCCCAGGTCATCAAGACAATCCAGGCCTCCTGCAGGGCCTCGACCAACAGGATTTACAATGCTACATGGAGGGCATTCTGCTCGTGGTGTACAAAAAAGGGGTTCTGGCCCATGGATGTTTCCATGGCCCAGGGCCTGGAGTTCCTCCAGGATGGGCTTGACAAAGGATTATCAACTAACATGATCCGACAGCAGGTGGCAGCCCTGTTCTCCATTTTGACTTGTGGATCTAAAGATTCTTTATCGTAGCAGCCCATTGTTCGTCAGTTTCACTGAGGAGCAACTAATTTGCGACCGCTTTGTACATCGCTTTCCTATGTGGGATTTATCAAAGGTCCTCAATTTGCTCACTCAGAATCCAGTTAAACTTCTTAAGTAAGCCAGTCTACGCTACCTGATGTATAAGGTGGTGTTTCTAGTGGCCATAACATCAGCCCGGAGGATATCAGAGCTGGCGGCTCTATCAATCAGGTCAGACCCTTGTGTTTTCCATTCCGACAGGGTGGTCTTACGGCTAGACCCTATCTTCATTCCCAAGATTAACACTTGGTTCCACAAGGCCCAGGAACTAGTTCTTCCAAACTTTTGCCCACAGCCAGTCCATTGGTTGGAATATAGGTGGCATACCTTGGATGTCCGAACGGCTCTCAAGATTTATATCAAACACATTTTATCTTTCCGGAGGTCAGAGTCCCTTCTGGTCTCCTTTCAGCCATCCACATTGGGAACTAAGGTCACCTCCTCCATCATGGGGAGGTGGATCAGGGAGTGTATTGCCAAGGCCTATGAGATCCAGGTATTGCCTCTGCTGAGATGTATCATGGCCCATTCTACTAGGAGTGCAGCTACATCTGCAGCATGGGCAACACAGGCTTCCATTGAGAAGGTCTGTCGAGTGGCCACCTGGTCTTAATTTAATTTAATTTAATTTAATTGAACATTCTTATAGGCCGCCCCACTCCCGTGGGACTCAGGGCAGCGTACAATACAGAGAAGAACAATTCATAAAGACATTTATAAAAACAACATAATAACAAAAATTAAAAGATTATAAAAAAGATTAAAAATCATCTATCATTCATACCAGGGGGGAGACCAAAGATGTTCTAATTGATCTCACTTTCACCCCGCCTGCCGGAAGAGCCATGTTTTTATTGCTTTACGGAAGGCCAGCAGGGTGGGGATAGTCCTGATCTCTGAGGGCAGTTGATTCCAGAGGGATGGAGCTCCCACAGAGAAGGCTCTCCCCCTCGGCCCCGCCAAACAGCATTGCTTGGTTGACGGGACCTGGAGGAGACCAACTCTGTAGGACCTTACCGGTCGTAGGGAGGTATGCGGCAGGATGAGGTCCCGGAGGTAACCTGGCCTGAGCCATGTAGGGCTTTAAAGGTCAAAACCAACACCTTAAATTGCATCCACAGACTAATGGGCAACCAATGCAGCTGGTGGAGAATAGGTGTTACATGGGTGTATCTAGGAACACCCACCACAGCTCGCGCAGCTGCATTTTGCACCAATTGCAGTCTCTGGATACTCTTTAAGGGTAGCCCCATGTAGAGCGCATTACAGTAATCCAGCCGTGAGGTGATAAGGGCATGAGTGACTGTGAGTAGAGCCTCCCTCTCCAAGTAGGGTCACAATTGGTGCACCAGGCGACCTGTGCAAAGGTCCCCCTAGCCACAGCTGAAAGATGTTGCTCCAATTTTAGCTGTGGGTCTAGGAGGACACCCAAATTGCGAACCCATTCTGAGGGAGTTAATTTCTCTCCCCCAAGAACCAAGGAGGGGCGATTGACATAATCCTTGGGAGGCAATATCCATAGCCACTCGGTCTTGTTAGGGTTGAGTTTTAGCCAGTTCATTCCCATTCAGACCCTAACATAGTCCAGACAAAGGCCCATTACGTCCACTGCTTCCATAAATTGAGATGGGGTGGAGATGTACAACTGGGTATCATCAGCATACTGCTGAAACCTCACCCCGTGTCGTCGGATGATCTCACCCAGTGGTTTCATGTAGATGTTAAACAGGATGGGCGAGAGGACCGAGCCCTGAGGCACCCCACCCCACAACCACCCCACAGTGGTTCTCCTCCTACCTCTCTCATAGGATGCAGTCAGTGTTGACCTCTGCCCCCTGTCAACACCGACTGCATCCTATCAGAGAGGTAGGAGGAGAACCACTGTAATACAGTACCGCCCACTCCCACCTCGCCGAGACGACACAGAAGGATACCATGGTCAATGGTATCGAAAGCCGCTGAGAGGTCAAGTAGCACCAGGATGGAGGAATAACCACCATCCCGGGCTCGCCAGAGATCATCCATCAGGGTGACCAAAGCAGTTTCCATACTGTAGCCGCACTTGAAACCCGATTGAAAGGGATCTAGATAATCAGTGTCATCCAATAGCCATAGGAGCTGGAATGCCACCACTTTCTCAACAACTTTACCCACAAAGGGCAAGTTGGAGACTGGATGGAAGTTCTTTAAATCCGCTGGATCCAGGGAAGGCTTCTTGAGGAGGGGCTTCACCACTGCAACTTTTAAGGGCTGTGGGACGGAGCCCTCTCTCAAAGAAGCATTGACCAATGCCTGGAGCCAGCCACGTGAGACCTCCCTGCTGGCCGAAACCAGCCAGGAGGGACACGGGTCCAACAAACAAGTGGCGGAGCGCATCGCTCCTATGGCCTTGTCTACATCATCAGGAGTAACCGGTTCAAACTCATCCCATATAACAGGACTAAGACCTGTCCCTGTCACCTCAGCCTGTACTGCCCAATCGGAGTCCAGGTGCAACTGGATCTGAGCAATTTTATCCACCAGAAACTGAGCAAATTCCTCAGCTCTACCCTGCAAGGGCTCCTCCCTCTCCCCGTTGTCAGGAGGGAACGAGTATCCCTAAACAGGGTGGCTGGGCATGAATCGGTGGATGCAATAAGAGCGGAGGAATGCGACCATTTCGCCGCCCTTATCGCCATTAAGTAAGTCCTAATAAAGGATCTTAGAAGTGTTCGGTCAGATTCAGCTTTACTGGACCTCCAGCGTCGCTCTAGACGTCTCTTACGGCGTTTCATCTCCCGGAGTGTTAGATAAGAATTACTCTCATCAGAGGCGAAATAGATCTTTCCCTGGAACTCTGACATTATAAAAAGGAACCGCAGTTTAAAATACTAAAGTAGAAAATATTTATTTCGGTACAAAAACAATAAATTCTCAATACTCACATCTTGGCTATAAAAAACAGGTCTTGCTCCTTACAGAAGCTGAAGAAGAAGGAAGGATCAAAAGAAAGGAATGTACACATGCGTACTAGGAACATATTAATCACATGCTCAGGAATAAACCATTATATTTGATAGGGATGCATCTTTCTGCATATACATGTAACAGGCAATATAAAATCACTGCCTGACACCCCTTCTTTGTCTGTTGGATGGATATGCTTATATCACTCTACACACATTAGATATGTTAAAGATTCATGTCTTGCTGCAGGCAATGGCATACGTTTAAGGACGTCAAAACTGGCATATCCCATCCTCCTGTGCCATTTATGTATGCAGTTGTAATGTAAGGGTTGGCCTGTGAGAGAATTAACAAAGTTAACATTCGAATTAGGAACCTTAGGTTTGTTTTTAGGAGTCAGTGAGGCAATCACAGGATCTCTCTCTTGGACAGCTCTCTCTGGGCCTGCATTGCCATTAATGGAAGGTATTATACTTGCTTGTTTTTGAGGCTCAGGTTTTGGCCTTAAGTAGAAGACTCCAGCAATCACAATTGTGTCTGCAACAATCTGCAACAATCATACTATTCTTAACAATGTAGCTTGCGTTCTTAAAATGATGAATCTGAAAATCTAAAATATTGATTAAATGGGTATAACTAAGCAAATTAAAAGCTGCAGCAGGAACATAATAAACATCTGGAACCAGTGTATCTAACTCTTCAATGTAAACGGTCCCTTTTCCTTCGACTTTGCAAGGACGTTCAGTGAATGTATAAAGTTCACGAAGTTCTGGTTCTGGTGTATGCATTTCTTTGAAAAGGTGCTTTTGGTAAGTAATGCTAATTGAGGCACCTGAGTCCAAAGTCCACAATAAATGTCTATCATATTGCTGACAGGGTTGGACAGCTTGTGTGATGGCAAGAGTGGCATATGGGCCAAATGGATCATGCCTTGGACCTGGGCAATGTTGGCTGCCACTTCTGCTTCTGCTGCCTCTGAAGACTGTTCCTCTGGGCAGGGATGCACTTCTCCTATAGGCTGTGCCTCTGGGTTGGTACTGGTCCCTGAGGTCTGTTCCTCTGGGCTGGACAGGAACTTGCAATTGAATACAATCTCTGCTTGTGTGACCTACACGATCACAATATTGGCAACATAGCAATCTTGGAGTGTATTCCCTCTCTGGGGGTCTTCTAGTTGGAAGACGTGTTGCAGCTAGGGGGCGCTGCAAGTGAGAGGCTGCAAGTGCAATATCTTCATATTCTGTTAAAATTCTACAAACATTGTCAACAGTTCTTTGAGCAAAAGGTACATGATTGATTTGTGTGATGGCCTCTCTCCATGTGTAATTTAAGGAATTGGTAATAATACTGACCATTTGATTATCGTCCATTGGATAGCCACGTTCTGCGAGGTCTTTCCTCATGTGTTTCATCTTTGTTAAATGTGCCCCCATGCTGTCTGTAGGTTTAATTCTAGTTCCATGAAATTGTGACAAAAGCAGGTTAGTAGATTCACCTGAAACTGGCCGAAAACAACGTTCTAATTGAGCCCATATTTCTTGAGCAGTTGCATTTGGGACAAAGGTTTGTTGCATTTCGATCTCCATAGACATCAGTATACTGGTAGAAGCTTTTATATCTAATAATCTGACAGCATCTGCCCAGGGCCGCTCAGGTGGGTCAAATACCATGTCGTGCGTGCCCTCATGATGAAGCAAAATAGTCATTTCACTGACCCAGGCTTTATAATTCTGTCCTGATGGCTTTAATTTTGAGTGTCCAGTTAATGGGGCAACTGGTGCCTGGTAAGGTGGAGCAACAGCTTGAATTGGCTGTAAAGGCGGGGCGCCTAATGGGGCCTGCGCAGGTGCGGCCTGAGGAATTGCCTGTGGACCCACTTGGGGTTGAAGAGGAGGCGGCAAAGGAGCCTGCACTGGAGCAGGTGGTGGTGCCTGGGCTGGCTGTTGTACAGCAGCTGGTGCAGCAGCAGGGGCTGGCTGCATAGCAGCTTGCATTGGAATAAGCAATTGTCCCATTTGGGGTTGCTGTTGTGTAGTTGGAACAGCAGGGGCTGTAGCAATTCCAGCTTGCGAAGCAGCTTGAGTCTGCTGCATAATTTGTGCAGCCATAGGAATGGGTGATGCACTTTGTGCCTGTATTATTTGGGCAGGTTGAAGAAATTGTTGTTGGGCTATAGATGGAGGAGGAACAAACTGTAATCCAGAACCTCCAGGTGGTATAGGTGACAAAGGTTGTCTTTTGCCAGACATTAAAATTTCGAGCCTTTCTAATACGGTTTGAAACATAAGTTCTGTTCTATCTTGTCCACTAGATGGCACTGCAACATTACTTTTGGGAAAGTCTTTGTTCATAAAATCTCTGATCAGAGCCAGCCCCTATTGACGTATAGTCATATGTCCCTTCCAGCAAATGAAAGGTAACACCCATTTTGGGGTGGGACTCTAATGTTGGAGAGACCGGAAAAGATGACCCAGGAAAAGTTTCTGGAATGTAAGAAGGCTGGCAGACATCTTGTTTTTCATATGGGCGTTGGCTTTCTAGTAACTGCCTCCTTAAGTATTTAATTTCTCTGTCTTTACTAGCAAGAAGGTCTTTGAGGCGTGCATCAATAAATTTTTCTGTGGCTGATTCGGTAGTTGAGGGGGCTCCCTCAGAAAAACTTTCAAGTAATGGGGCGGAAGTGGCTCATAATGAGTAATCTTTGGAATGGCCCCCATTTGAACAGCCCCCATTTGAGTTGAACTAGCACCGGGGGAAAAATTAGTGTTTTTGACATCGACTGACCTTTGAAAGTCTTTTTCCTGTTGCAAAGCCTCGGCCGCTGTGATTGATCGCGTGGGAGACGATGGTGCCGGAGAAGTTTGCAGAGATGCGATATCAGTCTGTCTCGGAGGAGTGATTAAAAGCGACAGGCAAGAGACAGGCAAATAAGAGATAGGCAAATAAGTTGCTTCTTGAGGTTTCTCAGTTTCTTGAATCGGCTGGTCGAGAAGGAGTAAGATTTCTTTCTCCGGAGAAGACATTTTAGTAGATTTATGGAGTTTTCACTTCAAAACAGCCAAAAACATTCTTATCTATCTAGCTGAGCTAAACGCAATGAACCTGTCAGAATTAATTAAGATCCAGGAACCATAACTCTGCATACCATGTTAGATAAGAATTACTCTCATCAGAGGCGAAATAGATCTTTCCCTGGAACTCTGACATTATAAAAAGAAACCGCAGTTTAAAATACTAAAGTAGAAAATATTTATTTCGGTACAAAAACAATAAATTCTCAATACTCACATCTTGGCTATAAAAAACAGGTCTTGCTCCTTACAGAAGCTGAAGAAGAAGGAAGGATCAAAAGAAAGGAATGTACACATGCGTACTAGGAACATATTAATCACATGCTCAGGAATAAACCATTATATTTGATAGGGATGCATCTTCCTGCATATACATGTAACAGGCAATATAAAATCACTGCCTGACACGGAGCTCCTCAGTAAACCGAGGAGCCTTCCTGGATCCACTACCATGGAGAGGTCGCAAAGGCGCAATCTGATCTAATGCCCCTGATGCTGCCCTGTTCCCGGCAGCTACCAGAGACTCAGATGAATTGTGTACCAGGGATTCAGGTATCTCCCCAAGTTCCCTCTGGAATCCTTCTGGTTACATTAGGCGCCTGGGGCGGAACCACCTAATCGGTCCCGCCTCCTTGCGATGGAGGAGTGGTGCCATGAAATCTAACCCCAGAAGGCAATGATCTGACCACAACAAGGGTGAAATGACTAAACCCCTCAGCCTCAGATCATCTCTCCACTGCTCCGAGAGAAACACCAGGTCAAGCGTGTGACCACCCTCATGAGTCGGACCCTGAACCACTTGGGTCAGGTCCATGGTTGTCATGGAAGCCATGAACTCCTGGACTGCATCAGAGGATTCGCCAGGCGAAGGCAGGTTGAAGTCCCCCAGAACCATAAGCGTGGGGAACTAAACCACCAGCCCCGCTATCGCCTCAAGTAGCACAGGAAGGGCCTTTGCAACGCAGCTAGGAGGCAGGTACGTTAGCAAAAGGCCCACCTGAACCCCTAGGTCCAACTTCAGAAGGAGCGTCTCACACCCAACAATCTCCGGGGCAGGGCTCCTACGAGGACACAGATTTTGGCGAGCTATAATGGCCACTCCTCCAACCCTTCCCTGGGGTCGCGGCTGATGCAGAACTAAGAACCCATCTGGGCACATCTCGGAGAGGGGAATACCCCCCTCCTGGCCCAGCCAGGTCTCCGTTATGCATGCCAGGTCCGCCCCCTCGTCCAGGATTAAGTCCCGTACGAGGGATGCTTTGTTGATAATCGACCTGGCATTCAGTAGCAGCAGCTTGAGCCCAGGGCCCTGAATTCCCTGGTCACCAGATATTCGGGCTGAGCTAGATGGAACTAAAATAGAGGGGCCAGAACAGGAAATCGCTTGGAGACAGCGAGTTCTAGTTCCCCAAGAGCGGCCTACCCCTTGGCTCCCGCTATACCTACCTCTCCCCATTATGACCGTAATGCTCCAACCCTCCCCCCACCTAGAGATCCCCTCCCCATCCCCGCTGATCCTCCTCTCTCCCTGCAGGCCATACATACCATTCATACTGAGCCGGGGGTCAAGATCGAGTCCCCCTCCGCTTCTGTTTCCACACTCAGCAGAGGGGGCCTGAACTCTCATCCCCGACTCACTCATTCTGTCCAAACTAATCAATTAAACTAAACATTTCATCCACCCAAATATATCAACATACATTCACACATAAATATCCCTTCATCCCAAATCCACTCCACCCACTCACATCAACCACCCAACCTTAACACACAAACTCCCACAATCCCACCCCCCTCCCGCTTCCGAGGTAGAGACTAGAAGTTACAAGCAAAACAAATCGATATTCAGACTGGCAGAAATAAAGTGCATAGGAGAGCGCAAAAATGCATAATAGCAATAGCAATAGCACTTTACTTATATACCGCTTCATAGTGCTTTATAGCCCTCTCTAAGCGGTTTACAGAGTTCAGCATATTGCCCCCAACAATCTGGGTCCTCATTTTACCGACCTCGGAAGGATGGAAGGCTGAGTCAACCTTGAGCCTAGTGAGATTTGAACAGCTGAACTGCTGAACTAGCAGTCAGCCTGCAGTCGCAGCATTTAACCACTGCACCACTTCAGCTCTTAAAAACACTAAGTCGTGGCTTCCGAGATTAAACCTAGTAATCGATGACAGTTTCAATCCCACAGCTGAAAGCTGGCAGATGGTAAATTATCAGGGGGAATACAAGAGTGTTTTATCACAGCTTTCTATAATTGCACAGCTCCCGTCCCTACTACGATGTTAAAGTTCCAATCGAGGTTTAGGTCTTTCTTGCCAGAGTCACAAGCTTGGGGGAGAATAACAGAATAGGGACCGACGAAGCCTCTCCCTACGCAGCCCTATTCGATGTATCCAAAGCTCCCTCCCCTGAGCAGTTTTCACTGGGCTGCTTAACAGCAAGGACTCATGAAGACCAGTCTGGCAAAGGAAAAAGTTTTCCCAATCTCCTTTCCAATCCTCCCTGTTCTCCACCGTTTAATTCAGCACAGTATAAATCTCAGCCGCACCCAAAGATGTCGCTTGAACTGCCCCAGCTCGAAAATGGCAGAAATCCAAGCCGCATTCAGTCCCAACTTAAAGAGGGCAGAGATCCAAGCCCCATCCAGAGCCATCATGTTAAACTCGGTGGCATCGGACATCCCCAATCTCGGATCTCGAAGCAGCATCACTGGCGATTGCCAAGATGGTGACGGCAACCCCAGCATCTTTCTTGTGTCCTCCAAACGAGTGAAGCTGGTGAAAAAGCAATCAAAGGCAGGAGAAGGTAGATGGACCAATCCGCTGAAAGCCGTACCAATATTCCACCAAGGCACAAACCACGGGAGGTTCAGAGGAGCAGAAAGCGGGTCTCGGATAGCCAGTGCAACAAGCCAGTCTAAACTCCACATGGTCCTCCGGATGATAGCGTCCATCTTTCCACCATATAGTTGGAGTAAGGGAGGCACCTAGGTCCCCACGGCAAGCATAAATATACCTGTCGTGGCAACCATCCAGTTCCTCAATAGTTCACCCACCCTGTGTCTAAAAATAGGCATGGGGGGGGTCTCCAGCTGATGTAAAAAATGGGTGGATTTTGGACTCGGAGCAGGAGAGCAAACTCACCCGACCACCATGGCTCCTCCCCCCGGAATCTTCTCCATCCCCTTTCATCTGACATTATAAATTGGACTCCTGTGCATCGGCTGAGGCAGCCTTTGGCAGACATGTGCTTCAAAGTGTTCACTCAGGCCAATAGAAGTGGCATTTATCATTTTCGCAAGGCTACATGCAATGGCATTTACTGCTTTGAGCCCTGGCGGCTAGACCAGGGACTGCCACCATGGAGACAGCCATCACAGTATACTCAGCCATATTTAGTAATGTAATTTCAGACATACATTCGGCTGTTAGACTCGCAGTTCTGCGTGTCCTAACTGGGGATGTGTTCCATATGGCACCCTGTACCTCAACTTTAGATGGTAAAAAAGCTGTAAGGTGACTAAGACAACAGTGTGAATCTGATATATTAGCAGGAATATAATTATAAGTCTGAGAGCCACAGGTGAAGAACCATCCATCCAGTAACCAGACATGGGCCCAATTGAAACTAATCTGCTCATAAGCTAAACAGTTCCAGTTGGCCGGCCCCTGGGAGATACAATGAGGTTTTCCAATTTTACCAGTTGAGCAATTTACGATGTGGGCACAGATGAGGCCTTGTGGCACCACAACATGAGGAGTGTATAGATGAAAGGATGCATAAGGCTCCTTTCTACTAGTTGGGCCCCATTCTAAAGAGGAATCATACGTAAAGCATTGGTTACGTAAAGCATTGGTCTGGGAGTAGCTGGGCTATTCTACTCAAGTTTTTGATAACAATTGCTGGGGTACATACAGGAATCAAACAGGTGGTAAGCAAGCCCTCTAAGTCAAATGCTTCAGACAGGCAAAAGGCATCATTATTGGTTATATTTGCCAGTCGGACCCACAGGTTGTGTTTCAATCGTTCCTCCAAGGGATGCTCTGAGATCTTATTCGGGTCGGACGGCCTGTACCTCTCCCTTTGCTTATGAGGGTTTTTAGGTGTCCATCCCGGGGGAGTAATCCATTTATGGATGATCCCCTTATGGGTCTGCCCCTTGGGATGGGGAAGGTGACATATGACTCCTCTTGTGCCATTGCATCTTTGATAAGTTTGTTGTTGGTAGACACACGTGGTAAGATCAAACTGAATGCACTCGGTGGGTTTACCCTGGACATAGTGCAGGCCTCCTGTTTCTTCGACACACTGGGTGCATTGGCCTTTCCCAGTTGCCACCTGGCGGGGTACTCTATGAAGAGTTCTAATTCTAGCACCTTGATATATCATAGCCTATGGAGTGCACAAGAGGTGGCATCTTATGGAGGAATTGGATTTACACTGCCAATAACGAATCCCTTCCCGCTCACAAGGGGGAAGAGATTGAGCATCACAATCGGGTGTTTTGAGAGCAGAATAAATGAAATGGGACCCTGAGGAGTAATTGACAAAGCAGTTGGTACAAGGAAGAATATGTAAGTTAGAACTGTTCATTCCTTGTAGATTTAGGCTGTTTTCTAGTTGGGCCTCAAGTGTGCCTTGATCCCTGCATTCCTCCTGTCCCAGCTGTGGGGTGGGGGTCGGTGTACTCTTGTTATCCAGTGTGGTTGGGCTCCAGTCCTGGACCTCCTCATCAGTAGTGGTTACCCCCTGATCCTTTCCACTGCCTTTTGCAAGTAGCTTCATATATAAGTACATAGAGTTGATGAACACACTAATGAGTAACATGAAAATTACCACCCAAACCGAGGGCATCAGACATTTTCAGATCCAAGTGGTTTGTCTGATCCTTTGACTGGGTTCCATGTTGTGCTATATGAAACCTAGAGCCCTTAATACTATGAGCAAACAAACAAGTGTAATGATGTCAAGCAGAGAGAGAAAGAGAAGAAAACAAAAGAAAGGAAAAGAAGTGGCAGGCATAAAAGCCAAAGCAGCTGACTTCTGGTGGTGACGTTGGGCATAGCAGCTGGAGAAGGACGATCTCCATCCCTCGAAACTGCTTTTTCTTTCATTCAAGGCACGGAGGTTCGTAGGACCTAGTGGAAAGAGGGGAATCCCGGGCATCAGCGGAGCAGAGGCATTCGCTCACTGGGACGGAGGGCACCCTCCCTATTCAGAATGAAAGTGCCCATGACAGCTGATTCAGCATGGTGGGCCCAAAGCCATAGTGCACCACAATCGGATTAGGAAGCAAATTATTTGACAGACTGCATCAGATCTAAAAGAGAAGACTCCCACAGACATCGGGGAGAAAACCGCTAAATAGAGTGATCCAACTTATTTTGGCATAAAGGAAGCTCTAAAAGAAACGAGCGGCGATTGTAAGTGTGAGTGAAAGTTTGAAGGAAAAGTGAAAGCCGAATATTGAGAACGAGATCAAGTTAAGAAAGGATCTGAAAGAAGAAAAGTTTCCAGTGAACGTTCATGAGAGAGTTCAGAAGAACGGAGCCCTGGAAGTGGTTTAAACTCAACCTAAGTGACTCAACCTAAGCAAAAATACAGTAAGAGATCACCTATCTGAACTTAACGAATACAAAGCACCAGGACCAGACGGATTACATCCCAGAGTCCTAAAAGAACTAGCAGAAGTCATTTCAGAACCACTGCACCATATCTTCCACAAATCCTGGAACACAGGGGAACTACCTGAGGACTGGAAAAGAGCTGATGTGGTCCCCATCTACAAAAAAAGGTAAAAAAACAGATCCAGGAAACTACAGACCAATCAGCCTAACATCAATACCTGGGAAAATACTGGAAAAAATAATTAAAAACCAGATCTCCCTGTCAAGCAGTGATTTTATGTTGCCTGTTACATGTATATGCAGGGAGATGCATCCCTATCAAATATAATGGTTTATTCCTGAGCACGTGATTAATATGTTCCTAGTACGTGTACATTCCTTTCTTTTGATTCTTTCCTTTTGTTCTCTGCTTCTGACGAAGCAACACCTCTTTTATATAGCCAGAATGTGATTTCTTATTTTTATATTGAAATAAATATCTTATACCTTAGAATTATAATGCCGTTTATTTTGACAATGTCAGAGTTCCAGGAAAAGATTCATTTCGCCTCTGATAAGAGTAATTCTTATCTCAACATGGTAACAGTGGATTTGGTTCCTGGACCTTAATTAATTCTGACAGATTTATTGCGTTTAGCCTAGTAAGAGAAAGATAAGAATGTCTTCTCCGGAGAAAGAATTTTTACCCCTCCTCGGCCAGCCGGGTGAAGAAACAAAAAGATCTCAAGAGGCACCCTATTTGCCAGCACCTTCTTCGCTTCTAATAACTGCACCGAGAAAGACTGACATCGCATCTCTCCAAACTTCTCCGATGCCGTCTCCCACGCATTCAATTACATGGGAAGAGGCCTTGCAACAAGAAAAAGATTTTGAAAGGTCAGTCAAAGTCAAAAACACATATTTTCTCCCGGGGGCCAGTTCAACTCAAATGGGGGCCGTTCCAAAGATTACTCATTATGAGCCACTTCCACCTCAATTGCTTGAAAGTTTTTCTGAGGGAGTTCCCTCAACCAACGTATCTGTCACAGAGAAATTTATTGATACACGTCACAAAGACCTTCTTGCTAGTAAAGACAGAGAAATTGAATACTTAAGAAAGCAGTTACTAGAAAGCCAACGCCCATATGAAAAACAAGATGTCTGCCAGCTTTCTCATATTTCAAAACCCCTTACTGGGCCTTCTTTTCCGGTCTCTCCATTAGAGTCCCACCCCAAAATGGGTGTTACCTTTCATAAGCCGGAAAGCACATATGACTATACGTCAATAGGGGCTGGCTCTGATCAAAGATTTTATGAACAAAGAGACTCTCCCAAAAGTAATGTTGCAGTGCCATCTAGTGGACAAAATATAGATAGAACAGAACTTTTTTTTCAAATGGCTTTAAACAAAATAGAAATTTTGATCTCTGAGAAAAGACAACCTTTGTCAACTATAACCCAAGAACAATTTCTTCAGCCTGCTCAAACAATACAGGCACAAAGTGCACCACACATTTCTATGGCTGCACAAATTATGCTGCAAACTCAAGCTGCTTCGCAGGCTGGAATTACTACAGTTCCTGCTGTTCCAACTACACAACAGCAACCCCAAATGGGACAATTGCTTATTCCAATGCAAGCTCCTACGCCTGCCCCAACTGTGGCCCAGTTAGTGCCAATTTCTCCACCGCCTGCTCCAATGCAGCCAGCTCCTGCTGCTGCACCAGCTGCTGTACAACAGCCAGCCCAGGCACCACCATCTGCTCCAGTGCAGGCTACTTTGCCGCCTCCTCTTCAACCCCAAGTGGGTCCACAGGCAATTCCTCAAGCCTCACACTTGCAGCGCCCCCTTGCTACAACACGTCTTCCAAATAGAAGACCCCCAAAGAGGAGATACACTCCAAGATTGCTACGTTGCTAATATTGTGATTGTGTAGGTCACACAAGCAGAGATTGCATCCAATTGCAACGCACTCAATTTCCTGTCCAGCCCAGAGGAACAGATTTCAGAGATCAGTATGAACCCAGAGGCACAGCCTGCAGGAGAAGTACATCCCAGCCCAGAGGAACAGTCTCCAGAGGCAGCAGAAGCAGAGGTGGCAGCCAACATCGCCCAGGTCCAAGGCGCGACCCATTTGGCCCATATGCCACTCTTGCCATCACACAAGCTGTCCAACCCTGTCAGCAATATGATAGACATTTATTGTGGACTTTGGACTCAGGTGCCTCAATTAGCATTACTTACCAAAAGCACCTTTTCAAAGAAATGCATGCACCAGAACCAGAACTTCGTGAACTTTATACATTCACTGAACGTCCTTGCAAAGTCGAAGGAAAAGGGACCGTTTACATTGAAGAGTTAGATACACTGGTTCCAGATGTTTATTATGTTCCTGCTGCAGCTTTTAATTTGCTTAGTTATACCCATTTAATCAATATTTTAGATTTTCAGATTCATCATTTTAAGAACGCAAGCTACATTGTTAAGAATAGTATGATTGTTGCAGACACAATTGTGATTGCTGGAGTCTTCTACTTAAGGCCAAAACCTGAGCCTCAAAAACAAGCAAGTATAATACCTTCCATTAATGGCAATGCAGGCCCAGAGAGAGCTGTCCGAGAGAGAGATCCTGCGATTGCCTCACTGACTCCTAAAAGCAAACCTAAGGTTCCTAATTCAAATGTTAACCTTGTTAATTCTCTTACAGGCAGACCCTTACATTACAACTGTATACATAAATGGCACAGGAGAATGGGGCATGCCAGTTTTGACGTCCTTAAGCGGATGCCATTATTTGCCCAAGGTTTGAATTTCAAAGGATGTAAGGTACATTTGGATTGTGCTGTTTGCAAAAAGGCAAAATCAAAGGCAGCAGCCATTCCAAGACATGCTATACGTAAGTCAACACTCATTTTTGATTTGGTTCATACTGATATTGTGGGTCCTTATGGCCCAACTATTGGCGGTAAAAAGTATTTCTTAACTATTGTTGATAATCATTCTAGATATGGTTATGTCTTTCCTATGAGAGAGAAATCTGAAATGTTTCAGATCTTTAAAGATTTTGCAATACAGGCTTTCAATCAACATGGGGTGAAGATCCGCAGAATCCAGAGTGATCGTGGTTCCGAATTCATGTCACAACGTTTCCAGGATTGGATGCGCAGAAACGGTATCATTCATCAAACATCTGCCCCTTCAACTCCAGCTCAAAACGGAGTAGTAGAATGACGGTAAGGGGTTCTCCAAACCATGATGCGCTGCCTCCTAGAAGATGCTAATCTGAAACATTCATTTTGGGGCGAAGCACTTAAGTATGCAAACTACCTTGTTAATTGCACTTGGAGTAGTGTGATTGACCAAACACCTTTCTACATGCTGCATGGCTACCAGCCAGACCTTTCTAATTTACACATTTTTGGTTCATATGCAATGGTAAACATTCCATTAGCGCTTAGAAGAAAAGGTGGCCAAATTGCTAAGAGACTGAGATATATGGGCATTGATGACAATTCGAAATGGGGAAAATTCATTGACTCTAACAATATGATTACAATTTCTAATTCTGCTAACTTTGAAGAAGATTCAGATTGGTCCAAAATACATTCTAATGATCCTGGAGTTTATTTTCCTAGAGACGATACATCCAACATTCCATCTTCACCTGCCGCGAACGCTCATGCTAGCGACAACGATGGAGATGAGGAAGATGAAGAAGATTGGACAACCGCTCCAAGACGTTCCAAGAGAACTACAAAAGGTATTCCTCCAAAGAAATACACATTACAATGCACAAACAGACCACCACCATTAGTCTGTAATGTTACACTTCCACCAGAGACTTATGCTCAAATCAAATATCTTCCACAAGATGAACAAGATAAATGGCACACCGCCATGCAAGTCGAGATGGACAGTCTCCAGAATCTCAAGGTATTTACACCTGCAGCACCTCCTCAAAACAAGAAAGTCATTGGCACACGATGGGTGTACAAAATCAAACAAAAACCAGATGGTGAACTATTATACAAAGCAAGACTAGTAGCACAAGGTTTCGCACAAAGTTATCCTGATGATTACACAAACACTTACTCACCTACAGTGCGTACTGAAAGTGTGAAAATAGCCTTAACTACAGCTTCCATTCTTGGACTTGAAGTTTTCCAATTTGATGTTGAAACTGCCTATCTACATGCAGACCTAGATGAAGAAATCTACGTGAAGTGCGCCCCCGGATTCCGTGACGACCTCCGTGGCCGAGAAGGGGACACGTGGATTCTCAACAAAAGTCTTTATGGTCTGAAACAATCAGGTTTGATGTGGTATAACTGTCTCAAAGACAAACTAAATTCAATGGGCTTTATTAAGTCCGAAACTGATGAATGCGTGTTTACAAAAAGGTTTAGGGATGGGACTTCCGGTTTGGAGCGCCATCGCGGACGTCCCTTTGTCGGACGCCTTTCCGATCCTCGTAAAAAGCCGCCAGAACAGCTGTCTGGCGGCTTTGAAATCTCTTCCCCGGGCAAAGGGGAGAGATGAGAGCCTGACAGGTGGGGTAGAGCCCCCCCAGCGCCCTAGAAGCCATCTAGGGGCGCGAAGGGAGAGCTCCCCATGCAGCCTGTCTCCAGCTCCGAGGATCAGGAAACCTCCGCTTTTGCGGAGCTAGATGTCGTGACCAGCCGCTGCTTCCAGAATGGGATTTACAATTACTTTTGAACTATAGAAGCAGACAGAGAGAAACAGGCGTGAGATGGGCAAGTATTGAAACCTCTTTTTTCTTTTTTTTTCAACTCCTGGGTAAGCTTTCACTTCGGCAAGGAAACAAAGGAAACAAAGTAACAATATGGCGATTGAGAAGTGAAAGTGACTTTCGTTTTCCCAGAGGCTTTTTTTTTTTTTTTTTTCTCTTATGGAAACTTTTAACTTGGAAAAATGGCTTTTTCTTTCTCTGTCTCCTAACCCTGGATTAAAGTTATAATTGAAAGATTTTTAATAATAAAAGACTACCTGGTTTTGAAACTGGAAAGAACTTTAATCAGACACCTGGCTTTTTTTTCTTTCTCCTTTCTCTTTTTTCTTTGTACTCTTTTGAAACACCATAATGGCTTCAAAATCTGGAAAGACTGTTTTGACTAAAAGAAATGACTATTCATCTGGATATATTTCTAAAATGCAACTTAACACTGAGCTAACACCTCCACAGCTTTTGACACCTGAAAATTTATTAAATAATTTAAAGATTATGAAACATGAACTTACTTTGGAATTTAACCAGAAAATAAGTGAGATAGACCATAAGATGCAGGCTGCTTTGAAGAATATGAATCAACAACTAAGATTTGATGTGTTAGAGGTTTGCAAAGGCTTAGCAACAAATATTGAAGTTTTGGCAGAACGTATTGAAACAAATAAACAAGCTTTGGCAACTTCGGTGAATTACATAGATAAAATCCAAAATGACATTGCAAATTTTGAAAAAGAGGTCTTAATGACTCAGTTCAGATCTATGGAAGTTGCTATAAGGATTAGAGGTTTGAAAGAAGGATTATATGAAAATTTAAAAGGCAGGATGGTTGACATATTGGATCAGGTGTCTGGAATTTCTAAAGCGGAATTGGCTACACAAATCGACAAAACATACAGAATCAACTCGTGGTACGCCAAACAAAAGCATCTACCAAGGGATATTGTCATATATTTTACCACAAGAGCTCTACGGAACAGAATTATACAAGCAACGTTTAACAATAATCTTATGGTGAATGGTCAGGAACTAAAGATTTGGAAAGAAATCCCCTCTAAAATGCTTAAAGCCAGGAAAAGCTATACTTTTTTGATTGATGAATTTAAGAGATTAAATTTACAATATAAATGGGAAGCACCAGTTGGAGTAACAGTGAAATTTTCTGGAAAAAGATACCGGCTCAACACGATAAAAAAAGCTACTGAATTTTATGTCAATGTTCTAAAGGCTGATATATCCAAGATTCCAGAAGAAGGGTGTATGAAAATAAAAGAGGAGGAGGAGGGGAAGCCACCTTCGATGGATCAAAAAGAAATAGACTCAAAAATCCAAAAGGAGTGCCTGAATCAGATAGCTGGGGAAGAGGAGATGGAGGTTTGGGAGCAGACGGGAGACGACTTGACAAATTTGAATTTATTGAACTATTAAAAGATGAACTATCAAGATACAAAACAATGTGATGTTGAAATATATTGGATGGATAGAGACTAATATGATTGTATTTTATCTTTTCCCTATCTAATGATTACTTATGCAATATTTAGTTAAGTTTTATATAATTTTGAGGTTATTTTTAATGTTGATAATATTAGATATATATAGTTTGTTGAAGATTTGTTTATTGTTTATTCTTCTTTTATTTTCTTTTTTTGTTTATTGAAGTTAGCGAATTAACTTAGAATATCATGATGAAATTTAATATTTGATGATTACTTATGTAACATTTAGTTAAGTTTTATCTTAGAGGTTATTTCTAATGTCAATAATATTAGTTTAAGATTTGTGTATTTTATATTTAGTTATTACTTATGTAACACTTACCTTGTATAAGATAGAGGACTGAAGGGAGGAGGTAGGAGGTTTGTTTGTTTGTAGTGTTAAAGAGTTTTCTCTTTCTTTCTTTCTTTTTTTTATTCTCTTTCTTTTTTTTTCTCTCTCTTTTTTGTATCTTTACTATTGTATACAAATGCGATATATTAGTACTGTATAGTTTGGAGTTGAAGTTTTTTTTAAAAAATAGTGTTCTTTTTTTCCTTTTTCTTTTTTCTTTTTATTAACAATTTAAACTTATTATTATGCCCTGTATTATCTCTGGGAAGTCCGGGGGGGGGAGGTGGGGAGGGAAGGGGGTGGGTCTGGGGGGGGGGGAAATAAAAATGTTTGTACTTTGGATTTAATATTTTGTTACCACTTATGTAAGTTTGTACTAATAAAACTTTTTTGAGAAAAAAAAAAAAAAAGGTTTAGGGATGCATATGAAATTGTTCTTGTTTATGTAGATGATATTGTTTACATTGGTCCTAACAAACAAATGAGTGACATTTTTGTTTCAGGTCTGAAGAGATTCTTCACATTGAAGTCACTAGGTCACATCAATGATTATTTAGGTGTACAGATTGAAAAGACACAGAAGGGGTTTAGCCTCTCACAACAAGCCAAGATAGAACAACTCCTACACTATTGCAACATGCAAGATGCTACACCGACACACACTCCTATGCAAACAGATTTTTGTAATTTGAAAGATGAACAAAGTCCTGAGTTCAAGGATCAAACACTTTATTGCTCAGTAATTGGTTCACTATCGGGACCAGCGGGGGGGGGAGGGGGTCTCTGGTAAGGGTGAGAGCCGGAACATCTCGGTCATAATGGGAAGAGGCAGATATAGTGGGAGCAGAGGGGAGGGCCGCTCTCGGGGAATAAGACCTCGCTGTATACAAGCGATCCCTTGTTCCGGCCCCTCTGATCCGGTTCCATCTTGCTCAACCCAGATACCTGGCAACCAGGGTTCTCAGGGCCCTGGGCTCAGGATGCTGCTGCTTAACGCCAGGTCAATTATCAACAAAGCCCCCCTGATACGTGATCTAATCACAGAGAAGGGGGCTGACCTGGTGTGTGTTACCGAGACCTGGCTAGGGCAGGAGGGGGGAGTAGCCCTCTCCAAGATATGCCCAGCTGGTTTCTTGGTGCAGCATCATTCTCGACCCCAGGGAAGGGGGGGAGGAGTGGCAATTATAACGCGTGGAAATCTGCATCCTCGTAGGATCCCTGCCCCGGAGATTGTTGGGTGTGAGACGCTCCTTCTGAAGTTGGACTTAGGGGTTCAGGTGGGCCTTTTCTTGACGTACCTGCCTCCCAGCTGCGTAAGTAAGGCCGTGCCTGAGCTGCTTGAGGCAGTAGCCGGCTTGGCGGTTGAGTTCCCTAGGCTTATGGTGCTGGGGGACTTCAACCTGCCTTCTGCTGGTGAAGCCTCTGGGGCAGCTCAGGAGTTCATGGATTCCATGACAACCATGGACCTGACCCAAGTAATCCAGGGTCCGACTCATGAGGGTGGTCACACACTTGACCTAGTGTTTCTCTCGGGGCAGTGGAGAGATGATCTGAAGATAAGGGATATAGTCATCACCCCACTGTCATGGTCAGATCATTTCCTACTGAGGCTGGATTTCACAACCCCATTCCTCCCCCGCAGGGAGGCGGGACCGACTAGGTGGTTCCGCCCCAGGCGCCTAATGCAGCCGGAAGGATTCCAGAGGGAACTTGGGGAAATACCTGAAACCCTGGTACACAATTCGGCTGACGACCTGGTGGCTGCTTGGAACATCGCAGCATCAGGGGCTCTAGACCGAATTGCGCCTAAGCGACCTCTCCGTGGCAGTGGATCCCGGAAAGCTCCCTGGTTTACCGAGGAGCTCCGGGAGATGAAACGCCAGAAGAGATGTCTGGAGCGCCGCTGGAGGGCCAAAAAGACCGAGTCTGACCGAACACTATTAAGAATTTACATCAGATCTTATTTAGTGGCGATAAGGGCGGCAAGACAATCTTATCTTTCTGCTCTTATTGCGTCTGCAGATTCTCGTCCAGCCGCCTTGTTTAGGGTGACTCGCTCCCTCCTTGCAAAAGGGGGGAGCGAGGAACACTTACAAGGCAGAGCTGAGGAATTCGCTGAGTTTCTGTCGGATAAAGTCACTCAGATCCGGTCAAATTTGGACTCCGGCAGGGCAGAGTCCATAGAGTTGACAGGGGCGAGTCTTAGTCTACCATTATGGGAAGAGTTTGGGCCTGTTTCTCCCGAGGATGTGGACAGGGCTATGGGAGCGATGGGTACCTCCACCTGTTTATTGGACCCGTGCCCCTCCTGGCTGGTCTCGGCCAGCAGGGAGGTGGCACGCGGCTGGATCCAGGCGGTGGTCACCGCTTCTTTGCGGGAGGGATCCGTACCGCAGTCATTAAAAGCTGCGGTGGTGCGACCCCTCCTGAAGAAGCCTTCCCTGGATCCAGCCGATTTGAAGAACTACCGTCCAGTCTCCAACTTACCTTTTTAAGGGAAAGTTGTGGAGAAGGTGGTGGTGACCCAGCTTCTGCAGCTCCTGGATGAAACAGATCATCTAGATCCTTATCAGTCGGGTTTCAGGCGCGGCTACAGTACAGAAACTGCCTTGGTCGCTCTGATGGATGATCTCTGGCGGGCCCGGGATGGGGGGAACTCCTCCATCCTGGTGCTACTTGACCTCTCAGTGGCTTTCGATACCATCGACCATGGTATCCTTCTGCATCGGCTCGGCGAGTTGGGAGTGGGAGGCACCGTTTTGCGGTGGTTCTCCTCTTATCTCGCCGATCGGATGCAGTCGGTGTTGGCAGGAGGGCAGAGATCGTCCCCTAGGCCCCTATTATGTGGGGTGCCCCAGGGGTCGGTTCTCTCGCCCATCCTGTTTAACATCTACATGAAACCGTTGGGTGAGATCATTCGCAGACATGGGGTGTGTTTCCATCAGTACGCTGACGACACCCAGCTGTACATCACCACCCCGTCTGACTTCAGGGAGGCAGTTAATGTAATGTGCCGATGCCTGGACGACGTTAAGATCTGGATGGGGAGGAACAGACTCAGACTTAATCCCGACAAGACCGAGTGGCTGTGGATAATGCCTCCTAAGGACCATGATAACTGTCCCTCCTTGATCTTCGAGGGGGCGAAACTGACTCCCTCAGACCAGGTCCGCAACTTGGGGGTCCTCCTAGACCCACAGCTAAAATTAGACCACCATCTTTCTGCTGTGGCTAGGGGGGCCTTTGCACAGGTCCGCCTGGTGCACCAGCTGCGGCCATATCTGGAGAAGGAGGCCTTACTCACGGTCACTCATGCCCTTGTCACCTCGCGTTTGGACTACTGCAATGCACTCTACATGGGGCTACCCTTGAAGAGTACCCGGAGACTTCAGTTGGTGCAAAATGCGGCTGCGCGTGCTGTGGTGGGTGTGCCAAGGTACACCCACGTGACACCAATACTCCGCCAGGTGCATTGGTTGCCCATCGGTCTCCGGGTCCAATTCAAGGTGTTGATCACCATCTTTAAAGCCCTACATGGCTTAGGACCAGGATATCTCCGGGACCGCATTCTGCCTCATACTTCCCTCCGACCGGTTAGGGCCCACAGAGTTGGCCTCCTCCGGGTCCCGTCGGCCAAGCAATGCCGGATGGCGGGCCCCAGGGGGAGGGCCTTCTCTGTGGCTGGCCCCGTGCTCTGGAACCAGCTCCCCCCAGAGACCCGAATTATCCCCACTCTGCTGGCCTTCCGAAAGGCGGTTAAGACATGGCTCTTCCTGCAGGTGGGGGGGACAGCTTAACCCACCCGAGCTTACCCCCCAAGTATGTATGTTGCTGAATGGATGTTGTTGCTTTTATACTGTTTTTTTAAATTTTGTATTGTTTTTTAAATTTCATGGAATTTTGCTTATTCTTGTATTTCTCTTTGTTGTATGCCGCCCTGAGTCCTTCGGGAGTTGGGCGGCATATAAGAATAACAAAATAAATAAATAAATAAATAAACTACTATACATTAGTGGTTGGACTAGACCAGACATAGCACTTAGTGTCAATTTGTTGTCACGACATGTAGGCAAAGCCACAGAATTCCACTGGTCATGTATTAAGAAGTTACTGAGATACCTAAAATACACTCAACACATGAAATTAAAGCTAGAACCTACACATTCTGATTTTGCTGACTTGTATTGTTATGCAGATGCTGACTGGGCAAGCGATAAAGAATCAAGAAAAAGTACATCAGGTTTCATAATGTATCTGAATGGATGTCCCGTTCATTGGAACGTGAGAAAACAGAGTTTTGTTTCCTGTTCTTCCACGGAGGCGGAATATGCGTGTTTTTCTGATGCTAGTAATCAGTTAACTTGGTTCTATTCTTTAGTTACAGATATCTGGACCAAACCGAAGAAGCCAATCACCATGATGGAGGATAATCAATCAGTTGTTTACATTTCAGAAACATGTTTCACAGGTTCTAGGTCCACACACACTGACATTCGTTATAAAAATGTTAGAGATTTAGTAAGACAAGGTTTCATTAAGTTAGAATATGTGCCAACAGAATATCAGATAGCTGACATCCTGAACAAGCCGTTACCAGCAGCAAGACATGAATCTTTGACATATCTAATGTGTGTAGAGTGATATAAGCATATCCATCCAACAGACAAAGAAGGGGTGTCAGGCAGTGATTTTATGTTGCCTGTTACATGTATATGCAGGGAGATGCATTCCTATCAAATATAATGGTTTATTCCTGAGCACGTGATTAATATGTTCCTAGTACGCATGTGTACATTCCTTTCTTTTGATTCTTTCCTTTTGTTCTCTGCTTCTGACGAAGCAACACCTCTTTTATATAGCCAGAATGTGATTTCTTATTTTTATATCGAAATAAATATCTTATACCTTAGAATTATAATGCGGTTTATTTTGACAATGTCAGAGTTCCAGGAAAAGATTCATTTCGCCTCTGATAAGAGTCATTCTTATCTCAACACTCCCATCATCTAAAAACAAACCAAGTAATAACCAACAGCCAACACGGATTTGTTAAGAACAAGTCATGCCAAACCAACCTCATGTCATTCTTCAACACTGTGACCAAATTAGTAGACCAACGTAATGCAGTAGACATAATATACCTGGACTTTAGCAAAGCATTTGACAAAGTAGACCACAACCTACTCCTTCATAAGCTAGAAAAAAGCAGGATAGACAGCTACACAACCAGATAGATTAACTGTACCCAGCGAGTAGTCCTCAATGGCTCTAAGTCCACATGGAGAGAAGTAAGCAGTGGGGTACCACAAGGTTCCGTCCTAGGCCCAGTACTCTTCAATATCTTTATAAATGACTTAGATGAGGGAATAGCAGGAGAACTAACCAAATTTGCAGATGATACCAAGCTGGTGGGAGTAGTAAACACCCCAGAGGACAGACTCAAAATCCAGAGGGACCTCGACAGACTCGAACACTGGGCCCAAACCAATAAAATGAAATTTAACACAGAGAAAAGTAAAATTCTGCACCTAGGCAAGAAGAATAAAAAATACACATACAAACTGGGTGAAACTACACTCAATAGCAGTGATTGCGAGAGGGATCTTGGAGTCCTGGTAGACAGCCAACTAAATATGAGCCAGCAGTGTGCAGCAGCAGCCAAAAAGGCCAACGCAGTCCTGAGCTGCATAAATAGAGGGATACAATCAAGGACCAGAGAGGTACTTGTACCACTCTATAAAGCCTTGGTCAGACCACACCTAGATTACTGCATCCAGTTTTGGTCACCACACTACAAAAAAAGACATTGAAACTCTAGAGAAAGTGCAGAAGAGAGCAACCAGGATGATAAAGGGTCTGGAAAATAAAACATACGAAGAGTGGTTGCAGGAACTGAGCTTGGCCAGTCTAGTGAAGAGAAGGACCAGGGGTGACATGATAGCAGTGTTCCAATACTTGAGGGGATGCCACAGAGAGGAGGGGGTCAGGCTGTTCTCTATGGCACCAGAAAGCCAAACAAGGAATAACTGATGGAAGCTGACCAAGGAGAGATTCAACCTGGAAATGAGGAGAAACTTTCTGATGGTGAGAGCAATCAACCAGTGGAACAGCTTGCCAGCAGAGGTCGTGAGAGCCCCAACACTTGAGACCTTCAAGGAGAGACTGGACTGCCATCTGTCTCAAATGGTGTAGGAACTCCTGCTTGAGCAGGGGGTTGGACTAGATGACCTACAAGGTCCCTTCCAACTCTAATAATAGATGTCTATCTCAGGCCTGACCTCTGAAAAGAAAGGATTTGTTTGATCATTTGAAGATAGATTTGTAAGGGAGGGGGTAGGCAGTTTGATGCCTGCTACTGCTTGAGCCTTAAGCAGTAAGGATTTAAATAAGCTTGGAGGGAAAAGCCCGGTTGAGGGAGGAATCTCAGTAGACACGCCCTCATCCACCTGGAGTCACCTTTCTCATTTACCTCATCCCTTGTTATGCTCAGACTGGATTCATCTGATGATTCATCTGAACTATCCTTATTAGATGGGCGACCCTGCTTTGTGATGGTTCTCTTTGAAGTCTTGGATGAGGATGAGGTAGAGGCTGTGGTGGATGGACCTTCCCGTGATAGGGATTTTAGATTGTCTGAGATTGTCTGTTGCAGGAGCTCCACCACAAGGGTCCTGAGATTTGCATGGTCAATGGCTGGGGGGGATTTGGAATAGAAGCTGCTCTACAGTCAGATGATGCCTGTTCTTGCTGAGAAGCAACCTGTGTTGGTTGGGCTCTTTGGGATTCTGTACTTTCCTTGGTGCCTGATCCCCCCCCCCAGTAGTTTCCCCGTGTTCTGGGGAAGTCTGTAGCATCTAGGTCTATGGGATCCCCTGTTGCTCCCATTGTTTCCTGTCCAGAATTCTCCCTGGAATTCTGAGCTGCTTTATTGCAATTACATTGCAGTGCTCTATGACGCCTCTCCTCAGCCTGCTCAGTAGCTCTTGAAGAGGCCTTGTAGGGGGTGGGGATCGTTTTGGAGATGAGTTTAAATCTCACTCCGAGAAGTGCCTGTTGGATTTCTTAAGCCTCTCCCCTCCTTGGAATCATTGCAGTCTCTGGAGGACATCCCTTCCTATAAGGAGACTCTGCCCCCAAGTGTGCACTCAAAATGTTGGCCCCCTTGTCCAGCCACGTGGCTGTCCTCCAAGATGGCAGCCTCCTAAGATCACCTCATGTCTAGGTGAGGCGTCCCCCTGGATAAGGCTCAGGGTGTTCTGTTCCCAAATACAAGGATCCTGGCGTATCCGAGAATACTCAGGGTCACTAGGCTGTTGGTTGATCACCAGGTTTAAACCCCCCCCCTCTGGGTTATTCCAGGGCTGTGCGGCTCCCTCCAGCACCCTGCTGTCCGCAGCCGCAAACTCTCTTATGGCTACTGATTTGGTGCCGTGAGAAAATTCCAGCGGTGCCTGCTGCAGCGCTAAAACATAGCTTGGGGGGAAGGGGGGATCCTGTGATCTGCCAGGTTTTGGCTAGCACCGTTACTGCTCACGCCACTATCGGCCTAAGGCTGCTGCTGTAGTCCATCTCAGATGTGCTGGAGCCTGAAGAGGAGGGAGGAGGGCGGTCTGTAGGGACGCTGATGGAAACGTGGGAGTTCCCAGTAAGATCGGCAATCAGTGCTTCTGAAGCCGGCTTCCTGTACTATCTAATTTCGTGGTTCTTTTAAACCGCCGTAGCTCGGCTCTGTCTGAAAGTTCTGCCCCCCTTCTTCTGGTGAGCTCTGCCTCTGCACCACTAGAATCCGGAGCTTAAGGGAGCTGCCGCTCTTCTTTCGCTCTCCCCAGCTTGTGTGCAGCGGTTTGAGTGGCTTAGTACAATCCTTGGTTCTGGGAATTGAATAGGGAATCCCCGTCTTCGTCTATGGGGGGAGGGAGGGGAAGGGGGGCCCTGCTTGCGTTACTCTCGGATTGAGAACAAAGATTCAAAGCAGATTGTCACGAAAGCGATGCTGTGAGCCCTTGTGATGACTGATGATCTTCTGTGTGCCTAGCCCTGAAAAGGGCTGTTGTGTTAAAAGATTAAGAAGGATTAATAAGGATTTAAGGAGAAAGGAGAAAGGATAGGCCTAGGAGAGATGGGAAGGAGTTTAACCATGACTATTCTCTTGAAGGACTGAGTCAGATCTGGGAAAGGCGGAGCGGATCCTAAAGATTATTCATATTGACTGGCTCGGTCCTCAAGCTGATTGGTTGAGGTTAACTCATTCCTGAAGGCTGGTTCCACCCCAGGATGGAGAATGTAGGTGAAAAATGGCAGAAATCTTAGCTGAAATGATGCAAACCAATAAACAAGATATGATGAGAGATATAGATGAGGCCTACAGAGTCTATACAAACTATGCAAGGAGACACAGACTCCCAAAAGAAATACATGTAAAATTCACAAAAAGAACAACTAGGGACAATATCTATAAAAAAACAAGAGAAGAAACATTCATTTATAAAGGAAGAGAAATAATAGTTTTAAAGCAGATCCCAAGACAGGTCCGAAACGCGAGAAGACAATACCAATTTCTAACATCCCAGCTTATAAAACACAAAGAGACGTTTAGATGGCTGGTGCCAGAAGGTATTTTAGTAACCTGGCAAGAAAAAAGAATGAAATTAGATTCAATTGAAAAGGCCCAGGAGTTTTATGAAAGATACTTTCTGACAGAAGGTGAAGAAGAGAGTAAAGAAGAAAGTAAGGAAGAAGCAGAAAGCACAAGTCAAGAAGAAGAAGTTACAGAGGAAAGAGAGAAAAATAGAGGAGATAAAAGAACACAGGAGAGAGATGGTAGAACAAGAAGGAATAACAAGTAGGGTAATAAGAGAAACTAGAGCTACAAGAAAACAATACAAATAGAAATGGGAGAAGAAATTAAATTGATCTCCATCAATATTAATGGACTGAACACACCAAAAAAGAGAAGTAAAATTTTTACAAAGCTAAAGAAACTCGATATAGATGTAATATTACTACAAGAAGTCCACATCAAAAAAGAACATAACAAACTATTAAAAAAAACAAAATTAGGAAAATTATACACATCTTTAGCGGTAAATAAAAAAAGTAATAGTAACTTATATAAAAGACAAAATAAAATCTAAATTAATTTACACTGATGATGAAGGAAGAAACTTAATGGTTGAACTAGAGACAGAAGCGAAACCCATACTCCTCATAAAAATATATGCACAAACTCAAATCAATATGAATTCTACAAAAAAAACCTACACAATAAAATAACAAAATTACAATATGAAGAACTCTGTATAATTGGAGATTTCAATGCAATTGCAGACAGCAAAAAGGATCACAGAGCTCTCAAAAAAATCAAGACAAAGAAAAATATATTACCTAAATCGTTTTTTGAATTTGCATCAGAATACAATTTACATGATACATGGTGAGAAATCCATCAATTCGAAACTCAATATACATTCTTCTCAAATCCACACCGAACATGGACAAGAATTGACATGGCGTGGATGACCTCAAATTTAAGAAATGACACAACAGAAATTGAAATTGAAATCAACAAATGGGCAGATCATAATCCCATAAAAATAATATGGAAGGGAAAAAAGAAACAAAATAGATGGATCAGTATTTATTTAAAAATAACCCATTTATATTGCCGGTGGGGTGGCGGGGGGAGGACTCAGGTGCTCAGTTGGGAAAGTTGCCCGGGAATTGAACGGCGGGCGAAGGTTGCACCGGGTCAATTTCCATGCAGGAAAGCGCCACGCAGGAATTTGCTCGGCTGCCTTCCTGGGAACATCGATCAAAGGTAGGTGCAGCGTGGGCGGATGGTGCACTTGATCGGCTGACTCGAGGCAGGGAAAATGCTGCTGCTGCTGCTGCTGCTGCTGCTGCTTCCAACGATGAGGATTGTGGATTCCGCTACCTCGGCTGCCTCTAGAAACGGTGGAGGGAAGAACGGGAAGGGGATCTGAAACTTTCCAGTGGGATACTGAGTGGAGTCGGGCTCCCCCTACTGCCCCCTTAACATCCTGCTTCGCTCACTTTTCCTCAGTTGCCCAGGCGCGCATGGAGCCTGTTCTGCTGCCCGAGCTTGGCACCCTCAGATGCCGCCTTTCCAGCTATTTCTCTGCTGCCGACGGGGATGGTTGGCTCAGCTTTGCCTTCCACCTGCAGGGGCACGGCCGTTCACTCATGTTGCCTGGTAGTGGCAAGGCTGAGGGGACTCGGCCCGAGTGGAGATCTGTACTGTGCAAGGTGTTGACGTGTGTCTCGCAGCCCGCCTCACCCCATCCCCCACCCAAAACCTCCAAACTGCACCCCACCACGAGATGCACGTCTTACTGGAGTTTGGCAGCTCCGTGGTGTCTCTCAGCTGGTCTGTTTAGGGAAAAAACCTTGTGCAGTACAGAAACTCTTCTCACTGCGAGAAGTTGTTAATTGCTCGCCCTCGCAAGAAGAGTTTCTGTATTGTGCAAGGTGTTTCCCTAAACAGACCATCCAAGAGATACCACGGAGCTGCCAAACTCCAGTAAGATGTGCGTCTTGCGACCCACCCCGCCCCACCCGACCTTCCATCCCAAAATTGTATCCTATCGTGAGACGTGTGTCCTACCTGACACTTGTAGCTATGTTGCGTTCCTCGGTGTTGTGTCCAGGGAAGCCTCTTGTAAATGAAAACTTATCGCGAGTTTGAGAAGTTTGATTGAATTTGCGAGTTTTCTTTTACAATGGGATTCTCTGGACAGAACGCCGAGGAACACAATGGAGCTACAAGTGTCAGGTAGGACACACATCTCATGGCCCAACACGTCCCACCTGCCAGAAATGAATCTCTGTGAGACTCATCACACCACCACCGTTGTCTCGTGGAGCGGGACTCTGCAAGGCTTGTTGTGCCGTTACATGCACGAACGGCAGCACTACCATGAGGCAGTCCTGCAGTTTGTGCATGCAATGGCACAACAAGCCTTGCAGAGTCCTGTTCCACAAGGCAGTGGCGGCGGGCCAGCTACTCGGTCGGTGCCACGAACAGGGAGGGGAGGCGGTGGTGATGGGACATCTAGTCCCACGCTCACCACCTACTGCACCCCCAAAATAATACCCCCCCCAATAAGAAGGCCAAGGCCATATTTTGGGGTTCAAAAAAATATAAGACCCTGTCTTATTTTTGGGGAAACACAGTAGGCTCCTACCTCAAAAGACTGAATCTTATCATAAACTCAAAAGGTGCTTCAAAAAAAAGTATTAGTTTAAGGGAGTGCACATTTATACAACTACATTATTGTAAATTTTCTACTTTTATTTCCCCCCCCTAAAAGAGTTCAGTTTGTTTTTCAATTGAACAGTAGGGCTTGTATGTTAAAGGTGGAGAAAATTTTGAAGTGATTTCTGATTTTTTTTTACATCTCAAAAACCTGGCATTTTAACAAGAGCATGTAGGTTTTTTATATTCACTGTAAGCTAAGACCCAAGCTTCAGTACTGGATGAATACAACGAGTCATGCTCCCAGCTTCAGTTTTAAATTAAACAAGAGGGAGGGGAAAGCAAACATATTTGTTTGTATGTTGATGTAAGAAGTTAATTACTGTTTGTCGTTAATGTGTTCACAGGACACAACTGCCATTCGCAGAAGTAAGCAGAAAAAGATCATTTTGCATATCTTTAATAAGACATCATTTGAACAGGTTTACTGTATACTTTATTACTTATATTTACAAAAGGTCAGATATACTTGACTTCCGGTGATATGGCGAATACCTGAAACACCCAAAAAATCTCCTCTTTCTGGACTGTCATTTTTCCAACTTAACAGAACAAACAGGCTTTCATTTATCTGACTCTCTTGGGATAAGAAGAGTCCTAGAATCATCCCTCAAGATCCTCCGATAAAGCAATGGTCTGCAAGTAGTTTCAGAAGCTGTGCTTCAAAGCAGGTGGTGAGCTGAAGCTGGGGGGTGGGCTGCAATCACTTCATTGTTGGATAAAAATGTCATTTTGGAATTTATTTTTCAAACAGACAATAAGGTGTGCCTTTCATTTCTTAACCAATTTATGAAACTATTATCTTTATTATCTAAAAGAGGCTCTCTTGAGTCACAGCCTGTTACTCTTTTTTGAAGCTCTGTGCCATTTGTTGAGTTCTTTATTGTTAAATGACAAGATACAGGGTTGCTGGAGGCTGCTAAAATAAGGAAGTATGGAATATTTTTTCTTTTTAAATTTGATGGAGAAACATAAGGATAAAAGTTGTGGTTTTATTTTACTATTTTAAAAATAATCTGTAGCCTGGATTGCTTTGTTGTGGGTGTTGAAATTTTCACAATTTTCATGAACTCTGATTGGCTAGAAAAAAGGAATGAATGAATGAATGAATGAATGAATGAATGCATAAATAAATAAATAAATAAATAAATAAATAAATAAATAAATAAATAAATAAATAAATAAATAAATAAATAAATAAATAAATAAATAAATAAATAAATAAATAAATAAATAAATAAATAAATAACATTTTGACCACTAGAGAGAGCTACAAAGATGCTTAATCCTGAGCTCAAGTCTGTCATCAGCTAAATCTTTGAAAGCTCCCTACAGAAAATTACCTATACCATAAATCAGCTAGGGATTAAAGATACAAATCATAAGTATGATATTAAAAAAAGAACAAGAGACACAATTAAGTGTAGAAAATTATCAATCCACTGTGACAACTCCACAAATATTGGACAATGCAAATAACTATAACTTGGAATATAAATCTGACATCAGTTTTTTATTATGATGATGGTTTGAATATAACCCTCCCAGTGCAATTGAAACAAAGAATGCCAAGTAAATTCACAATTTTAAGAGGTCAAGTTTGGGATATTTTCTTCATGAATACTAAGAAAGTTGAGAACCACTTGAGAAAAAAAAGATATGATAGACATCTCAGAGAAGATTTTATTCTACAAGGAAGTGCTCCAAGTTAATCTACAACTTTTAACTGGACAACTTTGGGATTTTTTTCATGGATATTAACAAGCCTGTGAATTTCTTGAAGAAAAGAGAGTTGATACGAATTTCCTGAGAAGAAAAATACTATTCTATGAAGTTAAGCTGGAGGGAGTGACTTATACTTAATGACTTAGGATGGATTTTTATAAGTTTGGTGTATGTATTGAGAGAAAGCTCTAAGGTAGTTTTGTATTTATAAAATGAGTTTGTAAATGTATGTTTTCTGTCCTTCTATGTAACATTGAATAATTCCCAAAGTTTGTAAAATGTTATTGATCAAATTTGGAAATAAGAGAAGAAAAAGATTTTATTCCATGAGGATAAACTTGAGGGAGTGATTTAAATCCAATGAGCTAATTGAAGTTAATTGGATTTTTATTGGTGTGATATATATCATTGAATGAAAGTTTTAATGTAGTTTTGTGTTTTATGTTCTGGGTTTTAAGTGAGAAGGGTTTTTTTCTCCCTTTATATATAATATTTCAGTAATTTTTAAAGTTTGTGAAATATCAAAAATTAGAAAAAGTGTTTTCTCCCTTTAGGTTAAAAAATTTGAAATAATGCAGCGAATTCTTTTAATATAAATTATGACAGTTTATAAAGATTAATGAGTAAAGAGAAACATATACTTTTCCCCACAGCAAGGAGAAACAGAGATGATTAAACTGATTCTTTTATCGAAGAAGAGAATATATTTAATGTTGTTTCTATTTGGAAATTTCTTCTGGATTTTGGGCTTGCAATGGAAAAAAATGAAACTTTGTTTTTGTTTTTGCTTATTAGGTTTGTTGCTATAGAAATGGCTACTATATACTGTTGTGTAAAAGTAAAAAATCGAAGTTGTAATGTTGTTATACTCTACTGTGCTAAAGAGAGTTGGAAGTTGATGCCTTTTTCTTTCCTTTTGCCTCTTTACACCATATTTTCTCTTCCCTCCCTCTCCCATAGATTCCTAATTCTTTTTAAAATTTCTCTTTGTATTTTATACTACTTTGATAAACTAATAAAAATAAAAATAATAAGAAAAATATATACTTATAGTCATATATATCCAAACTTAGGTATTAAAGCAAAATAGCTGTTTAATTCTACATTATTTATTTGTATCCCACCTTTATTATTTTTACAAATAACTCAAGGTGAAGAACATATACAACACACTTTCCTCCTCCTATTTTCTCTATAACAACTGGGCTGAAAGTGACCAGTCATTCAGCTAGCTTTTATGCCTAAGGCGGAACTAAAATTCATGAACTCCTACTTTCCAGTCTGCTGTCTTAACCTCTAGACCAGGGGTGTCAAACTCGTGACAACACATTGTGAGTTGACACGTGATGTATCACAACTTTTTTCCCTTTCGCTAAAATGGGGGTGGACGTGGCCAGCATGTGACGCATACAGCCCGTGGCCCGTGAGTTTGACATCCCACTCAAAACCAAAGTAGCTCTCATAATTATGTATTATGTACTTTAAATATTATAAGCCCAATCATATTAATTTATAAAACAATGTTTAAGGTATGCATGAAAATGTCTACTACAATAACATTTCAGGTATTCACAACCGGTCCAAATCATCTTGCCCAATTACTCAAACATATTAATGGTCATGAATATTAACAATTGTATTTACCATATTTTTCAGAGTATAAGACGCACTGGAGTATAAGACGCACCTTAGTTTTTGGGGAGGAAAATAGGGGAAAACAATCTGCCTACCAGGTATTCATCTGGCTAGCATCCTTAGTCTGGTCAGCTTCAGCACATTATTTTATCCCCTGGTTAGGACTTAAAAAAACCTTCTTCTGAGAGAATAACAATGAAAGAGCATGCAAGCCAGTAAGAGCTGGGAAGATCGTTAGCACCTGGTTAGGGCTAGAAAAAAACTTATTCGGAGCAAGTAGAGCAATGAAAAAAAATTCTGCAAAGACTTAGGGCTGGAAAAACATTCTTTGGAGAGAGTAACAATGAAAAAGCCTGCAAGGTAAGAGCTGGGAAGATCTGTTAGCACCTAGTTAGGGCTGGAAAAAAAGCTACATTCGAAGTATATTTTCAGCCACTTTTAGGGAGGAAAAAGGTGCATCTTATACTCCAAAAAATACGGTAGTCTATATGCTGACAAACCCCAAGTGGCAAGAATTTTTGGCCACCAATTTGATTTCATAAATAATCTTATAATAGGGTTGATGTTGTCATTCTTTTTTTATTTATTCCCAAATAATTAACAAATTAATTTATCATGTCTTATTTTCTGGAAATCTAACGTGCAGATGGTTTATGAAATAGAAGTTTTCCACATTTGGACAAAAAGATCTATTGACTTTTTTGCCTTTGAATATAAAATCATGGAAAAACTGCATATATGGTCATGTAAAAAAATCCCGAAAGCAGTCAGTAGAGTTATTTTTCAGTCTCTTTTTCAGGCTTCACAACTAAATAAAAAGCATTTTCCTCAAATTAAAAAATATTACCGTATTTTTCTGAGTATAAGATGCACCTTTTTACCCCCCAAAAGAGGGTGAAAACTTGGGTGCATCTTATACACCGAATGCAGCCCCACCCACCCCCACCCTTTGGCCTCTGTCTTCCAGCAATTTACCTGCTTGCAGGAAAGAGGGAAGAGCCTGTAAAGCCAAGCAAGTCAGTAGGAGTTTCCCGATCGACAGCTGATTAGGTTTGCCACGTGGGAAAATGAAAGTGAAACTAACTACAAAGGCAAATAGCTGGGAGAGACAGGTAGATTTTTATTTTTTGCTGAACTGGATGGAAGCGGGTAAGTGAATAACTATAAATGTCTGTAGAATGTTCAAATTATTAGACTTATGTTTTAAAGACTGCTTTATTCTTCTTCTAGAGCCAGGGACAATTTTAAGACTTGTGGACTTCAACTCCCAGAATTCCACAGCCAGTTTTGTTAGCTTTGCTGGCTGTGGAATTCTGGGAGTTGAAGTCCACAAGTCTTAAAGTTGCCAAGGTTGGAGATCCCTGTAAATCTAGACAACTTAACAAAATAAAGAAGCTTTTTAAAATAAATGCTTGCTCAGAAGAGGCCCAATGCTATTGTATCTTCTTTTAAATAGAGAATAATGTATACTTCCAGAAATTTTAATTAATTTTAACAGCTCTGTACAAGTATAGTCTGAAATGTAACAGTGTCCTGTTTAGTATTAGAGTTTAGTTATCTTGGAGTAGATCTATTTAAATAATTGGGAAGAGTTAGTGTGACCACATTTAAGAAAACTTTCTGGCATAATGTACGTTTGCTATTTCTTTGCTCTATCTATGGGTCAGGCACACATGCACAGAAATATACAGCAAACAGTGTATATCATCTGTGCTGTTTGCTGTTTGGCAAATTGCTTGGAGGCATTGGCCTTTTTCCCTTGTTTTCCTCCCCCAAAATTAAGGTGCGTCTTATACTTCGGTGCGTCTTATATTCCGAAAAATACGGTATTTGTAACAATTCACATTTAAAAGTTAAATTTGACAAGATTCTTGTGTCAGGTTCCAGTAGAGAAATAAAGAGTCCACATGCAATCCTGGCTTGTGATAAGTTCCTTTACTCCTCCTCCAGCATGAACTGACAAACACTATCAATTGCAAAGTGTAATTTTTGTCAGAGCTGCCCATGCTGTGCTCCCCTCTACCTTTATCTTACCCGCGCCATACCCCAGTGATTAAGTGCTATCCAATCTCTTCGCTGGGCTTGTAATCATTAGAGGCGTGTGAAAGGCTGGTTCTCAGCCATTCCAGTAAGTTGCAGGGTTGTCTGACGTCATCGGTATGCATTCATGCTGACACCCGATCACAGTAGCAAACTCCCACAGCCTGGATATCAGGTTACAGCTTGCTCCCCCAAAGCAAATGACAGCTCCAGGCTGGCAGGCTTGCCGGAGCTGACATCTTGATTAGGGAAGGAGGAATAGAATAGAATAGAATAGAATAGAATAGAATAGAATAGAATAGAATAGAATAGAATAGAATAGAATAGAATAGAATAGAATAGAATAGAATAGAATAAGCTTTAAGGGATCTTGGAGGTCTTCTAGTCCAGCTCCCTGCTCAAACAGGAGAATCTATACTATTTTAGATAAGTTACTGTCTAGACCAGTGGTTCCCAACCTGTGGGTCTGGACCCCTTTGGGGGTCGAACGACCATTTCTGCTGTGGCTAGGGGGGCCTTTGCACAGGTTCGCCTGGTGCACCAGCTGCGGCCATACTTTGAGAAGGAGGCTCTACTCACAGTCACTCATGCCCTTGTCACCTCGCGTTTGGACTACTGCAATGCGCTCTACATGGGGCTACCCTTGAAGAGTATCCGGAGACTTCAGTTGGTGCAAAATGCGGCTGCGCGTGCTGTGGTGGGTGTGCCAAGGTACACCCACGTGACACTGATACTCCGCCAGCTGCATTGGTTGCCCATCGGTCTCCGGGTCCAATTCAAGGTGTTGATCACCATCTTTAAAGCCCTTCATGGCTTGGGACCAGGCTATCTTCGGGACCGCATTCTGCCTCATACTTCCCTCCAACCGGTTAGGGCCCACAGAGTTGGCCTCCTCCAGGTCCCTTCAGCCAAGCAATGCCAGCTGGCGGGCCCTAGGGGGAGAGCCTTCTCTGTGGCCGGCCCCGCGCTCTGGAACCAACTTCCCCCAGAGACCTGAACCATCCCCACTCTGCTGGCCTTCCGAAAAGCCGTTAAGACATGGCTTTTCCTGCAGGCGGGGGGTAGAGCTTAATCCACTTGAGCTCACCCCCCAAGTGTGTATGGTTGTTGAATGGATGTTGTTGTTTTTTATACTGTGTTTTTAAATTTTGTATTTTGCTTTTAATTAATATTTAATTGGTTATTCTTGTATTTTTTTCTCTGTTGTACGCCGCCCTGAGTCCTCCGGGAGTTGGGCGGCATATAAGAATACCAAAATAAATAAATAAATAAATAAATTTCCCAGGGGTTGCCCTAGCATCCTCAGCTCCCCCCCCCACTGCCACAGGCCTGGCCATATCGGCTCAACTCACCCGAGCCCTCCGATTGGTCGGGAGAGGTGCCATTCGGTGAGAGGCGTTTGTGACACCTGGCGGCTGAGCTTTGATGGCTTCAGTTATGGGGCGGGGTGTTGCAAGATTGCGCGCTGGAGAGTACAAGGCGGTGCTTAAGACATCTGTGGCCGCCCCTGTCTCCTGGCCACAGCAGCAGTTTCTTCCTGCTGGTGTCGAAGGGAAAGGGCGTCACGGGAGGGAACGGCCAACCAACGACCACTTAAGTTTCACAGCACACGACAGTGGGAAGGAGGACAGCTGGGTCGGAATCATCTGTCTGCCCTCTCACCCTCGGCTGGCGCGGAGACCCAGCGAACAAAGAGGGAGGAGGGGGAAGAGAGAGACTGAGAGATATTAGTGCAGCCTGATCATACAGACTCGGTGCTGAGGGCGCCACCGTCGGGGGCAGGAGGAGCTAAGCCGGAGGGAACTGGAGAAGGAGGTGGTGCCAGAGCATAGTCCATCACCGCCGCCCTGCTCCGTATGATCAGGCTAGCCCTCTGGTAATATCTCTCAGTGTCTCTCTTCCCTCCCTCCCTGTTTGCCTCTTTCTTTGCTGTGTCTCCGCGCCAGCCGGGAGACACAGCAGATCGGATTGCGCCTTTGCGGCCTCTCCGTGGCAGCGGATCCAGGAGGGCCCCTTGGTTCCAGGCAGCCACTAGAGCCTCAGATGAATTGTGTACCAGGGATTCAGGTATTTCCCCAAGTTCCCTCTGAAATCCTTCGGATTCCATTAGGTGCCTGTGGCGGAACCACTTAATCGGTCTCGCCTCCTTGCGGTGGAGGAGTGGTACCATGAAATCCAACTTCAGAAGGAAATGATCTGACCACGACAAGGGTACTGTGACTAAACCCCTCAGCCTCAGATCATCTCTCCACTGCCCCAAGAGAAACACAAGGTCAAGCGTGAGACCTCCCTCGTGAGTCGGATCCTGAACTACTTGGGTCAGGTCCATGGTTGTCATGGAAGCCATGAACTCCTGGACTGCCTCCAGGCGGCGGCAGGCAGGGGATCTGGGAAAGTGTAGGTTTTCCAGATGGGACTTACACAAAGTGCTGTGCTGCAAAAGATTCTCTCTCCCAGGCAAAAGCAGCAGGTGGGAGAAGCAGTAGCCACTGACCTGGAGAGCACATGCTCCCTCCATGTGTTCTCCAGTGACCTGTTTTCTCTCCCCCCGCTCTGTTGCTGGGAGAGAGAGAGATAGAGAAAGAGTCTTTTGCAGCACTGCGCTTTGGGTCCTGGTAAGTCTGGAAAGCACTGCGCCAGAGAGAAACAGGATTCAACCTGTTTCTCTCTGCCTGGCTTTCTGGATGGGACTTACACAGAGAAACAGCCAGGTTGAAGGCTGGTACTTTCAGCGCCCATGAGGAACCGATGCTTGGAGCAATTTTGGAGCTTGTTAAGGAGGAGAACCGCTCCTTGGCCCAAGCCATACCTTTTCAAGCCCGGGCTGCTTGGAGTGAAAAGCTATTGCAATAGCCCAGGCTTGAAAACGCATGGCTGGGACCGAGGAGTGTTCCTCCTCCTTAACAAGCTCAAAACTGCTCCAAGTGTCAGTTTCTCATGTAGGCTGGCATGCCTTCCCCTCTGTCACCAGGCGTGGGAGGAAAGTAAGGTCGGGAGCCTGGTGGGGATGGTGGGGGGCCCATGGCAAGCTAGGCTGCAGGCAGCGTGGCCTGGAATGGAGCCGCACCGGGCCTTGGCAGCTTAGCCAGCCATGCGGGCTTGGTGGGGATAGTGGGGGGGGCAGCAAGCTCCGTGGATGGTGCAGGAGGGGGGGCTAGCGCGACCACGACTTACCTGTAGGCAGGAGGAGGCAGCTCAGTTGAGGCGCAGGGCAGGCATCACGTGGGAACTGGGAAGGCAGCTTAGGCGGTGAAAAGTGAGTGAGTGGGTGGGGCAAAAAAATAAAATAAAGCCAAAAACAAGATGTAGACGCATGCGCAGTGCCGGAAACTCAGCTTCTGCATGTGGGCAGAAGAAAAAACTCAGAAAAATAAAATAATTTTTTAAAAAAAGATGGTGGTGCCCACGGACTGGCACCGACTCATCCGGTTTGGTGACATCATTGTGATGTCACCAGCAGTTCACTACTGGTTCGGGTGAAGCGGTCTGAACCAGGAGGAACCCACTCCTGCCACCTGTCTCCTAGAAGAATGAAACATTTTAGAAAATATTAAAAAGGCAGAATATTATACCTCCCTGGATGAGAAAAGGAGAAACATGCTCTTGGAAAGCAGCCCCCACTTTTGTTAATAGCCTCAGAAAGACTGGGCCATCCTATCTACAAAACAAAAGGCTTCCAGCTCCAGGGTGATGGGATTAAGAGATGACCCTTCAGGACGTGATAGGATTATCTAGCAGCAGAGCTCACCACATGGCACCTGGGGATATTACATCACCCAGCACAGTTAAATCAGACTTATCTCAGACAAACTCCTAGGATTTGCAGCAGCCAATACGATATATACCCTTGCCACAGGAACAGGAAGCTCTAGGGCAAAGCCCAAGAGAGGGTATAAATCAGAAGTGGGTTCTAACCAGTTCTTTAGAACCGTTAGTAAATCAGCGATGATGTCATGGAGCCGGTTCTGTCGGTGCCAGTCCATGGGCGCCGCCATTTTGGATTTTGCTTCTGCACATGCACAGAAGCTATTTTTTTTTATTGTGCACACACGCGCCCCTGGCACAACCCTGAGCAAACCGGCAGCAAAATGATCCACAACCTACCCCTGGTATAAATATCTCTCTCCCTCCGCTCCATGTGTTCAGCTACCCAGAATCACATGTGCTTGGTGGTTCTGCTTCACCATTAAACCATCCTTCCAAGCAGCCTCCATGTTCCCAGTGTCTTTCTCCCCACTTGGAACTGAACCCAGATGGACATTTTTTCCAACAGAAGATACATGAGAACACTGAAATATTCCTGTGTTTCCAATGAAATGTATCTAATTTGGATGCATAGAAATCAAGAAAATTAAGGTCAGAGGAATTCACTGTAACCATGTCATTTCCTCTCATGATCAGTCCTTCTATGAGATAGGCAAAAATTAGATTGCTGTGCCCATTGTCTGCTAGACCAGTGGTCACTAACTGGTGGTCCGTGGACCATTGGTGGTCCACAAGAAAATTTTGGTGGTCCGCAGAAAAATTATTTGCATTTTTTATATTGCACTAAAAACTATTTATCGTTTTAAAAAATTCATATTAGTGGTCTACAGGATTTAAAATTATGAATTTAGTGGTCCCTGAGGTCTGAAAGGTTGGTGACCCCTGTGCTAGACCATAGCACAATATTCAGAACATTTATATAAGAAAAATTTGGACCATTGCCAGAGGTTTCTGGTTTGTCAGAACCAAATATGTCCATTTTATGTACAGCAAAACATTGTCAAAAGATGCTAGGTTGATGAACAAGGTTAAATGCCAAATTTCTTACAGATGAACTGAATGGCACTTTCTTGGGGGGGGGAACCCCAAATCTTTTAATTTATTGTCATTAAGAACTGTGGTCTTTCAAACATTAGAAGTGGCATAAGAATTACTCTAGACCAATGTAAATATAAATCTGCACCTGATATAGATCTGAAGGCTATCAATATATCTGAATTCTCTTTCTTAAGGTAATTTTTTTGGGATGGTTGTTCAGCTACTATATTTCTAGATTTTTTATTTTAAAAAAAATGATTTTCATTGCTATCTGTCATCAATGTTGTGTTAAATTATAGATTCTTTATTGTATGGCATCTACTTAAGTAATTGAGAGTGGCAATCATATCTAAAAGGAAGAAAACTTTAATTAAATCCATTAGCCGGCATCATTGTAGCATTTCATGGAATTCAATAGCATTCCAATAAAATATCACCTTCTTTCTCCAAAAGCTCTCTTGAAAATGACGATTTCAAATCATTTCCCGAATGGCAAGGTGGACCAGGATTTCCTGAATCTGGGGGTCAAGCAGGTACACAACAAGGGAGCTATAAGTAACTTTCCTAAAGGTGGGAACCCATAGATTCTACTTGGAGCAGATGGGGTAGTCTGAACTGAGCTATAAATGGTTAATGGGTAAACAGTAGCTCCCTGAACTGGGCACAGAAGCAAATGGGCATCAGTGCAGAATCTGCAGTATCAGGGTTACTTTACTATATGATCTTTACTGAGCAGCAGATAGACATCCACATTCTGTACTAAGACCAGAAGTGGGTTCCTCCTGGTTCGCACTGGTTCTATAGAACCGGTAGCAAATCACTGGTGACATCACGGTGATGTCACAGAACCAGTTCTGTCGGTGCTGGTCCTTGGACGCCGCCATCTTTTTTTTGGAAATTTTTTTGGGGAATTTTTTTTGGGAATTTTTTCCTGTTTTTTTTTCTTCTGCGTATGCGCAGAAGCTGAGTTTCTTGCACTGCACATGCATCACCATCTTGTTTTTGGCTTTAAAAAATGGATTTTTCGGCAGTGCACATGCGCGCGCATGTGCGTGCATGTGCGCGCGCAGCCAAAAGGCGTGGCCATGAGGCGTGGAAGGAAGCGAACTGGCAGCGAGGTAAGTTAGAACCCACCCCTGACTAAGACATATTTAAGAGCAGTGCCTTGTAAACCAAATTTCATGTGGTTTAATCATTAAAAAAAACCCTTTGTCTCTCTCTCTCTGCCTGGAAGGAGCAGGAGTAAATTATCAAGTTACATAAAAATTCACATTTCCATTTTTAAAAAAATAACTAATACCATATTTACTTATGGAGGAACTAAGAATTTTAGGTTCCAAAATAAATAGCTTTTCCATTGATGGGCTTCCCTGAGAGTACATATAATATATTTTTTTAAATGCCTGTCTATACTCACAGATAAGCCTATTCATGGATAAGCCAACATTTAGATTTTTCAGGAAAATACTATGAAAAATGTGCTATCCACAGATAAGCCAATTGTAAAAATTAAAAAATATACAGATAATCCTCGACTTACGATTACAATTGAGCCCAAAATTTATGTTGCTAAGTGAAACATTTGTTAAGTGAGTTTTGCCCATTTTACGACTTTTCTTGCCACTGTTGTTAAGTGAATTATTGCAGTTGTTAAGTAAGTAACTCAGTTGTTAAGTGGATCTGTCTTCCCCATTGACTTTGCTTGTCAGAACATTGCAAAAGCTTATCACATGACCCCAGGACACTGCAACTGTCACAAATACGAACCAGTTGCCAAGCATCTGAATGTTGATCATGTGACCATGGGAATGCTGCAATGGTCGTAAGTGTGAAAAACAATCATGTCAGTATTTTTTCATTGCCACTGTAACTTTGAATGGTCACTAAATGAACTGTTATAAGTCGAGGACTACCTGTAAAAAATTTAAGGGTTGGCTTATCTACCTATTGTATTTTTAAAACTAAATAATAGAACTTGGTAAAATTATAATGACCTGAAAATTATTGCCATCATAATAAGAAGGGAACATAATAACCATCTGATTGCCCTGTCATCATTAAAAGGAGAAAATAAAACTACAAATAAAATTTTCAGTGTAAAAAAAGCACATAAGTAATTGTTCTGATTTCTTCCATACTACAAGTTTACATCCAAAACGTAAGTTTCTCTTACGTTAATTACTGTCTTTTTGTATTTTTTTTCTTTGTTGTCTTGTCTTTGCTGGTTTTTGGTAGTAATAATGCTGTATTCAATTCACTAAAAAGAGAGGGGTTGGGTTTGTTTTTAATGAGGAACCATTAAATCTTCCAAGGACATATAAAGACTGGTGACAGAAAAAGCTTTGATGAGTTTTTCATACTATTAAAAAGGAGTGTTTGTTATTTCTTAATGTTTAGAAAATACTTAGCTTTTGGTCTATGCTGTCCATAATCATAGGGCAATTTGTTTATATCCTAGGGAGAGGAGTAGCTCTCAACAGTCTAAACAGCTTTTTCAATTCTTTCATATTCTTCCCTCCTACTACTTGAGGCATTTCTCAGATCAGAAAACAGGAGTCTGACCAAAGTCAAAGTCGCTGTATTTTAATGACCATACTGGCTTTTTTTTCACAAGCATACAGTATATATTATTCATATTGTTATTACCAGCATTAGTGTTGTTTCTTAAAGACTGCAGATTATATTCATGGATGAATACAACTTTTAACTGAAGTTCATGTAATTTTTTAGGAGTAAAAATGTATGACCCTTGGTACCCTTTCGTGGTCAGATCATTTCCTTCTGAGGTTGGATTTCATGGCACCACTCCTCCACCGCAAGGAGGCGGGACCGATTAAGTGGTTCCGCCCCAGGCGCCTAATGGAACCCAAGGGATTCCAGAGGGAACTTGGGGAAATACCTGAATCCCTGGTACACAATTCATCTGAGGCTCTAGTGGCTGCCTGGAACCGGGCGGTGGCGGGGGCTTTGGATCGTATTGCGCCTTTGCGGCCTCTCCATGGTAGCGGATCCAGGAGGGCTCCTTGGCTCACCGAGAAACTCCGGGAGATGAAGCGCCAAAAGAGACACCTAGAGCGACGATGGAGATCTAGTAAAGCTGAGTCTGACCAGACACTTTTAAGAATTTTCATTAAGTCTTACTTAGTGGCAATACGGGCGGCAAAATGCTCGCATTATTGCATCCGCCGACTCCCGCCCAGCCATCCTGTTTAGGGTGACTCGCTCCCTTCTTGCCAAGGAGGGAGGCGAAGATCCCTTGCAGGGCAGAGCTGAGGAATTTTCTCAGTTTCTGTCAGACAAAGTCACTCAGATTTGGACAGACCTGGACTCTGATTGGGCAGTACAGGCCGAGATGACAGGGGCAGGCCTTAGTCCTGTTATATGGGATGAGTTTGAACCGGTGACTCCTGATGATGTAGACAAGGCCATAGAAGCGATGAGCTCTGCCACTTGTTTATTGGACCCGTGTCCCTCCTGGTTGGTTTTGGCCATCAGGAAGGTTTCACGCGGCTGGCTCCAGGCATTGGTCAATGCTTCTTTGAGAGAAGGGTCCGTCCCGCAGCCCTTAAAAGTTGCGGTGGTGAGACCCCTCCTCAAGAAGCCTTCCCTGGACCCGGTGGATTTAAAGAACTTCCGTCCGGTCTCCAACCTTCCCTTTGCGGGGAAGGTTGTAGAGAAAGTGGTGGTGCTCCAGCTCCTACGACTG
The DNA here is from genome assembly GCA_023053685.1 of Diadophis punctatus similis. Taxonomy (NCBI): domain Eukaryota; kingdom Metazoa; phylum Chordata; class Lepidosauria; order Squamata; family Dipsadidae; genus Diadophis; species Diadophis punctatus. The sequence continues at coordinate 1,326,514 of JALIGW010000031.1, forward strand.
TTGGATGACACTGATTTTCTTGATCCCTTTCAATCAGGTTTCAGGCGCGGCTGCAGTACGGAAACGGCTTTGGTCACCCTGATGGATGATCTCTGGTGAGCCCGGGATGGTGGTTATTCCTCCATCCTGGTGCTACTTGACCTCTAGGCGGCTTTCGATACCATTGACCATGGTATCCTTCTGCGTCGTCTCGGTGAGGTGGGAGTGGGCGGCACTGTTTTACAGTGGTTCCCCTCCTACCTCTCTGATAGGACACAGTCAGTGTTGACAGGAGGGCAGAGGTCGAGCCCTAGGCCCACACTTTGTGGGGTGCTGCAGGGCTCGGTCCTCTCACCCATCCTGTTTAATATTTACATGAAACCGCTGGGGGAGATCATCCGACGACATGGGGTGAGGTATCAGCAGTATGCTGATGATACCCAGTTGTACATCTCCACCCCGTCTCAATTCAGGGGTTGCTTGGACAATGTTAGGGTCTGGATGGGGATGAACCGGCTAAAACTCAACCCTGATAAGACCGAGTGGCTATGGATATTGCCTCCCAAGGATTCTGTCAATTGTCCCTCCTTGGTTCTTGGGGGGGGGGAGAAATTAACTCCCTCAGAACGGGTTTGCAATTTGGGTGTCCTCCTAGACCCACAGCTAAAATTGGAGCAATATCTTTCAGCTGTGGCTAGGGGGACCTTTGCACAGATCCGTCTTGTGCACCAATTGCGACCCTACTTGGAGAGGGAGGCTCTACTCACAGTCACTCACACCCTTGTCACCTCCCGGCTGGATTACTGCAACGCGCTCTACATGGGGCTACTCTTGAAGAGTATCCGGAGACTGCAACTGGTGCAAAATGCAGCTGCGTGAGCTGTGGTGGGTGTGCCTAGATACACCCACATAACACCTATCCTCTGCCAGCTGCATTGGCTGCCCATTAGTCTCCGGACCCAATTTAAGGTGTTGGTTTTGACCTTTAAAGCCCTACATGGCTCAGGGCCAGGTTACCTCCGAGACCGCATCCTGCGGCATACTTCCCTACGACCGGTTAGGTCCCACAGAATTGGTCTCCTCCAGGTCCCATCAACCAAGCAATGCCAGTTGGCGGGGCTGAGGGGGAGAACCTTCTCTGTGGGAGCTCCCTCCCTTTGGAACCAACTCCCTCCAGATATCAGGACTATCCCCACCCTGCTGGCCTTCCGTAAAGCAATAAAAACTTGGCTCTTCCGGCAGGCGGGATGAAAGTGAGACCAATCAGATTATATTTGGGTCTCCCCCCCGGTTATGAATGTTAGATGTTTTTTTTTAACTTTTATAATTTTTAACTGTTATCCGATTTTATATTTAATAATGGATTTGACACGTTGTTAGCCACCCAGAGTGCCCCGGGAGTTGGGCGGCATACAAATCTATTTAAATAAATAAATAAAATAAATGACATTTGTACAGCTTATAAAGAGTGTTCAAGAATAAAGAATTTTACATATAAAAATGTCAGAGATTATAGCTTTCCAAAAATATAAACTATCAATTATGTGTGAGTTGTATATATAGATCTACTGTATATAATAGCTTGCAGGATGAATTTAAAGTCTGGAGCTACTAATTCATCTTGCTCTTTTGAATCCTGTAGAATTTTGAATTTAATCCTTGGCCTTTTATTGGGACACATGTTGTTCATCACTTATTTATTTCGATCACTGGTAGTCAAAAATCAGGACAAATCTGGTAGCAAAGTTTTAGATTTAAAAAAGTTATAAACTTTTATGAATTACAATTCACTTCTTCAGAGATATGCTAGCAAAATTGGCTTGAAAAATCACAATGGTATGTATCTTTCTTGATCTGGACTTTTCAGATTTAGTTAAAATTATCATAAACAATCATTGTAGCTAAAGAGACTCTAATAGAGATTACCGTATTTTTTGGAGTATAAGACACACCTTTTTCCTCCCTAAAAGAGGCTGAAAATTTGGGTGCGTCTTATATTTTGAATGTAGCTTTTTCGAAGCTTTTTTTTCCAGCCCTAATGAGGTGCTAACGATCTTTCCCACTTCCTATTCCCTCTGAAGCAGGTTTTTTCCAGCCCTAAGTCTTTGCAGGCTTGTTTTCATTCCTACTCCCTCTGAAAAAGTCGCTTTTCAGCCCTAACATGGTGCTAATGATCTTCCTAGCTTGCTGCATTTATTTTTATTCCTACTCCCTCCGAAGCAGTTTTTCCTGCCCTAAGTCTTTGCAGGCTTGCTTTCATTCCTACTCCCTCTGAAAAAGGCTTTTTCAGCCCTAACCAGAGGATAAAATAATGTGCTGAAGCTGAACAGACTAGCCAGATGAATACCTGATAGGTAGATTTCCCCCCCCCTATTTTCCTCCCCCCAAACTAAGGTGCGTCTTATACTCCGGTGTGTCTTATACTCCGAAAAATACAGTAGTTTAAGCCAACAGTTGATAAATATAGGTTCCTGTGGCAAGAGAGAACATCCAGATTTAAGTTGTGCATATGTATTCGGGACATAACAGAAAACTCTTGACAATTTGGCTTGTAGGTTTTCAGTTGGATTTCATTATAAAACATCTTAAAACCATATAACATCTGGGTGATTGATTCTGCTTTAAGGAATAGGTCATTGCCCTACTCTTGAATGGAAGAAATTTAATATAATCTTTACATTCCTGTTGGCCCTTTCAATAACTGACCTAATTTGTTCCCTCTGGGATTCAAAGGTATGGAAAGTCAGTCCAAGGTATTTAAAGGATCTGGCTCTACTGCAAGACTTGCCCTATTAATTTTCTATTTATTTGCCAAGAATGTTTTTTGCGAAACCTCTTTGGAAAAAAAATCATGATTTTGTTTTTGCAGGACAAAGAATTTTCTTTTTTCTTTTTGCATTAGGTTGGTAAGACTGTGTGACCAATCTGTCTGTGACCAAAGAAAAACCACAAATGAAGAATGCTGTCTATCCCTCAGTCTGGGAGGTAAAATTCATTTTTAAAGGTGGAGCTATGGAATTCATAGAAATGTTAAAAAGAATGGAAGACAAATTGCAACCTTGTTTTATCCCTTTGTGTAATGGGACTATAGCAGAGAAAACAGCTATGTCTTCTGAATCTAACTTGCATGAAGGCGTCTTAATTAGAAATACCAATCTCCAATGGACGAGTAGACCAGTTTCAGTCACAGCTGACAACAACCAAAGTAGCACAAAGAGTGCCTTAAAAGGAGCAAATGAAATATTCTGTAAAAACAATTAAATGAAAGAACAAAAAAAAAATAAGTACATGAAGAATTATGCAGGAAAAAAATGAATCTCATCTATTAGGCGTAAGTGATGGATAACCCATTTTAGGAATGAATAAGAATTTAGAAGAATGCAATTATGCAATGTGTCAGAGATGAAGGAAATATAACAATACATATTCAGAAATAGATAGGAAGTTACAAGATTTGGCAACAAGAAGACAAGCAAGCAGAAATCGCAAGTAGGGATGAACGATATGTAGAACTTCAGCAAGATATAACTCTACTGCAGGGGTGAAATCCAGCAGGTTCTAACAGGTTCTGGAGAACCGGAAGCGGAAATTTTGAGTAGTTCGGAGAACCGGTAGCAGAAATTTTGATTAGTTCGGAGAACCAGAAAATACCACCTCTGGCTGGCCCAGATGGGAATGGAGATTTTGCAATATCCTTCCCCCAGGAGTGGGGTGGGAATGGAGATTTTGCAGTATCCTTCCCCTGCCACACCCACCAAGCCATGCCCACAGAACCGGTAGTAAAAAAAATTGGATTTCACCACTGCTCTACAGGGACAAAATGACATGTAAGCTCAGGTGAGGCACAACTCCATAGACAAACAGACACGTAGACCAAAAGCAAAGTAGAACTCCAAAAAAGGTAATAGCTTTGTCAAATGTTACTTCCCTATTTCTGAAAATTAATTGTACAAAAGACCATGCTTTGCTATTGTTCAGGGTCTTAGCTCCCAAATTGGACTGGGACCCTTTTGCTGAAGCATTTCAATAAAAGTTTTGCAAAAGTCTATCTCTCATGTCTGGCTCTGATTGGCTTCTGTGCCAGGCTGAACCAATTTTTGGACAAGATAAGCAATTCCTATTTGTGCTTAATTATTTCAGTTTTTTCTGTAAATGCATTCTGAAAGATATCAAGAAATGATTAAAAGAATATAGCTTTTTTATTTGAAAGCAACAACTTAAATTCAACAATGGAAAATTAACCAAGATAATTGTAATAACTGTCTCTTAATAAGTGGCTGTAAAAATCACTTTTGTTTCTGCATTTTATTACTGATGTAAGGAATAAAGCAAGTAATTGTGCAAAAAAATCAAAACCCAGTGGAATATAAATAACCAAAGGTTAATGATCAGGATGTATTTGTAGACACTTCTTTGCAGAAATAGCCTTCAATTTAAAATTTACAGGAAATTTTATGCTGTTTTCTTTATCACTGAAGCCAATCATCCAGCAAATGGTGACATTATTTCTAAATAGTGACAATAATTCCAAAATCAGTCAATTAATATAAGGGAAAGTATTTGTTATTACTTGACCCATTTTGTTTGCACTTAAGTTTAAAACTATATCAACATTATGAGATGATTATTGAATTGTGATCTATTTTACATTCAGCTCCTTATATATCATTGTCATTTATAACCTCTCAGAGATGGTGGCTGAAGATCTTTCCTTTCTTGGTTTCCAAGTAATTTTGACCTTCGACATTTGTGAAAAAAATAAAAAAGAGGCAGTTTATAATTGCATTGTTCAAATGAAGGTGAAGGAAAGAAATTCAGTCTGCTATTATATAAAGGCCATGAAGGCAGTCTTCACTGGAAACAGCAATATAAGTCAATTTGTGAACTTTGCCACAAAGTGACCTTTTGAAATACAACAACATACAGAATTTACAAGCAAGAGTAGCACATGCAAATGTCTTAGCTTTGTCTCACTTTTGGATTAGAGCCTCAGAAAGCATTATGGAGAATGCTTTCCCAAAACAAATTAAGACTGTTACTTAAATGTCACAGCACACTATTGTATTTGGCTACAGATCATTACACCTGATACCAACACTTTAAAAAACTGTAATAACTTGGGAAATATTATACTGAATGCCTACATATATAAAGGGAAAATAAAAAATGGGAAAAATGGTTTCTTGAAATAATTTAAACATCACTACTTCATGACTAGAGGGAAAGGTCAAAATTTAAGTAAACTGAAAGGAACATGAATGGCAAAATAAAACACACCAGTAGAAAGATGAAAAGAAATGAGTCTGCAAACACAACATCAGAACACACATGCTTTGGGCAAATTTTATTTTTGTCCCTATATTCAGGGAAAGGAAAAAGGCAAAGGCATGAAGATACAGCTTGGAAAGGGAGCAGTTGCCTTACAACATTATGTTGTAAGTTTTTTTTTACCTTCAGTGTTGTTGGTGCTGCTGCTGCTGCTGTATATATTTTGCAGGCTACCAACACGATTTAGTTCCCATGCTTTGCACTTTGCTGCATCCAGAAAGCCAAAATAGGAGAGAGAGAGAGAGAGAGAGAGAGAGAGAGAGAGAGAGAGAGAGAGAGAGAGAGAGAGAGAGAGAGAGAGAGAGAATAATGAAAAGATGAGGATGGGGGGGGGGAAAGGTTCAAGTAGCATATTATGTAAAATGCTTATTTGACAAACAGCTACAGACATGTTCCCCAATCTATATTTCAAGCAGATTTATTTAGCATATGGCATATCATACATGGACTAACAATATATATTAACTTTTCATCTAGATTAGTACAACACAATAAAATAAAATATAAATGTTAAAAAGATCTATGTTCAAATACCAGAGACTAGGCCATCTAATCCCTGGCATTATTTATATTTTAAGCAGAAAAACCATTTTCCTCAAAAGTTCACAATTTCTTCCTTATATATTTCCAAGCACCATTTGAATGTCACTGGGAACAAAAGCCAAAAGAACAGAACTTTCCATACATGAAAAAAGACAAATATTATAAGTGTGATTAATTCACACTTGTCAGTACCATGCTATGGATCCTACTTTTACAGAATAATAAATTGAATTATATAAAACATTAACTACTTTCAGCCATAAAAACTTCAGCTCCTAGTGACAAAGTAATATGTTTAGATAATATACACAGCCAACATTATTTGCCAACATTATATTTGCTTAATAATGAATTTAAATATAACCAGATAGTATCTGTATGCAAATTATGCTCCTCAGGTATATGATAGCAATATTTTCAAATTAAACTGTCACTGTTTGTATTTGGCCCTCAATTTCACTTTTCAAAATATTTTGCCTCATGTTGCTTCCTTCCTCCTCTTCCTTATCCCTCTACCTAACCACTCCTTATATCCTGAATGTTCTCATCTATAATCTAATTTTCTTTCTTTTTTTTAATTCAAAAAGTTTTATAAGTACAAAGTACAAAATTTTTTCATTTTTCTCCCCCCCTTCCCCCCTAGCCACAACCCACCCCCTTCCCTTCCCCCCTCCCCCCCGGACTTCCCAGAGAAAGTACAGGGCATAATATTCAATAAAATAAATTTAAATTAAATTAAAGCAAGTTCTTAATTTCCACTTTTTTTAAAAAAATCTTTAACTCCAAATTGTTTTAAAAACTATTCAAAACATGATCAGAAGAAGGATAAAAATAATAAAGAATAAAGAAAATAAAAAGTTAAAAAGAAAGATTAACAAATATAAAAAAAGAGGAAAAAACATTATATTAATACATCATACATCATCTCAAACTATACTTTACATATCTAAACCTCCATCTTTTATATAATCTACCTATAAACTAATAATAATAATAAAAAAGAAAGAATAAATAAATAAATAAATAAATAAAAAGAAGCAAAAATGAACCTTTCCTCCCCCTTTCAATCAGCACAACATTTCTTCCAAACAAAACAAAACTTAAGTAAATGTTACATAAACATTAACTAAACATTAAATATTTATACCTAATCACAATACCTCAATTTAAAATATTCTATCAAGTTATTTATTCCCATGGTTTAAAAAAAATAACCCCTTATACCTCTAAAACTTTAAACTTAATCATAAAATCATAGAATCAAACACAATATTAATAACAATATTACCATATAACGAAGTATCAACTTCAAAGTATATAATATATATAATAATAATAACAATAAAAAATAAGTAAAACCTAAACCCTTATACCTCAAAGACCTTAGACTTAATCCTAAAATCCCACAAAATATTAATAATATAATATTACACTATATCAAATTATTAACTTCAAAATATATGATATATATATATATATAATAATCTAAAAAGGAACTACCATCAAAAAATATTATAATAATAATAACAGAAAAAATAGAACGAAAGAGAAAAAATTTTTTTAATCCTACTGCTCTTTCCAACCATCCTATAGATTTCAACACCATCTGTCACTTGACAATTTCGAATCTGTCAATTCACCTCCCATTTGACCCCAATCCTCCGTCTCCTTTTCCACGTTGCAAACATCTGTCTGGCTCTGCCAATCACTTTGAATCTTTGGAATTGTTTCATCTTGAACGAATATGTCTGGATTTTTCTTCTCCTCCTCTATTATTTTCATGCTTCTTTCCTCTGGAATTTTTGAAATATCAGCCTTTAAAATGTTGATATAAAATTCTGTAGCTTTCTTTATTGTGTCAAGCCAGTATCTTTTTCCCGAAAATTTCACAGCCACTCCTGTTGGTGCATTCCATTTATATTGTAGATTTCATTTTTTTAACTCATCAACCAAGAAGGTATAATCTTTTCTGGCTTTAAACATCTTAGAAGGAATTTCTTTCCATATCCTATATTTCCTGCCCATTTACCTGAAGATTATTCTTAAAGGTCGCCTGTGTAATTCTATTCCGCAAAGCTCTTGTAGTAAAATATATTACAATGTCCCTTGGCAGATGGTTTTGTTTTGCATACCAAGAATTAACTCTATATATCTTATCAATTTGCCTAGCCAATTCCTCTTTAGACATTCCAGACACCTGCTCCAGGGCCTCCACCATCCTTCCTTTCAAATTTTCAAATTTTCCCTCCTTCAGGCCCCTCACTCTTATAGCGAATTCCATCTTCCTGAATTGAGACATCAACACCTCTGTTTCCAAATTTACTATATCATTTTGAATCTTGGCTATGTATTCCTCTGAAGTTGTCAGAGCTTGCTTATTTTTTTCCAAATCATTCTCCAAAACCTCCATATTTGTTGCTAGTCCTTTACAAACTTTCAACACATCTGCTCTCAGTTGTAAATCCATCTTCTCCAAAGCAGCCTGCATTTTTTTAATCTATTTCAGTAATTTTTAAATTGAATTCCATAATCAGTTCATTTTTCATAACTTTCAAAGTATTAAATAAACTTTCTGGTGTTAAAGACTTTGATGGTGTTAAATCAGGTGTAAATTGCATCTTTGAAATGTGACCAAAAGAGTACTCAGTTCTTTTATTCACAACAGTCTTTCCAGGTTTAGAAGCCATTTCAGTATTTTCAAAAAGGAAGGACAAAGAAAAAAAAACCAGATCTATACTTAGCAAAGTTCTTTCCAAATCCAAAGCCAGTCAATTTTCTATCTTTTATAAAGTTAAATCAAGAAACAAAAGGAGAAAAAATCATTTCTCAGGATTAGAGGTTTCCATAAGAAAAAGCTGGTAACAAAGCAAAAACAACTTTCACTTCCACGCCCAAATCTCCAATCGCCATATTGTTGCTTCTTCCTTGTTAAGCTACTTTGTTGCTTCCGAAGTGAAAGCCAGCAGTGGAGTTAAAGTCAAAGTTAATGCCCTTCTGGACTCCTGCCTTTCTCTGGCTGCTCTCTTTAACTTTAGAATAATTATACTTCCCTTTGTAACAGCAGCGGTGGTCGCAACATCTTGCTCCGCTTTAAGCGGAGGCTTCCGACTTCTCGGAGCAGCAGACAGACTCCCTGGGGAGCCCTCACCCTTCACGCCCTAAGTTGGCTTCTAGGGCACTAGGGGGGGCTCTACCCCACCTGTCTCACTCTCATCTCTCCCCTTTACCCGGGGAGAGATTTTCAAGCCGCCAGACAGCTTTTCTGACAGCTTTTACAGGGAATTGGAAGGACGCCCAGCGAGGAGCGCCAGCGACGCTGTCGGAGCCAAAAGGAAGTCCCCTATAATCTAATTTTCAACAGCCCTGAATTTTTATTTTTATTTTTTACTTAATCTCATATTATTCCCAATTTATTCCATTTATAAACTCTCAAATTAATTTTTCCCTTTTTATGTGTTTGTCAATCAATATACTACCAGTTTTGGTTTTTTCCCCTTTCCCCCTCCTTCTCCCCCTCCCTCCTCTCCCACTCCCCCTCCCTTCCCTCCCAACCCCCTACTTTCTTTTCAAGTGTTACATCTAGGTTATATAATTTCTCATTTAATCTTCTTCATTTATATTCAATTTCAAACCATTTATAAAACTTCCCCCATGTATTGTAGTACAAAGAATCTTCTTTATCATTTAATCTTAATGTTAATCTATTCATTTCAGCGCAGTCCAAAATCTTCTTTATTATCTGCTCATCCTCCTGAATCTTTCCTGCTTTCCAGTTTTGTGCAAATACAATCCTCGCTGCTGTTACTATACTGTATGTATCATCAAGTATATTTCTTCCTTCTTTTAGCTTTCTGGCACTATTCCCAACAAGAAAATTTCAGGTTTCAATTCTGGTTTTTCCATCATTTTTCCTAACCAAGTCTGTATCTTAGTCCAAAATTTTCTCACTTCAGTGCATGTCCACCACATATGATAATAAGAGCCTGATGTCTGTTGACATTTCCAACATTTCAATGGTTTATCTTTAAATATTTTTGATAGTCTTTCTGGTGACATATTCTATCTATAAAACATCTTGTAAATGTTCTCTTTATATGCTATTGACTTGGTTAGCTTATAATTTCTTTCCCATATTTTTTGCCATTTATCCAATTCTATTGTATAGCCAAAGTTCCTCATCCAGATTATCATTGTTTCCTTTACAACTTGGTCTTCTAATTCCGTTCGTAACAAAAAGTCATATAATTTCTTAATCATTTTTTCATCTTTACATGTTAAAATCTCATCTAATTCAAAAGATTCCATCATAAATCCCTCTTGTTTATTTTTTTCGTATCTTGATTGTATTTACAAATGTGTAAACCAGTCCATCTGTAAGGATTGCCTCTCTGTCTAACTTAAGAAAGCACGAACTTCTGAGCCAAATAGTTCAAAAGGATCTTTTATTAAGCAGATGTGAAAGCATTCCATTCAAAGCAACATCTGAATACCCTTAGGCAAAGCAGGTACAGTTAAAGCAGTAGAAACCCCTCCCCATTAGCCAGAATGTAGAGCCTGGCCAATACACACATGTGAAAAGATTTTCTTTAATCAACTACTCTGGGAACCAGGTAAACATACGTTTCCCAGAGCATCTTCTCTTCCCCATTCAAGTGAAATATCCCACATTGCCCCTCATAAACCATCTCCCCAGATGAAGAGATCTCAAGATGCTTGGCGCCAGGATATACGTTGTAAAACATCAGTTGATACAAGCAATGCTAATAAATCAAAACCAAGACCTCCACTTCTCTCAACTGAATGGCAGAGTCACTCTTTTGGGATTCTGACACCATCTTTATTTTTTTGTTTCCCCAATTCTTGCTTTGTTTTTAGATCCTTTTTCTGTTATTATGTCTTTATATCTTACAACCTTTTTAAAGTTTATTGTACTTGGATGTACAGGTGCTTCTATTGTTGAAAGCCACATTGGAATTTTTTTTCCTTCTATATCTATATTTCCTTCTATATCTATCAAATGATTTATCATTTTCTTTTCTCTTTCTTTCTTTGTTTTATAGGCCAACCAACGACCTGGCTTAGTCGCATTTTCAAAAAAGTTTTGTTTTGTCCGTTTTATTTTCTGTGTGACTTCTTCATTTTCAATCATATTTATTTTATGTTTCTGTAAATCCATTTGATTTTTAAGTTTCTTATTTTGTGGGTATTTCTGTAGTTCTCTCTCCAGTTTTCTATACTCCTCTTCTAATTGTCTTTGTTTTTGTTTCATTTGTCTTTTCTGTTTTCCACAGTATGTCATAACCAATCCTCTGGTATAGGCTTTACAAGTGTCCCATACATTTTGTAAGGATGTGTCTTCTTTTTTGTTTTCTTTAAAAAAGAAAGCTAATTCCTTTTCCATATATTGCTGAAAATTTTTCTCATTAAGCACTCCTTGATTCAAAGTCCATCTTGATCTTTTCCTTTGGCCTTTCCATTTTCATATTATTGGATTATGGTCTGCCCATAAATTTGATTGAATCTCAATAATCTCTGTCTTAAATAACAAATCTGAGGACATCCAAATCATATCTATTCTTGACCATGATAAATGTCTGTTTGAGTAAAAAGTATATTGTTGTTTTGTCTCCATATGTCTTGTAGAGTTAGTTCATCCATCATTGTAAAAAATGTTTTAGGTAGAATCTTCCTCTGTTTCTTATTAATTTTAGTTGATTTGTAATCCAATTCCTTGTTTACAATTGCATTAAAATCTCCAAATATACATATATCTTCATATTCATATTCAATTATCTTTGTATATAATTTTCTATGAAATTCCTCTTGGTTATCATTTGGAGCAGAAATTGCTACTATCAATACTTTTTTGAAGTTCATTATTATTTCAACCATCAACATTCTTCCTTCCACATCTTCATATATATATTTTGATTGAATTTTGATTGAAATTTACTCCCTTTTTAATTAGGTGTTTGGTCAGAAATTGATATTCTTTCCTTATATCTCTCACTCTTTGGGGTACTTGTTTTAAGACCACAATCTCTTTCACCTTATACTTTATTGTAGTATTTCTTATCATCTGTAAAATTTGATTTCTCATTGCTTTTTTTATAAATCTCACATGCACCTCTCTTGCTAATTTATGTTTCATAGCATATCTTGTATGTAGTCTGTAGATTTAATCAATCTCATTCAGAATTTTTTCTTTGTTTTCCATCAATGGTTCTGCTAATATCTCTGCAATTATTTCTGGTAAATTTTCACCTTTTTCTTCTTCAATATTTTGAAAATGGAGATAATATTCAGAATGGTCCAACTCAGTTGTAATAGTTGCCCTCTTGTGATTTCTCTCAGTGGTCTTTGTATTTATTTTTATCTCTTCTATTTCTTTTTTCATGTGATCACTGCACTCTTCCACTTTCTTAACTCTTTTGTCAGTTTTTCCCATCATCTCCATCAAATGGATGGAGTCTTTAAAGAAAAGCTGGGAAAACACAAAGCACACCCTTTAGGAAGCAGCAAAAACCCATAAGGTGCTAGCCAATAAACACAGAGCCTCACAAAAGCCTTTCCATATTAGAAGCAAAGTGTACCTCTCAATAAAGTACTTAAGGCTAAAACTCCCCTGCAAGAAACTAGGACCAAAATTCATAGGGCCTTTCCCGATAGTGAAAGTAATCAATCCAGTTACACTGCAGCTGAAACGTCTCCGTCTGCTAGGGAAAGTGCATCTGGTCTTTCACAGCCATTTGCTAAAGCTGGCGGTAGGATCCTAGCTGAGACTGGTAGTCCGGCCAACCCCCAAGCCAATCGTAGTGCAAGGGAAGACACACTACAAACTAAAGAAAATCCTAGATTCTAGGGTATACAAGGGGAGACTGCAGCACTTACTAAAGTGGAAGGGATATCTACTCTCCGAAGCTACTTGGGTAAAAAGCTGGGATGTGAAAGCAGACAGGTTAGTCAAACAATTTCTCTTGGAAACTTATAGTTTTTATAGTACTTTTATGCCCACTAGATATTCCTTTCAAGTTGCCCTTTATCTCTTTCTGCTGTATCTTTTGAACCCCCATCCATAATTTATTCTTTTTTTGTAGAGGTTTTATTTTTTTCCCTCTGGGCTTTTCTTTTTTTTGGAGAGATTTTCCTCCCCCCCCCTCTATTCTATTATAAACTTTTAAGTTATTATCTCCTTTGTTCCTACTTATCAATCCTTTCTTTCCATTATCTTTTTCTTCCACTAATTTTCCATCTATTTCTTGAATATCTTGTTCATCTTCTTCCCCCAGTTGTTGCGGGCCTTCTATACTTAGTTCTTTATCTTTAAACACTCCTCTTGTCTCCTTATTGTTCTTTATAGTATCACGCATATTTTTAATCATCAAAATTATTTCTTCATATTCCTATTATCCCCTGATAATCCATTTATTACAATTCAGTAAAAATTACTCAGTATACCTCTATGATTCCAACAACTCAATATTTAAACACTCCCACAGAGCCTGCTATTAGTAAAACTTAATCATTGTCATAGTTATATCTCCCAGTCCCCTAAGTTTATGATTTTTAAAATTCTTTGGTATTTTATAGTCTTTTAATTTTTCATTTATCTGTCTTCCCAATTGTCCAAATTATAAAATCTTATTTAATTTCTTTCTTTTCTTTTTTCTTCTATCCCTTTTCTTCTTTAACCTCATATGGTATTCTGTCAAATAATTTTAGTAATCCAAATCCAAATTAATCCACTGTGTTTTCTCCAATCTTTTGAATCCTCGATCCAATATCCAGTTTCAATAGTATTTAGTTATTGACAATTTAGTTTGTCTTTAAAATCTTCAAAAAGGGGGTGAAACTCACTCAGTAATTCAAAATATCCAAATTCCCTTCTGAGATAAAGTTAAGATCAAACCGCTTTCCAGGCTCTGTTTACTTTCTTCTATTATGCGTATTAGACATTTCTGCACTTTCACTACCAGCTCTCATGCTGTAGTGTTCTTCTTCTTCCAGTAGATGGTGCTCCTTCCAAATTCCAACATTAAGCAGTATGTCAAAAATAGCTGATTTTATTTTTATTTATTTATTCAAAAAGTTTTATTAGTACAAAGTACAAACATTTTTCTCTTTTTCTCCCCCCTCCCCCTCCCCTCCCCTCCCCCCTCTCACCCACCCTCCCCCCAACTTCCCAGAGAAAGCACAGGGCATAATATTCAATAAAATAAATTTCAATTATACTAATAAATTCTTAATTTCCACATCTCTCTAAATCTTTAACTCCTTATTGCTCAAAACCTTTTAAGCATAATCTAAAGATCAAGCATATTGTAAAAACAGCTGATTTTCTGAGGGGTTTGAAAATACAAAAAAAAAAGACAGTTCCTCCCAAAGATCACCTTTCAAGTTGTTCAGCTATTTCCAGATTTTCTACATTTTAAATATTTTAAAGCTTTCTTGAAGCATTCTTTCATTTCTTAAAATAGCGTTGATTTTTAAATGGATAATTCCAGTGTTTCAAAAGTACTAGGTCACTGCTCTTAAAAATAATTATGAACCTCTCTTCCCCTGGATAACTTTTGGGGTTAGGATTGAAATAAAAAGAATTCTTCTCACCTAGTTCACACACTGTTCACCAGTCTGCTCCTGCACTGTGCTTAGATGGTCATTCTCTCTCCTTGCTTTGTGGTAGCCATCTTAGACTGCCTCTTCTTCCTGTCATGGCAAAGATGGGAAAAAAGCTCTGGGGTTCGACAGGAGATTGCGATCTCTCCTTCGACCATACAGAGCACCCCTCCTTAGCTTCACTGCTCCTACAGAGTGGCTTTTGGCTCCTTTTGGAGCCCACAAACAGGAGAAAACAGGCACAGGAACAGAGGTGACCATTCTCTGTGACTAGAGTTGGAGGGAGGCTCCACCCCTCTCCACCACGAAGTTGTAGATCAGCATCATGCCTGTTGGAATGAAAAAACAGTTCCTCAGCCTCCCCCTTCTTGAGAAGCCGTAAATCAGAGGAGAATAAATCGAGCTTTTCCATGACTGCTAACTCAAATAAAATAAAACCGAAACTTAAATGCTAATAAATCTTTTATTATAAAAAAAACAAAAATATATATCTGACTACATGCTCACCAGTAGAAAATACGTCCAGCCGGATGGAATAAAAGCAAAGAAAAGAACAAAGGAACAGAAACTACACATGTGCAGTAAATCAGGCATCACAAGACACTTAGAGATAAGGATTCTCTGGTTACTAACACACAGAGTGGAAGCTCATCTGACAAACAGAAAAAAATACAGTGACAATGTCTGCTTCCTTTTTACCAGGAGTGCCATCACCATCATGTGAGAAAGCCACAGTCACCAGTGGCATGGCCACAGCAGCACTGCCAGATTCTCCCCCTCACCTCATCCCTTTTTGGAAGGCAGGCAGGCAGGCAGGCAGGAAATGGGAATGAGAAGGAGGAAGGCAGGGAAGGAAGGAAGAGGAGGGAAGGAGGAAGGAAGAGAAAGAATGAAAGAAAGAAAGAAAGAAGGAAGGAAGGAAGGAAGGAGGGAGGGAAGGAGGGAAGGAGGGAAGGAGGGAAGGAAGGAATGAAGAAAGGAAAGGAGGAGGAAGATTGGAATGAGGGAGGGAGGGTCTAAGGATCCTGCCTTAGCACTTGGCCACCTGCTGCCCTTTTGCCGCCCCCTTGTCCTCCCCTACTGGCCTCTCGGTGGTCTCCCATCCTATCCTATTAGGATGCTTTGGTTACAAAGCTGGGTCTCCTTGCATGGAGAGGGAATGGGCCTTCCTCTGACCAACACACTTTGCTCTCCCACATATACAATAAGCAACCTGGCTAAGGATGAGAGCACAGCAGCAGCAGCCTCGAGGAGGAGGTAAATGCAGCTGGGCACCCCCTCCAGGAAGCGGGGCTGGGCTGCTGGATCCCAGTGCCATGATAGCTTCAGGGTCGGGCTGGATGCTCACTGCCCAGTGCTCCAGACAGCCTGCACCGCCGTCCGGGGATCCTCTGCGTGGCTTGAGAGGGATGGCAAGGCTCCCCTTGTGGACTAGGCTTTGGTGATCGCCCTAGTTTTGTCTTCCTCTGCTGGAGACCTCCAGATCTCCCCTTCCAGCCTTGTTTGACCCCCCACAGGAGGCAGAGGACAATGCTACTGTGTGTGGAAGCGCAGATCTTTGGAGAGGAGGAGGGGTAGCGGGGAAGCTGCATGAAGGAAGGCTGCCCCAACAAGACAGCATCCTTACCACACACAATTGGAAATGAGGATTCCCTTTCGAGAAGGGCCAGCCTCCCTCATGCAGGACCAGGGAATGCTGCTCCCCTGCCTCCTCCTCTTGCTCTCCAGAGATCTGTCAAGGCAGAAGTTGGATTTGGAGGAAACTGCTTCCTGCAAACTTTCTCCTCCGCACTTCCATACGCAGCAGTCGTCCTCCATTTCCTGCTTTGCTGGGATGGGGCACCAGACAGGAAAATGCCAATGATGTCTGGGATTGGGAGAAGAAGCTCTCATTTGGCGTGCTGTGCGCATGCGCACGGGCACACGCGCACGCGCACACACACACACACACACCATTCCAAGACTTTTATCCACATCTGAGCTTATAAACTGCCAATCATGCCTGGGCTTGGGAAGAAGGCCCTCTCCTTTCTCTGTGGATAAAAATTCCCAAACTTGGAATGTGGTGTGTGTGTGTGTGTGTGTGTGTGTGTGTGTGTGTGTGTGTGTGCGCACGCGCGCGCGCATGTGCTTGCACTTGACTGCCAGCAGTTTGGGGAGGTGAGAAGTTTGTGCGGCACCAAATTGTCCCCACATCAAGTTAGCCAGTGCAACTTGTTCTGTCACAACCCAGCGATCCCGAGTCAGCTGTGCTGTGAGTGGTGTTGAGCAGGCCACACCCACCCAGCCATACGGGAATTTTTCCTTGATACCAACCAAAAGAAATACAAAATGTATTAAACACCGCTCAATACAAAATGTATTTATTTGTAATTTAAACCTATTTTCTTGTTCTGGAGCAATTCTGCTTTGTCTTCTACATGACCACCTTTTAGATATGTGAAGACAGCTATCAGCTCTCCCTTTCTCTTTTTCAGACATAACCAATGCCTCTAACTTTTCCTCATATGTATTTCCTTCCAGGCTTAGAACATAGAACAGTGATGGCGAACCTTTTTTGGTTCGCGTGCCAAAAAGGGGGGGGGATGCGTGGGATCACGTGTGTGCGTGCCCACACCCATAATTCCATGCACCCCCGCGCATGCGCGTATGACCCCCCCACTCCCAGCATGCAATGGCACGCCCATTTTTTGCTCTCTCCAGGCTTCTAGGAGCCTGGGGAGGGCAAAAACGGCCTTCCCCACCCCCTCTGGAGGCTGGAAACAGCCTGTTTCCTGACTCCCAGTGGGCCCAGAAGGCCCGAAAATCAGCCGGCCAGTGCGCACATGCGCGCTGGACCTGAGCTCACGTGCCCACTGATATGGCTCCGCGTGCCACTTGTGGCACCCGTGCCATAGGTTCGCCATCACGGACATAGAACAATAGGGTTGGAAGGGACCTTGGAGGTCTTCTATGATTTGCTTCTAATTATTTTTATTTGCTTCTAATTATTTTGACTATACTCTTCTGAACATGCTCCAAGTTGTCAATGTCCTTCCTAAAATGTGGTGCTCAGAACTATACACAATATTCTGGGTTTGGGCATCCTTCAGTGAGAACTTTTGCTTTCATTTTAAGTGAATTGAAGATTTTTATCAGAAATAAACCAGGATAAATTTTAACTATCTTAACAAATTGCTGAAATAAGCAAATCACAGCTGATGAAGATATTGCCTTCAGCTAACTACAACTGATAACTACTAGGATGATCTAAAACAGAAATTAATGTATTTGAACTCTTCCTCTTAGTGATGTTTGAAAAGCACATACACTTCGGGTTCATTGGATCTTTTTTCATAACTGTAAACAATGATGTGGTGTTATTTTATTTAAATAGTAAAATGGTAAAATGCTTCAAATTAAAAAAAATGTTTTAATTACTCTCCCATCAATCTAAACGCACATCACTCAACTCTTTGTATATGAGATCTTATCAGTATTCTGATTCAGACTTGCAGTATTGTATAACAGAGTTCAAAATGGCCATTGAGGCCATCAAGTCCTGCTCTCCTCTCCCTCAAAGGCAAAGAAACTGTGACAGAGAGGAGACAGATCTTTGCAAGGTAAGTGAGTCTGGTGTGGCAGGATGGGAGGAGGGAAGCATGAGGTATCTCAGTGGGTCGGGAAGGCCTTGGATAACCTGTTCCATCACTAGACCTCCATGGCCTTCCCCATCCTGAGATATCTTAACGACCCACACATTTGATTAGAGAATGCATGGTCGAAAGCAGGGAGTGATCACGTTCAAGTTATGTGATTCACTCTTACAAATCCTCGAGTTATTAATCTAATTGGTAGGGTCCATTACATTTGTAGCTCGAGGATTGCCTGTACACAGAAAAGAAATGCCATTAGAATATAAATGGATGACATATCAGGGTCCACTGGTATTTGAAGAAGAGGGGTTTAAGATAAGAACATGAGAACAATTAGTAAATAAAGGATTTGTTTGTGATTGGTTTAATTATATTTTTTTGAAAGATTTAAACTTGATTTTAAAAGTTTCTGTTTTTGCAAGAGTTAAATCTGAATTGTATATGAATTTATCTTCTGGAGATGACCACTTGATTGCTAAAGTTTATTAAATGTTACTTAAGATGAATCTGGAAAATGAATATGTTAAAGATTGTATGAAAAATGGGGAAAATGTGGTTACAATATAATGCTAGACAGGGGTGGGTTCCATTTTTTTACTACCACTCTGTGGGCGTGGCTTAATTTTGTGGGTGTGGCTTAATTTTGTGGGCGTGGAGGAGAAGGCATGGCTAATTTGCTGAGGTGACATGGAGTTCTCCTTCTCTGCAAGGGATCCCCGATATCCACATTGCCAGATCCACCCTGGAGGAGTGGTGAAGAAGAGAGACACAATCTGCAACCAGGAGGGGGATGGCAACCCCCCCAGGGAGCGACCGGCGGCGCTGGAAAATGGCTTACAGAAGCTGTCCAAGCCTCGGGCAGTCACGAACAGTCTGATTGATTTGCTTAAAGATCGGAGGTCATCTGGAGAGGATAATTCAAGGTAAGTGCAGGAGGGAAGAGCAGAAAAGCAGAAGTTGAGCTGATGAGTCATTTTGCAGGAGAGAAGCTTTGGGACTTTTTATGATGGATTGATTGTCTCGAGAGTTGGAAGTCATCTGGAAAGGAAAGGGAACTTAAGCGAAGAGCTGGAGGAAAAGAAGAAAAAGAGTTGGTGAGGTTTTTTTCTGCCGAAGATGAAAATTGGACATTGTTTCAAGTTTAAAAGGGGGAAGAAAGTTGCAAGTGATTAAGAAGCGGCTAATTGGTGAATGGAAGATTTTAGTCAAATAACTCAAATATTGACAATTAAAACCCAATGCTGGAATACTTTGAGAACTTAGGAATGAAGAAGATAATGGATTTAAGTTGTATTTACTTATATTGAGTTAAAACCTATAAAGTTACTGAACAAAGGAGAAATCTATGGGATTAAGCAAGAGTGCCATCTGCTGGCTAGATTTACATTTACTGCTCATCAGTGGTTATTTTTGCAGCTGTTTGACCTTGAATTTACTTATCTTGGATACTATAAAGTAGTGGCTATTTTGTCTGCATTTGTTTCAAAAAAAAGTTTCTCATCTGCTGTTTGAATGAACTTTGAATGAACTTTGAGAAGGCAACATTATTTGATACTATTTGGCCTAGGAAAAGAAAACTAATAACAGGCTATCGGATAGATATTCTTAGACAGCTAGATTCATTACAAAGGTTCCTGAATTATGACATTGTTGACATGAAGATAAGTGAATATGAGGACTTTGTAACATTTTTTAAAGGATGTTGTGAAGATCTAAGGAGAGATTTTGCGCAGTTTGCAGATGGATTTAGGAAGCAAAAACATGAAGTACTGGATAATAATGAGATTTCTAAGAAGGACAATAAGAACAATAACGAGGGCTTTGAAAACACTATGAAAGAACAGATGAAAGAAGATACAGAGATTCATACAGACAAAAGGGAAGAAGACGACTTTGGAAATGGACAGATAAATGGCTTTATTATAAATTATGATGATTACACTGGGATAAACAGTGAAAAAGGAAAAAGAGGGTATGGGCAGAAGTACTTGATTTGGCAAATTAAAAAGGAAGAAATAGAGGGGAGGGATTAAGAAGAATAGGAAGTGAATTTAGACAAATAATATATATGAAGAGAAGAAGAGGAAGAAAGAAAAGAGAAAGAAACTGGGGGTACAAAACGATAAGAAAGAAATTGGAGGAGTTTAGAAAAAGAGAGTGGAAATTCAAAGAAAAGGGATAATGGAGGCTTGATTATTATATAATATTTCTTATTTTATTATGGGTATTATAAATTCTCTAATAAAAGCAAACATAATTATTAGTTAAAAATTTTTTAAGGTATTAAATATCTATATGTAATATTAGTGGAAATAAGAAATATAAGTAGAATGAATGAAATGTTTTAATGTTTTTTCTTAAAAATCGATATAAATTTAGAACTTCTATATATTTATAGGTGGTATTAGAAAAAAGATTAAATATAAGGAAAGTGAATGATTTTTTTATTATATTATTGAATATTGATAAAGAATATGCTTGTTAGTTAAAGAATTGAATTTTAAATACTTGAATTTAAGTATTGGCAGAAGCATGTAGTAATTTTTAATGGAAAGTATTTATATTTAAATTAGAGTTGTTAAAATTTGTGAATATGTAACTGTACCTCTATGGGAAGATAAACCATGATTTAAAATGAATGAAATTATTGAATATAATTCAGTCCCCCGGGAGTTGGGCGGCATACAAATCTATTAAATTAAATTAAATTAAATTAAATATGTATAATTTTAGAATTTGAATTTGAATATTTTTATTCCTTTTTTATTTGATAGAGTATTATTTTTAAATAGAACAAAAAGAAAGGGTTTTTTTGTTAGTCATATGTAAATTGGGAAGTAAGGAAAAAAGGTGGAATGATGAATAAGAAGACAAAGTTGTTTAAGAAGCACTATGGCACAGATTAAGGAAGTTACAGCTAAAAGAGTTAATAGTGGTAGTAGAAGGGAATAAAAGCAGTTAATTTATTTGGAAGATGATTTCGGTATCCGGTTGGTGAAATTAGACAAAAAAGGAGGTAGCAATGATTAAATGATATATACTGAAGGTTAATATATAATTGAATGGATGTATTCTTATTTTTTATTGAAGGTATATATGTTGTTATATACATGCATTTGTTGGTGGAGAAAAAAATAATTTTTTTTGCAAAATAATTTTTTTTTGTAGGAGTGGCTTGGCAGTCATGTGATCGGGTGGGAGTGGCTTGGTGATCATGTGACTGGGTGGTCATGTGACTGGGTGGGCGTGGCCAACTTGACGTCACTCACGTCAAGGGTTAGGGTTAGGATGCCTGGCCTCTCCTCGCCTCAAAGGCCTCAACGAGATACAATTTCCCTATCTATTTACTACTACTGAACATCCAAAATATACTATTTAATCCTATGTGTATACTGTATGCCATATGTGTACATACATATTACACACAGGCACATAAAAATGATGTTGGAGGCATTTGTGCAAATGTTAGGGGTGACAAAAGAGGAATTGGGTATGCAGATTGACAAGATATATCGGGCCAATTCCTGGGTGGCTAAACAGAAACATCTGCCAAGAGACATAGTAATATATTTTACTACAAGGACATTACGTAATGAAATCTTACAGGCGACTTTTAAGAACAAGCTCCAGGTAGATGGACAGGAGGTGATGACAATGAAAGAAATTCCCCCCAGAATGTTGAGAGCCAGAAAGGATTATGCCTTGCTGGTGGATGAAATGAAAAAACAGCAAATACAGTATAGATGGGAAGCTCCAACTGGTTTATCGGTGTTATATCTGGGAAAGAGATCGGCTCAATACGATATGGAAAGCAAGAGATTTTTATGAAAAAGTGTTAAAGGCCGAGATATCCAAAATACCAGAAGGAAGAAGAATGGGGGATTTACAGAACCAGAGTGATGTTCATAATTTGGATCTATTTGATATACAAGAAGAGATAAAGGATCAGAGTCAGACCAGAGCAGCGGCTATATCTAAGGATGAATCAAGACAACAACAAATCAAGTTGACAACTCAATAAATTATTAAATCACAAGTGGGTGGAAGAGTTGGATCTAAAGGTCGAATGAGAAGAAGGAACAACTAGAATTTGGCTTCAGTATGGGTAATCGTAGGCCAGATGAAGATCTAAAATTTGGTATCTTGCAGTAAGAGGACAATTTGATAATATAAATAAAAGATAATAGTTAAATGCATATAGAAAGGTTGTATAATGTGTTAATGGAATTAATTTGAGAAATTGAGTTTAAGGATTGCATGAAAGACTAAAACTATAATTTAAATGTGGGTGATGTGAAGATGTTATGTATTTTTGTACACGATGATTATGTTAAAAAGAAAAGAAAAGAAAATTTAGGCTTTTTGGATAAAAATATGGTGGACTATTCAAAATATTTTACAGAAAAGATCAAGTTTATAACACAATTTTTCCTGTTGGGAACAACTACGGACTGTACAGTAATAGTAATTAAGTTGACTCTAAATGCCAGACTATTGGAGGTATAGTGTTGGAAGACTATATTTATTATTGAGGAATTGACGTTGATGGTTGCGCATCTGGCCAAGATGGTGAAGAAAATTTTCCTTTTCTCTTTTTATTATTATATTTTAAAGATTATCTAAATGAAAGATATATAGTAATAATTTAATATAGTGGAATGTTAGTTTATTAATGATATACGCCTAATTTTTAGATTATGTTTTAAAAGTTTTGAGTATCTTAAGGATCATTCAAATGAAAGATATATATTGGAATGGAATAGATGGACTGATTATATTCAAAAAAAGTAGATCAAGAAGACTCAAATAGTTTATTAATGATAAATGCCTAATTTTTAGATTATGTTTAAAAGGTTTTGAGTAACAAGGAGTTAAAGAACTAGAAAAAGTCTGAAATTAATAATTCGTTAGCATATTTTAGTTTTATGTTTATTGAATACTATACCTTGTGCTTTTTCTGGGAAGTCGGGGTGGGTGGGTGGGTGAGAGGGGGGAGGGGAAGTGGGTGGGGAGGGGTTTGGGGGGAAGGGGGAGAGAAAAGAGAAAAATGTTTGTACTTTGTACTAATAAAACTTTTTGAATTTAAAAAAAAAGTTGAGGGGACCCAAGCAGGGATGTGTTCTAACTTACCTCGTTGCCAGTTTGCTTCCTCAAGATGGCAACCGCAGGCACAGTACCAGAAACTCAGCTTCTGCACATGCTCAGAAGAAAAATAAAATTAAAAATAAAATTTAATTTAAAAAAAATCAAAAAAAGAAAGAAAGCTGAAAACAAGATGGCGACCACATGTACAGTGCTGGAAGCTCAGCTTCTGCACATGCTCAGAAGAAAAAAATTCAAAAAAAATTCAAAAAAAAGATGGCAGCGCCCACGGACCGGCACCGAGCAATCCGGTTCAGTGACATCATCATGACATCACCAGCGGGTCGCTACCAGTTTGGACAAACCAGTCCGAACTGGGAGGAACCCACCCCTGATGCTAGATCAATGGTAGAATATATTGACCATGGTTTGAAATTCACTTTGAGTTACAGTTTGAAAGATTTTTTAAACAAAATGTTGTACCATTGGTATTTGACTCCAGATAAGACTGACAAAAATATATAGAGGGATCGCCAGCAAGTGTTGGAAATGTAACCAAAATCCAGGTACATTTTTTCACATGTGGTAGTCCTGTAAGTATGCTAAATCCTATTGGATCAATATAGCAAGGACAATAAGGAAATATTTAAAATACAAATAATAATGAAACCTGAAGCTTTTTTCTTGATATTATGGAGAAACCAATCAAAAAACATTTTGGGACATGGTTACATGGTGACTGTTGGGAGGATTGTATATGCTAAGCATTGGAAAGAAAAGTGGATTGACTGAATTAGCAGAAATGGCAAAATTAACTGCTTTGATTAGATACAATGGATTAGACAAGTTTATAAGAGATTGGAAGCCATTTGTAGACTTTCTATGTGTTAAAAACAATGACATATAGTTAACAGAGGGGTTTGAGGATTAGTTTTACCCTTGGGATAACCTGTTGACTTGGGTTTTTTTACATATACATATTTTTTTAAAATGTGTTTTTTTTGTATATTTTGTATATTGTGAACAGATGTTCGGTCAATTCAATTATTAGACAAATAGATTTTCACATCAGGGATATTTGCTTATATAATATAGCATTAGTCATCTGGGGTGAACCACCCTAATAGTCCTGCCTTCCTGCGGAGCAATACAACTCTAGAGAAACTCATTCCCACCAGACTGATCTGAACATGATAGGACAAAAGATAGATCCACCAATTCCAGATCACATAGGCACCGCACACTCCAATTGGGTGTGTGTCCACTATTCCTAGTCAGCACTGTATGACTTGGGACAGGCCCATGGAAGTCATGGTTTCCATGAAATCCTGAGCGACTGTACATCTGACACAGACAAGCACCCAGGGATGGCACATTGAAGTCCCCAGAACTATAAGCCTGGGGAACTCAATTACCAGCCCTGTTAAGCCCATCCTAAGAAAAAGGATTTCACAACTGGGCACTTATGGAGCGATGCTCATGGAGACTACCAGAAATTCTCTGATGACAACAGCCACATCCCTCACTGGCTCTGAAGTCTAGGCTGGTGCCATATTGGTCAACCCGCTAGGCATATTTCTGAAGCAGGAAGATCTCCCAGCCAGGTCTCAGTGTTACAAGCCAGATCAGCCTTCTCTTGTAGGAAGTTAATACCCACCCCCTCCTGGAAGGGTGAAATACCCTGGGAAATATTAAAAGGCAGAATATTATATACAGTAGAATATCCATGGAAACCTGCTTCTAAGCAGACAAAAGACTCATCTTATGCGCCAGCTCACCCATTCCTCCCACCCTTGCTAATGGGCCATCAAGGAATGGCCTAGCCCAGCTCATTCCCCCACCTAGCCTGAAACAGTATTTTTACATTACAAACAGGAAAGGAATCACAAAGCCTTTTCATTCACCACATGGGACCTGGTAAGATTCCATCAACCACCCTGGGATTCAGGACAGCCCACAAGAGATGCCCCAGAATGCCCTGTGAATCTTGACAGCCAATAGGATAGATTTCTGTATAGGAAGAGGAAACAGTTGGGGAGGGACCCCAAGAGAGAGTATAAAGCAAGGAACTCCAAGCATCTTGCTCCTTCCTTTTCTGGACCCAACACCTGGAAACATGTGATCCACCTTTTCTGTTCAGGAGCTCATACCATGTGCTCCTGTTCCTTTGTTCTCCATTAAAACCTTCTTTCCAAGCAACTTCCATGAATCCAGTGTTCTTTTTCCCCACTTGGAACTGAACCCAGAAGAATATTACTTCCAACAATTGGCACCCCAGACAGATGGGACTCCAAGCTAACCTCTCCAGATGGACCTGGCCTAAGTAAGGTTTCCCTTGCTGGCAACAGACCAATTGAAGTCTGTGGGTGAGTTTTTCTTAGGCCTTGGCCATTGGGAAGTAGGTTTTAAAGGGGGTTTTGAGTTTGAACTCAAAGGTTGCTTGGAAGAAAGGTGAGTACCTCTAAATTTCAAATTTTAATTTAAACCATAGAAAACCGTGGGAAATGTGTGTATGCCTGTGTGTGTGTCTCTGTTTATTGTCTAAAGGGATCCTTCTCCCAATCATAGCTGGTTTTTGCTTCTGTGTGTTCTGCAAAGAAAGCCTGGAAAGTATAGGTCAGGCCAGAGCAGAGGACCTTCTTTTTGTGTATGGGTAATAAGTTTTATTTTATTTTATTTTATAGCATATGAAATTCCAATTTCAATTGAACAGTGTGTTTTCTGGTACAAATCATTTTAGGAAATAATAATCATGCTATTTGTTTAACCAAATTAATTGCTTTTCCTTATATCATAAATAATTTCATATATCTTCTTTCTCCTGACTCCCTTTTTGTCTGCTAGCCATTGCAGGATATTCATTTTAAGGTGGCTACTCTTCCCATCAATGATAGTTATAGATTTTTCCACTTTTCCACTTCTCCAAAGCTGTTTTAATTTGTTGCACCAATTTATTTTGCTGGTTTACTAATTTAGCCACTGTGTTGAAGAATGAAATGAGATTGGTTTGGCATGATTTGTTCTTAACAAACCTATGTTGGCTGTTGGTTATTACTTTACTTGTTTCTAAGTGTTGGCAGATCTGTTTTTTTAAAATAATCTTTTCCAGTATTTTCCCTGGTATTGAGGTTCAGCTGATTGGTCTGTAGTTTCCTGAGTCTGGTTTTTTCTTCTTTTTTGAAGATGGAAACCATATCGGCTCTTTTCCAGTCCTCGGGTAGTTCCCCTGTGTCCCAACATTTTTTTTAGAAGGATGTGGTGCAGTGGTTCTGAGATTTCATCTACCAACTCCTTTAGGACTCTGGGATGTAATCCATCTGGTCCTGGTGATTTGTATTTATCAAGTTCCGACAGGTGTTCTCTTACTGGTTTTTTTGCTTACTTTAACTTTAGTTTCCAGTCTGTTTTTTTCCCAGTTATATTTCTGGTTAGTTGGGCTGTAGTTTTTTTGCATGAAGACCAATGCAAAGCATGAGTTAAGCAACTCATGGCTTTCTGTGTTGCCTTTCACTTTAGTGGGCCAACTGTTTCTTGATTTCTTTTGTTATTTATGTGTTGGAAGAAACTTTTATTATATTTGACTTCAGTTGCAAGTCTTTGTTCATTCTGGGCCTTTGCTTTCCTGATTTTTCTTCACAGATTCTGACTATCTGCTGATATTCTGCCTTAGTTATGTGTCCAACCTCTTTCCATTTTTTTTAATTTGTCCTTAATTCATTCAATTTGTCAGTGAGGTCTTTGTGTAGCCATGCTGGTTTCTTGGATTTCTGATTTTTCTTTCTCATTGATATTGTGCTGTTCTTGGCTTTTATAATCATGTTTTTTTCCAGCTTTTGAGTTGCTTTTCCCTTTAGGACTTTCATCCAAGGAATCTTTCTCAAGTTTTCTCTGAGTTTATTAAAATTGGTTCTTTCAAAAAATCTAAGACTTTGGTGTCCTTGTGTTCAATTGTTTTTGTTTGCATTATGTTGCATTCTAGTATGACTGCGGTCACTCTCACCCAACGTTCCTGCAGTTTCAAATCCTTCTACAACTTCTTCTTTGTTTGTAAGTATTAACTAGAGCTGATTTGGATACAGATTGGATACAGATTTTTTCTCAGTCTGCTAACAGCTGAGTTGATGATCCATTCAGGGCAGGTAGCCCTCATTTAACGACCATTCCAAGTTACAATGGCATTGGAAAAAAATGAGTTAGGGATGTCCTCACCCTTACGACCTTATGGTCATGTGAACAAAATTCGGGTGCTTGGCAACTCCCATGTATTTAGGATGGTTGTGCCAATGCAGGATCATGTGATCCAGTTCCCAAGAAGTAAAGTCAATAAGCAAAGTTGGATTCGCTTAATGACCGTGTGATTCATTTAACAACTGCAGTGATTTGCTTAACAGCCATGGAAAAAAAAGGGTTTGCCATAATGTCCCTCTAGTTCTCTCCTCTACCTTTTGGAAAAAAATTAGTTTTCCAGTTTCCATGCCTTTAATTTCTGTGTCTGCCCTAATTATATTTAGCCCTTCCAGTGTCAATGTGAATAGCAGGGGAGATAGTGGACATCCTTTTCTTGTGCCTTTTTATGAATTTAAAATCATTCTCATTTTGTTTTTAATCTGTCTCTTAGAAAAAGCTTGAGATCTGAATGTATAAATTCATTTAGGGACCTTTTACTCTTTCTGTCATTATTGAAGTATATATTTTATAGTCAGCATTCAGTAAAGAGATGGGCCTATAGCTATCTGCATTAAATCTGAATCTTCTTTTGGAATCAAAGTAATATTTGCTTCCATTCACCAATTTGGTACCTTTGCATCAATCAATACTTCATTATGTAAAACCTTTGTCAAATTCTGCCACTGGCCTGCCTGGTCCTGGTGTTTGGTGGTTCTTTTGTCTCTTGATTGCTTTTGATAATTCCATCATTGATATTCATTCCTTTAACATAGTTTTTTTTACCTTTTCTGGTACTTTAGGCAATTCCGCTTTTTCCAAATATTCTTTAATTTTATTTTCTGAAACTTCTTGCTCATACAGCTTTTCATAATATTGAATTATTTTTTTGTTTATCCTCATTTTGGTAGTATAGAGTTTCTTTCTCATCTACCAGCCTACCAGCCTATGTGTCAATATCTTCTCTTTCTCTGTTTTGATTTGTGTAAGTTCTGTTTAGCTTTTTCAGAGCTTCTGTTAGGTAAGGAGAAAGAATGTGTGTGCATGTGTGATTGAAGGGTGGGAAAGCAAATTTTGTTAATTGTTTATCCTGTGAACAGCCCAAAAGCAAACCCCAGGATTTGCAAGTAGACAAGCAAGGAGTGAAGTTGTAGGAGTTGCTCGTACTGATCTGCGTTGGGGGCAGCAGTTCTCCCGGATTGCCGTTTTTTAGAGGGATCCGAAAACCGGAAGCAGAGTTCCCTAATAGAGAGGTACGCATACTTTGTGTAGGGAACCGAAGTCCTCTCCAGACCTTTTTGTCTGAAAACTGACGTGGTACCATCCCGGCTGCATCAAAGTGTCAAGGCCCACATCAGAAGGGAAAAAACATGGGAAGTGCAGCTCGAGGGAGGTAGAACCCCTTTAGGAACCTTGCTTGTGGCTCAGGACGAGAGGCAAATGCCTTCCTGGCCAGTATGATGTAGAAGAATATGTAGAAAATGGGCTTTGCTGAGGGATGACATAGGAAAACCGATTTGGCTTAATAAAGGTACTTAAAAGAAAAGGAAAATGTTGGGGTTTTGTTTGTTTGTCTCTCTCTCCTTTCCTCTCTCTCTCTCCTATATGTAACCACGTGGTTTATTTGTTAAGATTTGTGCCTTCCCTAATTTAACTGAGATTTATGGTGGGAATGACTTGTGTGTTTGTCCCTGTTTTTGTGTCCCTGTTTTTGTGTATGTGTACATCTTAAGTCCTTGTGCGCACTTGAGGTAATTGCAACTGTAAAATGTCTCTATTCCCTAGAGATATGAATTTTAAATTGTTAGAAAAGAGTTAAAAGCACTGAAAAGAAAAGAAAATGTCTTTGCCCAGCTAGGTCCGGCCAACCTAGACTTGGGTGACGAACAGAGTTCAATTTCCTTAGTCTTTTCTGTGTTTTTAAGAATAGCCCAAGTTTAAGAGGGAATGTTTTAAGTTAATTTATGGGAAAATTTCATTCTTATATTTACTGTATGTAAATGCAAACAATTTTCTTAATATTGCTCTTTTGTGATGTTTAATGAATGCCAATTCTCTGCTGAGATGGAAATGTCTGTCCTTTTTTTTCTGAAGCAGGTGAATCCAGTTTTTCTTCCTCATTTGATGTCTCCATTTTGTTATAATTGATTTAACTGTAATACTGATGTGTTGTTTGTTTTCCTCAAATCCTGCCTGCAAGCTATCTACAACCCCTCCAAATCTCTAATCCTTTTACAATGCCTTTCCTGGTAGAATTACCAGCAAAAGGGGGAGGGGACCCTGTTCTTATGTCTTTCAGCCCTGCACACATGATCCTGAAGCCTATGGAAGCATAGCACATGGACTCAGATATTGCCTCCAGTAGAGATCTTCCATCCATTTGAGCCAGAATTGGGTTTGAATCTAGTCCTCTAGTCATCACAGCAACCAGAGTGGAGCAGATCTTCCCAAGCCTGACTGACCAGCCTTACCACCAAGCCTAAGGCCACCCAGCAGACATGAATGAAATGACCCTGAGATGGACAAATAAAGACCAAAAGTCTATTTTCAATCCCCAGAAGACAGCTGACAAGACTAGGGGGAGGGGTGAAATTCATTGTGAGGTTTTTTTTTCCTCTCTCTTTGCTTCATTCACAGAAATTCATTGTAAAGTTTTTCTTTCTTGTCTCATCTATATTGTAATCAGTTTAATGTACTCATGTAAGGATTGTATTTGGGAGTGGTTGCCACAGCAAGTTCTGTACCCTTTAGATTTCTATCTAGTGGGAGGGAAATTTGTCCAGAATGTCTGTAATTGCCTGTATTTTAGAAAGTAGCTGCACACACAAGCACACACAGAGACACCCCATTCAGAATTAGACTGAGGTTATCCTTCATCTACCTCCACCCAAAGCTGCCTCTAGATTACTGTTTGTTTGTTTTTCTTTTTTTCCTGCGGCATTAAAGCCCAGGCAGTCATATCTCCCTGCTAATCCCATGGGGGAGGGGACAAGTCCCCTCAGGCAATTTCCCCACTTGAAGAGCTAGCAGAAAGAATCTCCCAAAACTCAAGCCCTGAATGCTGCCCAGTAAAGCAGGGTATGTTGCACTAGTGGTCTCATGAGTAGGAGTCCCAGGGCTCAGTGTGTGTAATTTTGGGGGAAAAAAAGAAAAAAAAGGGGGGGGGGTGGATTGCACATTGGCTAACCTCAATTTGGACTCACAAACAATTTGGACTCACAAATCCTACATGCACTAAAGTAAGAGCTAGGGCAGATTCAAGAACCATCCCTTGGAAATGGGCAGCCTATGATTTAAAGGTAAACCATGGCTGTGGAAATATTGTGGGGCCTGTGCTTGCTTGAAACCTGTCTGGGAGCTCACAGAAAGTGTTATCAAACATCTGAACATAATTGGCATGGAAAATTGAATACTGTAAATTTACTTCCAGAACTTTTGCCCTGGCACTGACCATCATGGTTGAAAGCTCTCCTTTTGGGAGCCACTGAAGAAATCCTTCTGCTGCCTCTATCAAGTCTTCCCCTTTGTATCAGAGAAAATTTAAAGCACCCATCAAGTCTCCCTGACCTGATCAATCTGAAGCTTGTGTCAAAACATGTGTGTGGCACTCACATGTTTTGAAAAAAAATATGAGGGATTGTAGGAAGTTAATACCCACCCCCTCCTGGAAGGGTGAAATACCCTGGGAAATATTAAAAGGCAGAATATTATATACAGTAGAATATCCATGGAAACCTGCTTCTAAGCAGACAAAAGACTCATCTTATGCGCCAGCTCACCCATTCCTCCCACCCTTGCTAATGGGCCATCAAGGAATGGCCTAGCCCAGCTCATTCCCCCACCTAGCCTGAAACAGTATTTTTACATTACAAACAGGAAAGGAATCACAAAGCCTTTTCATTCACCACATGGGACCTGGTAAGATTCCATCAACCACCCTGGGATTCAGGACAGCCCACAAGAGATGCCCCAGAATGCCCTGTGAATCTTGACAGCCAATAGGATAGATTTCTGTATAGGAAGAGGAAACAGTTGGGGAGGGACCCCAAGAGAGAGTATAAAGCAAGGAACTCCAAG
This sequence comes from Diadophis punctatus similis, assembly GCA_023053685.1. NCBI lineage: Eukaryota > Metazoa > Chordata > Lepidosauria > Squamata > Dipsadidae > Diadophis > Diadophis punctatus. Next base: position 1,357,938 of record JALIGW010000031.1, read on the forward strand.
CATCTTGCTCCTTCCTTTTCTGGACCCAACACCTGGAAACATGTGATCCACCTTTTCTGTTCAGGAGCTCATACCATGTGCTCCTGTTCCTTTGTTCTCCATTAAAACCTTCTTTCCAAGCAACTTCCATGAATCCAGTGTTCTTTTTCCCCACTTGGAACTGAACCCAGAAGAATATTACTTCCAACACTCTTTAAGAATCAAATCAACAATAAGGCAAACCTTACTACAGGCTAATGTGGCTTTTAAAAGCAGCAGATTCTCACAGATAAGCTGACCAGGTAAATGAGGTGTGTGAAAGGAGGCAGAACACAAGGCCAGTACTACTGTTCTGACCAGAGGTGGGTTCCTGCCGGTGCGGTTTATAGCTGTTGTTTGGCGCAGAGCCGAAGAAGCTGCTACCGTTCGTGGCGCAGGGGCTTTCCCCGGGCGCTTTCCCCACCCGCATGGATGCCGCTGTTTGTGGTCTTTTGCCCTCTGCGCATGCGCAAAGCGTTCTGCATGCGCAGAGGGCAAAAGAATGCAATTGGCAGCGTCCATGCGGGCGGGGAAAGCGCCCGGGGAAAGCTCCCGTGCCGCAAACGGCAGCAGCGTCTTCGGCTCTGCGCCGAACAACAGCTATTAACCGCACCAGCAAAAACAGGCAGGAACCCACCTCTGGTTCTGACCTAGGCTTCCTGATTAAATAAGATGGCACAAACGGCGTCCCACAAACCTCTTTTATTTGTAATGGCTGATAATTATTTTCATTAGCAGCCGTAATAAGTCCAAACAAAGGAAAACAAGTCCGACTAAAGTTTTTCAAGGAAAGGCAGATAACACACATGAACCTTGCTCTTCTTTGGCAAACTGCCAAGTACCAATTTGCAAGAAAAACCTGGCAAGTCCAAATATAAACAGAAACAGAGTCCGAGTTGCAATGACGAGAGCTAGAGATGAACTGAGTTGCTGCCTGCAACGAACCTTTTCGTGTTCTCCACTTATATAGCCTATGGGAGGGGCCAATTATCTCCAAGCCTTACTCCCAAGAAGTCCTTCTCCTCTGTAACTGTTCTTGCCTTCTGGCAGCTCTGCGCATGGACGCATTGAGAACAGGCTCCCCTTGTTCCTCTGCCTCACTCATGTCAGCCTCTGGAGGTTCTGGAGATGGGACAGACCTCCCAAATGGCCCTGGCTGGATCCCTGCCTCTGGCATTGAGCCTTCTCCAGACACCAGGCCTGGCCCAGGTTCCTCCCCAGCCTCCTCGTTGTCTGACTCTGCTGCCAGCTCCGCAGGCCGCTGGCAGACCACAACAACTAAATACCGAAGTCGCATTCCCCATGAGTAGCATCCCCCTTGCTTCTGTATTCCCATTAGTCAATCCCACTGAAATACACTACCCTACCCTATCTTCCACACTAGCCATTTCAACCCCCATCTTATACATTCTTTTATTGATCTAAAAGGGGAACCTCTTCCAACCAGCCAAGAGTCAGGGGTAAGGTGAGCCCAATAGACATCATAGCACTTGTACTGAACATCTTCAAGCCACCACCACCCCTTTCCTCATCCAGCAGAACAGTCACACCCAACACCTCATTATCCCCCAATACACTCACTCTATATGCATTCAGTTCACAGTGTCCTGCCCAATCATTCTCACCCACCAAGCAGGGAGCCACTCCTCCCCCTCTAGAAGAGAGAGATAAACAATCACCTGATTCTCACCCAATGTCACCCCACACACACACAATTCTAGGTTGTTGTTTGTTTGCCTCTGGGCTTTTGAAAGTTTTGGTAATTGTTGTTTTCATTGATATTCATTAATTTTTTCCAAATCCATTTCCTGTTTCTTTATATAAATTGGAATAACAGTTTGAAAAGGACCTCTGTATAGACTCAATATCTGTTAATATCACCCTATTGAGTTTCCCCTATTATTTTCTTTCCTCTTTCTTTTCTCAATGGCTTCTCACCTTCTCAACCATCTTAATCACTTTCACTATGGGGAAGGGACCTAAGTATTTTGGTCCTAACTTTTTACTTTTCAAACTCAAGCATATGTATTTGGTAGAAAGATACACGCGATCTGCCACCCAAAAGGGGGGTTGGAGAGATCAGTGTTTGTCAGCTTGTTTTTTGTATGCTTCAGCCGCTTCAGTCAGGGCTTTTTTGGCATTCTCCAAGCCTTTCTTCAATGACTCCATCCATTCATGGAGAGGTGGAGAGGAGCCGCAGAGGCGGCCGAGCGAGCAGGAAGGAAGGCAGGAGGATCCTGAGCCGCCCAAGCCCCGTCTTGCAAGCCCGCCCAGGCTCTTCCTTCGCCGCAGAAAAGGACGGCCGGCAATGCGATGGAGAGGTGGGCTCTGCAGCTGGCAGTCTCCAGGAGGGAGGAGAGAGAACAGGGGGAGGGGGTTTCTAATCGGGGGTCCCTATGACTGGCAGCCTCACTTTTTCTTCCAGCTCTACCCTCCTCCTGTAGGGCAACTTCTCCAAAGTGCACTTTTGGAGACGCACTATGGGGAGCAAGGAGTCGTGGACGGGATCACTGCGCGGTGGTGGGGATTTGCAGTCCCCCATCTCCTGGGTGGGGTATGGATCAGACTGGGGAAGGGGTGCAGAGGGGTGGGGGAGAAGCAGGAAATTATGGCCGGGTTTCCAGGGCTGCTCTCTCTGGGGTGTGTCCGGGTCTCTTGGGGCCAGCCTTTTTTTTTTCAACCGGGAGCTTTCTTCAAAGGGTTGCCCCCAAGCAGAGGGCACCTTTTGGAGAAGTCGAGGCGAGGTTGGGGTGGGCTGGCTGGCTGGCTGGTTCCCCAGACAAGGTCGGCTCTATGGGGCTGGCTGACTTTGCTACAAGTGTAGGCAGGGCGGGCAGGATCCCCTCCCTGCTCGCTCCACTTTCCTGGAGTGACTGAATAACCACAATGTGCTTATTTGTCTGGGTTGCCAGAGAGTTTGGCACGCGCGGATCTTGCGGTGCTGAGGGCTAGGAGAGGGAAGAAGAGAAAAGAGAAGGAAGGAAGGAAGGAAGACCAGAGATGAAAGGAAGGAAGGAAGGAAGGAAGGGAAGGAGAGGAAGGAAGGGAAGAAGAGGAAGAAGAGGAAGAAGAAGAATGTTAGGTGGGAGGGTGGAAGGAAGGAAGCAAGGAAGAGAAAAAAGTGAGAGAGGGAAAGAAAGAAAAGAAGGAAAGAAAGAAAGAAAGAAAGAAAGAAAGAAAGAAAAAAAGAAAGAAAGAAAGAAAGAAAGAAAGAAAGAAAGAAAGAAAGAAAGAAAGAAAGAAAGAAAGAAAGAAAGAAAGAAAGAAAGAAAGAAAGAAAGAAAGAAAGAAAGAAAGAAGAGGAAGGTTGGGAGGAAGGAAGGAAGGAAGAGAAAAAAGTGAGAGGGAAAGAAAGAAAGAAAGAAACTGTTGAAAAAAGAGCCTTGCAAATTAAAATTGTTTCTTTGCAGGGGTTTTGGAAAGGGTGGGTGAGCAGGCCCCATGGGGGAGGAAGCAATATGGGGCTGTTTTAAGAAGAAACAGCTTAAAAGAGGAAATTGGCTTTGGGGACCCTGGCAATATTTTTGGACCAATCATCGTTTTTTTTGCCCCCTGTTTGCCTCCTGAAACTTTGGAGTCCTGGGAGAAAGCTACTAAACAGGGATTACTTTGCTGGAAGCTTATCTGATTTCTAGTTTTTCGCCACTGCAGGCCACAATTTCTCAACCTCAACAACTTGAATATACCTGGACCTCAAGTTCCAAAATTCCCTAGCCAGCTTTGCTTTGAATTCTGGGAGTTGAAGTCCAGGTACCTTAAAAGTTGCTGAGATTGAGAAATATTGCTGTACACTTGTTGGTTATCAAGTCTAAATACAGAAGTAGACTTGCTGTGGGAGATTTATTTATTTATTTATTTATTTATTTGGCAGTTTTTCTATGCAGCCCTACTCCCTCAAGACTCAGGGCGGCGTACAACATTTTATGAAACTCCAAACAAATCATTAAAAAAGGCAATTTAAAACCATTTTAAAAAACATATAAACACCATACATACATGGGGGAGACATCAGATATAAAGTTGTCTCAAACTCACCCCGCCTGCAGGAAGAGCAATGTCTTAATGGCTTTTCGGAAGGCCAGCAAGGTGGGGATGATTCGGATCTCTGGGGGGAGTTGGTTCCAGAGAGCAGGGGCCCCTACAGAGAAGGCCCTCCCCTTAGGCCCCGCCAGTCAGCACTGTTTGGCTAACGGGACCTGGAGGAGACCCACTCTGTGGGACCTGACTGGTCGAAGGGAAGAATGAGGCAGAATGCGGTCCCGGAGATAGCCTGGTCCTAAGCCATGTAGGGCTTTAAAGATGATAATCAGCACCTTGAATTGTACCCAGAGACCAATGGGCAGACAATGCAGCTGGTGGAGTATAGGCGTTACGTGGGAGTACCTTGAAACACCTACCACAGCATGCGCAGCTGCATTTTGCACCAGTTGAAGTCTCCAAATACTCTTCCAGGGCAGCCCCATGTAGAGCGCATTGCAGTAGTCCAATCGAGAGGTGACAAGGGCATGAGTGACCATGAGTAGAGCCTCCTTTTCCAAGTATGGTCGCAATTGGTGCACCAGGTGAACCTGTGCAAAAGCCCCCCTAGCCACAGCTGCAAGGTATTGGTCTAATTTTAGCTGTGGATCTAGGAGGACTCCCAAATTGCGAACCCATTCTGAGGGAGTTAATTTTTCTCCCTCAAGAACTAAGGAGGGACAGTTGATATAGTCCTTCGGAGACAATATCCAGAGCCACTCAGTCTTGTCGGGGTTGAGTCTGAGTCTGTTCCTCCCCATCCAGGTCCTAACGTTGTCCAGGCACTGGCACATCACATCAACCACCTCCCTGAATTGAGACGGGGTGGTGATGTACAGCTGGGTGTCATCAGCGTACTGTTGGAAACTCACCCCATGTCTACGGATGATCTCCCCCAGCGGTTTCATGTAAATGTTAAACAGGATGGGCGAGAGGACCGAACCCTGAGGCACCCCACAAGTCAGGGGCCTAGGAGACGACCTCTGCCCACCTGCTAACACGGACTGCATCCTGTCGGCGAGATAAGAGGAAAACCACCATAAAACGGTGCCTCCCACTTCCAACTCGCTGAGACGATGCAGAAGGATACCATTTAATTTAATTTAATTTAATAAACGCTCTTATAGGACAGCCCAATCCCGTAGGACTCAGGGCGGCGTACAACAGGATCATGGTTGATGGTATCGAAAGCCGCTGAGAGGTCAAGTAGCACCAGGATGGAGGAATTACCCCCATCCCGGGCTCGCCAGAGATCATCCATCAGGGCGACCAAGGCGGTTTCTGTACTGTAACCGCACCTGAAACCCGACTGATAGGAATCTAGATGATCAGTTTTCTCCAATAACCGAAGGAGGTGAAAAGCTACCACCTTCTCCACAACTTTACCTATAAAAGGCAACGTAGCTGGGAGGCAGGTACGCTAACAAAAGGCCCACCTGAACCCCTAAGTCCAACTTTAGAAGGAGCGTCTCACACCCGACAATCTCCGGGGCAGGGATCCTACGAGGGTGCAGATTTCGGTGCGTTTTAATAGCCACTCCCCCCCTTCCCTGGGGTCGTGGATGGTGCTGCATTGAGAACCCATCTGGGCATATCTCGGAGAGGGCTACTCCCCCCTCCTGGCCCAGCCAGGTCTCAGTTATGCATACCAGGTCTGCCCCCTCCTCGGTGATTAAATCACATATCACGGGGGCTTTGTTGACAATTGACCTGGCGTTTAGCAGCAGCATCCTGAGCCCAGGGCCCTGAAAACCCTGGTTGCCAGGTACTCGGGTTGAGCAAGATGGAACCACATCGGAGGGGCCGGAACAAGGGATTGCTTGTAGACAGTGAGGTCTCATTCCCCGTGAGCGGCCCACCCCTCTGCTCCCGCCATACCTACCTCTCCCCATCATGACCAGAATATTCCGGCTCCCCCCCCCAGAGATACCCTTCCCCTTCCTGCTGGTCCACCTCCAATTACTGTATTTTTCGGAGTATAAGACGCACCAGAATATAAGACGCACCTTAATTTTGGGGGAGGAAAACAAGAATTCTGCCTCTGCCTACCAGCATCAGGATTAGTGGGGTCCTCAGTTCCACTCGGATTTTGATAACGAGCAGCACAGATCTTTTTATCTGTTATAACAACAAAAATGAATTTTGCTTTCTAAGATTACAGAAATGTGAAGTGTATAAGAAATTACAAGTAGTCTTATATGATTGTATAATCTTCTGTGTTTTTGTATTATTAATAAAACATATTAGTAGCAGATATTCCTTGATTTTTCATAATCCACTTTTGTTGCATAAGGTAAATCTTAGATTTCTACTATGGAAGTGATCATTTTACTTGTATAAGGTGACTAACTAAATTTCCCAAGAAAAGCCTTCTCAGGTAATACTAGGAAAACTTAGAAGAATAATGAGATTTCTTTAAAGCATATATTCTTCAAATCTTTAATCAGATTTTTTGTTTTATCATGCATCTGTTGACATTTTTTCTGCAGAAATTGGGATGGGATTTAACTGGAGTGGGTGTGGTGGTGTGTGGTGTGGTGGGGTATGATTTTCATGGGGGCAGAAGACAGACTTGGCTCCACTCCCGAAACGCCCTGGTCTTCCTACCTACTGTTTGGGGAGGGGAATCTGCCACCTTAAAAAACTTTCCTCTACTTCCGGTTTTGGCTCCCATGGCGTCACTGGCGCTCCTCGCTGGGCGTCCTTCCGATTCCCTGTAAAAGCCACCAGAAAAGCTGTCTGGCGGCTTGAAAATCTCTCCCCAGGCAAAGGGGAGAGATGAGAGCGAGACAGGTGGGATAGAGCCCCCCTAGTGCCCTAGAAGCAAACTTAGGGTGCTAAGGGTGAGGGCTCCCCAGGGAGTCTGTTGCTCCGGGAAGTCGGAAGCCTCTGCTTAAAGCGGAGCAAGATGCCGCGACCACCGCTGCTTCTACAATGGGAAGTATAATTATTCTAAATTTAAAGAGAGCAGCCAGAGAAAGGCAGGAGTCCAGAAGGGCAAGAATAATAAACTTTGACTTTAATTCCACTGCTGGCTTTCACTTCGGAAGCAACAAAGTAGCTTATCAAGGAAGAAGCAACAATATGGCGATTGGAGATTTGGGCATGGAAGTGAAAGTTATTTCCGTTTTGTTACTAGCTTTTTCTTATGGAAACCGCTGATCCTGAGAAATGATTTTTTTCTCTTTTTGTTTCTTGATTTAACTTACAGCTTTATAAAAGATAAAAGATTAACTGGCTTTGGATTTGGAAAGAACTTTGCTAAGTATAGATCTAGTTTTTTTTTCTTTGTCCTTTTTTTGAAAATACTGAAATGGCTTCTAAACCTGGAAAGACTGTTGTGAATAAAAGAACTGAGTACTCTTCTGGTTACATTTCAAAGATGCAATTTATGCCTGATTTAACACCATCAAAGTCTTTAACACCTGAAAGTTTATTTAATACTTTGAAAGTTATGAAAAATGAACTGATTATGGAATTCAATTTAAAAATCACTGAAATAGATAAAAAAATGCAGGCTGTTTTGGAGAAGATGGATTTACAATTGAGGGCGGATGTGTTGGTGGCTTGTCGGGGATTGGCAGTAAATATGGAAGTTTTGGAGATGGATTTGGAAAAAAATAAGCAAGCTCTGATAACCTCAGAGGAATACATAGCCAAGATTCAAAATGATATAGTAAATTTGGAAACAGAGGTGTTGATGTCTCAATTCAGAAAGATGGAATTCGCTATAAGAGTGAGGGGCCTGAAGGAGGGAAAATTTGAAAATTTGAAAGGAAGGATGGTGGAGGCCCTGGAGCAGGTGTCTGGAATGTCTAAAGAGGAATTGGCTAGGCAAATTGATAAGATATATAGAGTCAATTCTTGGTATGCAAAACAAAACCATCTGCCAAGGGACATTGTAATATATTTTACCACAAGAGCTTTGCGGAATAGAATTACACAGGCGACCTTCAAGAATAATCTTCAGGTAAACGGTCAGGAAATAATGATATGGAAAGAAATCCCTTCTAAGATGCTTAAAGCCAGAAAAGATTATACCTTCTTGATTGATGAGTTAAAAAAATGAAATTTACAATATAAATGGAATGCACCAACAGGAGTGGTCGTGAAATTTTTGGGAAAAAGATACCGGCTTAACACAATAAAGAAAGCTACAGAATTCTACATCAACGTTTTAAAGGCTGATATTTCTAAAATTCCAGAGGAAAGAAGCATGAAAATAATAGAGGAGGAGAAGAAAAATCCAGACATATTTGTTCAAGCTGAAACAGCTCCAAAGATTCAAAGTGATTGGCAGAGCCAGATAGATGTTTGCGACGTGGAAAAGGAGACGGAGGATTGGGGTCAGATGGGAGGTGAATCGACAGATTCGAAATTGTCCAGTGACAGATGGAGGCAGTGTTGAAATCTATAGGATGGATGGAAAGATCAACAGGATTGTATTTTTTCCCCTTTCTTTCTATTTTTTCTCTTATTACTCTTATTAATATTTTTTGATGGTAGTTCCTTTTTAGATTATTTTTTTATTTTTATTATTAATATATATATCATACATTTTGAAGTTAATAATTTGATATAGTGTAATATTATGTTATTAATATTTTGTGGGATTTTAGGATTAAGTCTAAGGTCTTTGAGGTATAAGGGGTTAGGTTTTACTTATATTATTATTATTATTATTATTATTATTATTATTATTATTATTATTATTATTATTATTATTATTATTATTATTATTATTATTATTATTATTATTATTATTATTATTATTATTATTATTATTATTATTATTATTATTATTATTATTATTATTATTATTATATATTTTGAAGTTGATACTTCAATATATTGTAATATTGTTATTAATATTGTGTTTGATTCTATGATTCTATGATTAAGTTTAAGGTTTTAGAGGTATAAGGGGTTATTTTTTAAACAATGGGAATAAACAATTTGATAGAATATTTTAAATATTGATGTATTGTGATTAGGTATAGACATTTAATGTTTAGTTAATGTTTAAGTAATATTTACTTAAGTTTTGTTTTGTTTGGAAGAAATGTTGTGCTGACGGAAAGGGGGAGGAAAGGTTTACTTTTGCTTCTCTTTTATTTTTATTTTTATTTTTTCTTTCTTTCTTTTTCATTATTATTAGCTTATAGGTAGATTATATAAAAGACGGAGGTTTAGATATGTAAAGTAGAGTTTGAGATGATGTATGATGTATTAATATAATGCTTTCTCTTTTTTATTTGTTAATCTTTCTTTTTAATTCCTTATTTTCTTTATTTTTTATTATTTTTATCCTTCTGATTATGTTTTGAATAGTTTTGAAAAAATTTGGAGTTAAAGATTTTTTAAAAAGTGGAAATTAAGAATTTGCTTTAATTTAATTTAAATTTATTTTATTGAATATTATGCCCTGTACTTTCTCTGGGAAGTCCGGGGGGGGGAGAGGGGGGAAGGGAAGGGGGGTGGGTTGGGGTTAGGAGGGAAGGGGGAAAATGAAAAATGTTTGTACTTTGTACTTATAAAACTTTTTGAATTTTAAAAAAAACTTTCCTCCAGTATCCTCATGTTTCAGGCACCCTGTTTGCAACCGGGGAGCGGAATCTGCCACCTTAAAACTCTTTCCTCCAGGATCCTCACATTTCAGGCACCCTATTTGCAACTGGGGAGGGGAATCTGCCATCAAAAACTGAGGGAAATCTGCCACCTTAAAAAACTTTCCTCAGACTTCCGGTTCCGGTTTCGTCGGCGTCGCTGGCGCTCCTCGCAGGGCGTCCTTTCAACTTGCCGTAAAAGCCGCCAGATCAGCTGTCTGGTGGCTTGAAAATCTCTCCCCGGGCGAAGGGGAGAGATGAGAGCGTGACAGGTGGGGTAGAGCCCCCCCTAGTGCCCTAAAAGTCAACTTAGGGCACGTAGGGTGAGGGCTCTCCACGTAGCCTGTCTGCAGCTCTGGGAAGCTGGAAGCCTCCGCTAGAAAGCGGAGCAAGATGCCGCGGCCACTGCTGCTGTTTTAAAGAGATACAACTATTTTAAAAATACAGAGAGCAGCCAGAGAAAGACAGGAGTCCTGGAGGTACTAGCTTATTCTTTAACTCCATTCTTGGGTTTTCATGAAGAAACAAAGTAACTTAATAAGGAGTGGCAACAAGATGGCGATTTGAAACGTTGGTGTAGAAGAGAAAGTTATTTTTGCTTTGCTATCAGCCCTTTCGTCTGGAAACTTTTGATCTCAAGAATGAATTTTTTTCCTTTTTTAATGAATTAATCTATAGTTTCATAAAAGATAAAATTTAAATGGTTTTTGGACTTGGAAAGGAATTATTTTTTTAAAGTAAAGATCTGGGGGTTTTTTTCCTCTCTTCTTTGGTTTTTTTTTTTTTGAAAACATTGAAATGGCTTCTAAACTTGAAAAGACTGTAGTGAATAAAAGAACTGACTACTCCTTCGATCATATTGTAAAGAAGCAATCTATGCCTGATTTAACATCATCAAAGTTTTTAACATCTGAGACTATTTTTAATACTTTAAAAGTATTGAAAAATGAGTTAATTTTAGAATTTAATTCAAAACTTGCTGAAATAGAACAAAAAATGCAGGCTGCTATGGAGAAGATGAATTTACAATTGAGAGCGGATGTGGTGAAAGTTTGCAAAGGATTAGCAGTAAATATGGAGATTTTGGAGAAGGATTTGGAAAAAAATAAGCAAAATTTAACAACTTCAGAGGAATACATAACCAAGGTTCAAAATGATATATTAAAATTGGAAAAAGAAGCGATGATGTCCCAATTTCAAGAGATGAAATTTGCTATAAGAATTAGGGGCTTGAAGGAAAAAAAATTTGAAAATCTGAAAGAAAGAATGACAGAGGCACTGGAGCAGGTGTCTGGATTGTCTAAAGATGAATTGGCTACACAAATTGATAAGATTTACAGAGTTAATTCTTGGTATGCAAAACAAAACCACTTGCCAAGGGATATTGTAATATATTTCACTACCAGAGCTTTGCGGAATAGAATCATACAGGTGACTTTTAATAATAATCTTCAGGCAAATGGTCAAGAAATAAGGATATGGAAAGAAATTCCTGCCAAGATGCTTAAAGATAGAAGAGAATATTCCTTTCTGGTCCAGGAATTAATAATACAAAATTTACAATACAAATGGAATGTACCAACAGGAGTAACCGTAAAATTCTTTGGAAAAAGATATGGACTAAATACAATAAAGAAAGCTACAGAATTTTACATCAATGTTTTAAAGGCTGATATCTCTAAAATTTCAGTAAAAGAAGGCATGGAAATGAGGGAGGAGGAGAAGGGAAATCCAGATATACGTGATCAAGAGGAAATAATTCCAAAGATTCCAAAAGAGGGGCAGAACCAAACAGATGTTTGTGATGTGGAAAAGGAGATGGAGGAATGGGATCAGATGACAGCTGAAGTGACAGATTTGAAATGGTCAAAGGACAGATGGTGTTGAAACTTATAAGATGGTTGGAAAGATGAACAAGATTGTAAACATTTTTTTCTTTTTTTTTCTTTTCTTTTTTGTATTAATATTGTCTACTAATGGTATTTTATTTTATTTTTAGATTATTTTATAGATATATATTATATATTTTGGAGTTATAAATTTGATATAGTGTATTATTTCGTTATCACTAATTTGAGGATTTGAAATATTAATATTGTTTATCGATGGTATTTTCATATCAAATATTTTGAGGTTATAAACTGGATATAGTGTAATATTTTGGTATCAATATTTTGAGGATATAGGGATTAAATTTAAAATTTTAGAGGCATAAGGAGTTGGTTCTTATTCTTTTTATTATTATTATTATATATTTTGGTTATTATTATTAGTATAGTAGATAATATATAGTTTGAAGCGGATACCTTAAGGTATAGGAATATTGTTATTAAGGTGTATTTTATGGTTTAGAAGAAACGATATACATATAATACTATGTTTTTAATAAGTTGGTGGATTTTAGGTTTAAGTTTAAGGGTGTTGAAATACAAGGGGTTAGTTTTTAATTTTTAACTTTAATTTTTATTTTATTTTTATTTTTTTATCATTATTAATATATATATATATATATATTAAATATTGGGAAGTTAATATTTTGGTATATTGTAAAATTATGTTATTAACATTGTTTGAGTTTATGACTAAGTTTAATTTAAGAGGTTCATCTTTGTTTCTTTTTATTTTACTTAATTTTGTTTTTTACTTGTTTACTTTCTCTTTAATTTTTAATGTTTTGAATAGTTTTAAAAATTCGGAGTTAAAGATGCCAAAAAAATGGGGGACTTAAGAAGTTATTTTAATCTAATTTAAATTTATGTTATTGATACTATGCCCTGTACTTTCTCTGGGAAGTCCGGGGGGGGAGGGAAGGGAAGGGAGTGGGTTGTGGGTAGGGGGGATGGGGGGGAGAAAATTGATAAAAATGCTTGTACTTTGTACTAATAAAACTTTTTGAATAATAAAAAAAAACTTTCCTCCAGGATCCTCGTGTTTCAGGCACCCTGTTTGCAACCGGGGAGCAGAATCTGTCACCTTAAAACTCTTTCCTCCAGGATCCTCGCGTTTCAGGCACCCTGTTTGCAACCGGGGAGCGGAATCTGCCACCTTAAAACTCTTTTGTTTAAAAGGCTTTCAACACACTTTCCTGGGACGCTTCGGGAATCAGGCTCCATGTGGAAGTGAGGATCCCCGCCGCCTGGAACCACCCGAAAATGCAACGTGCGCAGCGGGTGGGCGGGGCTACATTCAGAGTATAAGACGCACCCAGATTTTCACCCTCTTTTTTGGGGGAAAAAGGTGCGTCTTATACTCTGAAAAATATGGTATTTCTTTCAAGCATATGAAAAGAGCAGATTAAAAAGTAATGCTCCAGTGCTCAGTATCTATTATGAAAAATAACTTATTTTCTACCTATACTATATAAGGAGCAACAATTAAACTACTGTGCCATTTAAATTAAATTAAATTAAATCAGCACAAAGGAATATCACTCTACTCTCTATTCCTTTCTCAATAACTGTCAAAAAACCTACTAACATTTGGGCTTGCCAAAGAATGAATTTACACTCAGTATTCTAGCAAGAGCATTCTTTATTAAGGTGGCATTTTGACTATTTCTTGTAGCATATTGTCTACTTACCTTGATTATTCTTCAAAGGTTTATGAAGATAGTGCTTCATATGTTATTTTTCCCAGATAAATATTCATTTGTTGAACAAAAATGTTTTGTTCAGATAATTCTTAATTTGTTTTTTTATGAAGTTACTTAACAAATGCCTATCTTTCTAGATAACAGTCCTAGCAAAGAGGCATCGTTTTGTGTGAAAATGAACTATTCAGTTACAAGTAAAAATAATTTTAAAATGGTCTAGCAGCAGAAAAATCTTCCCAGTTGGCCAAGACTAGCTATATGCATATCAGTTCCTGTGGATGTCAAACTGGTAGTTTATTAAGTTATTTGACTACATGCCATCAGTGAAATCTACTTACCTTCCCTACCAATTCAGAAGGCTTAGCGCATGCGCAGAGGGTTAAAAAAAAGATGTGGTGACGTCCGGGCGGGTGGGTGGAGCCTTGTGCTGCCGCCGCTACTGGTTCTCCTAAACACTGGCAGCCGCCACTACCGATACACCCGGACCAGGCCAAACCGGGCCAAACCCTGCTACATGCTTATCAAAGTGATAGTGCAATGCGCTCTACATGGGGCTGCCCCTGAAGAGTTTTCGGAGACTCCAACTGGTGCAAAATGCAGCTGTGCGTGCTGTGGTGGGTGTTTCAAGGTACACCCACGTAACACCAATACTCCGCCAGCTGCATTGGCTGCCCATTGGTCTCCGGGTACAATTCAAGGTGCTGATCATCATCTTTAAAGCCCTACATGGCCTAGGACCAGGCTATCTCCGGGACTGCATTCTGCCGCATTCCCCCCTTCGACCAGTTAGGTCCCACAGAGTGGGTCTCCTCCAGGTCCCGTCAGCCAAACAGTGCTGACTGGCGGGGCCTAAGGGGAGGGCCTTCTCTGTAGGGGCCCCTGCTCTCTGGAACCAACTTCCCCCAGAGATCTGAATTATCCCCACCCTGCTGGCCTTCCGAAAAGCCATTAAGACATGGCTCTTCCTGCAGGTGGGGGTGAGTTGAGATGATCTTATATCTAATGTCTCCCCCAGATATGTATGGTGTGTGTATTTATTTTTTAACTGTTTTTAAGTGCTTTTAATAATTTGTTTGGAGTTTCTTTTATAAAATGTTGTACACCGCCCTGAGTCCTGAGGGAGTAGGGCGGCATAGAAAAACTACCAAATAAATAAATAAATAGTGCACACAAAATATATTTGTTAAACCCAAAGGCTATTTTACTGTTAGAAACTTTAGAAACTTAATAAACAGGTGGCACTTTACCAGTTAAAACTGAGGGAAGGAATTGTCACTTATAGCATATAAAATTCACTGTGGAACATTTTAGTTTTATTATAATTTTAGCTGTTAGTTGTTTAACAGCTAACATTAATACATACAGTATATTTATTTTATGATAAAAGCATTCTCACTTAGTCTACTCAGGGGAGTATAGAAGTTACATATTTTACTTATTTTTCAAGATATCTACAATTAATTTAATGCATTAATAGTATACTTTTGTAGGCTAGCATAATCAGACTAGTGAGATGATGTTCAAACCAAGAATGCAAACATTAGTTTCTCCTGTAATTTGATTACTGATGTTAAGTATTCAGTGATTTATTAAACTCCCAAATCCATCCATTGTTTACAAGTAACAATTACTGTGATAATCAGATTTTTCTTTTGTATGTTTTCAGCAAAGCACTGAAGATCCTTTATAAACACAGAAAAGTCTGCAACCATCTATCATGCCTTTTATTAACTTTCAATTATACTATCAAATTTTAAAGTTATAGAACAGCTAAAGAAACTAATTAAGATAGGGGATGTGTCTTCCAAAAGGGTTACAATTACTTCCCTATGATTACTGGACCAGTATGTCAAAAAACGGAACACTAATAGTATATTGCATTTGTTTCTAAAATTATCTCTACCAACTGGACTCTTTACCAGCTCTTGATCTGTCTTGAGCCAACATTACAGAGTGCACCTGCAGTTTCACTATAGTTTAAAGCAGTGATGGCGAACCTTTTTTTCCTCGGGTGCCGAAAGTGCATGCGCAGATGCTATCGCACATGCACGAGTGCCCACACCCATAATTCACTGCCTGGGGAGGGCAAAAACGGCCTCCCCCCCCGGAGGCCCTCTGGAGACCGGAAATGGCCCATTTCCCAATTTCTGGTGGGCCTGGTAGGCACATTTTTTGCCCTCCCCAGGCTCCAGAGGCTTCCCTGGAGCCTGGGGAGGGCAAAAAATGCCCTCTCCCATCCCCCCGGAAGCCAAAAACGCCCTCCCAGAGGCTCTGTGTGAGCCAAAAATCAGCTGGCCACCGTGCACATGTGCGCTGGAGCTGAGCTAGGCAACGGCTCGCGTGCCGGAAGATATGGCTCCGCGTGCCACCTGTGGCACGCATGCCATAGGTTCGCCATCCCTGGTTTAAAGCATTCCTAGTTGCCGTCAGGTTTTAGGGCGCCACTCCAGGGATTGATTTCAGGATAAGCTGAGCTCACCCATCATAATTCCATCATGTCCTAGGCTTACCCATGAATTTCATTAGTACTGCCTCCACCTATGGGGAAATTTTGAAAATTTCACTAACATCAGGAAGCTAGGATTTCTGTTTTCTGTTTTTTCCTTCTAGTCCACTCAAATCAGAGGTGAAATCCAGCAGGTTTATTTATTTATTATTATTAGTGACATTTATATACCGCCTCACAGTGCAAGCACTCTCTAAGCGGTTTACACCAGTAAGCAATGTATATTTATATTGCCCCCAACAATCTGGGTCCTCATTTTACCTACCTCGGAAGGATGGAAGGCTGAGTCAACCTTGAGCCGGTGAGATTTGAACCACTGACCTGCAGATCACAGTCAGCTAAAGTGGCTTGTAGTACTGCCTCTAGCAGAAATTTTGAGTAGTTCGGAGAACCGGCAAATACCACCTCTGGCTGGCCCCAGAGTGGGGTGGGAATGGAGATTTTGCAATATCCTTCCCCCAGGAGTGGGGAGGGAATGGGAATTTTG
Organism: Diadophis punctatus similis; assembly: GCA_023053685.1. Classification (NCBI taxonomy): domain Eukaryota; kingdom Metazoa; phylum Chordata; class Lepidosauria; order Squamata; family Dipsadidae; genus Diadophis; species Diadophis punctatus. The sequence continues at coordinate 1,374,164 of JALIGW010000031.1, forward strand.
CAGTATCCTTCCCCTGGAGTGGGGAGGGAATGGAGATTTTGCAGTATCCTTTCCCTGGAGTGGGGAGGGAATGGGAATTTTGCAGTATCCTTCCCCTGGAGTGGGGAGGGAATGGAGATTTTGCACTATCCTTCCCCTGCCATGCTCACCAAGCCACACCACGCCCACCAAGCCACGCCCACATAACCGGTAGTAAAAAAAATTGGATTTCACCACTGACTCAAATATCTTGCTCTCCAATTGTTTATATTTTCTCTATCCAAGTAAGATTGTTTTTTGGGCTTGGACTTGCCACAAGAAAATGATTCGGAGACTTAGAAGGACATAAACTATTTTTTCTGGATAAGAGACTGAGCCACATTATGGGAAGGATGAAAAAGTGCAGCAGCCAAAGCCTAATGGATAGAAAATGCTCTCTTCTGCCACTGTAAAGTTTATTAAGGGAGCAAATTCTTTGTCAGTTGTAGTAAAGCTAGAGCTTTGGGGCTCCCATCTTTATACCCAAAATTACGGGTGTCAAACTCGATCGAGTCACGTGATGTCATGTGAAGTATTGTGACTTTTTTGCCTTTTGCAGTGCAGGGTAGGTGTAGCCTGCATGTGATGCATCTGGCCCATGGGCCGCCAATTTGACACCCCTGCAATCTTAGACTTAATGGTGACACTAAAAGCTGACACCATTTTGTTGTGTTCAGCATTTTAATCTAGTTTGTTAATGTATTGCAGCATATGAGATAAAGGATACATTTTGTGGGAAAATGACTTGGTTTACAGTCAGAATGCTTTTCAAGCCAAAGCTATTTGGGGCAAGTGTCAAAACTGTCATTCAATGAAGCAGTAAGATCTCTAAGAACAGAAGTGATATTGAGATAAATGTTATGGATTGCTGCTGATCCAATGGATCCTGCCCATTAGAAGTTTGGATGGTCATTAAATGAAGCACTCATGTGATCACCTCAGTTATAACCCCCTGCTCTTCCTGGTTCGGTTGTTAAAATAATGCATGGGTTGCTAAGCAGAGTATGTGCAGGAGGCCTCCCCCATTCCGAGGCACTTTATGTTCTGCTTCCCATCACACAGGGTCCCTGCAGGCCTTGGATCCTACATCCTGCTCTCATTCTGTGACACCTATGGTTCTCTTAACTTTCAAAGATCTGTGAAGCTCAGGTTAGGGAAATACAACAAGTCACTCCATTCCTGGACCAAGTGGCATGATCCTGGAGGCAGTTGCCATTTTTGGACTGGCTGCTTCCAGGATTGTACTATGTCTGTGATGGTAAACCTATGGCACACGTGCCAGACGTGGCATGCAGAGCCCTCCCTGTGGGCATGCACACCATTGCCAGCTGTTCTTCCAGGTTCCATCACGCGCATGCACACCAGGGAGCTGGTCTTCGTGCATGCGTGTGCCAGAACCCAAAAGAGAGCATCTGGCTGGTACGCGCTGGAACCCGGAAGTGCAGGTGGCCACCTCACATGTGCACCGGCCAGCTGCTCTCTTCCAGGTTTCGCCACTATGGCATGCGCACGCATGCATGCGCTCCAGTTTCAGCACTCGGTGCAGAAAAAGTTAACCATCACTGTACTATGTGGTCCATCACTGTACTATGTGGAGTGGCTTGCTCTTATTTCTTAATCGGAGATCTGGACCAGTGCAGAGCTTTCAGGAGCTTACATTAGGGAAGCAGTGCATGGCCCTTTGTTCCTGGGCTATGTAGCATAATCCCAGAAACAGCCATCATTTTCTGGGTGGCCACATTGAATTGTGGTTGCTCTGAAAATGGTGGCTGCTTCTGAGATCATGTGGCATGATCCTGGAAGAGGCCTGCTCTGTTTCCCTAATGAGACCTCTGGAAAGCTCTACATTACAGAATGAGAGAAAGCTACTCTGTTCCTGGACCGCATGCCACAATCACAGAAGAATGGAAAGAATGGAATGTAAGGAATGTCTTTCCAGCCACAATTAAAGTACGAACTTCTGAGCCATTGTTCTCAAAAATGATTCCTTTATTTGCATCTGTATAACATTCATTCGTTCAAAACAAAGTCTAAATGCCTTCAGGCAAGACAAGTCTTTTTAACCTTAATACCCCACCCCATTCAGTATAATCAATCCACAAATGTGTGACAGATGGTTACGTTCCCAGCCTCTCTCTTCCATTCAAACTGACATACAATTACCCCTCATAAAACCCTATCTTAAGATGAAGAGGCTCCCAGGTGTCTGGGATCCGGATATGTTATAACCTTTTGATCAAGCAGAGCCAAGACCCCCCTTCTCCTTTTGAATGGCAGATTCTGGAGTCTGACATCCTGCCTCTCAAGAAAAAAAAAGGTCCATCTGTAAGACATAAGCAGAATCAATTATGATATATTAACAAGGTTTGTTAGGGTATTGGGAGTGGAATCTTCTCAGTAAAGTGGGGGCTTTAACATGTTGATTAGCAATCCACTCGTTCTGTGATGAAGGCAAATGTTTCCAAGCTACCAGATACTGGGTCTTCCCTCTGTGGATTCTAGAGTCAAGAATTTCCTTGATTTCAAAATGTTGTTCCCCCTCTATCATGATTGGGGCAGGTGGTGCAGCTGCCACCGGTCTAAGTGACGAGGTTACCTCTCTCTTGAGTAAACTAATGTGAAATACTGGGTGGACTTGTCTAAGTGTTTTTGGAAGAGCCAATTCAACCACTACTGGATTGATGATCCTGCTAATAGTGAAAGGCCCAATAAAATTAGGCCCTAATTTTTTTAATGGTTGTAACGATCTCAAGAATTTTGTAGATAAATATACTCTATCCCCAACATGGAAAGGTTTAGGCTCTACTCTTTTCTTGTCAGCTTGAATTTTGAAAGCCTCTCTAGCCTCCTGTAAAGCCAACCTGACTACTGGCCATGTGTTTTGCAAATTTTCTATCCACTCCTTAAGTGAGGGGATAGTGGGTTTTTCTGTGGGTAGTTCTGGTATTGGGCTGAAGTCTTGCCCCGTGGCTACTCTAAAAGGTGTAAAACCTGTACTTGAATGTACAGAGTTATTAAATGCAACTTCTGCAAATGGTAAAAGTTCAGTCCAATTGTCCTGTTGAAAATTAATAAAACATCTTAGATACTGTTCAAGAACGCCATTCAAATTTTCACAATTTCCATTTGATTGAGGATGATGGGAGGAGCTTAATCCTTGGGCAGTACCAAGTAGGCCCAAAAACGCCTTCCAAAAATTGGAGGTAAATTGGACTCCCCTATCTGAGATTATCCTTTTAGGAGCTTCATGAAGACGATAAATGTGTATTAGAAACAGTCTAGCCAAGCCTTTGGCTGTTGGAATCTTTTGGCAAGGAATAAAATGTGCTTGTTTTGAAAACAAGTCTGTCACAACCCAAATGACCGTGTTTCCCCCACTTTCCGGTAGTTCTACAATAAAATCCATAGCAATTTCTTCCCATGGGGCTGACGGCTCAACTACTTTCTGTAGAAGTCCTGGAGTTTTCCCCTGTCGTCTTTTTGCTGCAGCACAAATGGGGCAACTTGCTACATAGCTTTCTATGTCCTTTTTCAACGAAGGCCACCAAAATTGTCTCTTTATTAAGTGTAAAGTTTTTACAAACCCAAAATGTCCAGCTAATCTAGAGTCGTGGCACCTTTCCATTAACCATAATCTTTGGCTAGCGGGTACATAAAGTTTGTCCCCTACCCAAGCTAATTCATCTTTCATCACGCAACTGGATTTGTGGTTCAAAACCCATTCATCGTTGACTAATGCTTGTTTAAACGCGTGAGTGACGTCTGCGTCCCTCAATGCGTCTTTTCCTCCTTGGGACCTGGTGATTACTTTGGCTGCCAATTGATTTGTTTGTACTATAGGTTTAAATACCTCTAATTTCGCACAATTGTATTGTGGCTTTCTAGACAGTGCATCTGCCAGAAAGTTTTTCCCCCCAGGGATAAATTTAAGAGTAAACTCGAATCGTTTGAAGTATTGCGCCCAACGAACCTGTTTAGGAGATAGTTTCCTTGGTGTCTTTAAGGCTTCTAAGTTTTTGTGGTCAGTCCAGACTTCAAAAGGGATCTTACTCCCTTCTAAGAATTGTCTCCAAGTTAAAAGTGCCCATCGCACCACATAAGCTTCTTTTTCCCAGATCGCCCACCTTTGTTCAGTTTCACTTAGTTTCCTGGATGTATACGCACATGGCTGTAGCTGTCCTTGCTCATTGTTCTGGAGTAGGATTGCTCCTATTGCCACATCGCTAGAATCTGCTTGTATTATGAAGGATTTTTCTGTGTCTGGGTGCTTCAAAATTGGTTCTGTTGAGAACAGCCGTTTTAGTTTTTCAAATGCTGCCTGGCATTCCATTGTCCAATTCACGGGCTGTCTCGGTTTAGGATCTCCCTCTCCCTTTGTTCTTAGCAGTTTTGTGATGGGCAAGGCAATTTGAGCAAACACAGGGATAAATTGACGGTAGAAATTTGCAAACCCCAGGAAACTTTGCAGCTGCTTGCGTGTGCGAGGCGTTTCCCAATTGAGTACTGCCTGTACTTTTTGAGGATCCATTTCTATGCCCTGGTGTGAAATACGATACTCCAAGTAATCAATTTTTTCTCGGTGGAATTCACATTTTGAGAGTTTGGCATAAAGTTTTGCCTCGCGGAGTTTGCTCAGCACTGCCCTCACCAATTTAACATGTTCAGCCTCGGTCTCTGAGTATAATAGAATATCATCTAAATAAACAAGAACCCCTTTGTATAAATGTTCACGTAACACATCGTTAATTAATTGCATAAACACTGCAGGTGCCCCTTGTAGCCCAAAAGGGAGCACTTTGAATTGGTAGCATCCCAGGGGGGTGTTGAATGCCGTTTTCCATTCATCCCCCTCCTTAATCCTGATTCGGTAGTATGCCTCCCTGATGTCTAGTTTGGAGAAAATTTTCCCTTTTGTGAGGTGGGCCAGCATATCTTTCATCAGGGGGAGGGGATACATGTTTTCAACACTTATCGAATTTAGGTTTCTGAAGTCGACACATAAGCGTTTTGTGCCATCTTTCTTCTCCCTAAATAACACTGGGGCTGCTATCTTTGGTCTGGCTGGTTCAATGAAACCCCTTGCTAGGTTTTTCTCAATGAAAGCACTCAGTTCTTCTAATTCCCCCGGTGACATGCTATACATTTTTGGTTTAGGTAGTTTAGCCCCAGGTAAGATTTCTATTGCACAGTCGGATGCGCGATGCGGGGGAAGTTCATCCGACGCTGCCTCGCTAAAAACGTCTGCCAGGTCTTTGTATTCCTTGGGTATGCCGTCTGTTGCCACGCTATGACCAGGCATGGCTGTTTCCCTGCGTTCAGCCCCTTCAGTTTCTATCTGTGGGTCCTCCGCAATAGTCACGTGCCTTTGGAATTTTATGGTGCCTTGCTCCCAATTTATTCTTGGATTCCACTTTTTTAGCCATGCGAGTCCCAAGACTAGTGGCCATTCCATGCCAGGTGCTACTATAAACGTAAGTTTCTCTTCGTGGTTCTCAATGCCTATTTTCAGGGGTTCCGTGGCAAAAGCAGCCGGCTCCCCCCCTGCTATTGACCCATCCAATTGGCAAAACGCGATGGGATTTCTCAGCTTTCTCACTGTGATTCCCAGCTCTCTGATTAGGGTTGGGCTGATTAAGCAACGGGTGCACCCTGAGTCTACTAATGCGGAGATATTTTTTCCCTCCTCTTGGTTATGGATAAATAGTCTGAGAGGGAGGGTGAGCGGTTCAATTGGTTTGCTTACCAGTGGTTCATCCTCCGGATCGCTCTCGAACGATGCTGGATCTTCCCTTCGAAATGCCGGGGTGTTGTCTCCAGTGGGAGTAGGGGATGGTGGTCCCACCATCTCGCTGCTCCTCAGGGCTGTTTTCCCTCCCACGCTGGATGGGTCTCGCTGGTCTCTCCCCCGTTTGGCGTTCAGGTTTCCGGGTGGGTGTTTGGGGCCAGCATTCGGGTGCTCGGTGTCCCTCCTTCCCGCACTTGTAACAGATTGGAGGTTTAGGGGAAAAGCCCTGTTGCCTTCTGAAGGGCTCTTTCCTCCATTGGGGTGGGGATTTCTTCCATGCTCTCCCCGTACGGTACTGATTTCTAGCCATATCAATCTCCGCTTCTTCAGCGGTGAGGTACCACTCATGCAGATGATTCGGTGCACCCCTAGCCACGCAGGCATTATACAGATCGTCACTCAGTCCATCCTTAAAACAGCTTACCAGGATGTCTTCTGGCCAGTTTAGCCGACATGCGAGGTCCCGGAATTCTTCAGTGTACTCCGCCACTGGTCGTCGTCCCTGTTTCACCACCTTAATACGATCGCGTGCTTTGCGGTCAGCCAGCAGGTCCTCGAACCGTCGTCGTAGGGCCGTCATGAATTGGTTGAAGTTGTGCAGTTCGGGTGCGTCATCGTTATGTAGGATCACCATCCATCTGGCCGCGGCTCTTTCCAGGGCTAAGGTAACTGCTCGCACCCGGGATCCCTGGGTTTGGAACTCACGTCCATATTCTTGCATATAGGTGAGCACATGTGCTACGAAAAATCCCAATTGTTGCGGGTCCCCATCAAATTTCACTCCCAGGGGGGGAGTTTTCCTTTCTAGTTGTGGGGTTTGGAGTTGGTTAGGAAAGGGTGCCGCTGCGTGTGCTGCCCTGGGGGGGTTTGTTGGGTCCCCTGCTGCGTCCTCCATCTGCATGCCGGCTTCCCGGAGGTTGTTGGCCCCCCCAGTCTCCTCAGTGGTTGCTATGCTCCCAACACTCGTTATTCGTCGTTCTGGGGTCCCGCGGATGTTGAGATTTTCCAATGTTTCCATCACCAGCTGGGATAGGTATCTCTTCAACCGCCCCTCCCTTACAGGTGCTTCGGTGGGCTCCTCCTGGTCCATGAGAGCTTCTAGTTCCAATTCCCAAAGAGGCTTCCGATCCCTCCGATTTAGGGTGACTCCTCTGGTTCTCCCATCCCAGCTGTCTTTTTTTCCAATGCCGATAGACCATCGGGGCTTCTCAGAGGTCTCGAAACCTCCCTCAGCCTCTTTGCTGGGGAGTGCGGAACAGGCCTCCGCCCGGGGGGTGATTGGTGTCTCCCCCCAGCATTCAATTTCCTCCTGTTTCCGGTTTTGTTCAGCCATGATTGCCCGGTCCCCTCAGTAGAGTGAAGTTACTCTCTGGGTTGACCGATTTTGCAGACTTTGCTTTCTGTAAGGAATGTCTTTCCAGCCACAATTAAAGTATGAACTTCTGAGCCATTGTTCTCAAAAAGGATTCCTTTATTTGCATCTGTATAACATTCATTCGTTCAAAGCAAAGTCTAAATGCCTTCAGGCAAGACAAGTCTTTTTAACCTTAATGCCCCACCCCATTCAGTATAATCAATCCACAAATGTGTGACAGATGGTTACGTTCCCAGCCTCTCTCTTCCGTTCAAACTGACATACAATTACCCCTCATAAAACCCTATCTTAAGATGAAGAGGCTCCCAGGTGTCTGGGATCCGGATATGTTATAACCTTTTGATCAAGCAGAGCCAAGAACCCCCTTCTCCTTTTCTCTAAAAGAAGCATTGATCACTGCCTGGATCCAGCTATGTGAAACCTCCCTGCTGGCCGAAACCAGCCAGGAGGGACACGTGTCCAATAAACAGGTGGAAGAGCTCATCGCTCCCATGGCCTTGTCCACATCATCAGGAGTTACTGGCTCAAACTCGTCCCATAGAATTGAATTAAGGCTCACCCCTGTCAACTCAACTGGCTCTGTCCTGCCAGAGTCCAGGTTCGACCAGATCTGAGCGACTTTATCCATCAGAAACTGTGCAAATTCTTCAGTTCTGCCTTGCAAGTGTTCCTTGCCACCCCTTTTTGCAAGGAGGTGGCATGTCACCCTAAACAAGATGGCTGGGCGCGAGTCTGCGGATGCAATAAGAGCAGAAAAATGTAAACGTTTTGCCGCTCCTATCGCCACTAAGTAAGACTTAATAAAAGTTCTTAATAGTGTTCGGTCGGATTCGGCCTTACTGGCTCTCCAGCGTTGCTCTAGACGTCTCTTGTGGCGTTTCATCTCCCGAAGCTCCTCGGTAAACCAGGGAGCTTTCCGGGATCCACTGCCACGGAGAGGTCGCAAAGGTGCAATCCGATCTAAAGCCCCTGATGCGGGTTTCAGGTATCTCCCCATGTTCCTTCTGGAATCCTTCCAGCTCCATTAGGCCCCTGGGGCGGAACCACCTAATCGGTCCTGCCTCCCTGCGGGGGAGGAGTGGGGCTCTGAAATCCAACCTCAGTAGGAAATTATCTGACCACGACAACGGGGAGATGACTATATCCCATAACTTCAGATCATCTCTCCACTGCCCCAAGAGAAATACTAGGTCAAGCATGTGACTTCCCTCATGAGTCGGACCCTGGATTACTTGGGACAGGTCCATGGTTGTCATGGTATCCATGAACTCCTGAGCTGCATCTGAGGTTTCGCCGGCCGAAGGCAGGTTAAAGTCCCCCAGCACCATGAGCCTAAGGAACTCCACCGCCAAGCCCACTACCGCCTCAAGCAGCCCAGGCAGGGCCTTGGTAATGCAGCTGGGAGGCAGGTACGCTAACAAAAGGCCCACCTGAACCCCTAAGTCCAATTTCAAAAGGACAGTCTCACACCCGACAATCTCCGGGGCAAGGATCCTACGAGGATACAGATTCCTGCGCACTATAATAGCCACTCCTCCCCCCTTCCCTGGGGTCGTGGCTGATGCAGAACTAAGAACCCGTCTGGGCATACTTCAGAGAGGGCAACAAATCCAAAATGTCCAACTTAGAATCATGAACACCTTTTAAAACAGTGCTCCTTAAGCTTGAGGGCACATATAATTTGGCTCCAACCCAAGCCAGTTCATCATACATGCTGAAATCATTTTCATAAATAGTAAGCCATTTATCAACCTTTAGCGCTTCTTTAAGCTTCTCACACAGTTCATTTGGAATCCTAGGATCCCTTTCCCTCTGAGCTCTAGTGGTTACTGGGACTGCTAGCTGATTCAAGGGTATAACTGGTCAAACCACTTTGGCTTTAATACTTTGTATCGAGGCAACCTAGACAAAGCATCCACCATAACCACCATCCCCAGAACATAACACAGGGTGAAATTGAACCGATTGGAGTATTGAGCTCAATGGAGTTGTTTAGTGGATAACTTGCACAGAGTTTTCAGAGTTTCCAGATTTTTATGGTCATCCCACATCTCGAATGGGGCCTTTGCCCCTTCCAAGAAATGCTGCCAAGTAAGCAGGGCACACTGCACTGCATACGCCTCCTTCTCCCATATCGCCCACCTCTGTTCGGTCTCGGTAAGTTTTTTAGAAGTGTATGTGCATGGCTGTAGCAACCCCTGGGCATTCTTTTGCAATAACACAGCCTCCGTGGCTACATCGCTCGTGTCAGAAATAGAAACAGAGCCGCTGGATTGGAATGCTTCAGCATGGGCAAACAGTCGTTTGAGTTTTTCGAATGCTCCATTGTCCACTTAACTGGCTAACTCAGCTTCAACTTCCCCTCACCCTTAGTTTTTAAAAGGTTGGTGATCAACAATGTGAAGTTTGCAAATGAGGGGATGAACTGCCGATAGAAATTGGCAAAGGCCAGGAAGCTCTGCAACTGCTTCCCTGGTGCAAAGAGGGGCCCATTCTAGTACTGCCTTCATCTTTTCTGGATCTATTTCCACTCCTTCATTTGATATGTGGTAACTCAGGTAATTGATCTTATCTTGGTGAAATTCATACTTGGAAAGCTTTGCGTACAATTCAGCGGCTCGGAGCCTTTTTAGGACTGCCCACGCCAATTTCACATGTTCTTCCTTAGTTTCAGTATATATTAATATGTCATCCAAATATACCAACAGTCCCTTGTATAAATAATTATGCAGAACCTCATTGATCAGTTGTATGAACACCACAGGGATTTTTTTCTCTTTTTTGGCTGCTTTATGCTGAATCTTTAAAAACCCGGTCCCCCAATTCACATAAGGGTTCCATTTCTGCAGTCAAGATAGTCCACATAGGAGGGGCCTCTCCATCCCTGGCACCACTATGAAACTCTGATTTACCAGGAGGTCATTGTCATAGTCATTTTCACTCTCACCTGAGCTGGTCAGAGCTCCCAACCCCTCAGGTCCAGGAGGGGTGAACCAGGGGTAGGTTCTAATTTTTTCTAATATCAGTTCTGTGGGCATGGCTTATTTTGTGGGTGTGGCTTGATGGTCATGTGACTGGGTGGGAGTGGTTTGGCAGTCATGTGACTGGGTGGGAGTGGCTTTGCAGTCATGTGACTGGGTGGGGGTGGCTTGGTGATCATGTGACTGGGTGGGCATGTGACTGGGTGGGCATGGCCAACTTGACATCACTCAAGTCAAGGGTTAGGGTTAGGGTGCCTGTCTATTTACTACTACTGAACATCCAAAATATACTATGTAATCCTATGTGTATATATATGCCATATGTATACATACATATTGCACACAGACACACAAAAAGATACATTATCTACTATATATACTGTATGTGTATGTACACACACACACACACACACACACACCTCTTCTAAAACTATACACATTCAACCTCACTTACTGCATTTGGAAAAACACACCCAGAGTACACTTTTTGCCACACATTTAACCATAACTTCTGTACTTAAGAACATTACACATGCCTTCAGATGTTCTTCTCTAGCTTGCACATGACTGTTAGAGCCAGGAGATGTCATGGATTGAGTAAAATGTGGTGAAACTCACTTAACGCTCTTGCTTAGCAACCAAAATTTTGGGCTCAATTGTGGTCATAAGTCAAGGACTATCTCTGCCTTCCTCTGCATGGCAGCCTTGTCCTAGTAAACTCCTTCTCCTTTCTGGCAATTTTCCTCTCTGTTAGAGGCATCAAAATAATCCAGACAATGTAAGGTTTCCTGCTGCAGCAGGGGGTTGGACTAGATGACTTCTGAGATGTCTTCCAGCCCTAAATTGCTGTGCTGTTTTAAAGTATCTTCTGAAGCCACATCTAGTAGCAGGGTTTGTGGTGCTTCCTTCCTCTTCTCTCTCTCTCTCTCTCTCTCTCTCTCTCTCTCTCTCTCTCTCTCTCTCTCTCTCTCTCTCTCTCTCTCTCTCTCCCTCTCTCTCTCTCTCTCTCTCTCTCCCTCCCTCCCTCCCTCCCTCCCTCTCCCTCTCCCTCCTCCCTCCCTTCCTTTTTCTTTCTTTTTCTTTCTCTTTCTTTCTCTCTGTCTCTGTCTCTTTCTTTTTCTTTTTTTCTTTTTTTCTTTCTCTTTCTCTCTTTCTCTTTCTTTCTTTCTTTCTTTCTTTGTCTCTTTGTTTTTTCTTTTTTCTTTTTTCTTTCTTGTCTCTCTTTCTCTTTTCTCTCTCTCCCTTCCTTTTTCTCTTTCTTTCTTTCTTTCTTTCTTTCTTTCTTTTTTTAAAAATAATCTTTATTGAATTTTTACAATAAAAAAGGACACAAACAGCACACAACAACACACAGACATAACACATGTAACACAAACGAATACACGTATTTACACGCAACATTACAAAGAAATCCAGTACTTTTTACAGCGTTATTGAAATATTTGTTTCGTATCGAAATCTGTATATACATTTTAAGTATGTTCCATATCGTAGGTATCGGTGGTTATCATCCATAAGTTAATTCATTTAATTACAACTTACACATGAAAGTAATTTTAAGTGTGTCTCAATTCATCTGCCAAATTTTTAATTTTGGGTTTTGATTGATCCAATTATATACCTTATTCCATATTTGGTAGAAGTCCGTGTCATCTTTCCCATGTATCTGCATTGTTAATTTGCACATTTCTGCGCACTCCAGTATTTTTCTGATGACCATCGAGGCAGTGGGAGTGTGTTCTAATTTCCAATTTTGAGCATATGTTAATCTAGCTGCTGTGACTATGTGTAGGATTAAATATCTTTCTTCTTTTGGGTATTTTGTACGGCGTATCCCTAATAAAAAGAATTCAGGTTTTAGTGCGATTTCTCTCTGTAATATTTCTTCCAGCCAAACTCTAATTTTGTTCCAGAAGGTTCTGGCTTTAGGGCACGTCCACCATTGGTGATAGTATGTTCCTCTCTCCTTTTTACACTTCCAACATTTTGGGGAGGTTGTTGGGAACATTTTTGCCAGTCGGGCCGGGGGGAGGTGCCAGCGGTAGAACATTTTGTATAGGTTTTCTTTGTATGTGGCCGCTAATGTAAGTTTGTAGTTTAGTTCCCAAACTTTATCCCATTCTGAAAGTGTTATTGAATAGCCAAAGTTTTGTGCCCATGCTATCATGTTGCCTTTCACCACTTCTTCAAAAAGATTATATTCTATCATAAAGTCATAAAGCCAAGAAATTATTTTTCCATCTGGTCCTAGTAGAATTTTATCTAAAACATGTTCATTTTGAAAACCGGGTTGTATCACATCCTTGGTATACCTCGTACTAATCTGTAGATAATGCCACCAGTCTAGTTCAATTCCAAATGTTCTAAGTTCCTGCCTTGATCAAATATTGTCGTGGTCATCTAAAATTTCTTTCTTTCTTTCTTTCTTTCTTCTTTCCTCTCTCTTTTCTCTTTCTCTCTCCCTTCCTCTTTCTTTCTTTTCTTTCTTCTCTCTCTCTCTCTCTCTCCCTCCCTCCCTTCCTTCCTTTTTCTTCCTTTTTCTTCCTCTTTCTTCCTCTCTTTCTCTGTCTCTGTCTCTTTTTCTTTCTTTCTTTCTCTTTCTTTGTCTCTTTTTTCTTTTTTCTTTCTTTCTTTCTTTCTTTCTTTCTTTCTTGTCTCTCTTTCTCTTTCCTCTCTCTCCCTTTTTCTTTTTCTTTCTTTCCTTCTCTTTCTTTCTTTCTTTCTTTCTTTCCTTCTCTTTCTTTCTTTCCTTCTTTTTCTTTCTTTCTTTTTCTTTCTTTCTTTCTTTCCTTTTCTTTCCTTTTCTTTTCTTTTCTTTCCTTTTCTTTCCCTTTCTTTCCTTTTCCTTCCTTCCTTCCTTCTTCTCCCTCTTCTCCCTTCCTTTCTTCCTTTTTCTTCCTTTTTCTTTCTCTTTCTTTCTCTCTTTCTCTTTCTCTTTCTCTTTCTGTTTCTCCTTTCTTTTTTCTTTCTTCTCTCTCTCTGTCTCTTCTCCCTTCCTTCCTTCCTTTTTCTTCCTTTTTCTTTCTCTCTTTCTCTCTTTTTCTTTCTTTCTTTTTTCTTTTTTCTTTTTTCTTTTTTCTTTTTTCTTTTTTCTTTTTTCTTTTTTCTTTTTTCTTTTTTCTTTTTTCTTTTTTCTTTTTTCTTTTTTCTTTCTTGTCTCTCTTTCTCTTTTTCTTTTCTCTCTCTCTCTCTCTCCCTTCCTCTTTCTTCCTCTTTCTTTCTTTCTTTCTTTCTTTCTTTCTTTCTTTCTTTCTTTCTTTCTTTCTTTCTTTCTTTCTTTCTTTCTTTCTTCTCTCTCTCTCTCTCTTCTCCCTTCCTTCTTTTTTTTCTTTTTCTTTTTCTTTTTCTTTTTCTTTTTCTTTTTCTTTTTCTTTTTCTTTTTCTTTTTCTTTTTCTTTTTCTTCTTCTTCTTCTTTTTCTTCTTTTTCTTTTTCTTTTTCTTTTTCTTTTTCTTTTTCTTTTTCTTTTTCTTTTTCTTTCTCTTTCTCTTTCTCTTTCTTTCTCTTTCTCTTTTTTCTTTCTCTCTCTCTCTCTCTCTCTCTCTCTCTCTCTCTCTCTCTCTCTCTCTCTCTCTCTCTCTCTGTCTGTCTCTTAATATCTTTCTCTCCTTAATCATTGTTAACCCCAGTGGAATCATTATAGGTAATATATTGATCATCATAACCATTAATCTGTATTTCATTTTCAATATTTTTTCCCTTTTCAGCTTCGTGTATAATATTTTCATCAATCTTCTTTTATTCTTCCTCTTGTGCTTTATTCTTTCCTTTAATTGCCTCAATTAGAGATCTTCTGAAATCTTTAAAGAGATCTTTCAATAGTCCAACCAATTTCTTCATAATCAATTTCCTCCATTTCCTTAAACTCACTAACCTCAAGTCCACAAATTCGGCGAAGTCAAACTGTTACCAAAAATCCTCAAACAGAGCCACCAGTCCTTAGTAATCACTTATCTTCATATTTCAAAGTCACAAATTATTAATTTTACAGTCCATCCAGCTGCTAAAAGAAATGTAATCCAAAGCGTTTTTCAATTGTAAATTTTCATTTTGTAGTAAAAAGCCAAGTCTTTCTGTTCCTTTATTATCAGTCTTTGTTCAAGTTCAGTCTTATCCACATAATCCAAACAGTCTTTCCGTTCCTTTATTTGTTGTTTAAAATTTCAGTCCAGTTTTGTTCTTCTCCGTCTCAATCCAAATGTTATCTTTTATGTAATAACAAGCTGCTCTATTCAAGATCCACAGCTGTCAAAACATCCCTGGTAATATTCCAACATTGCAGTAATTTCATCCATCCAGCAGATGGCTCTTTCCATCTCAGTTTCTCAGCTCTGTCTTTTTTAAATTGTTATTCAATTCTTCCATTTTATAAATCATTATAAATCATTTCCAGTATATAGATTATCCTCCTTCAAATTCCCAAATCTTTAAAAGCAATCCTGTCTTCAATATTGGGCTTTACTTATATTCCATTCAGAAAAAGAAACTTTTTTTTCCCACTCCATAGTCTCCATTAGCTAAGCAGCCACTCCTTAATTTCTGGTCCTTTTGTTCCCCTTTGATATATTTAAATAGCTTTCTTAAGTTTTTTTCAGGCAAAATCACTCACCAACTTCTTTTCTTCTCCACACTCTCCAGCACATTGCTTTAAATTTCTCCTCCCAGATGACTCCCATTAGCTTCAAAAAATCCTTTGATTTGACCGCCGTGACTAGAACGCATTTAAGAGCCTTTTTCTGGTCGCCGCCAGTCGAGGGCAAAACCGGCTCCCTGGGGGGTTTGCAAGCCCCCCCAGTCTGCCAGCAAGTGCCCTCTTCTTCACCACCCCTTCAGGGTGGTTTCTGACCTGGTCCTGTCCAGACCAGAGCGTGGATTTGGGGCTTCCCTGCGGAGCGCAGGGAAACTCCATAGCATCGTGACTTTGGCCACGCCTTCCTCCCAAGAAGATAAAGTTAACAGTATTTGAGTTACAAGAGACTTTTGTGGGGTATATGATCAGATGTGGATTTACCATACCAAGCTAAACATTGTGCAGTTGCAAAGATAACAGCAGATTTGAATTATTGGTATAAAGACACATATTTTTAGAACCCCTCACTGAAAAAAATTGAAAAAATTAATTTTCATACCATTAAATGACATGCCCAAATGAAGATAACTTTATTGTCACTTTAAATGTACACTAATTGGCAAACATTAAAATGAAATGTTGTTGCATACAGCTCTCAAAGGGTTACCATCTCCAATATACACTACATAAACATGACAAAATATAAATAAATAAATAAATAAAAATATACCCATATACTCACATATATTATATGACACAGAGAAACAACAGTCTAGTTCAGATGTATAAATGTACATGGTGAGAAAAACGAATCTTGCAAGTTTACCAGATGGATGGCATAGGGAACAAAGCTGTTACAGAATCAGGTAATCCTGCTAGAAATACTTCAAACACTCTTCTCAGAGGGGGGCAACAGAAACTGACTGTAAAGTGGGTGTGTGGGGTCTAACCGAACTGTTAAAAATGGGGGGGGACACCGCGACTGAGCCAACTGCTGGCCTGGTCTCTAAACTGCCAGCATGCTTTTGAGAAGCTGAAGAGGCTCTTCACAGAAGAGCCCATCCTCAAGCACCTTGACCCCAAATGTCCAGGCTGATGCCAGCAATGTGGCCATAGTGGCAGTGCTTTTGCAGCCCAACCCTCAGGGCCAGCTATAACCCTGCACATACATGTCCAAGAAACTAACCAATATAGAGAGATGGTGGACAGTGTGGGAGAAGGAAGCATATGCTGTCCGGTGGGTTCTCCTCTCCTGGAGACATTTCTTGGAGGGGAGTAGGGTGCCATTTGAAGTTTGGATGGATAACAAAAACCTAGAAACCCTAAACATTCCCTGAAAGCTCTCTCCTAAGCAAGTCTGCTGGGCGCAATACTTTAAGCGGTTCAACTTTGAGCTAAAGTACATCCGGGGGGGGGGAACCTGCTTGCGGATGCCTTGTTCAGGAAGCCACAATTCAACAGCCATCCGGAAGAGATAATTCATGCCATTATTCCTCCTACTCAACCGGTGGCTCAAGCCATTCACCAGGGGCCAATCTGGATGCCAAAGTGACCCCAAGGGGGACCAGATGACCACGACATTAAAATCAGCACTTCCAGCAGACCTGTGGTTCAGGGACAACAGATATCTTGACCCTAACAGATGGATTAGCCTGGAAGGGCACCAAGCTATATGCCCCCGCCAGTTTGAGACTTCGAATCCTGCAGTGTAGCCATGACTCCAAGCTAGCCGGGCACTTCGGTTTCCTGAAAACCCTGCACCTAGCTAGGAGGCAGTTCTGGTTGCCAAAGATGAAGGCAGACAGAGAAGACTATGTTAAGAGCTGTGCCACATGCGCTGCCATGAAGAAGAGACCCGAGAAGCCCCTTGGGCTCCTCCAGTAAGTGGCAGACCCAAACCGGCCTTGGGAAGAAATTGCCATGGATTTTATAGTTGAACTCCCAGAGAGCGGTGGAAACATGGTCATTTGGACTCTGATTGATTTATTCTCAAAACTTCACTGCCTGCCCAGGGCTATCCTCAGCTAGGAAGTTAGCTAGGATGTTCATAAAGCCAGATATACAGGCTGCATGGAGTGCCCTGCAGAGTCATTTCCAACAGAGGGGTACAATTCACTGTGAAATTCTGGAGGGAATTTCTAAGGGCTATAGGGTCCACAAGGGACTTAGCTCGGCTTTTCATCCAAATACTAATGGGGCGTCTGAATGAGCGAACGCAGTGGTAGAGCAGTATTTAAAGTGTTATGTGGACTACCAGCAATCCAATTGGTCAGACTTGCTGCCTTTCGCTGAGGTAGCCTATAACAATGAGGTTCACAGTAGCACCAGACACAGCCCTTTTCAGGTCACTAGTGGCATGGAGTTCATCCCCATGCCTGAATTACCCCGAGAGCTGCCCTCATCCATGTCCCTGAGTGAATGGATGGAATCACTAAAGCAGGGCTGGGAGAATACAAAGCGAGCGTTAGTGGAAGCGGCAAAGTCATGCAAAACACAAGCCGATAGATGCCACTCCCCCCAGCCTCCCTTCTGGATTGGAGACAAAGTATACTTCTCAACAAAGTATCTAAAACTAGAGCTAAGCTGCCAAGTAAGAAGCTTGGACCTAAGTTCATAGGGCCGTTTCCAATAGTGAAAGTGATTAACCCAGTAACTGTTCAGCTTAGACTCCTATGTCTGCTAGGGAAAGTGCATCAGGTCTTTCACAGCA
Organism: Diadophis punctatus similis; assembly: GCA_023053685.1. Classification (NCBI taxonomy): domain Eukaryota; kingdom Metazoa; phylum Chordata; class Lepidosauria; order Squamata; family Dipsadidae; genus Diadophis; species Diadophis punctatus. Next base: position 1,391,602 of record JALIGW010000031.1, read on the forward strand.
GCTTGTTAAAGCCGGCAGTCAGCTCTCAGCTGAGACCGGTAGATCGGGCCGCCCCAAAACCAATTGTAGTACTGGGGGAGACCCACTATGAAGTTAAGAAAATACTGGACTCCCAATTGCATCACGGCACTTGCAATACTTGGTCCATTGGAAGGGGTACCCCTTGTCCAAAGCTACCTGGGTTAAGAGTTGAGATGTACAAGCTGATAGACTGGTGAAGCAATTCCATAATAGGCATCCCAATAAGCTGAAGAGGGAAGAGGAGGTTGAATGGAATGTCATTAACCCTCTTACAAATTTCTCGTTGCAGGATGTCTTCAATTGAGGGGGGGACATCCTGTCAGCCCTGAAGCCATTTCCCCTGGCCTCTTCAGGGCTGCCATAGCAAAGGCCAATCCAGCTATGGGAATGGGAGGGGGAGGTAGAGATAGCGAGGGGATTGTAACCAAAATAAAATTATTCACTGAGAACCAAGGATGTTTCCACCAGGTGCCAGGGGGCGGGTTGCGAGACCAGTTGAACTTTGGACTGTGACCTGATTGGACCATGTGATGGGATGCATGGGCAGGGGGAGGAAAATATATTTTTAATTAAGGGGAAAATCCGAGGGGGATCAGAGTCGGGTTTCCCCAGATATGTCAATATGACATGCCTAATAAATATACACTTTGAGGAATATGCCTGCCTCGGAGTTGTGATTCTGTTAGGGATGTTACTTGGAACCCTGACAGATCATTTAAATTGTCCAATTTTAAAATTTTCAGTGTTGAGTGGGCTTAAGTGCAAGGTTCATTCTTAGCCTGTAATGGAATGTTCTATAATTATCCCTTTCCTCCCTTCCTTCTTATGATCCTTTCCCTCCCTGCCTTCTTGTGGACTTATTTATCTCTTCCTTCTCTGCCTTTATATGTATCGTACTTGTTATTGTCTACTTGCCTTGATTTTTTTGGCCTTGTGTCCTGTGTTGTCTTTTTATCCTCTCTTCCTACTTGCTTTCTCCTATCACTACTGGGTATTCAGCTTTCCCTGCTTTTCTCAGTTCATGATGTTGGCTCCCCCCCCCTCGTCTATTGGTCTGCCACGCTGTTCTGTTGCAGTCACTGGTCCACTATGCTGCAGTGCTCCACCACCACCGACAGCCTCTGGTTCCACCGTTGCTCTACTGTCACTTTCCAGGTTCTGGTTCACTGTGCTGCCCCTTGCTGCTGGCTCTCCTTTCTGTTGCGCTGCCACTCTGTTCCTCAGCCACATGGTTCCTGTTTGCTGGTCCATCACGCTAGTGTGCTGTTTCTCCCAGCAAACAGGGCCACCTGGATGGCCTACAATAAGTCCGCCTCTCCTCTCTGCAGCCGGCTCTCCTCCTCCTCCCTGCTCCGTGCTCTCACCAGCTCACCTTTTTGTTCTCTGCTGGTTGTTGCTTTGCCCTCAGTTGGCTTGCCTCTCTGCCCTATGGATGATTTTCCTCCCTGCTCCACAGCTGGCCCCACTCACTCATCGGCTTGCCTCTTTGTTCTCCGCCGGTTCGTTTTTGTCTCTCCACTCACCTCATTTCAATAGGCCTCCGGGCTCTTGGGTAGACCTCTCGGGTGCAGCTGGGCTTCTCTCAGCAGGCCAAATTCCCTTGGTGGCATTTTCCTCCTATTTCTCCAATCTTTCCTCTCCTTTTTCTTTCTCCACTCTTTTTTTTCCTATGATTTACCTTTCCCTCTCCACCTGTCTTCCTATCGTTTATCTTAATTTAATAGCAACTTTTCTCCCCACGATGTAACTATGCTTCCTCAATTGCCACCATCTTGAAAGGCATTGCCACCATCTTGGAAGGGTTGAATGTTGAAATGTTGAATGCAATTGTCAGCCAGTTATGAATCCATGGGTAACAGTGCTGTCCAACCCACATTTTTCTATCTTACCAAGTAGGTTGTGTCTACTTTAATGCCTTACTGAAGTCCAAATAAATTATGTCCACTGCATTTCACTGATCCACTAATTCAGTCACTTTGTCAAAAAATGCAGTAAGATTTCTTTTCAAAGTCTTAATATCTTTTTATAATGTGGTGACCAAAATTGGATGCAGTATTCCAGATGTGGTCTTAATAAAGTTTTATATAGCGGTAGTAATAATTCACATGATCTTAACTCTATCTCTCTATTTATGCAACTAAGCAGCTTTTTTGGGTACTGCTGAACACTGCTGGCTCATATTTAAGTGATTGTCCACTAGGACTCCAAGATCCCTTTCACAGTCATTGCTTTTGAGCCAGGTTCCACCTAATTTGTACTTGTACATTTGGTTTTTCCTGTCTAAGGGTAAAACCTTATTTTTCTCTACATTAAATGTCATTTTGTTGGATAGGGCCCAATGTTAAGGTGACCAGACGTCCCGATTTTGGCGGGACACACCTGCTTTTTCGCAATTTGTCCCGCGTCCCGCCCGCCCTCTTAAAAAGTCCCGATTTTTAAACCTCCGACGGGAGAAGGCAGAGATACCAGCAGTTTAAAACGAAGCTCCACCCAACACCCAACGCCCAAAATCTAAAGGCAACTACCGGCCAGTTACAGCAGTTGAGGAGTCCGACAAAGAATTCGGAAATTGCATGATTGGCCGCCGAACCTGAGCACCCCTTCCAAAAACCCTAATGGCCAGCATGAAATGCGGCTTTAAATCTCCCTCCAGTAAGCAGGGAGGGCGTGGCTTTTTGCAGACCTCCGGCCTATCGCAGAGTAGGAAGAAATACGTGCAAAAACCCCGTTCTCATTTCTCTTTAAGAAAGGCAGCCAATCATTCTTTCTCAGCCCAACTTATTATCTTGCAGAGTTGATGTTGTGGGGCGAAAATAGACGGAAGCGGTATTGGGTATGTTTGCTGCCATCAGTTATAAAAAAATAACGAGGTGAGATTTTTAAAAAAATTAAACTGAATATATCTTTTTAGCTTGATTGTTACTAGATTCCTCCTTGTTTCCGTGGTGCCTTCCGCGCGCGCGTCTCCATTGATGACAAGCACGCGGGCTCCCCGGTACAGCCACAGTGATCCTATTTGCTCTAGTTTTTAACTCTTCGGGGATCTCTCCCCCCTCCTATTTTACTACTCTCCCCTCACCTGCATTATTAGAGGAACTGAGGAAGAGTCGTCCGGAGCTGTTCCAAGGATGAGGAAGAGAGAAAACCGGGCTTTCTAATTTGCATGCCCCAGGTAGCGGTCATTGGCTCCCCGGTCACTGTGGCTGTACCGGGGAGCCTGCGTGCTTGTCATCAATGGAGACGCGCGCGCGGAAGGCACCACGGAGCAGAGGCACCTGGCGAGCGAGCGGGCAGGCGGCATTGGTGGCAGGCTCCTGCCCGCGTCTCCTGCCCGCCTGCCCGCTCGCTCACCAGGTGCCTCTGCTCCGTGGTGCCTTCCGCGCGCGCGTCTCCATTGAACTCCCCAAAGAGTTAAAAACTAGAGCAAATAGGATCACTGTGGCTGTACCGGGGAGCCCGCGTGCTTGTCATCAATGGAGACGCGCGCGCGGAAGTCACCATGGAGCAGAGGCACCTGGCGAGCGAGGCGAGTGGCGGCATCGGCGGCAGGCTCCTGCCCGCGTCTCCTGCCCGCCTGCCCGCTCGCTCGCCAGGTGCCTCTGCTCCGTGGTGACTTCCGCGTGCGCGTCTCCATTGATGACAAGCACGCGGGCTCCCCGGTACAGCCACAGTGACCGGGGAGCCAATGACCGCTACCTGGGGCATGCAAATTAGAAAGCCCGGTTTTCTCTCTTCCTCATCCTTGGAACAGCTCCGGACGACTCTTCCTCAGTTCCTCTAATAATGCAGGTGAGGGGAGAGTAGTAAAATAGGAGGGGGGAGAGATCCCCGAAGAGTTAAAAACTAGAGCAAATAGGATGCAAAGAAAGAAACGCGGCTGCGCCCAAGCCACTGCCGGCTCCCGAAGGGAAGGCGGGAGGCGAGGAAAGGCCTCCCGCCTCCCTCCCCCACCTGGACGCCGACATTGGCGGTCTTTTGCCCTCTGCGCATGCGCAGCGTTTTGCGCATGCGCAGAGGGCAAAACTCAAATGGGCGGCCCCGCCCACCCCGTCAGTGTCCCGCTTAAAAAAAAAATCTGGTCACTTTACCCAATGTTCAAGTCTGTCAAGATCCATCTGGATTCTGAGCCTATCATCTCGGGTGTTGGCTATTCCTGCCAGCTTAATGATATCTTCAAATTTGATGAGTTCCCCTTCTATTCCCTCATCTAAGTCATTTATGAAGATATTGAATAGTACTGGGCCTAAGATAGAACCTTGGGGTACCTCACAGCTTATTTCCCTCCATGTAGATGTAGTATTATTAAGAACTACTTGTTGAGTGTGATTTGTCAGCCAGTTATGAATCCATCTGGTGGTGATGCTGTCTATCGCACATTTTTGTAGCTTACCAAGAAGTAGGTTGTGGTCTATCTTGTAAAATCCCTTACTGAAATCCAAGTATATTTATGTCCATAGCATTTCCCTGGTCCACTAATTTAGTGACTTTGTCAAAGAATGAGATAAGGTTTGTTTTTGAGAAACTGTGTTGGCTTCTGGTTATAACTTTATTTGCTTCCAGGTATTTGTAGAGCTGTTTTTTGAAATTATTATATAATATCATATTATAGTCATCTATAAAATGATATAAATGGTAAGTATGTGTAAAAGATAGAGCAAAGTTACATTAATATTTATTATTTTCTGATTTGTTTTTAAGAAGGAGTAGGAAATAGAGGATAGTCTTTTATAATTAATTATATTTAATATTCTAAAGGTGAAAAAAAACCTACCAAACATCACTAAGCAACTTTTTCTGAGTTTATCCTAGGAGCACAAAAATTAAAAGAAGAAATAATTGCTTAATTCTTTTTCATTAAAAAAATTGTCAAATGCCAGAAATCTTAATTTTTAGGATTTATTGTCTTAAGCATTGAACTAGCAAGTTAAATAACTGACTAATTAGTTCAACTGCTCCTCATCAGGAGAGATGGATATTAAAATGTCTCTCAATATCAGAAGGCAATGTCGAACCATCTCCTTAGTATCAAAAAATGTGAATTGTTAACTACTAAATAGCTAAATGACAATAGCTATTAGTAATCACTTATTGAATAATGAAGCTGACACATCTGATAAAGGTTTCAATTCTGGGGGGGAAATGATTTATAGTATTTCACTCTACTGACACTGTTATTTGTATGACGAACGATTAGACAGGAACCAGTTAATCTCCCTGAACCTCAAGCTCAGATGTGGCAGCTTCTGCCAGAGCATCCAAATAAACAGCTAACAATACAGCAATGATGTTGTGAGCGATTAAATACTGGTATTTTATCAAGCTTGATCCCTAGATCAATTTATACAATGGATTTTCTGGTGGAAGGAGGGAGAATGTGGAAAGAAAAAGAATATCATAAAAACTATGCTGCAGCTTGCTGCATTTTGCTAAGGTCATGTTCCTTATAGTTCTAAAATGAAATCATTAATTCTACCAGGCATTAATGATCTTGCAATGTTCAGTATAGTTTATAGATTTTCTTAATGGCAAAACCAGAACTGCAGCAACATATAGATTTATCAATATTTTTCTTATGTTGCATTGCAACATTTTCTGCTTATGTGCCACAAACCTTATTTCAATCAGGATGAGAGGAGATTATAGCTTCATATGAAACATTATAAAATCTGAAGGAAGAAATCAATGTAGCTTCATATTTTCAGACATGAAGACCCAGAAAAGGGGGAAAGTAAAAACAACAACGGCAAGCTTTGTCTTCTGAAAAGATTGAAAAAAGAAACCACTGATTATGACATATTTCCTATTTTGAATGATATCTCAAAGATACAAAATAAATTATTATATACCGTATTTTTCGGAGTATAAGACGCACCGAAGTATAAGATGCACCTTAGTTTTGGGGGAGGAAAACAAGGGGAAAAGGCCTCTGCCTCCAAGCAATTTGCCAAACAGCAAACAGCACAGATGATATACACAGCTTGCTGTGTATTTCTGTGCATGTGTACCTGACCCATAGAAATAGCAAAGAATTGAGAAACGTACATTATGCCAGAAAGTTTTCTTAAATGTAGTCACACTAACTCTTCCCAATTATTTAAATAGATCTACTCCAAGGTAACTAAACTCTAATACTAAACAGGACACTGTTACATTTCATACTATACTTGTACAGAGCTGTTAAAATTAATTAAAATTTCTGGAAATATACATTATTCTCTATTTAAAAGAAGATACAATAGCATTGGGCCTCTTTAGAGCAAGCATTTATTTTAAAAAGCTCCTTTATTTTGTTAAGTTGTCTAGATTTACAGGGATCTCCAACCTTGGCAACTTTAAGACTTGTGGACTTCAACTCCCAGAATTCCACAGCCAGCAAAGCTAACAAAGCTGGCTGTTGAATTCTGGGAGTTGAAGTCCACAAGTCTTAAAGTTGCCAAGGTTGGAGTCCCCTGGCTCTAGAACAATAATAAAGCAGTCTTTAAAAAATAAGTCTAATAATTTGAACATTCTACAGACATTTATAGTTATTCACTTACCCACTTCCATCCAGTTCAGCAAAAAATAAAAATCTGCAAGTCTCTCCCAGCTATTTGCCTCTTTGTAGTTAGTTTCACTTTCATTTTCCCACATGGCAAACCTAATCAGCTGTAGATCGGGAAACTGCTACTGACTTGCTTGGCTTTACAGGCTCTTCCCTCTTTCCTGCAAGCAGGTAAATTGCTGGAAGACAGAGGCCAAAGGGTGGGGGTGGGTGGGTGGGTGGGTGGGGCTGCATTCGGTGTATAAGACGTACCCAAGTTTTCACCCTCTTTTTGGGAGTAAAAAGGTGTGTCTTATACTCCGAAAAATACGGTAAATTCAGCGAATGAGAAAAAAATCATATATAGATACATTTATCTCAGTATAGATAACTCCAGTTTTTAGAAATATTTCAACTTCAGATTCAGAAAATAAATTTTATTCAACAATTATGATGAACCAGGTCTAGGATGCAATACATATAAAATAGCCTCCTTCCTTCCTTCCTTCCTTCCTTCCTTCCTTCCTTCCTTCCTTCCTTCCTTCCTTCCTTCCTTCCTTTTCTTCCTTCCCCTTCTTTTCCTTTCCATTCTTCTATTCTGCTGTCTCCAGATATTGCAAAGTCTACTATCCAGATTTTTTTTTGTCTTTCTTAATGATTGTTTAGTTGTGGTGTTAATGGTAGGTTCATGTCTGTCTGAATTCTAAAGTCCCAGAGCACTTTTGCTTTTTCATTTTCTATTACTTTGTCCATTTTGTGGTCCCACCAGTTCTTGTTTGCAGGCAAATGGTATTTCTTGCAGATCTTCTAATGCATCATTGTGGCCACTTTGTCATGCTGTTTTTTATAATCTAACTAGATGATTTTTAGCTTTTTTGCAGAGGCAGCATTTGCTGTCTTCTCATTTCTCATTTTGTATTCATTTTTTTCTTAAGGCTTGGACGTGTGCAGCCAGAATTAGCTCCTCTCTTTCTTCAACATTCCTGCTCTTAGCTATTGCCAGGTCTTGCTTTGTTTTTTTTATGTACTGGCCATATAACACTTTACCTTGCCATGTCTTTTTTCTGTTCTTCATTTGGCCTTTCATTTGGTGTCTCCAGTACTCAGTAGGACTTCATGGTGTATTAGTTTCAGTGCATCTTCTTCACTGTTCTTCAGATATTCTTTCAAGGCTCCCTTTTCATGTGGCAAGAAATCAATCCATGCTACATTCATATTGGTTTTCCTTCTCTTGCAGTTTTCCAAAAACATCTTGTCAATTAGGAGCTAATCTTTTTTTTATCTGCTGTTAGGCAATTTCCTTTTTGCTCAGGTGAAAAAAGCTTATTTTCAACTAGATGATGTTGGACTGCATGAGCTACCACACCAGTCAGTAATTTGAACGTTGTTGGCAAGCAGATAATTGGCCTGTATCAGGATCCTGGTGCTGCCTCTTTTGCTGTATCTTTCATTATCATGTAGGTTTTACCAAATGTTAACCAATCTTCAATTTCATCTCCTTGCAGTACTGTATGCTGTTAAACTACTTGACATTGAGTGGACATACATCAGTCAGATATTTCAGCCAAAAATCCTGCAGTTCGTTTTCATCTGGTGCTGACCAATTCTTGATCTTCCTTGACCATTTCTGCTGTTATTACAAATTATTTCATTTGTTTCTTTTTTTTATTCTTATTCACCTCCTTTATCCAAACTGCATTCTTGTTGTATTCCTTTGGATTGTATCATAGTTACACCCAGAACTGCATGTTGCTTCTTTGTCAGGTGTTGGGATGTCAAGAATTGACTATCTTAATTCTTGAGATAGACGGATCTGTTTGTGTCATTAGTTATAACTTGGCTTATGAGACTGCCTTGTCAATGATTACATACATCTTTAATATTTACATTTTTATGGATGGAAATTTTTTTCTTAAAGGAGGCAGTGGACCTCCAATTTTAACAGCTACTTCTGAAGACCAATTCTGCATATTCAGCCAAGCTGATGGAGAAGCTTTGTGGTGGTTCTTGCGAGGATTCCAAAGGGCAGGGGGGGGAGGGCTATAAGATTTCTCCCCCCCTCCTTTGGAAGGACCTCATGAGTTGAGGTTCTGGAACATGAACCTTCTCCAACATTAGGACTCACCCATCTGATGGGAGTCATATCTTCTTATTGTAAGAATTATGGGGCATTTTTTAAATAAAACTTTTTAAATATTTATTAGAATCCTGGTGTCTCTCTTGGTGTCCTCCTTTGGTATCTGTCCTGAAAATTGGAAAAAATCTGAAACATGACTGGAGTTGTTACTGCCTGTGAGGTCAGGACATTAGGACTCAGAAGAAATATCTATTCTAGATGAGCTGATTTAGTCTACTAAATTACACAAATATTTGAAAATGTACTATTTACTGTTAAAGTTTTCAGGTTTGCATTTTTCGTTGGTTCTCCTCCTTTCTCTCCAACCAGTCGCAGTTTGTATTGGCAGGGGGGCAGAGGTCGTCCTCGAGGCCTCTTACATATGGAGCGCCCCAGGGGTCGATTCTCTCGCCCCTTCTGTTCAACATCTATGTGAAGCCGCTGGGTGAGATCATCCGTGGCTTTGGGGTGAAGTACCATCAGTACGCCGATGATACACAGCTGTACATTTCCACCCCAGGCCACCCCAATGATGCCCTTGAAGTGATGTCCCAGTGCCTGGAAGCTGTGCGGATCTGGATGGGGAGAAACTGACTCAGGCTTAACCTTTCCAAGACGGAGTGGCTGTGGTTCCCAGCATCTCGATATAGTCAGATGATTCCATCTCTGACTATCGGGGGCGAGTCTCTAGCCCCCGCCGAAAGGGCTCGCAATCTGGGTGTCCTCCTGGATCCACAGCTGTCCTTAGAGGACCATCTGACAGCTGTGACCAGGGTGGCCTTTTATCAGGTCCGCCTGATACGCCAGTTGCGGCCCTTTCTGGATCGGGATTCCCTGTGCACAGTCACCCATGCCCTGGTCATGTCGCGTCTGGACTACTGTAATGCTCTCTACATGGGGCTCCCCATGAAGAGCACCCGGAGGCTCCAACTGATCCAGAATGCAGCCGCGCGGGTGGTTTCGGGGGCTAATTGGCGCTCCCATATAACACCCCTCCTGCGCGAGCTGCACTGGCTTCCGGTGGTCTACCGGGTGCGCTTCAAGGTGCTTGTTACTACCTTTAAAGCGCTCCATGGCATTGGACCTAGGTATCTCCGAGACCGCCTGCTGCCACAAACTGCCTCCCATCGACCAGTGCGCTCCCACAGAGAGGGCCTCCTCGGGGTGCCATCAGCCAAGCAGTGTAGGCTGGTGACGCCCAGGGGGAGGGCCTTCTCTGTGGGAGCACCCACCCTCTGGAATCAGCTCCCCCCAGACTTAAGAACCATTCACGACCTGTCCACCTTCCGCCGTGCCCTCAAGACATATTATTTTTATCAAGCCGGGCTGGCGTGAAAAAGTTTTTGGGGTTTTTAAAATTTTAAGATTTTACTAAATTTTAATTGTATTAAATTAGGGCCACATAGAATATTTTTTTAAATGTATTTTAATGTTTATATTGTATTTTTTACTTGGCTGTTCACCGCCCTGAGTCCCCTGGAGAAGGGCGGTATATAAATTTAATTAAACTAATTAAACTAAACTTATATTTAATTTCATTCCTGTAAGCATTTATGTGAATGTGTCATAGACTTCTGTGGAACCACAGGATTGATAACACTGTATGTTAGACATCACTTGTGATGTTTTAAAAACTTAACACAGCAAACAATATAAAACAAAAGAGGTTTCCACATGCATTTTTAGCTGGCATTCCTTTGCAGAAGTTACTTACAAGTAAATATTGTAAGTGTGACATCTTCTCTCTACTTTTTCCACTTGCCTGCCTGCAAAGCAGCAGGGGAAAGAACAGAAGTAACCAATTAGAAATTGGAGTTACTTTCAACTGGCAAAACATTGTAAACAAAAACATTTATTTATTTATTTATTTATTTATTTATTTATTTATTTATTTATTTATTTATTTATTTATTTATTTATTTATTTATTTATTTATTTATTTATTTATTTATTTATTTATTTATTTATTTATTTATTTTATTTTATTTTATTTTGTGTGTGTGTGTGTGTAACATTTTTTTTTGCTGATAAATGAAAATAAAGGGAGACTATTATAGATCTATTTTGCTCTTGTCAGATAGCCATACCCGTAGCGGGATTGGTTTATTTATTTATTTATTTATGATTTATTTATTTTATTTTATTTAGGATTCTTATATGCCGCCCTACACCCTGGGGACTCAGGGCAGCGTACAACATTTGAAGAACCACTAAATACAATTAAAAACAATTAAAAATACAATTAAAAAGCATATAAAATCTCACATACATAGGGGAGACCAAGATGAAGCTGTCTCAAAAACCCGCCTGCAGGAAGAGCCATGTCTTCATGGCTTTTCGGAAGGCCAGCAAGGTTGGGACAATTCGTATCTCTGGGGGGAGTTGGTTCCAGAGAGCAGGGGCCCCCACAGAGAAGGCCCTCCCCCTAGGCCCTGCTAGCCAACATTGTTTGGTTGACGGGACCAAACAATGGAGGAGACCCACTCTGTGGGACTTGACTGGTCGAAGGGAAGTATGAGGTAGAATGCGGTCCCAGAGGTAACCTGGTACTAAGCTATGTAGGGCTTTAAAGATGATGATCAACACCTTGAATTGTACCCAGAGATCAATGGGCAGCCAATGCAGCTGGCGGAGTATAGGTGTTACGTGGGTGTATCTTGAAACACCCACCACAGCAAGCGCAGCTGCATTTTGCACCAGTTGAAGTCTCCGAATACTCTTCAAGGGAAGCCCCATGTAGAGTGCATTACAGTAGTCCAAACGGGAGGTGACAAGGGCATGAGTGACCGTGAGTAGAGCCTCCTTCTACAAGTATGGTCACAATTGGTGCACCAGGCGAACCTGTGCAAAAGCCCCCCTAGCCACAGCTTTAAGGTGTTGGTCTAATTTTAGCTCAGATCTAGGAGAACTCCCAAATTGCGAACCCGTTCCGAGGGATTCAATTTTTCTCCCTCAAGAACCAAGGAAGGACAGTCGACATGGTCCTTAGGAGGCAATATCCAGAGCCACTAAGTCTTGTCGGGGTTGTGTTTGAGTCTGTTTCTCCCCATCCAGGTCCTAACATCGTCCAGGCATCGGCACATTACATCGACTGCCTCCCTGAATTGAGATGGGGTGGTGATGTACAGCTGGGTGTCATCGGCGTACTGTTGAAAACCCACCCCGTGTCTACGGATGATCTCCCCCAGTGGTTTCATGTAAATGTTAAACAGGATGGGCGAGAGGACCGAACCCTGAGGCACCCCACAGGTCAGGGGCTTAGGAGATGACCTCTGTCCTCCTGCTAACACCAACTGCATCCTGTCGGCGAGATAAGAGGAGAACCACCGTAAAACGGTGCCTCCCACTCCCAACTTGCCAAGACAATGCAGAAGGATACCATGGTCAATGATATCGAAAGCCGCTGAGAGGTCAAGTAACACCAGGATGGAGGAATTACCCCCATCCTGGGCTCGCCAGAGATCATCCATCAGGGCGACCAAGGCAGTTTTTGTACTGTAGCCGCGCCTGAAACCCGACTGATAGGAATCTAGATGATCAGTTTCCTCCAATAGCCGAAGAAGCTGAAAAGCTACCACCTTCTCCACAACTTTACCTATAAAAGGTAAGTTGGAGACCGGATGAAAGTTCTTCAAATCCGCTGGATCCAGGGAAGGCTTCTTAAGGAGGGGTCTCACCACTGCAACCTTTAAAGGCTGCAGTACGGATCCCTCCCTAAGAAGTGATGACCACTGCCTGGATCCAGCCACGTGCCACCTCTCTGCTGGCCGAAACCTGCCAGGAGGGGCACGGGTCCAATAAACAGGTGGAAGAGCTCATCACACCCACAGCCTTGTCCACGTCATCAGGAGAGACAGGCTCAAACTCCTCCCACAATGCTGGACTAAGACTTGCCCCTGTCAACTCAATGGGCTCTGTCCAGCCGGAGTCCAGATTCGACCGGATCTGAACGACTTTATCCATCAGAAACTGCGCGAATTCCTCAGCTCTACCTTGCAAGTGTTCCTCGCTCCCCACTTTAGCGAGGAGGGCGCGAGTCATCCTCAACAAGGCGGCTGGACGAGAATCTGCGGATGCAATAAGAGCGGAAAAATGAGATTGTTTTGCCGCCCTACCGCCACTAGATAAGACTTAATAAAAGTTCTTAGAAGTGTTTGGTTGGATTCAGTTTTACTGGCTCTCCAGCATTGCTCCAGACGTCTCTTGTGGCGTTTCATCTCCTGGAGCTCCTCGCTAAACCAGGGAGCTTTCCGGAATCCACTGCCACAGAGAGGTCGCAATCTAATTCGCCTGATGCTGCGGTGTTCCAGGCAGCCACCAGGGCCTCAGACGAATTGTGTACCAGGGTTTCAGGTATTTCCCCAAGTTCCCTCTGGAATTCTTCCAGCTCTATTAGGTGTCTGGGGCGGAACCACCTAGTCGGTCCCGCTTCCCTGCAGGGGAGGAGTGGGGCTGTGAAATCCAACCTCAATAGGAAATGATCTGACCACGACAACGGGTTGGTGACTATATCCCCTACATTCAGATCATCTCTCCACTGCCCCGAAAGAAACACTAGGTCAAGCGTGTGGCCTCCCTCATGAGTCGGACCCTGGATTACTTGGGTCAGGTCCATGGTTGTCATGGAATCCATGAACTCCTGAGCTGCACCAGAGGTTTCGCCTGCCGAAGGCAGGTTAAAGTCCCCCAGCACCATAAGCCTGGGGAACTCCACCGCCAGGCTAGCTATCACCTCAAGCAGCTCAGGCAGGGCCTTACTAATATGGCTGGGAGGCAGGTATGCTAACAAAAGGCCCACCTGAACCCCTAAGTCCAACTTCAGAAGGAGAGTCTCACACACGACAATCTCCAGGGCAGGGATCCTACAAGGATGCAGATTTCAGTGCGTTATAATAGCCACTCCTCCTCCCCCCCTTCCCTGGGGTCGTGAATGATACTGCACTGAGAACCCATCTGGCATATCTCGGAGAGGGCTACTCCCCCCTCCTGGCCCAGCCAGGTCTCAGTTATACATACCAGGTCCGCCCCCTCATCAGTGATTAAATCACGTATCGGGGGGCTTTGTTGACAATTGACCTGGCATTCAACAGCATCATCCTGACCCCAGGGGCCTGAAAACCCTGGTTGCCAGGTACTCGGGTTGAGCAAGATGGAACCACATCGGAGGGGCCGGAACAAGGGATCACTTGTAAACAGCGAGGTCTTATTCCCTTAGAGCGGCCCACCCCTCTGCTCCCGCCATACCTACCTCTCCCCATCATGACCAGAATATTCTGGCTCCCCACCCCCCCCAGAGATACCCTTCCCCTCCCCACTGGTCCACCTCCCTTCCTGCAGGCCATCCATACCATTCATACTGCGTAAAAGAGCTGGACCCCACTCCGCTTCTGTTTGCACACTCAGCAAAGGGAGTGCAGGCCTCGGTTCCCGACTCACTCATACTAGCTCATCCCAAGTTACATCATTCTACACATTCCTATTCCCAATCATATCCAATCCCTTTCATAACCAACAGACACCACTTCCGGGGTAAATTAAAAAGTTAATAATCAGTAATCATTCACAATCACACATACCCATTCCCCCCCGGAATGGAATATCACAATATAAAAGCTAAAAATGGATGCTATAAACATAGGTATACATACAGAACATATAATTCAACTTGTCCTATATAATTCACAAACAAGTATTCCGGTTAATGTTCATGAAATCCATAGTGCCCAATAAATAGTTGTAAAAGACGGAGAGTTATGGCCAAAGTCCAGCTCCTATAATAAAAGGAATACAGAGATGTCAAGTCTCTAGATCAGTGGTTCCCAACCTTTCTAATGCTGCGACCCCTTAATATAGTTCCTCATGTTGTGGTGACCCCCAACCATAAAATTATTTTCGTTGCTACTTCATAACTGTAATTTTGCTATTGTTATGAATTGTAATGTAAATATCTAATATGCAGGATGTATTTTCATTGTTACAAATTGACATAATTAAAACATAGCGATTAATCACAAAAACAATATATAGTTATGCCAGATCAGAAATTATCGGGCCAGTCTTTGCAAGAGCACAAGGAATATCATCTTCCACAACAAGACTACTTCTGTATTTAGACTTGATAACCAACAAGTGTACAGCAATATTTCTCAATCTCAGCAACTTTTAAGGTGCCTGGACTTCAACTCCCAGAATTCAAAGCAAAGCTTGCTAGGGAATTTTGGAACTTGAAGTCCAGGTATATTCAAGTTGTTGAGGTTGAGAAATTGTGGCCTGCAGTGTCGAAAAACTAGAAATCAGATAAGCTTCCAGCAAAGTAATCCCTGTTTAGTAGCTTTTTCCCAGGACTCCAAAGTTTCAGAAGGCAAAAAGGGGGCAAAAAAACCCATGATTGCTCCAAAAACATTGCTAGTGTCCCCAAAGCCAATTTCCTCTTTTAAGCTCTTTCTTCTTAAAACAGCCCCATGTTCCTTCCTCCCCCTTGGGGCCTGTTCACCCACCCTTCCCAAAACCCCTGCAAAGACAACAATTTTAATTTGCAAGGCTCTTCTTTCAACAGTTTCTTTCTTTCTTACTTTCTTTCTTTCCCTCTCTCACTTTTTTCTCTTCCTTCCTTCCTTCCTCCCTCCCAACTTCCTCTTCTTTCTTTCTTTCTTTCTTTCTTTCTTTCTTTCTTTCTTTCTTTCTTTCTTTCTTTCTTTTTTCTTTCTTTCTTTCTTTCTTTCTTTCTTTCTTTCTTTCTTTCTTTCTTTCTTTTTTCTTTTTTTTCTTTTTCTTTCTTTCCCTCTCTCACTTTTTTCTCTTCCTTGCTTCCTTCCTCCCACCCTCCCACCTAACATTCTTCTTCCTCCTCTTCTTCCTCTCCTTCCCTTCCTTCCTCTCCTTCCCTTCCCTTCCCCCCTCCTTCCTTCCTTCCTTCCTTCCTTCCATCTCTTTTCTCTTCTTCCCTCTCCTAGCCCTCAGCACCACAAGATCCGTGCATGCCAAACTCTCTGGCAACCCGGACAAATAAGCGCATTGTGGTTATTTAGTCACTCCAGGAAAGCAGAGCGAGCAGGGAGGGGATCCTGCCCACCCTGCCTACACTTGTAGCAAAGCCAGCCTGCCCCACAGAGCCGACCTTGCCCGGGGAACCAGCCAGCCAGCCAGCCCACCCCACCCTCGCCTCGCCTTCTCCAAAAGGCACCCTCCACTTGGGGGCAACCCTTTGGAGAAAGCTCCCAGTGCAAAAAAAAAAAGGCTGGCCCCAAGAGACCCGGACATGCCCCGGAGAGAACAGCCCTGGAAACATGGTCATAATTTCCTGCTTCTCCCCCACCCCTCTGCACCCCTTCCCCAGTCCGATCCATACCCCACCCGGGAGATGGGGGGCTGCAAATCCCCACCACCGTGCAGCGATCCCGTCCACGACTCCTTGCTCCCCATAATGCATCTCCAAAAGCGCGCTTTGGAGAAGTTGCCCAACAGGAGGAGGGTAGAGTTGGAAGAAAAGGGGGGGGCTGCCAGTCATAGGGACCCCTGGTTAGAAACCCCCTCCCCCTGCTTTCTCTCCTCCCTCCTGGAGACCGGCAGCTGCATCGCGTTGCCAGACGTCCTTATCTGCGGTGGAGGAAGAGTCCATGTGGGCTTGCAAGGTGGGGCTTGGGTGGCTCAGGATCCTCCTGCCTTCCTTCCTGCTCACTCAGCCGCCTCTGCGGCTCCTCTCCGCCCCGGTGGTGGCACCTTTCCCTCCCCAAGCGCGCCCAGGGGGACCCTCTCCAAAGCCGGCTGTGCGCCCTGGGTGCGCCATTGCGCACCTTGTAAACGTTGCCGTAAGTGCTGGAGCCGATGCGCTGGATGAGCTCGTAGCTCAGCCGCGGGTCCTGCAGTGAGATGTCCCGCAAGGCGCTTATGGTCCCCTCACCCAGCCGTGTTTTCAAAGGTTCCCCTTTGTGGCTGGAGGACAATTCCTTCAAACTCTTCTGTTCCTCCTTCATTCTTTGCAAATTTGATTCATGAGAAGCATCAAACTAATTCCTTCCTTACACCCGTTTGTCCTCTTGGGTTTATATGTCTTCTGCTTTAAGAACTATATTTTATATTTTATTAAATCCTCCCTCCCAGACACTCCCTGCTACCCCCTCTGGGATCCCCGTCTCCTCGCTTGCCATGTCCCACATCTCCGACTACAGCTGGGACTCGCAAACTGGGCCGGCCGGGGCTCACAGTGGCAATTTCTTCCCGCTGGTGTCGAAGGGAAAGGGAGTCATGGGGGGAATGCCAGCCAACAACCACTTAAGTTTCACAGCACATGACGGCGGGAAGGAGGACAGCCGGGTCGGGCTCATCTGTCTGCCCTCTCGCCCTCGGCTGGCACAGAGAACCAGTGAAGAAAGAGGCAAACAGGGAGGGAGGGAGGGAAGAGAGAGACTGAGAGATATTAGCACAGGGCTAGCCTGATCATACGGAGCAGGGTGGCGGTGATGGACCATGCTCTGGCACCACCTCCTTCTCCAGTTCCCTCTGGCTTAGCTCCTCCTGCCCCCGGCAGTGGCGCCCTCAGCACCAAGGTTGTATGATCAGGCTAGCTCTGTGGTAATATCTCTCAGTCTCTCTCTTCCTCCCCTCCCTGTTTGCCTCTTTGTTCGCTGGGTCTCTGCGCCAGCCGAGGGCGAGAGGGCAGACAGACAATTCCAACCCAGCTGTCCTCCTTCCCACCGTCGTGCGCTGTGAAACTTAAGTGGTCATTGGCTGGCCATTCCCTCCTGTGACTCCCTTTCCCTTCGACACCAGCGGGAAGAAACTGCCGCTGCGAGCAGGAGACAGGGGCAGCCACAGATGTCTTAAGCACCGCCTTGTACTCTCCAGCGCGCAATCTTGCAATGCCCCGCCCCTTAGCTGATGCCGTCAAAGCTCGGCCGCCAGGCATCACAAACGCCTCTCACCAAATGGCACCTCTCCTGACCAATCAGAGGACTCGGGTGAGTTGAGCCAATATGGCCAGGCTTGTGGCAGTGGGGGGGGAGCTGGGGATGCTGTGGCGACCCCTGGGAAATGGTCATTTGACCCCCCCAAAGGGGTCCTGACCCCCAGGTTGGGAACCACTGCTCTAGATGATGCACAGTCTGGAGTGGTCGGGCCCTCAGGCTGCCCTCCTTTAATCCATAGCAGCTCCTCTGGGTCAAAGACATCCAACGCAGGCTCCAGGATAATAACCCCGGCCAGTCTGTGTATATATGTAACATTTTTTGCTGATAAATGAAAATAAAGGGAGACTATTATAGATCTATTTCGAGCTGTTTTGCTCTCGTCAGATAGCCATACCCTTAGTGAGATTTGAACCTGGGCAGTCTGCTTGTAAGGCAGCAGTTTTATCCTCTAGGCCACAAGGTTCTCTTCCCTATCAGCTCTTCACCAGGAAAGGGTTATAAATGTTTTTTTGTTTTGTTTTTCTGTCAAGTCATCCTGGTGTATGGAAGGAAACATCACATCTTGCTTTTTGCCTTTCGGCCCCTCCTGGGGCCATCCAGGCAGTTTTCTATAGCCAACAAACTATATTGTCTGTATGTGTAACAATATATATATAAATATATATATATATAAATAAATAAATAACAATATATATATAAATAAAAGCAAAATGTTCACTCATGCATCATCACAAAATCTCCAGAACTGTAAAGCCTACAAACTTGAAATTTGCCATGTATGTTCCTCTTGGCTTCTAGGTGCTCACTAAGAAAGGATTTTTTCAAAATGACCATCAGAGCATTAGTATTTCCTATATTATTATTATTATTATTATTATTATTATTATTATTATTATTATTATTATTATTATTATTATTATTATTATTATTATTATTATTATTATTATTATTATTATTATTATTATTATTATTATTATTATTATTATTATTATTATTATTATTAACATGCTCTGATGCTAAGGAGTTCTACTCCCCCTCTCCACCTGAAAAGAAATCTGTTCCAAATGCAAAACACAAGCAGAGGAGAGGAGTTTCAGTTTCAGTTTTACTTTCACAGCAGCAAGCAGCTTTACTACAGAACAGTTGAGCTAAACCACGGCCAGGCTCCTTCCTGTCTCCTTCTTGCTCACACAGCAAATACTGTTTGAGTTTCGAAACATCCCTCAACTCTCTCACACACTGACAGATGCTAGCCAGATGAATACCAATGAATGCTGGTAGGCAGAGGCAGATCCCCCCTCTTATTTTCCTCCTCAGTTCAGATGAATCTGTTCCTTCTACTGTAACACCAATTAAAGGGAAAAGAGGCAAAAAACACAGAAAAATATTTATAGATGTGATTAGGGAAACACAAATAAGGGAAGCTGCACACAAGTATCGTCAAACTCATTCCCAAATCAGTAGACAGGCTGTAAAAAAGTATACATCTAATAAACCCTATGTTAATCAGTCACAAATGAGATCAATGTCTTGGACTAATAAGTTTTGTCTGCTTTTCAATATGAACCTCAGATTCGTTATTCCAGGGAAAAGGTTGTTGATCTCGGACCTCGGTTACCTGGTGCCTGGTGCCGTGCTCTAAAGTGGCAGGATGAGAGTCCCGGGATGTGCTGCAGTGGCGGTAAAGTCCACCTCCCTCCCCTTCAGCCCTACCCTGAACCTTTACACAGTCTTCTCACCCACCAGCATCCAATGGCAAAGCACTTTCTTTTTGCTGTCCGGAAGTACAATGGACATTTCCAAATGACATCTTTTGGAGCCAGAGAGGTGAAGGAGGGAAATTTTATGCCAACATTCAAAGTGCAGGGGCAGGTCTACCACAGGATAGGAAGTATCATGGCAGGGCCTCAATAGCAGCCTTCATTTCTCCAGATATACTTTGTTGGTGATGATGACAATGAGAGGGACATCCGTTTGTGGAATCTACCCAGACTTTAATCCACAACTGGTTAGCCAACTGTAGAAGTTGCTGTGTGAACACAACAAGTATATTCTGGAACTTAAGGCTGCTGTTGATTCTGTTCCTAAGGGCCACAAGGACTTCCAAGTGGTGATTAACAGCGATAGGAAGCCTTCTGGAGAGCACCAAGGTCATTTCAATGCCCCCATGACTACAGAAGTGGCTGTTCTCATTGTCAGCCAGGATTTTGAGCAGAGAGATATCGTTCTCCACAGCAGAGGCAACAGATTGTTATGAATCAGTGAGACGCACCATGCCTATGACACTCTCCAGTACCCTCTGATGTTCTGCCACGAAGAAGATGGCTATTACATCAATATACCTCAGTGCGACCCAAAGACCAAGGTTCCTCTCAAGAAGACCGTGTTTGCTGCTGCCTTTTATAGCTACAGGATAATGGAGTGTGATGGCGAAGAATGCTACCTACTGCTGTTCCACAACCTTCTCAATAAATTTCTGGTTGATATGTATGCGAAAATTGAGAGTGAAAGACTCAATTGGATTCGTAGAAACCAAAAAAACCTGAGAAGTGAGGAGTATGTGCACCTGAAGGATGCCATGACAAGAACTAACAGCTTGCCAAGATGGTTGTGTTGCTATCTTCTTTCACTGGAGGACCCAGCTACATGCATGAGCAAATTCAAGATGCGATAACGTATGTGCGCCATTTCAGACGACCGGATCTGTTCATTACATATACCTACAATCCGAAATGGCCAGAAATCATACAGATCTTGAAACATGGACAAAAATCTCATGATAGATATGACATAGTAGCAAGGGTTTTTCACGTGAAAGTAAAACATATCATGAAGCTCCTCACTAAAGGTTGCATCTTTGGAAATACCAGGTGTCACATGTACTCTGTGGAATGGCATGACGTGAACAATCAAACCTGATGAACATTTTGCGTTAACACCAATGATATTCATTCAACATTCTAAATGTAAATACCAGCCAGAAAAAATTGTGTCTCCATGACTTATAGCTTTATTTAATGCCTCATAAGTGATCATCTTTCACAGAAAAATTTCTCCTGTTCTCAGAATCTTTAAGTTATTCTAAAGATTATCAAGTCTGTCTAGCAGGGGTAAGAAGTACAGATGGAGGGAAAATCTAATATGCCATCCATAACCATTCTCCTAGCCAACTAAATGCAATTCATACACACACACACACACACACACACACACACACACACACACACACACACACACACACAATCCAATTATTACTGAATAAAAGTTAGCTAAAACTTTAAATTGTATACTCTATCAACATTTCTGAAATATTTTTCCATTATTATGGAAATATCTTATGAAATATTATAGGAATACATTAAACATTACTAAACATTATATCATTTGATTTAAATTAGGTAGAAACAAGGAAAAGTTCAAAAATTGACTAGGAGTTTAGATACTTTAAATGACTAATATGTCCATTTTTTTTTACCTGAAGCCCTCTCCAAAGCAGTTTGGCTATTAAGCAAAATCTAAAGGAAGATAATCAATTCCAACTAAAAAGCACTTATCCTGGAATGACTATGCGTAAAACACTTCAAGCTGCTGGCTAGCTGCCAAAACCAGACAACCGCTATCAATGTTTCTGACTATCACAAGAGCACAAGGGGCCATGCATAATTGACTAGAAGATGGGCTAAAACTGTGCCCAATCAGTATGTGATCAAAAACCCGTGGAATATTCAGCACCACTTGATTACACGGAGGCACATCCTTTCACTCTCCTTGTGAAATCTCTTCAAGGTCCAGAGTACTGTAATAAGATCATTACTGTCAAGCGATACGAATCACAGGGAATGAGTATTGGGATAGAAAGTCATACTTCACAAGCTTCTGTGGCCTTTTTTATTTTATTTTACTATATACTGAGGCAGCAAGATGATGAGGTGACAGATAATGATCACATCACTGTGTGGCAACTAAAAAAATACTTTTAAGGGGGGGAACCCCAAATTGGTTAAAAAACACCCCTCAATCTCATTTTACTTTATTAATAAAAAAATTAATAGATTTAAATTGTGCTCACAATATCAATTGATTTCTTGAAATTAATCTGATAAAATTGTTGTTACAATATGTATACTTAATTACTTACTTGCAAAAAAAAATAGTTTTCTACTCACAAAAGTTTAATTATTCTGAGAATGGAAAAGAGAGTAGTGAACAGAAGACAGAAAGTGCAGAAGAGAGCAACCAAGATGATAAAGGGTCTGGAAAATAAAACATACAAAGAACGGTTGCAGGAACTGAGCTTGGCCAGTCTGGCGAAGAGAAAGACCAGGGGTGACATGATAGCAGTGTTTCAATACTTGAAGGGATGCCACAGAGAGGAGGGGGTCAGGCTGTTCTCTATGGCATCAGAAAGCCAAACAAGGAATAACGGATGGAAGCTGACCAAGGAGAGATTCAACCTGGAAGTGAGGAGAAACTTTCTGACTGTGAGAGCGATCAACCAGTGGAACAGCTTGCCAGCAGAGGTTGTGAGAGCCCCAACACTTGCAACATTCAAGGAAAGACTGGACTGCCATCTGTCTCAAATGGTGTAGGAACTCCTGCTTGAGCAGGGGGTTGGACTAGATGACCTACAAGGTCCCTTCCAACTCTAATAATAAATAAATTGTTGAAGCTGTTTCATTTCCTTAATATATACCGTATTTTTTGGAGTATAAGACGCACCTTTTTACCCTCAAAAAGAGGGTGAAGGGTGCGTCTTATACACCGAATGCAGCCCCACCCAGCCACCCCCACCTTTTGGCCTCTGCCTGCCAGCAATTTACCTCTTTGCAGCAAACAGGGCAAAGCACAAGAAGAGCACAAGAAGAGATAAACTGCCTCCCGGCCCACAGCTGACGGAGGCTTGCAAGCCACGTGGTAAAATGAAACTAACTACAGTGGCTGTAATGTGACAAATTGCTGGGAGATAAACTGCTGGCAATATTAGACTGCTGAAATTGCAAGGAAGCAAGCTATAGCTGCTATGGCTCAGAGCTAGAGCTCTTGCCTCACAATCAGGAGGTTGTGAGTTCTATCCTAGGTAGAGGCAGATTCTGTTAATATGTTATTTTGTTAAATGTTTGTAGAGTGTTCAAATTATTAGACTTATTTTTTAAATACTGCTTTATTATTGTTCTAGACAACTTAACAAAATGAAGAAGCTTTTTAAAATAAATGCTTGCTCTTGTAAGTGCTATTGTATCTTCTTTTAAATAGCAGAGAATACTTCCAGAAAGCCACATCAATTTTAAAGATCTGTAAAAGTATAATCTGAAATGTCCTGTTTTAGTATTAAGTATTAGTATTAAGTATTAGTATTAAAAGAAGGCAGCTGAGAAACCCTGACTTAGTTATGTTTGGAGTAGATCTATTTAAATAATTGGGAGGAGTTAGTGTGATTACATTTAAGAAAACTTTCTGGGATTAATATACTGCCATAAATGTACATTTCTCCAATTCTTTGCCATTTCTATGGGTCAGGCACACATGCACAGAAATACACACCAAACAGTGCATATCATTTGTACTGTTTGCTGTTTGCTGTTTGGCAAACAGATCGAGCTGCGCCGGGAATAGCCCAACCAATGCATCTGGTGGGGGTGCAACTAGGAGGGCCCCCACTGCAGGCAATCATCGCGCCGGCCGCACAAGTGCAAGCCGCCGCCCAGCCAGCCCCGGCACAGCCCCCTCAGTTCCGGGCCACATTTGATGTGGAACCCAAGAAGCTGGCCTATTTCCTACACCGGGTCTAGGTGTACATTGATCAGTTTGGAAGCCAGTTCCAGTCAGACTGAGAGCTGATCAACAAGATAACTGAGGGGATGAATGAGGGGGAAGCAGCAGAGTGGGTGGCAGAGCTCCACGACGAAGTGGCCCCAGAACTCGATGATGCTGACGAATTCATCCGGCTGATGTGGTTCCGTTTTAACGACATGGCCCAACAAGTGGAAGCTGAAGTGCAGATTAAGGGGCTGAAGCAAGCGGGTCACCCAAGGAGTTGGTGTGGGAATTCTGACGGGCAGCCGGGAAAGTGTGAGACTGGCCCGAGCGACTCTTGGTGCACACATTCCGGGACGCCCTCGACCCAGAACTGAGAAAGTCGTGCAACATCCGGGGAGTCCCAGACTGGATCCAGGACTGGTACAACACAGCCATCTTCCTGGATTATGTGACCCGAGACCCCAAGAAACCTCCGGGCAAAAAACATGCCAGAAGGCCTCTGGGCTGCCGATCCCAAATGAAGCAAGCTGCGATCCCGGGCCCCGAAGCAATGAGAGGCATAAAGTGCTATAGATGCAGCCAAACCAGCCATCAGGCTTCGGAATGCTTAGCGCCGGCCCAATTCCACAGCCGACAGCCAGGCCACCTCCTGGGGCATGGAAAAAACCCCCAAAGCCACTGGAGTGGAGCTGCCTGGTCCAACAAGTGGAAGAAACCCCTCCCCCATCTGACCAGGCCGAGGCGTCGCCGGGAGAGGAAACATCTTAGCATTGGGATGAAGGGGGCAGTGGCGAAGATGTCCCAATGGTGAGTGAAGCAGTCCACCCTTTCCTCCTTAAGGCAAAAATCACAGTGCCAGAGACAGGGGTGGAAGGAGAGGTGGAGGCGATAATAGACATGGGCTTCTCATGATGCTTAATAAGCAAATCAGTGGTAGAGAAGCTAGGGATCCACACCAGGCCCTTGGCCAGCCTCATCCGCTTCCAACAAATGGATGGATTGCTGATTGGGGGGGCCCTGCCACACTCCTCACCGAATTGGTGGACTTGCAAATAGGGCGCCACCATGAGCTCGTCCGGTTCATAGTTGCCCCCAAGATGTCAGAGGCAATCATTTTGGGGCTTGTGTGACTAGACAAGTGGACCCCCACCATTAAATGGGAGGACAGCTACCAAAAGCTAACCATGAGCATTGGGCCTTTACCCCCCAAAGAGAAGCAGAGCAGCCCAAAGGAGCCAAAGCCCCTAGACCCAGACCGTCCCCAGCCTCAAGCCCCGGCGCTCGAAGCCAAACCCCCAGGCTCCCAGCAGGTGCTGGTAGAATACTGAGACTTGGAAGGGGTGTTTAGCAAGGAAGACTGCAACTATCTCCCCCCTCAACAGCCAATGGACTGCGCAATAGAGTTCGAGCCGGGAGCTATGCTCCCAAAGCCAAGGATGTACTCGATGACCCCAAAAGAATTGGAGGAACTAAGGAGGTACATCGATGCCAATTTAGAACGAGGGTTCATCCAGCCAGCAAAATCGAGGGTTGCAGCCCCCGTGTTTTTCAAAGAGAAGGATGGGAGGGGGTCAGACTGTGCGTTGACTTCCATGGGATCAACAACATGTGTGTGCAAAACACGTACCCCCTCCCTCTCATGAAAGACTTGCTGAACCACTTGTCCAAAGCCAAGATATTCACCGAGCTGGATTTGAGGGAAGCATACTATTGCATATGCATTAGGGAGGGGGGATGAATGGAAGACCACCTTTAAGTGCCCATTGGGAAGCTTCCAATTCAGAGTGATGCCCTTTGGACTGCAAGGGGCCCCCATGGTCTTCATGCAATTCATCAATGAGGTGCTCCACCCTCACCTATACAAGAGGATGCTCGTTTATTTGGATGACATTCTCATCTTTAGTGAGACAGTAGAGGAGCACGTGAAGCTAGTGCGATGAGTCTTAGAAAAACGTCTGGCCACCAAGCTCATTGAATGGCAGAGTCACCTTTATGGGATTCTGACAGAAAGTTTCTCCTTAGTTTTAGGTTGCTTCCCTCTTTGTTCAGTTTCCATCCATTGCTTCTTGTTTTGCCTTCTGATGCTTTGGAAAATACATTCCCCCCCTTCTTTCTGGCAGTCCCTTAAAAGCCTGTTGCCTATCACACTCTTGGGCAAAGCATGTGAGCCATTTCCTCCTTTCAGTGGTCCATGAAAGTATATCTATAGTATGTAGATATAAAGTTGAAAAAAAGTAAAGGGGTGTTGTTTCTTACCCTTTCTTGTAGGGCAGAGCTAGCCTCCAAGATTGGGATGGTACAATCCATCAGCCAATCAGGACTGAGTCTGACTCTAAAAACTGTCCTCTTGTTGTGCACCCCCTCTTGGTGCACTGATGGTGGACAGTGGACAATGGGCCATTCAGGGGGAAAGGGAAAAGTTTTCCTATGCTGTTTTTGCATGAAATCATTAGAACTGGCTTTTCTACTTCTATACCCACATGGAATCTTCAATAAAATTATTGAATTATTATTACTCTTGGTAAAAAAAATGTCCCAGGAGTTTCTTCTACCATTTAACATAGTGGGATGGTTGACACTAACCATGCCAGACAAACCCTATTGCCTTTTTTGACAAAGCAACTAAATTAGTGGATCAGCGAATGCTGTGGACATAGTATAGTTGGACTTCAGCAAGGCATTTGACAAAGTAGACTGCAACCTACTTTTTGTTAAGATAGAACAATGATAGATAGTACCACCACCAGAATAATTTGCAATTGGCTGACAAACCACACTCAGTGGATAGTCATCAATGGAACCACTACATGGAGAGAAGAATGTAGTGGAGTATCTCAACATTCTGTTCTGGGGCCAGTACTCTTCAACATCTACATAAATGACTAAGATGAGGGGACAGAAGGGGAACTCATCAAATCTGCAGATGACACTGATGTTGAGACCCTGGGAATTGAGCAAAGAGCAACAAAGATGATAAAGAGTCTGGAGGCTAAATCACATGATGAATGGTTTGAGAGAGGTAGGTATGTCAAGCCCATTGAAGAAAAGGATTAGGGCTGTGATGGTGAACCTATGGCATGTGTACTGGAAGTGGCACGCAGAGTCATCTCTCCGGGCATGCAGAGCCATTGCCTGTTGCTCTTCCAGGTTCCGGCGCACCGGCCAGCTGGTTTTCTTGTGCATGGGTGTGCCAGAAACTGGAAGAGCAGCCACCCATTGCGCATGCACGCTCCAAGAAGATGAATTTTCTGTTTCCAGCACGCACATGCATATTGGCCACTTGGTCGCATGGTTTCTGGCGTGCATGCGTGCACGAAGATTAGCAATGGCAATGGCTGGCCGGTGTGCTGTCTCCAGCATTCCTCCTGTGCAGACCCACAGCCCCAGAAGACCACCAGCAGCAGCAGTTGCAGGGGGAAGGGCAAGAGCAGGAGGGCAGTATTTGCTGGTTGGGTGGCCGGCTGCCCCGCCTGCTGCTCCTTCCCCTAGTCATGTTGGACTTCTACGAGCTCGAGTGGCAGCTAAATGAAAACAAACAGGGTAAGCAAGTGTGGTTGGGGGCAAGCAAGTCAGCCGGGTTCAATGCCAGAGGGAGAAAAAGAAGGGTTGGGAATCCTCATGCGCCCGGCAGCCACCTCTTCTTTAACATCCCCCACCCTCCGCCTAATTTGGCACGAGTCTGAAGTGGTCTGAAGTGGTTCATTGGGGGGGGAAGGAAGCAAGGCTCCAGAAGAGCAGCAGCAGCAGTTGCAGGGGGAAGGGCAGGAGCGACCGGCCGGCTCAGGTGCACAGGGCAGCAGGAGGGGGAGGGAGGCAGGAGCGACCTCCTCCTCCTGCCAGCCTCACACTCCAGGCAGCATCCAGCAGGGCAAATTTCAGGGACTTGCCCTGAACATCAAGGGCCGCAGTTGCAAACTAGGGTGCTTGGTGTGGAACTGTGTGTGTGGTCTGGTGGCGGCTTGGAGATTGGGAGCTGCCATGCCATTACTCGGGAGGCTGCTTTCTTTACTGGCTCTGCTCGAGAAGGGTGAACACCGCTTCAAGGGCCCTGGTAATGCCCAGCTTCCTGCTGCTGCACGAGATACAAAGACAAGCAGGCCACCTTTCCAACACTCCTGCCAATGCCAGTGCTCGGCCAGCTCCTCTTTTTTCCTCCGAGCCTGGGCGAGGCTGCTCATTGGTGCTCACGTGGTGGGCGGCAGATTGTGACTTTGCTGGGTGCCCCCAGGCTAAAATGTGCAGCCGCACGTGTGTACTTTTAGCACACAGCGACAAAAAGGTTCACCACCACTGAATTAGGGAGAACATGATAACTGTCTTCCAACACTTGAGAGGCTATTACAAAGATGAGGGGATTGGCTTAATCTCTAAGGCAACAGAGGGCAGGACAAAATGTAATGGATATATGCTGAGAGAGGGTAAGGAGAATTTTTTTGACAATGATAACAATTTATCAATAGAATACCTGGGGTTATGGGTGCGCCATCATGGAGGTTTTCAAAAATAAGATTGGGCAATCATTTGAGAGGAATGATATAAAACTCCTGGTCTGAGTTGGAGGATAGACTAGAAGACCATGGAAAAGAAAAAAAATATTTTTGAGTTTGGAGTCCTAAATCCAGCAATTTATAATGGAATTTTGAGACATGTTTGAAGAACTGTGTAGAAACCAGCACCAAGAAAGGAAATATGTTGTGTCTTCTAAAGAACATTGTTACCAAATGAAAATATCACAGAATGAGATACCCAGCAATATTTATTTATTTGATTAAAACATGTATATTTTGAATAAAAATCTGTCATCACATACATTGGATGAGGTCTGAAAAATTAAGGAAGAAATAAAAATGATAATCTCTGAGAAAAATTGGAATAACCTTTTGTTGTTGGATTTACAAAAGAAACTGTTTAATGTGTCAAACAATTTGTAACAGGGATCAACAATCACCTGAATGGATTGCAGGGAAAGATTGCCCTGTATAAAAGAGAGAAAAGGACTATAAAGGTGGGTTGTTTGGTCATGGATAAAATGGGATATATTGTTATACTGTGTGATACATTCTGCATTTATTGATATTTTGTTGGATTTGTCTAAAATGGATATGATGTAACATCATCTTCCTGGTAAAAAATTTAATTTATTCAAAGAAAATTAAAATACAAAATGCCAAAATATTTTTTAAGACAAAAATATAAAAAACCACTACAAACAAGACATTTAAAAAAACTGGAGGACCATTTTTTTCAGGCGGAGATGATGTCACAGCAATACGGTTGACTTCCATGGAGCTCCCTGGAAGTTTGCTGAATTCTACCTGCTAGAGGGTCTTCTAGGACCTAAGTCACCCTGGAGGGGTGATGAACATAGAGAGGATACTCCATAGATCACAAGGAGACCGCAAACACATTGTTTGATCCGGAGAAAGTTCTCATTCCGGCAGAAAGAAAAAGACGGCCATTGCATGCCTGACCAAGGCTGTGACAGCCTGATTGGAGAAGAATGGAATAAAGATTGAGGAACAGTGTGGCTGATCTGGGTGAGAATTTTCCAATGTCTGTTGAGGAACTTGCCCGCTTAATATTTGGCCTGGGTGAAAGTGGGACTCCAAAAGAAGGGGGTGGAATTGTTTATTTCCCACCCCCTAAGAATAGCAGGTGAGCAAGTATAAGAGCTGAAAACAAATCCTGACAAGAAAAGTGAACTATTTGAATGAAGTAAGTTTAAAACGAGAAAAATTGGACTGGTTACCTTAGTGACAATATTAATGGGATTAAATTGAATTGAAAACCTTTTTGGAATGCAAAATTTGGACCCTGGAAGCCCCCCCCCCCACAAAAGTTTCGGCTTAAGTTAAGCCAAAAGGAGAGGAATAGGAGAGAAATAGTGCAAGAGTGACATCTACAGGCTGGAAAACACACAAGGGAAGGGAAGAGAAGGGAAAGAAAGGAAAGAAAGGAAAAGAAAGGAAAGAAGGAAAGGAAAAGGAAAAGGAAAAGGAAAAGAAAAAGGAAAAGGAAAAGGAAAAGGAAAAGGAAAAGGAAAAGGAAAAGGAAAAGGAAAAGGAAAAGGAAAGTGACTGAGAAATAAAATCTGGAAGGTAATATTTAAATACTAAGTAAATTTCAATATATAAAAAATATATTTTGTAAGGAAAAAATGGAGCTGTGTTATTTGGAACAGACAATGCCATCTACTAGTTGGAAGACAAATTACATCAGACTGTGGGAAACTATTCATGTTGACAGCTGAGGCTATCCTTGAACAGGAAGAGTTATCATAGAGTTGAAAAGAAAAACAGTGCTATTTGGACTAGTTTGGACTGGTTTAGATGGTATTTGTGAAACCTGGTGAATTGGATTAGATTATTTTAAAAGACTATAAATGAAGAACTATAAAAGATTACAAACTTTGTGAAATTATGAGATTGAAATATAAGAATTTGAAGAAAATAATCCTTAAAGCACTCATTGGATCTAAACAGAGACATATTTATTAAAAAGAATCACCTCATTAACTGATAATATCATTTGTTATTTAAAAGATATTATAAGAAGCTGTGGAAGCAGGTCAATGCTAGCAGCTGGAGTTCGATTTTAAATTTATGATTTTGTGAAGTGTGATTTTAACAAGATGGAAGCGTGTGACTATGAGGAGTTGGTTGGACTTCTTAAACACCTTGGTGAGGACCTAAAAAGGTGTTTATGGAGATTTTAGGTGGAAAAGAAATAGAAAAACAGCTGGAATACAATGAACATTTACAAATAACATCAGCAAGAAATGGAAATAAAGAGGATAAAGAAAAAGAAGAGAATAAAGAGAAGAGATTTGAAAAGGAAGAACAAATGGATGATTATACAGAAACAAAGGGACAAAAAGACAATGAAAATGAACAGGTTGATGAACATATTGAGATTTATAATGATTACACTGGGATTTACAGTGACAAAAGGGAAAAAGATATTGAAAATGAACGGGTTGATGATCATATTGAGATTTATAATGATTACATTGGGATGCACAGTGACAAAAAAGAAACAAAAGGGGGAAGTAGGGAGAAAAGATTAAGAGGAATTGAAGGTAGATTTACACAGATAATACATCTAAAAAGGAGAAAAGGAGTCTGGGGAAAGAGAAGTTATTGGTACAGAAGTAAAAGAAAGAGAAAGAAGAAGCTAAGGAAATGGGGGTGGAGAAGATACATTTATAAGAAGGGAATAGTTGAGAAGTTAAAAGAAAATGGATGATTGGCATTGGAATGTCATAGAAATGTTTTTTTCTTTAGAATTATTATATTAGGTTTAATTGTGATAAGAATGTTAATTGTTTATAATTTGGTATAAATAATCAAAATAATTATTTAGTTAAAAGGTTTTCATTATAGGTTAATAATTTCATATTAGATGGATAAATGTTTGGTGGCATTAGATTAAATTTTTAATTTAATATAATTAAATATTTGTACTGACAGAGAAAACAGAATTAGAAAGTATGAAAGTGGATCAAATGTTGGAAAAATATATAATTTGAATAGTTATTATTTTTGCATATGAGACTTGTTTAAATATAAGACTTGGAAAATTTATGGACGATACAATACTGATATGATCTAGATGACTATGGAAACTGTTGGAATGATGTAAGATTTTAATAACAAATAATTAATACTACTATAAGGTTTTTATTTGAAACTAAGCAATTGATGTGTTGGATATTTTTATTATGGGGAACTCAGTTCTCAACCAATAGATGGAAGAGTAAAGATAAAGACTACTGGCTTAAATATAGAGACTGAATTAAGTTAGAAAAATCTTAGTAAGAAAGTGAGAAGGGAGATATAAGAGAAGAATAAAAAATTAGGAATTTAGGGCAAATGTTAGGGGGGAAAAGTGAACAATGAATAAAGATATTAAGTGAGGGGAGGGAGCAATATGGCTTAGAATTAAGAGGCATGAGAGACAATAAATATTTTGGAAGTTAAGTTATAATGATTAATTTGGGAATAAAATTGAATTGGTGGTAAACCCAGGGGACAAAACTAGGTTTGCAAGTGGCAGCATTAGATGAGTAACATATACCCAGAGTAAAGAGTTATATAAACAGAAAATATATAAATATAATGATTATAGAAGAAGCACCGCTAGTTTAGTAATGTATGACATATGTCATCAGTCTGTTAAACATGAGATGAATTAGGATAAGAAGTACTCAGGGAGAGGTAAAGAGGGAAAAAGAGGAAGTAGAAAGTTGAAGGGAGAGAAGAAGGAGTGGAGGGAAGTAGGAGGGGGTGAGAAGGAGTAAGAAGGTAGAAGGAAGAGATGGAGATAGAAGGAGGGGAGTGTAACGGAAGGAAGGAAGAACAGACTGATGAACAGGATAAAAATAGGTGAAAAAGAGGATATTGATTTTTGATTGATTGAATAAAAATGTATAAATATGTATGTTATTGGTATTTTATGTGTTGATATAAAATGGAAATTGTGGAGGAAAAATAAAAAACTTTTACAAAAAAAGAAGAAGCCATAACCAAGAATCAAGATGACATGACAGAAAGAATGCAAAAGATGGAAGATAAAATGGATAACATCCAGCAAATAATTACTAAAAATGAACAATGGATTCAGAAAATAGAAAAGAAAACAGAAGAAACAGAGAAGAAGGTGGAAGAGATCGACTATAGACTTACCCAGGTAGACTTGGGTAGACTCTACCTTACCCAGGTAGACTTGGGTAGACTCAAGACTTAAGGATCTTGAGGGATCCATAATCATGCTGGAGATGGATAAAGCAGAATACTTTTTGAGATTTAAGAATATTGAGGAGGAAAAAGGAAAAGATCTTGCTGAAAAGATGACAGAGTTGTTAGCGGATGTGTTGGAGGTGAGCAAACAGGAAATATTCACTGGGATAGACAAAATATTTAGAATACACAGAAGCTATGCGAGAAGGAATAAACTCCCCAGAGAGGTGCATGTGAGATTTTCAAAGAAATATTTCAAAGAGCAAGAGATGACCCATTGAAATATATAAAGAGAGAGATAGTAGTCCTGAAACAGATACCCAGAAGAATAAGAGACACAAGGAAACAATACCAATTTTTGACAAGACAACTAATTAAGCATGAAATAAATTTCAGATGGCTGATACCCAAGGGAATATTGGTGACCTGGATGGAAAAAAGACACAGACTGGATACAATAGACAAAGCAGAGACAAAGCAAATGACAACCAGTATGTTGCGTCATATGAGGAAAAAGGGAGAAGAGAGGAGATAGATGATAAAAACAAGAGGAACCATTAGGAGAGGGAAGCACACAACAAGAGGAAATTGAAATAGAGCAAAAGGAAAGAAGAGAACGCGAAGGAGCAAGATTTATTTATTTTTATTTATTTTGCTGGATTTCTATGCCGCCCAATCCCTAGGGACTCAGGGCGGCTCACAACATATTCGATCCATTACAAAATAAAAACTATCATTAAAATATAAAAACCATACAAATGCAATAATTAAAAATACAGAAATTACAAAAGTTAAAAGAGTATCTCATTTACTCCGCCTGCCGGAAGAGCCAGGTTTTTATCGCTTTCCGGAAGGCCAGCAGGGTGGGGATGGTCCTGATCTCTGGAGGGAGTTGGTTCCACAGGGAGGGAGCTCCCACAGAGAAGGCCCTCCCCCTTGGTCCCGCCAGCCGACATTGTTTGGTCGACGGGACCTGGAGGAGGCCGACTCTGTGGGCTCTAACCGGTCGTAGGGAGGTATGCGGCAGGATGCGGTCCCGAAGATAACCTGGCCCTGAGCCATGTAGGGCTTTAAAGGTAACGACCAACACCTTAAATTGGATCCGGAGACTAATGGGTAACCAATGCAGCTGGCGGAGAATAGGTGTTACGTGGGTGCATCTAGGTACACCCACCACAGCTCGCGCAGCTGCATTTTGCACCAATTGTAGTCGCCGGACACTCTTCAAGGGTAGCCCCATGTAGAGCGCATTACAGTAATCGAGCCGTGAGGTGATAAGGGCATGAGTGACTGTAAGAAGTGCCTCCTTCTCCAAGTAGGGTCGCAATTGGTGCACAAGACGTACTTGTGCAAAGGTCCCCCTAGCCACAGCTGAAAGATGTTGTTCCAATTTTAGCTCTGGGTCTAGGAGGACACCCAAATTGCGGACCCGTTCTGAGGGGGCTAATTTCTCCCCCCCCGAGAACCAAGGAGGGACAATTGGTCGAGTCCTTAGGAGGTAGTATCCACAGCCACTCAGTCTTGTCAGGGTTAAGCTTTAGCCGGTTCTTCCCCATCCAGACCCTAACATCGGCCAGGCAGCGGCCCATTATGTCTACGGCTTCCCCGAACTGAGACGGGGTGGAGATGTACAACTGGGTATCATCAGCATATTGCTGATACCTCACCCCGTGTCGTCGGATGATCTCACCCAGCGGCTTCATGTAGATATTAAACAGGATGGGCGAGAGGACCGAGCCCTGCGGCACCCCACATAGTAGGGGCCTAGGGTTCGACCTCTGCCCCCCTGTCAACACCGACTGCGTCCTGTCAGAGAGGAAGGAGGAGAACCACTGTAAAACAGTGCCGCCCACCCCCACCTCTCCGAGATGACGCAGAAGGATACCATGGTCAATGGTATCGAAGGCCGCTGAGAGGTCAAGTAGCACCAGGATAGAGGAATGACCCCTATCCCGGGCTCGCCAGAGATCATCCATCAGGGTGACCAAAGCCGTTTCCGTACTGTAACCGCGCCTGAAACCAGATTGAAAGGGATCCAGACAATCAGTGTCATCCAACAGTCGTAGGAGCTGGAGTGCCACCACTTTCTCAACAACCTTCCCCGCGAAGGGAAGGTTGGAGACTGGACGGAAGTTCTTTAAATCTGCCAGGTCCAGGGAAGGCTTCTTGAGGAGGGGTCTCACCACCGCAGCTTTTAAGGGCTGCGGGACGGACCCCTCTCTCAAAGAAGCATTGACCAATGCCTGGAGCCAGCCGCATGAAACCTCCCTGGTGGCCGAAACCAACCAGGAAGGACACGGGTCCAATAAACAAGTGGCGGAACTCATAGCTCCTATGGCCTTGTCCACATCCTCAGGAGTCACCGGTTCAAACCTATCCCATATAACCGGACTAAGACCTGCCCCAGTCATCTCGGCCTGTACTGCCCAATCGGAGTCCAGGTCTGTCCGAATCTGAATGACTTTATCTGCCAGAAACCGAGAAAATTCCTCAGCTCTGCCCTGCAAGGGGTCTCTGCCTTCCTCCTTAGCCAGAAGGGTGCGGGTCACCCTAAACAGGGCGGCTGGGCGGGAGTCAGCAGACGCAATAAGAGCGGAAAAATGCGAACGTTTTGCCGCCCTTATCGCCACTAAGTAAGACTTAATGAAAGTTCTTAAAAGTGTCCGGTCAGACTCAGCTTTACTAGATCTCCATCGTCGCTCTAGGCGTCTCTTGTGGCGCTTCATCTCCCGGAGTTCCTCGGTAAACCAAGGAGCCCTCCTGGATCCACTTCCACGGAGAGGCCGCAAAGGCGCAATCCGATCCAGAGCCCCCGCCGCCGCCTGATTCCAGGCGGCAACCAGGGATTCGGACGAACTGTGTACCAGGGATTCAGGTATCTCCCCAAGTTCCCTCTGGAATCCGTCGGGTTCCATTAGGTGCCTGGGGCGGAACCACTTAATCGGTCCTGCCTCCTTGCGGTGGAGGCGTGGTGCCATAAAATCCAACCTCAGAAGGAAATGATCTGACCACGACAAGGGTACTGTGACTAAACCCCTTAGCCCCAGATCATCTCTCCACTGCCCCGAGAGAAACACAAGGTCAAGCGTGTGACCCCCCTCATGAGTCGGACCCTGAACTACTTGGGTCAGATCCATGGTTGTCATGGAAGCCATGAACTCCTGGACTGCCCATGAGGCTTCGCCGGACGATGGCAGATTGAAGTCCCCCAGCACCATCAACCTGGGGAACTCACCGCCAGCCCTGCAACCGCCTCGAGCAGAACAGGCAGGGCCTTTGTAACGCAGCTAGGAGGCAGGTACGTTAACAAAAGGCCCACCTGGACCCCTAAGTCCAACTTCAGAAGGAGTGTCTCACACCCAACAATCTCCGGGGCAGGGCTCCTTCGAGGACACAGATTTTGGCGAGCTATAATAGCCACTCCTCCACCCCTTCCCTGGGGTCGCGGCTGATGCTGAACCGAGAACCCGTCCGGGCATATTTCTGAAAGGGGCACCCCCCCTTCCTGGCCCAGCCAGGTCTCAGTTATACATACCAGGTCCGCCCCCTCTTCTAGGATTAAATCCCGTATGAGGGGGGCCTTGTTGATAATCGACCTGGTGTTTAGCAGCAGCAGCTTGAGCCCAGGGTCCTGACATCCCTGGTTACCAGGCACTCGGGTTGAGCTGGATGGAACCAAAGAGGGGCCAGAACAAGGAATCGCTTGCAAACAGCGAATCCTTGTTCCCCGAGAGCGGCCTACCCCTCTGCTCCCGGCATACCTGCCTCTCCCCATTATGACCGAGATGTTCTCACTCCCCGTCTCCCCAGAGATCCCCCTCCCCCCCACTGGTCTCCCCTTCTCCCGGCAGGCCATACATACCATTCGTACTGAGCCTGGGGGTGGGCCAGAACCCCCCTCTGCTTCTGTTTCCACACTCAGCAGAGGGGGGCCGGGTCCAACCACCCAGCTCACTCATGTATACTTATATCAGCCACCAAACATTTATTCATCCCATTCATCCATACACATGCTCACAGATACTCTCCCCCGGGGTCGAGGTAATTAAAGTGCTGTGCAGAGAGGAAAGGCAAAAAGGGGCAAAAAGAGCACAAGAACAGAGAGAAATAAGAATGACTAGAACAACAAAACCTATCTACAAGTAAATGATGGAAGAAGAAACAAAATTACTATCAATTAATATAAATGGACTGAATTCACCTAGAAAAAATAAAGCTAGATTTGATCTGACTTCAAGAGGTCCACATTAAAAAACAACACAGTAAATTATTGGAATATCCCAAAATTGGGAAACTATATTTCTCATTAGCACAGCAAAAGAATGGGGGTTTGGCTTTATATATTAAAGAAACAATAAATGCAAGACAAATTTTCGCAGATGAAGATGGGAGAATATTGATTATGGAGGTAACAATGAATCATAAGCAGATATTGTTGATAGCGATATATGCACCAAAGAATAAACAAGAAGAGTTTTATGGAAAACTCCATAAGAAAATTATAGAATTGGAATATGAAAATATTTCTGTGGTAGGAAATTTCAATGCAATCGTAGATGCTGAACTTGATTATAAGAGTAGTAAAACAGATAAAAAAAATCTAGGAAAACACTCCCTAAAACTTTCTTTAAAATGATGGAAGAAATAGGCATTCAAAATGTATGGAGAGAAACACACCCCAAGAAAAACCAATACTCATTCTACTCAAATAGATATACATCTTGGTCAAGAATAGATATGGTATGGATTTCATCAAAATTGAAAGCATGTGTGCAAGAGATAGAAATAGAATCAAATGTCTGGCAGATCACAATCCAGTAAAAGTTATATGGAAAGCACAAAAGAGAAAATTGAGATGGACATTGAACCAAGCAATATTGCAAGACAAATAATTTATACGAACTATGGAAAAAGAACTGGACTTTTTTTAAAAAAAGAGAACAGGAAAGAAGAGACCTCCCTGCAAATTGTATGGGATACTGCTAAAGCGTATACTCGGGGATTAGCCATAGCTTACATGGGAAAGAAAAATAAAAAGAAGAAACAAAATTAAAAAACAGAAGAGGATCATAAAAGATTAGAATTAGAAATACAGAAAGAACAAAAAAAAAAAGAATTTGAAAAATCAAATGGATTTAATAAAACATAAATTGAATTTATTGGAAAAGGAAGAACTGGCACAAAAAAATCAAAAGTGTGAAACAGAACTTTTTTGAAAATGTGAATAAACCAGGAAGATGGTTGGCATATAAACTGAAAAAAGAGAAGGAAAAAAACCTGATACATTGTTTAATAGATGAGAAAGGGACTCTTTATTACCAAAATGAGGATAAAAAAATAATAATTCAAGGGTATTATGGAAAACTGTATGACCAGGAGAAAACCCCAGAAAATAGAATAAAACAATATTTAGAATAATCTGAATTTACTAATGTACCCGAAACAGTTAAGGCTATGTTGAATGAACAAATAACTATGATGGAATTGACAGTTAAGAGACAAGAGAATAATAAAACACCAGGCCCAGATGGGTTATCGGCAGAATTTTATAAACATTTACAAGATGCATTAGGTCCAGTTATGTTGGAAGTTTATAATGAAGTTCTGCTAGAAGCGAAAGTAGCAAATTCATGGATGGAAGCAAATATTACTCTTATACTGAAAGACGATTCAGATTTAATGCAGATAAAGAATTATAGGCCAATAACCTCATTGAATGCGGACTATAAAATACATGCTTCAATAGTATCAGAGAGACTAAAAGGGTTTTTGAATGAATTGATACATGTAGATCAAAATGGATTTTTGCCAAAGAGGCAGATTAAAAACAATATGAGAATGATTGTAAACACATTCGAGTATTATGAAACACATCCTGGAAAACAAATGGCGTTGATCTTTATAGACGCACAGAGAGCATTTGATAACGTTAATTGGCAATTTATGTTATTACAAGTAAAATTCATGGATTTTGGGGAGAGATTTACTAATATGATCAAAGCAATATATCATCAACAAACAGCTAAGGTGATGGTAAATGGGGACATGACAGAGAATTTTGATATTAAAAAAGGCACAAGACAGGGATGTCCACTGTCCCCTCTACTATTTATACTGAACTTGGAAGTGCTAACTAGAAATATTAGACAAGATGAAGAAATAAAAGGTATGGAAATAAAAAAAAGAGAAATATAAGTTATAGGCCTTTGCAGACAATTTGTTTTTTTATATTAGAAGATCCACTAGAAACTGGACCTAAGTTAATTTAAAAAAATAGAAGAATATGGTGAAGTCGCAGGACTGAAAATAAACAAAGAAAAGACAAAAATACTAGTTAAAAATCTTACAGATACCCAGAAAAGAGTGCTAATGGAAAAAATTGATATACAGATAGTTAAGAAAGTAAAATATTTAGGGATACAACTAACAGCAAAATGTGCAATGATTAAAGAGGATAATTATATGAAACTGATGCAACAAA
This sequence comes from Diadophis punctatus similis, assembly GCA_023053685.1. NCBI lineage: Eukaryota > Metazoa > Chordata > Lepidosauria > Squamata > Dipsadidae > Diadophis > Diadophis punctatus. The sequence continues at coordinate 1,430,141 of JALIGW010000031.1, forward strand.
TCAAATCAGATTTGGAGAAATGGAAAAATTGTTCCATTTCCAATTGCAATTGTTGTTGACAGGAAAAATAGCTACTATAAAAATGAATATTTTACCAAGACTATTATATTTATTTCAAACAATTCCAATAAAGCTGGGGGAAAATATTTTGAAGAATTAAATAATACAACGCTAAGATACATTTGGCTAGAGAAAAAAGCAAGAATAAGCCTGAAAATGTTGCAAGATTCCAAAAAAAGAGGGGGCTTTTGTTTGCCAGATTGGGAATTGTATTATCAGGCCTCGGTACTTACATGGGTGAAAGAATGGATTAATTTGAGGCATAAAAGGCTATTAACTTTAGTGGACACAACCTCCAATTAGGTTGGCATGCTTTCTTATGGTATGGGAAGGATAAGATACATAGTTATTTTCAAAGATATTATATTAGAAATGCACTGCTATCAGTATGGGTAAAAATTAAAAAACAACATTATTTGAAAATACTAGTATGGCTTTCCACAATGGAAGCATTGATACATCCTAATGTTATCAATATGGGAAAAATTATAAGATATAAAGATATTTTGAATGAAAAGGGGGAATTAAAAACTAAGCAAAAACTGAGTAGTCAAGGGATGGATATAGCATGGTGGCCACAAGTGCAGATACAATCTTGATATGAGAAAGATGCTAAAATATATGGTTTTAATAAAGAATTAACAGAATTGGACCTGATATTAACTGGAACAGATGAAAAATTAATAAGGAAAATATATAGCTATTTATTAAGCATCAAATTGGAAAGCGAGCAAGTAAAGGAGACTGTTAGATTGTGGGCAAGGATCACAGGAGACAGACTTCATAACAGCTCTTTTACTCAGCAAAACATAGTCTGACAGCTAGCTCTTTTATAGAGGGCTGTCAGACACAACAACCAATAGCATATGAGCATTCAAACACATGACCTGGGTGGCAACAACAATTCAGGTTGTAAAAACATAACAACTTACACTTCAGTCAGAGGTCGTCTAGTCAAAACAAGTTTAGGGTTCAGTTAGAGGTCAGTCAGAACACAACACCCCTCCCCTTCTAGATGGAACAGTCCGACAGACATAGTCGCGCAGGTAGGTGGGGCGTTTGGGAACTCTCCTTGACCTGCGCAGCTCAGTCTCTGGTGAGGCAGCAACCTGTTCGGACAGGTCTGCTGTCGCTCTTGGGTTGGAGCATGGAAGCTTCTGGAATGTATCAGGCGTGGCCTCTGCGACTGGTGGAACCGGTTCTAATTGAGGACGCCGCTGGACTTCAACTTCCTCAGGTAGGCCTTCCGAGACACTTGGGCTTGAGATAGCTAGGGGAAGAACACAGGATGTTACCTTTTGTGGTTCGTTAGATTTCCCCTTTACTCGGTTGCGTAGCTGATCTATGTGCCTCTTCCAGAGGCGTCAGTCCTGGAGGCGGACTTCATATGTTAGTGGACCCAAGATTGTTTCTATGACTCCAGGTAGCCACAGGGGGCCCTCAGCATAATTTTGGGCGAATACTGAATCTTCCAGGGAGAAGGCCCTGGCTTTTTGTGTGGCCTCTGGTTTTGCCTTAGTGAGGTAGTTTGGGTGTAAATGGTCCAGGACGGATCTAAGCCTGCGACCCATAAGGAGCTCAGCCAGGCTGTGGCCAGTGGTAGCACTTGGGGTTATGTGCTGTGTACTCAGAAATTTATCGATGCGGGCCTGCCAGTCCCCTGGGCCTAGTCTACCTAATGCTTCCTTTGCTGACCTTATGAATCGTTCAGCCAGTCCATTGGTCACCAGATGGAATGGCAAGGATAGGTCATGGTGAATTCCCAGGTCAGCAAGGTACCCTTTGAAATTGGTGGCTGTAAATTAGGGACCATTGTCCATTACAAGGACATCCGGGAGGCCGTGTGTGGAAAAAAGGTGTCTGAGCACCTTAATAACTGCTTCAGCGGTGGTAGAACCCATTGGAAATATTTTGAGCCACTTTGAGTAGGCATCGACAATTATTAAAAACATTTGGCCCTGGCAGGGGTCTGCGAAATCGGCGTGTAGCCATGACCAGGGGCTTCTTGGTTGTTCCCAGTCATGGACTGGTGCTTTGGGCAGATTAGGCCGCGACTCTTGACAGGGTTTGCATAACCCAACCCAATTTTGGATTTCTGCATCCATATTTGGCCACCAAACGTACCCCCTAGCCAAGGCTTTCATCCGGACAATCCCTGGATGGCCTTCATGTAAAGTCCTGAGTATTCCAGCTCGCAGGCTGGTTGGTATGACCACTTGGTTGCCCCAAAGGAGGCACCCCCCTTGTTCTGATAGTTCATGCTGTCTCTGTTCGTATGGTTTAAGGTCAGGCTTGACCAGGACCTTCAGACATCCCCTCCACACCCAGTTCAACACAGTTCTGAGTGAGGGGTCCTTGGCCATGTGTTTAGCCAACTCAGCAGACGTTACCAGTCCGGAATCAGCCAAGTCAATCAAAAGGACTGGAGCTTCTGGGACAATGTCCGTAAGAAGGTTGGGCAATGGGCACCTGCTCAAAGCGTCCTCATTGCCCATGTCTTTTCCTGGCCAATGTACCAGGCGATAGGAGTAGGCCAAGAGAAAGATGGCCCACCGGCTGAAACGGGGGGATAGGGTAGCCGGAGTGGGGCAGTCCCCCGCAAGAAGCCCCAGAAGCGGCTTGTGGTCCGTAACCAAAACAAAATCCCTCCCAAATAAATATTCGTGGAATTTTTGACACCAGCAACTAAAGCCAAGGCCTCCCTGTCCAGCTGGCTGTAGTTCCGCTCTGCACTGGACAGAGTCCTTGAGTAATAGGCCACAGGGGCCTCTGACCCATTTGGAAGCTTGTGGCTGAGCACAGCGCCAACTCCCACAGGGGAAGCGTCGCACACCAGGACCAATGTCAAGGTATTGTTGTATTGAATTAAGAAACTGTCACTGGTTAGTAGTTGTTTGACAGCTGCGAAAGCTGACGCCTCCCTGGACCCCCATTTCCTAGGAGTGTTTTTGGCCAGCAGCCTGTGGAGAGGCTCAGCTATGGTAGCTTTGTCTTTTAGGAAAAGGCTGTAAAAATTTAGGAGCCCAAGGAAGGCTTGGAGCTCTGTTTGGTTTTTTGGGGCAGGAGCCTCATGGATTGCCCTTAACTTATTTTCTGTGGGGTGAATGCCTTGGCTGTTGACTTGGTACCCTAAAAATTCGACCTCAGGCACCCCCAACAAGCATTTGCTGCATTTGGCTTTAAGCCCAGCAGCACACATTTTTGACAGGACCATTCTAACTCGACAGCGGAGCTGGTCCTGGTCACAGGCAGAGATTAGGACGTCATCAAAATATGGTATGACCCCGGGGATATTCTGCAACAGACATTCCATTACACTCTGGAACAATCCCGGGGCAATGCTGACTCCAAATTACAGCCTGCAACATTTAAAAGCTCCCCTGTGAGTTACAATGGTTTGTGCTTCTGCAGTAGCGCTATCTATCAGCAGCTGCTGGTATGCCTGCGCAAGGTCTAGTTTAGCAAACAGGCATCCAGGACCTAGGGAGTGGAGTAGATGATGCACAATCGGCACCGGATTGCTGCAAAGCCTTATTGATTGTGCATTTGTAGTTGGCACAAATTCTAATACTGCCGTCCCCTTTAATGGGGGTCACTATGGGGGTCTCCCATTTAGCATGGTCGACCGGCTTCAAAATGCCTTGTTTGATGTGCTTGTCCAGCTCTTTGTCAATTTTGTCCTGTAGTGGGAGAGGGACCTGTCGAGGCTTAAGGTGAATGGGGGTGACATTAGAGTCAAGGCTAAATGAAATATGAGTCCCAACATACTTGCCCAAACCGTCACTGAAAATGTCCTGGAACTCATCAAAAAGGTCGTCCAGGTTCGCAGCTCTGATAGCGTTGATGCCTGTCACTTTTAGGCCGAGCAATTTGAACCAATCAAGTCCTAGGAGGCTCGGAAGGATGCCGTTGACTGTGGTGAGCTGGAGAGGTCCATCGAAATTGTTGAATCTGATGTGGATCCGGGCTTTTCCAAGGACAGGGATCCGGTTTCCCTGGTAGTCAGAGAGGCGGATTGAGGATTCCTGCAGGCGGGTAGACTGGAGACTCAGAAGGGCGAGCTTGAGCGTCTCCCAGGTGATGATAGACACTGCAGATCCGGTGTCAACCTCCATTTGGACCGGTGCTCCATTGATGGAGACGGTGACCATGATCTTCCTTTCGAAGGGGCAGCTGGCCCTGGCAACCTGCATTTGGTTGATTTCTGGCTGCATGGCGAAGGCTCTCTGGCGCGGCCTTTGGTTTTCACGCCAGAATCTATTTGACAATTCGCCTCTAGGGATGTCCTGCACATGCATGTCTTTTGGAGGCAGAATGGCACAGCAAACTCGTGCCAAATGTCCTCTCCTTTCACAACATTGGCAGATAACATGCCTAAATCTGCATGATATCCTTGGGTGTCGCCCCCCACAGCTGGCACAAGCAGTCAGGGATTCTTTGGGGGGGCGGAGAGCGCTTCTGGTCGGTACGGCAGACCTCATTGTCGCTGCTTATAGGCTCCTCGACAGAGCCCTTGTGGACCGCAGAAGGAGGCTTAGTGTCCTTTTCAGAGGAGGCAAAACGGTGCAGAGATTAGCTTCGGCTAAAAACTTTGGATATGCAATAGAACTGGATAAATGGCAGAAATTGTGGGATAGAAATGTTAAATTAACTATGTCAACTGCATATACAGAAAAATTGTATAAAATGTTTTACAGATGGTATTTTTCACCAGCAAGATTAGCAAAAATGTTTAAAGACAGGTCCGCTAAATATTGGAAGTGTAACCAGACACTTGGTTCTTATTATCATATATGGTGGACATGTCCAAAAGCAAAAAAATATTGGATGAAAATGCATATTTGGTTGGAAAAAATGATAAAGCAGCATATAGATTTGAACCCAGAAATATTTTTGTTGGGCATCCTGCCGGAAAAATATTACAAAAGAGATATATATTTGATTTTACATATACTAACTGCAGCCAGAATTGTATTTGCACAACAATGGAAAAGCAAAGAGATTTATTTATTTATTTATTTATTTATTTATTTATTTATTTATTTATTTATTTATTTATTTATTTATTTATTTATTTATTTATTTATTTATTTATTTATTTATTTATTTATTTATTTATTTATTTATTTATGTTTTCTTATATGCCGCCCAACTCCCGAGGGACTCAAAGATCCCGACAGATGAGAGTGTAATTTAAAAAATATTAGAATGTGCAGAAATTGACAGATTAACGCTTACAATTAAGGAAAAAGAAGAACTAAATATTTCTTGACATGGGACTTATTTTACCAATGGTTAGATAATAAAAACAGAAGTTAGAAATATGGGGATACAAATGTTATAAAGGAGATTTGTTAGACAAGTAAAATATTATCATTATTATAGAATTAATATTATTGTGATGAATATTATTGTAAACATTTTGATTATGATTTCCTAAAAATAATTGTATCCAGACAACACAATTTGGTTGAAATTGCATTTTTATATATTATAAACAAATAAATTAAAAAATTTGGGGAAAATTTTCATTTTAAAAAACCTAACACTTTATACACATAATATTCTCCCTAGTTGAATGCTGATTAATGTAATATAACAGTGTTAATTTCCTACTTCTCACAAAACATGCCAAAAGAATTTTAAATTACTAAACCTGTTTACAGATTGTTAGTCTTAATCTTATACTATATTAATAACAGATTAGTTAACAGGAAAAACAACAATAATTATAGACATATTATATGAAAGAATAAAAGAAATAAAAATTATTAATAATAAAAGAAAGACAACATTGAAATTCCAAAACCCTCTGTAAACAAACTGCAATCAACTTTGGAGCCCTGAAGCCGCCTCCTTCTCTTTGTAATCTGATATGTTGTTGCTCAATGAAGTAAAAGCAGGGAATAAGCAGAAAGAACAGAGAGGATATTTTTTAAACTATTTTGATACAAAGACATTTTGCAGGTTAATAAAATGCAGATTCCCTGCAGTGAATAATCAATGGTACATAATTCAAATATAAACACTTTCACCATTCAAACACAGGTGCCATGTTTCCACATGGAAAAGCAGAGGTAGTAAGACCAGCCATATTAATCAAAGAGAGATAACAGAAAAAGAGAGATAAAATCCAGTGGGGATTGAAATAAATCAACATTCAGCCAGCCAATTAACATTTAAAGATTAAAAAACAAAAACAATTTCAAAAAGTGAAGATAAAAGTCCCAGACATGCTTATGAAAAGCATGCCTGGTAGGAAGAGATGTAAAAAAGACCATTGACTTTCCAGCTGCTCCCACAAGGAGTTACAATCTTCAAGATTCCCACAGCCATCCAAAAGTTGTCTTGGGTCATTCCTAAATGCTTCCATTAATCCAGTGGGCAAGACTGCCAAAGAGCAGCCTGTGTCTGGCAGCAAACACATCTGATTGCAAAAGAAAAAAAGTATCTTACCTTTCAGCAGCCATCTTGGGGAGGAATCTATGATGTAATATCTTCCCTTATAGTTATTTTATGTAATTTTAATTTTGTAGTATTTAAACTGGTTTTTACATTTAACTGTCTCTTTAAGAACATTTGGAAAGTTTGTTAATTTTTTTTTTGCTATGTTAAACTTTAGATTTTTTTAGTCTATATTAGGAAACTGGAATTATTTTATGTTTGTTAAATGTTCACAGTAGAGATATGGAGTGTATATTTTAAGATAAGATGTTATTTGGAATGTTGTGTATTGAGGCTTGCCTTCTGTAAAGAAGAAGTGGTCCCTTATTTTTTTTCATGACTTTTAAATGGGATTTTTTTGGTTAAGAAGCAAAATGTGGAATCTTGAGTTATATATGTATTAATTAATGTTAAAATCTTAGAGCTTTGTTTGAATCTTTTGCTGGTAACTACATTGAGACAAGTGTTACTTATTTGATTTGCTTATTGTTAAGAAATGGGTTATGGGATTGTCATGCCTCCAGCATAGAGTTGTACTGTATATGTATATACTATTATTATTCTGTAATATGTGTTGAGCCCCACCTAGTGGTCAAAAACAAACCTTTCATTGTTTAGAAAGTTGGTTTTAGTAGTATTTTGACCCTACAGAGTACCCATCCTATCATCATCCCTCATTCTGAAAAATATAAAAAGGGTGCATCCTGAGAAGCCACCCTCCATTTTCCAGCCCATTCCAAGGAAACAGAAGCATCTAGAAGAATCCAGCTTAATCCGTAATGCATATTCTTCGGAGGACAAAATTCATGTCCCTCTATATAGCATCGCTGTTTCACCTCATCCTGGTCTTTAACAGATTAACAGAGTTGGAAGGGACCTTGCAGGTCCTCTAGGCCAACCCACTGCCCAAGCAGGAGACCCTACATCTGTCTCTACCTAGGATCGAACTCACAACCTCCTGATTGTGAGGCAAGAGCTCCACATCATCCTGTTCTTTAATAAAGCATCAAAATCCATGCACACAGTCTGATTTATTTAAGGATAGGAAGGTTTAGCTGTATGTCAGTCTACACACCAGGGTAACGTGTAGTGAGGATGAACAGAGATGAAAAGTTTTATATTTGTTAGCTAAAAGGAGGTGAAGAAATTAGGGAATTGTTTATATTTGCCACAAAGAGAAAGGTCATTTTTTCAATGTTGAAAATGAGTCACTAAGCAACAGAATGTCATGCATAATCCATTTCTATTGTTCATCTGTCAATTCCTGGCATGTGGTTCAACAGAATGTGTAGAACTGAACTTATTAAAGTTTGCCTCAGAGTAATATATGTAAACACTTTTTCAAGAACATAATAACTTTAGGACATTGCAAAAACAAACATTTTAATGAATAGTTTTAAGCCTCTCTCACCTTATGGAATAAACACAGCCAACAAATTAGATAAGAACCAGATGCAGTTTAATCTTAAATATATTTGCAATGCAATATTAATATGCATATCGGACATAAATACATTCGAAAGTGTCCAGGGATACTTTACAAGAAGAGTCCTCCACTCCTCTACTCGCAACAGAATACCTTACGCAACCAGACTTGAAATCCTGGGCTTAGAAAGCTTAGAACTACGTCGCCTTCGGCACGACCTAAGCATAACTCATAAAATTATCTGCTACAACATCCTTCCTGTCAATGACTACTTCAGCTTCAACCACAACAATACACGAGCACATAACAGATACAAACTCAAAGTGAACCAAGCTCCAAACTTGACTGTAGAAAATATGACTTTAGCAACAGAGTGGTAAATGCCTGGAACTCACTACCTGACTCTGTGGTTTCGTCACCAAACCCCCAAACCTTTACCCTTAGACTGTCCACTGTCGACCTCACCCGATTCCTAAGAGGTCAGTAAGGGGCGTGCATAAGTGTACCAGCGTGCCTACCGTCCCTGTCCTAATGTTCCCGCTTATCAGTACCCATCTTATGTATATAAACAATGTTTTATCTATGTATATTACCAACATGTACTTGACAAAATATTACTTCTATTTGCATAAGCAGAATCTTTTAATTCACTGTCTTTCCAGGATCTTTGTTGCCCTAGCTGGGTTCTAAACTACCCAAGGAAAAAAATCTTTACAACTTTGAGTCAAGGCAGCAAACCACCTGCACTCCTTTATGCTCCGATGATTTGATCATTCAAGACATGTCTTTGAGAGGCTTCCTGTTGGCTCCGCGATCAACGTGGACGCTTCCTTTTGAAGCGCCGACCCTCGGCACCGTAAAAGCTGCCAGAAAGCTTAAAAACAGCTGACTGGCGGCTGAAAAGCCCCTTCCCGGGCAAAGGAAAGGGTGAAGAGGGCACAGGTACAGGTAGAGCCCCCCCAAGTCCCCTAGGGAAAGTCCGGGGGGGCAAAAGGGGAGAGCTCCCTGGGAACCAGCTGCTGCTCCGGACCTTGGATATCTCCGCTGTTTTGTGGAGCAAGAAGATCGCGACCAGCACTGCTCTAATCAATTGATTCTAATTGAAGATTATCTGCAGCAGAAGGAAAAACCAGGAGGAAAAATTGGGCAAGTAACCTCTATTTAACTCTTAATGACTCTCTTTTGTTAAGCTACAAAGTAGCAAGTTGGTTCTAAAATGGCGTTGAAAGCTTGAAAGGGAAAGAAAGCGAAAGTGAGAACAAAGAGAAAAGTTTCTGTTTTGCTGACAGGCTTCTGCAAGAGAGCTGCTGGATTTGATCTGAATTTGCATTTATATTCGAGACTTCTCTTCTTTTTGGCATTAGATTAAATAATTTGGAACATTTGACTAAAGATTTACTTTAATTCTGATGGCTTCTAAACCTGGGAAGATGATTTCCTCCAAAAGTGCGGAGAGCTCTCCCACTCCCAGCACCAAACTGCAAACTCTTACAGCACAATCTCAGCCTCAGCCTCAGCCATTAACTCTGGCGATGTTGCAAGAAAGCCTTAAAGCTATGCAGGCCCAAATGTCTACAAATTTTAACAAAAAAATTGATGAATCTAATGAGACAATTAAGAAGATGATAAATGACAAGATACAAGTTGTTTCTGACAAAATTGAAATCTTTAACAATGAAATTAGAGCGGATATTTTGGAGGCACTTAAAGGACTGGCAAATAATGTGGAATATTTGGATGAGCAAGTTCAACAAATCAGAGATATTACAGCAACCTTAAGAGAGAGAATAGATGAGGTTGAAGAGAAACCACAGATGAGATTACAATGATTCATTACAGGAACATGGAGTTTGTGATTAGAATTCGAGGACTAAAGGAGGAGAAAAGTGAGGATCTGAAAGAGTTGCTGGGAGAAGCCGTTGCCCAAGTGATAGATATTAACAAGGAAGGGCTGATGTGGCAAATCGACAAGGTATACAGGGTCAACTCTCATGTGGCCAGATTGAGAAACCTTCCAAGAGATATTGTAATATATTTCAATAATAGAGCAATGTGTAATGATATTCTCCAAGCAACGTACCAAAACAAGCTACAGGTGGGAGGACAAGAATTGATTACACTGAAAGAGATCCCCCCCAAGAATGCTGAGGGCTAGAAGAGATTTTTCCTTTCTTGTGAAGGAGCTTAAAAGACAACAATTACCATTTAGATGGGAGGTGCCATCTGGCATCTCCTTGATTTATGCTGGAGAAAGACATCGACTCAACACGGTTCAAAAAGCAAGAGATTTCTATACATATATTTTAAAGGCTGTGACACCGAGATCACCAGAAGGAAGGAGAAAAGACAATGATAGAGCAAGACAACGAGAAGTTCAGTAAATAGAGGCCTCATCTGGACAAGGCGATATTGTTACAATTCATCTGGACCAAAGCTTGGATTTATTTGGAGAACAACAGATAAAAGAACAGAGACAGACAAGAGCGGCAACTAAACGTATGCAGGAAATGGCACAACAGCAATCCCAGCTTGAAGTCAAAGAAACTACCAAAACTGAAACAGTGGGAGGAGCAAGATGAAAGGAATGGCAGTTCCTAGATCAGTGATGGTGAACCTTTTTTTCCTCGGGTGCCAAAATAGTGCACACGTGCGCTATCGCGCGCATGCGCATGCCCACACCCATATTCAATGCTCCCCCACACACCCCTGCTCCCCCATTTCCTGACTTCTGGTGGATCCAGTAGGCCCATTTTTTGCCCTCCCCAGGTTCCAGAGGCTTTCTTGGAGCTTGGGGAGGGCAAAAATGCCCTCCCCTGCCACCCTGGAGGTCCCCTGGAGGCCAAAACCGCCCTCCCAGAGCCTTCATGCGAGCCAAAAATCAGCTGGCGGGCACCCACATGCACGCTGGACCTGAGCTAGGGCAACAGCTCACGTGCCAGCAGATATGGTTCTGCGTGCCACCTGTGGCACCCGTGCCATAGGTTCGCCATCACGGTCCTAGATCATCAGTCAATGTTCCAGAAGCTTCAGAAGCCCGCAGATGGGAAGTAGATTTCTAACCTGGAATGTTAATGGATTAAATTCGCCACAGAAAAGAAGAAAAATATTTCACTACCTTAAACAATTTAACAACGATGTGGTCTGCCTTCAAGAAACACATATTACAAAACAAGACCAAAAATATTTGATAAATTCAAAATTAGGATTACACTTTGCCTCATCGGCATCAGAAAAGAAAAATGGTATTGTAATATATGTAAAAAAAAATTGATTGCCAAATTGATTGAAGCAGATAATCAAAGAAGATTTTTAGCTCTAGAACATTTAATTAAAGGAGAAAGAATACTGGTGATTGGCGTATATGCCCCGAATCAACAACAAGAGAAATTTTATGATTTTTTACATACAAAGTTAATACAATGGGATCATAATACCTGTATCCTTCTGGGAGATTGGAATGGTGTACCAGACGTCAAAAAGGACAAGAAGGGTCCAAGCCAAAATACTTTTTCAAGAGCCAAATTGCCAAAGTCCTTCTTTGAGATGATGGAAGAATGGGAGCTGAGGGACATTTGGCGTGAAAGAAATATAGAAGAAAACGATTTTACTTTTTTTTCCGATAGACATCAATCCTTTTCAAGGATTGATTTTATTTTGATTACTAATAATCTTTTTTCTAGAGTAAAGAAGATGAAGATATGTTCAAGAGTATTAACGGATCATATAAAGAACTTCTTCTTGAAGATGGAACACTATCTCAATTAAAATCATTTGAGAAATTAAAAGAGGAAGGAATAGTTAGGACCTGGTTTCAATATAGACAAATACAGGCCAGATGGAGAGATGATAGAAAAATTGGTATTGTGCAAAATGAAGACAACTTGATTGTACAAATTAAAGATAATGGTCCAATGCATATAAAAAGATTGTATAATATTTTATTGGAATTGGATTCAGAATCAGAATTGGTTAAAGACTGTATGATAAAATGGGCTCAAAACTTTGGAGAACCTATAATGATGGACACATGGGAAAAGATATGGGTCACAAATGTTAAATTTACACAGGCTCAAAACTTGAGGGAAATTTTTTATAAAATGTTTTATAGATGGCATCTAGACCCTAAAAAATTAGCGTGTATGTATCCCAATTTACAGCCTAAATGTTGGAGATGTGAATGTGATGATGCTACATTTTTCCATATATGGTGGACTTGTAAAAAAATTAAGGCTTTTTGGATAAAAATTTGGTGGATTATACAAAATATCTAAAAGAAAAAAATTAAATTCACACCACAGTTTTTTCTGTTGGGAATAACTATGGACTGCACTCCTATAGAGACTAAGTTGATTTTGAATTTTATAACGGCTGCCAGATTACTGGTGGCACAATATTGGAAGAAGGAAGATATACCTACAACTGAAGAATGGACATTGAAAGTGACACATCTGGCCGAAATGGCTAAGGTTTCATCTTATCTTAAGGATCATTCAAATGAAAGATATTTGTTGGAATGGAGTAGGTGGACGGAATATATTCAGAAAAAAATTCAGATTAATATAATCTAGATAGTATAACACTGTTTGTTGTTTGAGGAAATAATAGATTATACTTTCAAGTTTATGGATAACAAAGAGTTAAGAAAGGAAAAGATATTTTTGAACTAACAGTTTGTTTTAGTATTATGTAGTTTTATATCTTTTGTCTTGAATCTATACCTTGTGTTTTTCTCTGGGAAGTCTGGGAGGGGGGTGGGGGGAGGGTGAGTGTGGGAGGAAGGGTGGAGGGGGGACAGGGAGGGTAGAAAAGATAAAATTATGTGTACTTTGTACTTGTAAAACTTTTCAATAAAAAAATAAAATAAAATAAAGACATGTCTTTGCTTTGTGTGTGTGATAGAGAGAGACAAAAGGAAATTGATGAAGAAAAGGAGAAGGTGGTGGCGGCAATAATGTTCACCCTGTTCTGCCCAGCATGCTTTCTAATGAAATCATGCTAATACAGACAGGCCACAGGTAGGGCATGCTTTACCAAGCATTGCTGTTTCCTGACTTGATGACATGGCTCCTCAGTTTATAATAATAATAATAATAATAATAATAATAATAATAATAATAATAATAATAATAATAATAATAATAATAATAATAATAATAATAATAATAATAATAATAATAATAATAATAATAATAATAATAATAATAATAATAATAACAACAGAGTTGGAAGGGACCTTGGAGGTCTTCTAGTCCAACCCCCTGCTTATGCAGGAAACCCTACACTACTTCAGACAGATGGTTATCCAACATCTTCTTAAAAATGTCTAGTGTTGGAGCATTCACAACATCTGGAGGTAAGCTGTTCCACTGATTAATTGTTCTAACTGTCAGGAAATTTCTCCTTAGTTCTAAGTTGCTTCTCTCCTTGATTAGTTTCCACCCATTGCTTCTTGTTCTACCCCCAGGTGCCTTGGAGAAAAGTTTGACTCCCTCTTCTTTGTGGCGACCCCTGAGATATTGGAACACTGCTATCATGTCACCCCTGGTCCTTCTTTTCATTAAACTAGACATACCCAGTTCCTGCAACCGTTCTTCATATGTTTTAGCCTCCAGTCCCCTAATCATTTTTGTTGCTCTTCTCTGCAGTCTTTCTAGAGTCTCAACATCCTTTTTACATCGTGGCGACCAAAACTGTATGCAGTATTCCAAGTGTGGCCTTACCAAGGCATTATAAAGTGGTATTAACACTTCGCGTGATCTTGATTCTATCCCTCTGTTAATGCAGCCTAGAACTGTGTTGGCTTTTTTGGCAGCTGCTGCACACTGCTGGCTCATATTTAAATGGTTGTCCACTAGGACTCCAAGATCCCTCTCACAGTTACTACTGTTGAGCAAGGTACCACATATACTGTACCTGTGCATTTTGTTTTTCTTGCCTAAATGTAGAACCTTACTTTTTTCACCATTGAATTTCATTTTGTTTGATAGCGCTCAATGTTCAAGTCTGTCAAGATCCTTCTGTATCTTGAGCCTATCTTCTGGGGAGTTGGCTATTCCTGCCAGTTTGGTGTCATCTGCAAATTTGATGAGTTCCCCATCTATCCCCTCATCCAAGTCATTGACGAAGATGTTGAAGAGTACTGGGCCTAAAACAGAGCCTTGGGGTACTCCACTGCATACTTCCCTCCATGTAGATGCAGTTCCATTGAGCACTACACGTTGAGTGCGGTTGGTTAGCCAATTTCGAATCCATCTGGTGGTGATGCTGTCTAACCCACATTTTTCTACTTTATCTAGTAGTAGGTTATGATCTACTTTGTCAAATGCCTTACTGAAGTCCAAGTAAACCACATCGACAGCATTCCTCTGGTCCACTAATTTTGTCACTTTATCAAAGAATGCAATAAGATTAGTCTGGCATGATCTGTTTTTGACAAACCCATGTTGGCTTTTGGTTATTACTTTGTTTGCTTCTAGGTGTTCATTGATTCGTTGCTTGATTATCTTTTCCAAAATCTTCCCTGGTATTGAGGTCAGGCTGATAGGTCTGTAGTTTCCTGGATCTGTTTTTTTTCCTTTTTTGAAGATGGGAACTACATCAGCTCTTTTCCAGTCCTCTGGCAGTTCCCCGGTGCTTCAGGATCTTTGAAAGATATAGTTCAGTGGTTCTGAGATCTCGTCTGCCAGTTCCTTCAGAACCTTGGGGTGTAATCCATCTGGTCCTGGTGATTTGAATTCGTCTAGGGTAGACAGGTGTTCACTTACCATTTTCTTCCCTATTTTAACTTCTGTTCCTAATATGTTTTTTGTGATGCTGTTTTTGATAGGCTGGACTGTTTTCTCCCTTTGTGTAAAGACAGATGCAAAAAACGTGTTAAGTAGCTCTGCTTTCTCCCTGTTGCTTGTCATCTTCTTGCCACTTTCTCCCTGTAATGGACCAATTGTTTCCTTGACTTTTTTCTTGTTTTTAATATGTTGGAAGAAGCTTTTTTTGTTACTTTGTACTTTTGTCGCAAGCCTTTGTTCATTGTGAGCCTTAGCTTTCCTCACTTCATCTTTACAGGCTCCAGCTATTTGCTGATATTCTGCCTTAGTTATTTCCCCTTCTTTCCACTTTTTATACTTGTCCTTTTTGTCTTTCAATTTGTCAGAGAGTTCTTTATGCAACCATCCTGGTTTCTTTTGAGACCTATTATTTTTCTTCTTCGTTGGTATTGTGCTAGTCTGGGCTTTTATAATCTCACTTTTCAAAATTTCCCAAGCTTCTTGAGTTGTTTTCCCCTTGAGGATTCTCATCCATGGAATCTTTCCCAAGTTCTCTCTGAGTTTATTGAAATTAGCCCTCTTAAAGTCCAAGACTCTAGTTTGACTTTGTTCTACTGTTTGTGTTTGCATAATGTTGAATTCCAATATTGCATGATCACTTGCCCCCAAGGTTCCTGTAGCTTCAACACCTTCTATCATTTCATCTCTGTTAGTGAGAATTAAGTCCAATATGGCTGATCCCCTTGTTCCCTTCTCTACTTTTTGGGTAACAAAATTGTCTGCTAGGTTTGTTAGGAACCTGTTGGCTCTTCCACTTAGTGCAGAGTTTGTCTCCCAGTTGATGTCAGGGTAGTTAAAATCCCCCATTACTATTGTGATGTGCTTCCTACATACCTTAGTTAGCTGACTAGCAAAAAGTTCATCTACTTCCTCTGTTTGGTTGGGTGGCCTGTAGTATAGACCTATGGCAATGTCATTTTGCCCCCCTTTAATATTGACCCAAATGCATTCAAGGTGATTTTCATTATTGTTGTGCTCTATTTCTGTAGAGATGTAGTTATTTCTTATATATAGTGCAACTCCACCTCCTCTTTTATTTGTTCTGTTTTTTTTAAATAATTTAAATCCCTCTAGCTGTATATTCCATTTGTCAGTTTCATCCCACCAAGTTTCCGTAATGGCAACTATATCATATCTTCCGTCATTTACTTGAATTTCTAATTCACCCTGTTTATTCCTCATACTCTGTGCATTGGTGTATAGACATTTAAGTCCATTTAGATTGACCCTGTGTTTACTGTCTACATAACCTGTGTTGTGCCTGACTGCCCCTACTTTCTTGCCACCTGTTTGATTAGTGCACATATCTATGTTGTGTGCACTGTTAACCCTATTAGTTTTAGATTGCTGGGGACAGAAATGATCTGTATCAATTAATTCTCTGTCCCTGCTGTTCAGTTTAAATGTTTATCCAGGAAATCTCTGAATTTAATACCAAGTAGCTCAGTCCCTTTCTTTGATGGATGCAAACCATCTCTTTTGTACAGTTTTTCATTGGACCAGCTGCTGATATCATGACTAATAAAACCAAAGCCTTCCCTTTTACACCACTCCTTTAGCCACACATTAAACTCTGCTACACGTTGGCCTTTCCCTTTTTGTTCCTTATATACTGGTAAAACCTCTGAAAAGATAAGCCTACAACTCCCCCTCCCCCCCACAACCTCCCAGAGCAAATACAGGGTATAAACATTTAGCAACCATATACTAGAATAAACTAACTAACTTTGACTTCATCCCTCTCTTGTACTTTAACTCCCCTTATATAAAGGTAAATTTAGATAAGTTGTAACATTCCTTGCTCATTCATTCTTAAGCTATCTGGAATTTCTTAGTCCCATATTTATTTTGAATGTAATCAATCCATCTTCTCCATTCCAGCTTGTATTTCTCGTCTGAATGGTCCTTAAGATATGCTGATATTTTAGCCATCTCTGCTAGGTTTGTTACTTTCAACGTCCATTTAGATTTAGATTTCTAAATGGACGTTGAAAGTAACAAACCTAGCAGAGATGGCTAAAATATCAGCATATCTTAAGGACCATTCAGACAAGAAATACAAGCTGGAATGGAGAAGATGGATTGATTACATTCAAAATAAATATGGGACTAAGAATATAAAGGACCACTATGTAGCTACAGAGCTACAAGTAACCAAGGAAGAAAACCCATTAGAATGCATATGGGTCAATATAAAAGAAAAAAAGAACAACACAACAATAGGAGTTTACTACAGACCACCAAACCAAACAGAAACAATGGACACCCTTTTTACCAACCAGCTAAAGAACATATGCAAGAAAAACAACATTGTAATAATGGGAGACTTCAACTACCCGGACATCAACTGGAAAACCAACTCAGCACCAAGTGAGAAATCTAACAGATTCCTAACCAGCCTAGCCGACAACTTCATTGTCCAAAAAGTGGAGGAGGGAACTAGAGGGGCAGCCATACTGGATCTAATACTTACAAACAGAGAAGAAACAATAGAAGGAGTCGAAGCTGCGGGAACACTGGGTGAGAGTGACCACATAATACTAAAATTCACCATAACGCAAACACAAATAACTGAACATAACGACACCTATATCCCAGACTTTTAAAAAGCTGACTTCAATAAACTCAGAGAAAACCTGGGAAAGATCTCTTGGATGGAAGTACTAAAGGGTAAAACAACTCAAGAAGCCTGGGAGATCCTGAAAAACATGATCATAAAAGCCCAGAACACCACAATACCGATGAGGAAGAAAAACAAGAAATCCAAAAGGAAACCAGCATGGCTAAACAAAAATCTCACTGATAAACTGAATGAAAAAAAAGATAAATACAAAAAATGGAAAGAGGGGCACATAACCAAGGCAGAGTACCAACAGACAGCCAGAATCTGTAAAGAAACAATCAGGACAGCAAAGGCCCAGAATGAACAAAGACTCGCAACAAAAGTCAAAGACAACAAAAAAAGCTTCTTCCAACACATTAACAACAAGAAAAAAATCAAAGAAACAGTTGGTCCACTAAAGAGAGAAGATGGCAAAGAAGTAACAGGCAACACAGACAAAGCAGAGCTACTGAATACATTCTTCGCATCAGTCTTCACACAAAAGGAAACTGCAGCTCAACTACCCAGCAACACAAATATAAAAAACAGATTTGAAGCAAGACTCAACCTAAGCAAAAATACAGTAAGAGATCACCTATCTGAACTTAACGAATACAAAGCACCAGGACCAGACGGATTACATCCCAGAGTCCTAAAAGAACTAGCAGAAGTCATTTCAGAACCACTGCACCACATCTTCCACAAATCCTGGAACACAGGGGAACTACCTGAGGACTGGAAAAGAGCTGACGTGGTCCCCATCTTCAAAAAAGTTAAAAAAACAGACCCAGGAAACTACAGACCAATCAGCCTAACATCAATACCTGGGAAAATACTGGAAAAAATAATTAAAAACCAGATCTCCCATCATCTAAAAACAAACCAAGTAATAACCAACAGCCAACACGGATTTGTTAAGAACAAGTCATGCCAAACCAACCTCATTTCATTCTTCAACACTGTGACCAAATTAGTAGACCAGCGTAATGCAGTAGACATAATATACCTGGACTTTAGCAAAGCATTTGACAAAGTAGACCACAACCTACTCCTTCATAAGCTAGAAAAAAGCGGGATAGACAGCTACACAACCAGATGGATTAACAATTGGCTGACCAACCGTACCCAGCGAGTAGTCCTCAATGGCTCTAAGTCCACATGGAGAGAAGTAAGCAGTGGGGTACCACAAGGTTCCGTCCTAGGCCCAGTACTCTTCAATATCTTTATAAATGACCTAGATGAGGGAATAGCAGGAGAACTAACCACATTTGCAGATGACACCAAGCTGGGGGGAGTAGCACCCCAGAGGACAGACTCAAAATCCAGAGGGACCTTGACAGACTCGAACACTGGGCCCAAACCAACAAAATGAAATTTAACACAGAGAAAAGTAAAATTCTGCACCTAGGCAAGAAGAATCAAAAATACACATACAAACTGGGTGAAACCACACTCAATAGCAGCGATTGCGAAAGGGATCTCGGAGTCCTGGTAGACAGCCAACTAAATATGAGCCAGCAGTGTGCAGCAGCAGCCAAAAAGGCCAACACAGTCCTGAGCTGCATAAATAGAGGGATACAATCAAGGACCAGAGAGGTACTAGTACCACTCTATAAAGCCTTGGTCAGACCACATCTAGAGTACTGCATCCAGTTTTGGTCACCACATTACAAAAAAGACATTGAAACTTTAGAGAAAGTGCAGAAGAGAGCAACCAGGATGATAAAGGGTCTGGAAAATGAAACATACAAAGAGCGGTTGCAGGAACTGAGCTTGGCCAGTCTAGCGAAGAGAAGGATCAGGGGTGACATGATAACAGTGTTTCAATACTTGAGGGGATGCCACAGAGAGGAGGGGGTCAGGCTGTTCTCTATGGCATCAGAAAGCCAAACAAGGAATAACGGATGGAAGCTGACCAAGGAGAGATTCAACCTGGAAGTGAGGAGAAACTTTCTGACAGTGAGAGCGATCAACCAGTGGAACAGCTTGCCAGCAGAGGTCATGAGAGCCCCAACACTTGCGACCTTCAAGGAGAGACTGGACTACCATCTGTCTCAAATGGTGTAGGAACTCCTGCTTGAGCAGGGGGTTGGACTAGATGACCTACAAGGTCCCTTCCAACTCTAATAATAAATCTAAAAAACCTATACTACTAAGTTCGTACCCCAAGCTCTGGAAGTCATTCTGCACAGAAAGTACATCTTTTTGGGACAGATCATTTGTGCCTAGATGTATAATAGCATCAACATCACAGTCCTTACTGGCATTCTTGACTATCTTAAGAATACGCCTCTTGTCTCTGCTGGCAGTAGCACCTGGCAGACACCTGACCTCTTTCAAAACCTCGATATCATTTCCTAAATTTACATCCCTTACAATTGAATCACCAACCAGAAGGTGACTTCTCTTTTTGGATACCTTGCTGCTCTTGTGTGACTGATGTGTAATACGTGATTCACACTTTCCACTTTCCAAATTAAGTTCTTCATCTCGGACCACGTTCCCCTGCTTATTTGAGTTATTGTTATCACAAGTACCTTGACCTGTCACGTTAGTGTCTCTGTTAAGGTCAGCAAGGACACTATATCTGTTATGCTGGGACACAGTAAAAGCTCTGTGCTTCTGGTTCACAGCTCTCACCCTGCCAGATCCCACAGTTGTCCATACTGCCCTTCTCCTGCAGGGTCTTTGTGGTAGAGGCGGCTGATAGTGTGGCAGCTCATTAGAGTGGAATGGCTGAATTTGGCACATTATTTCTGCTTGCAGAGCACAGATTAGAGATTCTAGATAGATAATCTGTCCACATAGACTAGTAATTTGTTTACAGAGAGGACAGTATCCAAATTTGAAAAGAGTACTTCGAAACACAACTGAAAAACAAGTATTACACTGAACTAAGCCAGTCATTTTGAAATAAAATAAAATCACAGTCTCAAGGGCACTAACCCTGATTGTATTATTACTATTTTTTGTTTATATGGTGATCCTTGTTTAACCACCACTCATTCAGTGACTGTTAAACGTAACCAATTTTGTTGTATATATGATGTACAATGACAATAAAGGCTATAATAATATAATATATAATAATAATGATGAGGCTGAATAAGTGGTAGTTACAACTGACCCTCATACTTTTTTCAGTCACAGTGTACCCAAGTCATGTAATTGCAATTTGCAACTATCACCAAAGGTTAGCGTTTGTGAGATAGTGGACTGGATTGCACAATTTGTTTAGAAATAAATTATGCATTACAAGTCAAAATGGCTGGGTTTACACAACACCACAATCCAAAACAAAATGAACCACATTAAGCTGTGCATTTCACATAAAATCAGCCATTGCTGTCCCCAAAACTTCCTCATTTATCAAGGGACTCAGCCATTTTTTGCAATCATGTCAAAAGGACATAGTTATATTTTTTTCAAAATGGTTTCAGTCAAGCCATGTTACAGAAAGTATGATGGGATATTATCCAGATATCTCATTAAAGAAATGGACAGATTGCTTCTTGGTGTAGAGATGGCTGCAATCTATCAAGGCAAATGGGCTACATTGGTAGTTCTCAACTTACAACCACAAATTGAGCCCAAAATTTCTGTTGCTAAGCAAGAGTTAAGTGAGTTTTGCCCCATATTATGACCTTTCTTACCTCAGCTGTTAGGTGAATCACTGTAGCTGTTAAGTTAGAAACATGGTTGTTAAGTGAGACTGACTTCCCCATTGACTTTGCTGATCAGAAGGTCAGAAAAGGTGTTCATGTGACCTCAAGACACTGCAAACATCATAAATGCTAGTTGCTAAGTGTCCAAATTTTGATCACGTGACTGGGGATGCTGCAACATTAATAAGCGTGAAAACCGGACATACCGTATTTTTCAGAGTATAAGAGGCACCGGAGTATAAGACACACCTTAGTTTTGGGGGAGGAAAACAAGGAAAAAAGGCTTCTGCCTCCAAGCAATTTGCCAAACAGCAAACAGCAAACAGCACAGATGATATACACTGTTTGCTGTGTATTTCTGTGCATGTGTGCCTGACCCATAGAAATAGCAAAGAATTGGAGAAATGTACATTATGCCAGAAAGTTTTCTTAAATGTAGTCACACTAACTCCTCCCAATTATTTAAATAGATCTACTCCAAGGTAAGTCAGGATTTAACTCTAATACTAAACAGGACACTGTTACATTTCAGACTATACTTGTACAGAGCTGTTAAAATTAATTAAAATTTCTGGAAGTATACATTATTCTCTATTATTTAAAAGAAGATACAATAGCACTGGGCCTCTTCAGAGCAAGCATTAATTTTAAAAGGGTTCTTGTTAAGTTCTTATACTGAAGAGGCAGGAGGCGAGTGAGTGGCTTCAGTTCTTTATTAGGTCATGGTGGGAAACAACAGCCAAGACCCCAGTGTGGCTGGGGTTTAAATAGGATAGCCCTGGCTTGAACCAGGACCAATCAGGAGATACATGTTGGAGACAATTGGCTGGACCAGAGTGGGAACTTGCAGCCCCCACCCCAAAAGGTGATGCATCACAAACCAACACAACCGGCAATGTGTCACTAAATTACATTTAAAAACTCTTGTCAGACAGCAGGTCTTTTACAGCCTGAAAAGCCCTGTTCTGTGCTGGACCCCAAATCCAGGCCATTTTTTTAGAGAGCAGTTTATGCAGAGGCTCCGCAATGGTAGCTTTATTTTGCAGGAATATGCTGTAAAAGTTCAACAACCCTAAAAACGCTTGAAGTTGAGTCCTGTTGGTGGGCACTGGGGCTTCCCTAATAGCCCTTAGTTTATCCATCTATCCTGTATCCTAAAAATTCCACTTCCGGAACCCTTATCTGGCACTTGCTAGCTTTTAGTTTTAATCCAGCATCTCGGAATCTAGTTAGTACTTCTCTGAGTCTTTCTCTTAACTGTGTTGTATCTTTTGCTGCTATTAATACATCATCAAAATATGGGACGACACCAGGTACCTTGTTTAGCACTCTTTCCATTATGCTTTGAAAAATTCCTGGGGCTATGCTGACACCGAACTGCAACCTATTACATTTAAATGCCCCGCGGTGCGTGCCGATGATTTGTTCTTCTGCGGTCTCATGATCCACAGGCAGTTGCTGGTATGCCTGCGTGAAATCTAACTTTGCAAAAATGGCACCCAGACCTAATGTGTGCAATAGGTGCTGGACTACTGGCACTGGATATGTGCTCTGCTGGAGGGCCTTATTAACTGTGCATTTATAGTCCCCACAGATGCGAATAGAGCCGTCATTTTTTAATTTTGGCACTATTGGGGTTTCCCACTTAGCGTGATCCACCGGTTCTAGGATCCCCTGACTGATTTACCTGTCTAGCTCTTTGTCTATTTTTGGCCTTAATGCAAAGGGGATTCTGCGCGGTTTTAGCCTTATTGGTGCTACCCTTGGGTCTAGGTTAAAGGAAATTGGGGTGCCCACGTTCTTGCCCAACCATTGGTCAAAATTCTCCTGGAACTCCTGTAGCAGGTCTCCGCAGCTCCCATCCGCAGCCAACATCGCGTTGATCACCTTCGCCTTTCTGGTCACTTCCATGTCAAGCACTCGGAACCAGTCGAGTCCCAACAGATATTGTATACGTGTGTGTGTGTGTGTATATATATATATATATATATACATACATACATACATACATACATACATACATACATACATACATACATACACACACACACACACACACAAATATATATATATATATATATATATTTGGGTACACCAGGATAACACGACAGAAAAACATATATATATATATATATATATATATATATATATATATATATATATATATATATATATATATATATATATATATATATATATATATATATATATATATATATATATATATATATATATATATACTGTATATATATACTGTATATATATATATATATATATATACTGTATATGTGTATATATACAGTATTTACCAGTGACTACAGTTTCTGGAAAGTGTTAATTTCAAGAAATTAAGATTTAAGACTAAAATTGTATAGTGCTTTTATACATAAATTTACTTTAAACATACATATTGCCAAATATCATAGAATATAAACATTGGAATGGACATTAGGGATCATCAGTAAAGGACCTCGGAGTACTCATCTCTAACGATCTGAGTGCCAGAGCCCACTGCAACTACATAGCAAAGAAGGCATTAAGAGTGGTTAACCTAATCTTGCGCAGCTTCTTATCTGGTAACATTGTACTCTTAACCAGAGCATACAAAACATTTGCTGGACCGATTCTTGAATACAGCTCATCAGTCTGGAACCCAAACTACATATCAGACATTAACACAATTGAGAATGTCCAGCGATACTTCACAAGAAGAGTATTACATTCCTCTGTTCACAACAGAATTCCTTATGAAACCAGACTTGAAATTTTGGGACTTCAAAATTTAGAACTCCGCCGCCTTCGATCTGACCTAAGTGTAGCTCACAAAATTATCTGCCGCAATGTCCTACCTGTTAATGACTACTTCAGCTTCAACCGCAATAATACAAGAGCTCACAATAGATACAAACTTAATGTAAACCGCTCCAGACTTGATTGCAAAAAATTCGACTTCAACAACAGAGTTGTCAACGCCTGGAACACTTTACCTGACTCAGTAGTTTCTTCCCCAAACCCCAAAAACTTCAACCTCAGATTATCTACCATCAACCTCACCCCATTCCTAAGAGGTCGGTAAGGGGCGTGCATAAGCGCACAATAGTGCCTACCGTTCCTGTCCTAATGTTCACATATATTCTTACCTCTTTTACTCTTATTCATGCTTGTACTATTACATATATATTCAATCATGTTTTACTGTTTATACTTTGTTTATAATCATATATGCTTGACAAATAAACAAATACAAATCTAGTCCAACTCTAGTATCTAGGTTCAGAAATCCCTGATCATCTTATGCTTTGACTACTGCAACGCACTCCACATAGGCTATCTTTGAAGAATTTTCAAAGCTACTGCTGGCACAGAATGCAACTGCGGACAGTTCATGGGGGCCCAAGGGTGACCTACGTTGCATTGTTGTTCTGGGAGCTGCACTGATTGCCAGTTTGCTTCCGGTATTGGTATTGGTTCTTACCTTTAAAACCCTTCATAGCATGGTTCAGGTTATCTGAGGAATTGTCTCACCCCAATGGGATTGGCCTACCCCATCGACACCAGCAGAAGAGGCATGTTGCAGACCCTATTGGTCAATGAATTCTGGCTGGCAGGGTCTAGAGCCATGGGTCCCGCCCTCTGGAACATTATGCCCTCTGAAGTAAGATCCACATCAGTGGTGGGTTGTTCCCAGTTTGGCCCGGTTCTGCGAACTGGTAGCGGCGGCGGGAGGCAAGCGCGCACATGAACCAGTAGCAATGGGTTTTAGAACCCACTACAGATCCACATCCAACTTTTGGCCTTCTGAAAGGGCTTAAAGACCTGGCACTGCCAACTGGACTGGGGGGCCCCAATGGGGCTGTGTCATTTTGCAGGTGGTTAATAGATTAAGACCCCACTACTTCCCATTTTTGTCGATTTTAAATCAATTTTAGTGTTAATATTTATAGTTTTAATATTTTATTTGGCTTTAGAGACTCAATCCCAACTCATTCATGGTAGCTAGACATCCTGTAAGTATCTCTATCCTGGTTTACCATAGCCTATTTGTGCTATTTGTTCTAGATAGGTCCATTTGAACAGAATTCCTCTTTATGGGGGGAAAATCAAAGTAAGAGTGAAGAATGGAGCTTGCATGTGAGCATCCTCAGCTTGTTCGAATGGAGCTTCACGTGCAAGCAAAAGTGCCTTCCACTCAAGCAGCTCTGCTCATGCAAGCGGAGCTTCACATACAAGCACAGGTGCCCTCCACGCAATTGGAGCTTTGCATGAGAGCACAAGCGCCCTCTGCTCATGCACAAAGCTCTATCAGTGCAAGTTGAGGGTGCATGCACCTGCTGCTCACACCAATGGAGCTGTGCACGCGTATGTGCGCCTGCCACTCATAAGCCACCACCCTGCACTGGGTCGGATTGCTAAGGTGGAAAGGTTGGGGACCGCTGGTCTATAACATCCCTCCACAATGACATAATTATTTCCTTGTATCTTGACTCAAAATACGCTAAGACTGGATCCTCATGCTTACATAATTTGTGGATTTCTATATACATGTACTTCCTTCAAAATAATGGCATTCTCCTTACCTTTAGTTTGAGATATTCATCTAAGGAAGTAATGCCTTTGATTTCTAATTCTTTCTGTTTGTTCCCTGTACTCCATTCATTTTTATAGTGAGACAGAAAACATAATCTATTCCTTTTTGCATTCCACATGTTCATGTTCATTGAGTCTCCGCATCCAGCACTCCCAGTTTTGTTCCAAGTATTAGACATCAAATATTTTCTGGGCTCTCTTCTCCCTCCCTTTAAGGTTTTCTCTACAGTAGATTAGGTTTGCAAAATGCCCACCAAGCATATTGTCCCGATTCTCATGAACAGAACACATCTCTTGCCAAGTCTTTGTCCTCGCAGAAAATGTTGCATGATCAAATAATTTTTAAAAATCCTTCTTGGCAATACCTGAAATGCTTTCAGTGTTCTCTTTTTCTTCTTGGGCCACATTTTTCAACAAGAATGAAGAAAATATCACCTGTGCACTCTCTTGCTCCTCCCAGTAATATTTCTGAATTTCTACCATAATCTTCAGACCTGCATCTGGATGTATTATTTTGTTTCACATGGAAAGGTAGACAAAAGGAAGACATGCTAAGCTTTTTCTTAATTCTTTTATATAGCAGGGTCTTTCTTCTCTGGAAGAAGAGTATACTATGTGAACAGAATGCTACTTTCAGCTAAAAGTGGTACGCCTTTGAAACATTGGCCACCTCTTACAGAATTAAGCCCCTGATATCTCCTTTCTTTTGCTCTTTTAATTTTCCCAAATCTCTGATTCTCCAAAGATTTATATCAGCCTTTTTAATGTTCTGTCTGCTCTTATATTTCTCTGTTCATCAATCTTCCATAGCTAAAAGAAGAATATGGGGGGGGGGGGGGGGAGAAGAATGAGATCTGATTGATTTTATGAATTTTGCTTGCATTATTGCCAGAAGCCAATTCTTACTTTCTGCAAGCAATCAATGGAGAGAAGACTTGGCTCATGATGGCATACGTGTTTGGCGTACAGAAGTTTAAATCATTTTAAACTGAAATTTTGTAATAGTTCTGGATAGTGCATAAGTGCACCAGCGTGCCTACTGTCCCTGTCCTAATGTTCCCTCTTATCAGTACCAATCTTATATACATAAACAATGTTATATCTATGTATATTACTAACACGTACTTGACAAAATAAATAAAATAAAAATAAATAAATATATGCCCGAGACATTTCAGAACTGTTATGACAGCAAGTAGACAGTACCAGTACAGATGGACTAATACTCATTGCAATATATTATAGAGGACTTGAACTTTGTTCAAGAAAGCAGGTTAATGTTTCATTGGATATATTTGATTATCCTGTGTTGGCTTTGTCCCTGCTATGCAATGATTTAGTTTTGCATAAATTAATGCAGGTGTTTTTATCCTTTCCTGGGTGGGGGGGGGGACCTTCAACCACATTCTTTTGATATTATTTCAAATGTTCTTATATTTATGTAAATAAAGATGTACCCAAATTTTAGATGAAGAGTAAATACCAAAAAGATACAAATGAAAATCTCATGGAATGCCCAACTTCTCAACTTCTTTAGCTCGGATTTACCAGAATTAGACCTTGTGGAGATAACCCCTTCCTGATCTCTCTCTCTCTCTCTCTCTCTCTCTCTCTCTCTCTCTCTCTCTCTCTCTCTCTCTCTCTCTCTCTCTCTCTCTCTCTCTCTCTCTCTCTCCCTCCCTCCCTCCCTCCCTCCCTCCCTCCCTCCCTCCCTCCCTCCCTCCCTCCCTCTCTCTCTCTCTCTCTCTCTCTCTCTCTCTCTCTCTCTCTCTCTCTCTCTCTCTCTCTCAAAAGTGGGCAGGAATACTTCAAAAAATATATTAATTATAATCAGTTGTTATGAACTTATAGAAATAATTGATTCTGCATCCACCCTACCAGAAACGTAAAAGTGCATGCCTACATTCATACAATTCCCTCCCTTCTTTCAGCAGAAGCAGCAAAGCAGGTGGGGGGGGGGAGGATGGGGAAATGATAGGAGTAAATGGTTGCTGCAGACAGACAAAAAAAAATTAGAAAAAGCAGAACATAAGTTGATAGAAATGCAGTAAGAGAAGGGAGAACCAAACAGGAATGCAAGGGAAAAATATCTGTTTAGAGAAAGGATAAACATTCAACAGCAAAGTTAAGTCCCTCTTTTTCCAGAATCCTGGGAAAGGAGATAATCTTCCCATAATTTAAGAATTAAATGTAACCAGTTGCTCCAGAAAAATTCTGTAAAACAAACCTTTAGCATTAAGCTGTTGGACCTGAGGAAGTGGACAAGGTCCTCAGAACTATGAGCTCGGTCACTGGTTCTTTAGATCCATGCCCCCACTTTGCTTGTTAAAGAAGGCTGGGAGCAGTGTTGTGAAATTGGGGTCTTATGCTGATTAATTCTTCTAGGGAGGAGGTTGTTTCTTTAACTCTTAAAGAGGCCATGGTTTGCCCCCTCCTCATGAAGCCATCACTGAATCCCACCATACTGGACAATTCATTCAGGATCTTACCTCCCTTTTGAGGGGAAGGTGGTAACACAGCAACTTTAGAAAACCTTGGAAGAAGCAGGTTATCTGGATCCTTTTCAGTCAGCTTTCAGACTCAGGTATGGAATGGAAACCATTGGTCATGCTTTTGGATGGGGTAATGTATCTATTCTTGCTGTACTTGATCTCCCAGCAGCTTTTGATAGCATTGACCATTGTATCTTTCTGGATTGACCCAAATATTGAGGATGAATGCCATGGTATTTTGCTGCTTTGTTTCCTTCTCTCAGCATTGCCTTCTCTCAGGGTTAATTCCAGTTGGTGATGATTGGGAAGGAAAGTTCCTGCCCTCAGTCCCTACTTTGTGAGGTGCCACAGGGTTTACTGCTTTCTACTTTCCTTTTTAATATCTATATGAGGCCACTGGGTGAGCTCTTCTATCATCATGGGATAAAGTATAATCAGTATACATATGATACCCAATTATACTGGCTGAGGAACTCTGGGAGTTGAAGTCCAGAAGTCTTAAAGTTGCCAAGGTTGGAGACCCCTGAGCTAGCTGACAACTTTGTTGTCCAAAAGGTAGAGGAGGAAACTAGAGGGACAGCCATACTGGACTTACTTCTTACAAACAGAGAAGAAGTGATATAGGGAGTTGAAACTGTAGGACCCTTGGGTGAGAGTGACCATATCATACTAGAATTCAACATAACACAAACACAAGCAATAGAACATAATGATACCAGAGTCTTAGATTTTAAAAGAGCTGATTTTAATAAACTCAGAGAGAACTTGGGAAAGATTTCTTGGATGAAAATCTTAAAGTGGAAAGCAGCTCAAGAATCTTGGGAAACTCTGAAAAATATGATCATAAAAGCCCATACCAGCACAATACCACCGAGAAAGAAAAACAAGAAATCCAAGAAGAAACCAGCATGGCTGCACAAAGATTTATCTGACAAATTGAAAGACAAAGAGGACAAGTACAAATAAAAGTTAAAATAAGCAAAAAAAATAGTAAGAGAACACCTGTCTGATCTTGATGAATACAAATCACCAGGACCTGATGGATTACATCCCAAAGTTCTAAAGAGCTGGCAGATTTCATCTCAAAACCACTGTACCACATCTTTCAAAAATCCTGGAGCACCGGGGAACTGGAAAAGAGCTGATGTGCTTCCCATCTTTGAAAACAGAAAAAAAGACCAGGAAACTACAGACCAATCAGCCTAATATCAATACCCAGGAAGATACTGGAAAAGATAATTTTAAAAAACAGAACTGCCAACATCTAGAAATGAGTAAAATAATAAGTAGCAGTCAGCATGTGTTTGTTAAAAACAGATCATGCCAAACCAATCTTATTTCATTCTTCAACATAGTGACTAAATCAGTAGACCAGAAAAATAATGTGGACATATTATACTTAGACTTCAGCACGGCATTCGACAAAGTAGACCACAACCTACTTGGTAAACTAGAAAAAAGTGGGATAGATAGCATCACCACCAGATGGATTCGTAACTGGCTGAAAAACATACTCAGTGGGTAGTCCTTAACTGGTTTACGTCTACATGGAGGGAAGTAAGCAGTGGGGTACCACAAGGTTCCATCTTAGGCTCAGTACTCTTCAATATCTTCATAAACAACTTAGATGAGGGAATAGAAGGGGAACTTACTAAATTTGCAGACGATACTAAGCTGGCAGGAATAGCTAACACCCTAGAGCCGTGATAGCGAAACTATGGCACACATGCCACAGGTGGCATGTGGAGGCCTCTCTGCCGTCACGCAAGCCGTCACCCAGATGAGCTCCACCGTGCATGCCCACGCCCACCTCCCATCGGCCAGCTGATTTTCAGATCTCAGCAGCACTGTTGTTTAATCAAAATGCAGTTAAATGACATGAAAGGCTACATGATAGGCTCAAGATCCAGATGGATCTTGACAGACTTGAACACTGGGCCCTATCTAACAAAATGAAATTCAATGTAGAGCAAAGTAGAGTCTTACACTTAGGCAAGGAAAACCAAAAGTACACATATAGACTGGGTGAAACCAGGCTTAATAGCAGTAACTGCGAGAGGGATCTTGGAGTCTTAGTGGACAACCAGTTAAATATGAGCCAGCAGTGTGCAGTGGCAGCCAAAAAAGCCAACACAATGCTAAATTGCATTATCAGAGGGATACAATCAAGATCAAGTGAAGTACGAATACCACTCTATAAAGCCTTAATAAGACCACACCTAGAATACTGCATCCAGTTTTGGTCACCACACTATAAAAAAGATATTGAGACTCTAGAAAAAGCACAGAGAAGAGCAACCAGGATGATCAGAGGACTGGAGACTAAAACATATGAAGAATGGTTACAGGAATTGGGCATGGCTAGTCTAGTGAAGAGAAGGACCAGGAGAGACATAATAGCAGTGTTCCAATTATAGAAGCCATGACCTACCCGAACTTAATCGATATAACCAAAGCAGCAAAATATAGCGACATATTAGATCCAACAGGGAAATTAAAACTTAGAGAACAATTGGTGGACCAAAATATAAATATTGATTGGTTGACTTATTTACAATTAAAAACTCGACACAAAAAAGACACTGAGGGTATGGGTATAGCAATAGCAATAGCAATAGCACTTAGACTTATATACCGTTTCATAGTGCTTTACAGCCCTCTCTAAGCGGTTTACAGAGTTCAGCATATTGCCCCCAACAATCTGGGTCCTCATTTTACCGACCTCAGAAGGATGGAAGGCTAAGTCAACCTTGAGTCGGTGAGATTTGAACAGCTGAACTGCTGAACTAGCAGTCAGCTGAAGTAGGTTGCAGTGCTGCATTTAACCACTGCGCCACCTCGGCTCTTATAGATATGGTATAGATATGGAAGTGCAAAAACTGGATAAAATTTTGATTGGCCCGGATGAAAAAATAATATTGAAACTATATAAATATCTGCTGGAATTTGATAAAATGGAGGAAATTGTTAAAGAACCCATGATAGCATGGGCAAAAAATGTAGGCCACAACATACACGTGGCTGATTGGGAGAGAACATGGAATATAAACTGCAAAATAACAAAGTCAACAGCATATAAAGAGAATTATTATAAAATGTTTTATAGATGGCATTTAGCTCCATCAAGATTGGCCAAAATATACCCAAAAATGAATTCGGCTTGCTGGAAATGCAAAAAAGACACAGGTACCTTCTTTCATGCGTGGTGGTTGTGTCCCAAAGCAAAGGGCTATTGGAAAAAACTGCATGATTGGTTACAAGAAATTACAGAGAGAACAATGGAATACACCCCAGAATTTTTCTTGCTGGGGATAATGAAAAAACGACATCCAAAAAACATACAATATTTAATACTACATATTACAACTGCGGCAAAAATAACATATGCACAATATTGGAAAGATAATCAAACCCCACCAGAAAACGTACTAATGGACAAAATATATAGATGTGCTGAAATGGACATGCTGACTATTCAACTTAAAGCACAATGCAACTCAGAATATTACAAAACATGGACTAGATGGTACAACTGGACTAAAAAAAAGAGAGGAAAGACTGTGTGACAACGTGAGAAGAAAATGAAGATAGGAAAGACTGTAAATTTATGATTTATTGTGCATAATCGAGAAATAACAATGTTGTAAAAACGGGTGTAGATCTGTATTAAAATATTTAGATGTTTAATGAAGAAAAATAAAAAAAATAAAAAAATAGCCGTGTTCCAATATTTGAGGGGCTGCCACAGAGAGGAAGGGGTCAAGCTATTTTCCAAGGCACCTGAAGGCCAGACAAGGAATATTGGATGGAAACTGATCAAGGAGAGATTCAATAGAGAAATAAGGAGAAATTTTCTGATAGTGAGAACAATCAACCAATGAAATTTTCTGACAGTTAGAACAATCAACCAATGGAACAGCTTGCCTTTGGAAGTTGTGGGAGCTTCATCATTGGAGGTTTTCAAGAAGATATTGGACTGCTATTTGTCAGAAATAGTGTAGAGTCTCCTGTTTGGGCGGGGGGTTGGACTAGATGATCTACAAGGTCCCTTCCAACTCTGTTAATCTGTAATCTTGGTGCTGGATGGGGTTACACTGGTGTTGCAGGCAGACTTGGTACATAAACTCCGAGTCCTCATGGATTCATGACTCCTGCTTAAGGAGCACAGCTTCGTTTGGGGAGTCAGTTGCAACTATTCTTGGATTGGCAGGCCCTGCTCACAGTCACTCATGCCACTCATTGCCTCCAGATTGGACTATTGCAATGCACAATGAGGCTGTCCTTGAAAAGTATCTGTCAACTTCAGCTGATACAAAATGCATTAGCACGGGAAATTATGTGTGCTCCCAGAACAATGCATGTTACATCTCTGTACCAAATGTGCATGGGTTGCCATTTTGCTTCTGAATTCAATTCATGGTGCTGGCTCTGACCTTTAAAACCCTTTATGACATGGGACTAGGCTGAGGTACCTCCTCTCCCCTATCCTCAGCCTGCCCCTTTAGATCTGCCAGAAAAAGCTTTCTGCAGGTAGCATCAGCTAAGGATCTACATTTGGTGGGTCCCACAAGACGTGCTTCTTCTGCTTTGAAAAAACCCTAACCCTAACCCTAACCCTAACCCTAACCCTAACCCTAACCCTAACCCTAACCCTAACCCTAACCCTAACCCTAACCCTAACCCTAACCCTAACCCTAACCCTAACCCTAACCCTAACCCTAACCCTAACCCTAACCCTAACCCTAACCCTAACCCTGAAATTTGATTAGCTCCATTCCTTTTGGTATTGCAGAATGCCCTCAAGATCAGGTTATATGTTATCTGTTCTGGGACATACCCTAGATAGTGGTTCCCAACCTTTTTTTGGCCATGCCCCACCTAAGCATCTCTAAAATCCTGATCCCCCCCATGACATATAATTCTTACTATTCAAAAAGTGAACTCCTACTCACATGGAGGAAGCCTAAAAGGTCATTAACTTGGTTTAAACAAGGTTCCAATGCTTTGGCAACCTTCAGTCTCGAGAGACTATGGTATCATGCTCTGGAAAGAGTTTCTAGAAAGAGTTCCTAGAACAGCATCTAGTGTGGCTAAAAAGGCCAATCCGAGAGTGGCAATCCCTTCCACACTGAGGGCAGATCCATTCCGTCCCCTGCCTGACCCCCAGATTTCTCTGGTTCCGGGACTGCCTCACTGCCTCAGCCTGCCGAACGAGTGTCTCCTCGAACTGGAGAAGGCCATACTACATCTTTTGCCTCCAAGCAGAACGATCAGAGGTCAAGGTTTCCCAGCTGTTAATGTCCATTCCCAAGGCCTTTAAATCCCTCTTACAGATATTCTTATATCACAGCTGTGGTCTCCCTCTGGGGCGCTTTCCCTGCACTAGTTCACCATACAGGAGATCTTTCAGAATCTGCCCATCATCCATTCTCACAACATACCCGAGCCAGCGAAAACGTCGCTGTTTTAGTAGTGTATACATGCTAAAAATTCCAGCACGTTCCAAGAGTGCGCTATTTGGAACTTTGTCGTGCCAGGTGATGCCAAGGATACTTCGGAGACAACGCATATGAAAAGTATTCAACTTTCTCTCTTGCCGTGCGTAAAGGGTCCAAGACTCACTGCAATACAAGAGTGTACTCAGGACACAGGCTCTATAAACCTGGATCTTTGTATGGTCTGTCAGCTTCTTATTAAGCCATACTCTCTTTGTGAGTCTAGAGAATGCAGTGGCCACTTTACCAATATGTTTATTCAATTCAGTATCTAGGGAGAGAGTGTCGGTGATGGTTGAGCCAAGATACACAAAGTCATGGACAGCCTCCAATTCTTGTGCAAGGATTGTAATATGGGGAGGTATATCCACATCCTGTCCCATGACTTGCGTTTTTTTCAGGCTGATTGTTAATCCAAAATCTTGGCAGGCCTTGCTAAAACAGTCCATGAGTCGTTGAAGGTCTTTGGCAGAATGAGCAGTAACGGCAGCATCGTCAGAGAAGGGGAAATCCCGTAAGCATTTCAACTGGACTTTAGACTTTGCTCTCAATCTAGAGAGACTAAAAAGTTTTCCGTCTGATCTGGTCCGGAGATAGACTCCCTCTGTTACAGTTCCAAAAGCATGCTTCAGCATCACAGCAAAGAAGATCCCGAATAGAGTTGGCGCAAGGACATAGCCCTGTTTCACTCCACTTCGAATGTCAAAGGAATCTGATGTTAAGCCATCAAAAACTACCATGCCCTTCATTTCCTCATGAAAGGACCTGATGATGTTGAGGAGCTGGGGTGGACATCCGATCTTAGGGAGGATTTTATAAAGGCCGTCCCTACTAACCAGGTCAAAAGCTTTCGTAAGGTCTATGAACGCTACAAAGAGTGGCTGTCTTTGTTCCCTGCATTTTTCCTGCAGCTGTCTAAGAGAAAATACCATATCGGTAGTGGACCTGTTCGCTCGGAATCCACACTGTGATTCTGGATAGACTCTCTCTGCAAGCACCTAGAGCCTCTTCAATATGACACGGGTAAGCAGCTTCCCTACCACACTAAGAAGGGAGATGCCGTGGTAGTTGTTACAGTCACCCTTGTCACCTTTGTTCTTATACAATGTGATGATATTTGCATCCTTCATGTCCTGTGGTACTCCGCCTTCCCTCCAACAGAGACAAAAGATTGCATGCAGTTCCGTGAGGATGATCTCTTTGCAGCACTTCAAAACTTCGGCAGGGATATTATCTTTCCTGGGTGCCTTGCCGGAGGCAAGGGAGTCCAGAGCCGTATTTAGTTCCTCTAAGGTTGGCTCATTGTCAAGCTCCTCCAAGACAGGTAGGCACTCAACACTGTTCAAAGCCTCGTCAGTTATCGCATTTTCTCTAGAGTATAACTCAGAGTAGTGCTGCACCCAGCGTGCCATCTGCTGCGTTCAGTCCTGGATAATCTCACCTGTAGCAGACTTCAAGGGGGCAGACTTCTTCTGTGTTGGTCCTAAAGGCTGCTTGATGCCAACATACATCCCCTTGATATTACCTGTGTCGGCAGCTATCTGGATCCGAGAGCAAAACTGCAACCAATAATCATTTGCACATCTCCTGGTGGCCTGTTGGACTTTGCTACGAGCAGCTCGCAGAACCTGTAGATTGTGCATGCTGAAGCAGGCTTTATATGCAATCAGCGCTCTCCTTTTTTCCTCGATGACTGGTGTCAGCTCCTCTGAGTGGGCTTCAAACCAATCTGCTGTCTTTCTGGTCTTCTTACCAAATACTGACAAGGCGGTGTTATAGACAGCATTCTTGAAATATTCCCATCTTTCGGGTGCATTTGCTTCAGCCGGACCTGGGAGCGTTTCCTCTAATGCATGTGCAAATTCCTCCACTTTGACCTGGTTTATTTATTTATTTATTTATTTATTTATTTATTATTTATTAAAATTTCTATGCCGCCCAACTCCCGAAGGACTCTGGGTGGCTCACAGCATGTATAGAAACATAAACAGATAAAAACAATTTTGTTAAAAAGCCATATTAAAATACTATCCAAATTTAAAAATAACTTTCATTCGTACCCCGCCTGCCGGAAGAGCCAAGTTTTTATTGCTTTACGGAAGGCCAGCAGGGTGGGGATAGTCCTGATCTCTGGAGGGAGCTGGTTCCAAAGGGAGGGGGCTCCCACAGAGAAGGCTCTCCCCCTCAGTCCCGCCAGCCGGCATTGCTTGGTCAATGGGACCTGGAGGAGACCCGCTCTGTGGGACCTAACCGGTCGTAGGGAGGTATGCGGCAGGATGCGGTCCCGAAGGTAACCTGGCCCTGAGCCATGTAGGGCTTTAAAGGTAACGACCAACACCTTGAAGTGGATCCGGAGACTAATGGGCAGCCAATGCAGCTGGCGGAGAATCGGTGTTACGTGGGTGCATCTAGGTACACCCACCACAGCTCGCGGAGCTGCATTTTGCACCAGTTGCAGTCGCCGGACACTCTTCAAGGGTAGCCCCATGTAGAGCGCATTGCAGTAATCTAGCCGTGAGGTGATAAGGGCATGAGCGACTGTGAGAAGTGCCTCCTTCTCCAAGTAGGGTCGCAATTGGTGCACAAGACGTACTTGTGCAAAGGTTTCATGTCTTGCTGATGTCAATTCATGATCTTCCTTCTTTCTTCGAGTGATGCAATCTCTTTGTTTGCGATTTTATTCTGCTGCACACCAAGGAGTGGTCTGTATCACAATCAACACCCTGGTAGCTACGCGTGATTGTAATACTGGGAAGGTTTGAATGCCTGGTCAGAATCAAGTCGAGCTGGTGCCAGTGCCTCGATCTTGGATGCCGCCAAGAGACTCTGTGTTGAGGCTTTGTTTTGAAGAATGTATTGCTAACGCATAAACCGTAGTAGCAGCAAAACTCCAGCAGGCGTTGGCGATTTTCATTTATCTTCCCGACGCCAAACTGACCTAAACAGGTAGACCAAGAACTATAATCGGCTCCAACTCTGGCATTAAAATCTCCAAGGATAAACAGTGATTCTTTCTCCAGGACTCTCTTGATAGTGGTGGCCAGATCATCGTAAAATTTGTCTTTAGATTCTACTGACGATGATAAGGTCGGTGCATATGCGCTAATAAGAGTGACCGGTCCTGCTAGCGAGTGGAGCTGTAAGGTTCCAATAGCCCCCATTAAAAAGCAAATTGCCCCCCTGTGGGGCATGGGCACAGATGCTCCATTACTGACATGGCTATTTTATTCTGTCTTCATCTATGGTTATATCCATTTTTATAATACTTATTGTTAATCTTCATTTCTCATCCTTAAAATATCCTTTCCTAATCTTAGTTTGAGTAACATTACGATCAGGTAATATGCTGTGTATGCAAGCCTGGGCTACAGACTTAAGTATGCACGAAAACTATGATCAAGGATATCAATAGTTTTCTCATATATAAAAAGCAAAACTCTTTATTTTCCAGATTTTACTCTTCTTAGAAATTTTTAGAAAGATTTCTACTGAAATATGACAAATCTATTTCTTTAAAATTGCCTGAGAGTTTAGTTCAAAATTAGCAACCATGACCCACTGTGTCAGTCTTCTTTCCACATATAATGTAGATTTCACTGTTTCCCCTCCTGACACAACCCTGAGGACAGCCCAGTGAAGCTGCTTTGTCCTCTTCTTCCTCCTCCTCAGCTGACCCATGGAATTGCCTACCACTTTACTGGGAGGAAGGGGAACCAATGGAGCTATGGAGTACAAGGAAAAAGAGCATTGTACTTACCTGATATGCCCTTTCTCGTAGGTTGGAGCTAGCCTCCAAGAATGGGAAAAGATCACCTTTAGCCAATTAGGGTTGAGTCTGAAATGGAATATATAGCACCCCCTGTGCCACTAGCCCCCCTCTTCAAGGCGAGGGACGAAAGTCAGACTCTGCGTGTGACTCCTTTACAAATATAAAAACCTTTATTGATCTATGACCACACTAGAGATATGCATTAATTATTCGCTATGCGCCAGCCCTGCTCTCTAAAGGGAGGGATTTGGAGGCTAGCTCCACCCTACGAGAAAGGGCGTATCAGGTAAGTACAATGCCCCTTCTCCAAAGTAGGTGGAGCTAGCCTCCAAGGATGGGACATACCAAAGTAATCAGTCCCTTGGGTGGGCTACCTAATGCTGGCTGGCGCTCCCACTGTCCTGCACCACCTGTTGCAATACCCTTTGGCCAAATGCTGCCTCCTCTGAGGTGAAAGTATCCAATTTGTAGTGACGGATGAATGGTGTTGGGGATGCCCAGGTGGCTGCTCGACAAACCTCCTTGATGGGCACCCTGGTATTCCAAGCTGCTGTGGTAGCGGCACTACGCGTCGAATGGGCAATTATTCTACTGGGCCATGGTAATGGCAGTTGGTCATAAGTCAGAGAAATAACCACATGAATCCAACGACCCACTGTGGAGGAGGATACCTGTTTGCCCATGGAGGTGGACTGGAAGGAGAACAAACAGCGCCTCAGTTCCACAGAAGGTCGAAGTTCATTGCAGATAAATGACCGGGGCATGTCTCACATCTAGGAGGTGCCACTGTTGCTCTATGTCATTAGTAGGGCAAGGATACAAGCTGGGTAAGATTATCTCTTGTGCCCTATGGGAATGAGAGTTACCCTTTGACACAAAGGTAGGATCCAATCTCAGTTCCACTTTATCGTGGTGAAAGACACAAAGATCAGGTCTCATTGAGAGAGCCACCGATTCGGAAATTCTATGTGCCGATGTGATAGCTACTAGAAACCCAACCTTATACATCATATCACAGAGGGAAACAGATTACAAAGGTACAAAAAGATCCCTTTGTGAGTGTGTTGAGTAATAATTTAATTTAATTTAATTTAATTTAATTTAATTTAATTTAATTTAATTTAATTTAATTTAATTTAATTTAATTTAATTTAATTTAATTTAATTTAATTTAATTTAATTTAATTTAATTTAATTTAATTTAATTTAATTTAATTTAATTTAATTTAATTTAATTTAATTTAATTTAATTTAATTTAATTTAATTTAATTTAATTTAATTTAATTTAATTTATGTTCTTATAGGCTGCCCAACTCCCGTGGGACTCACGGTGGCGTACAATACAGGGAAAGAACAATTCATAAAAACAATATATAACAAACACCATAACAACAGTTAAAAATTTAAAAAAATTAAAACCATCCAACATTCATACATGTTACTTTGAGTAACTCTCAGGTCGGGTACCTATGTATGATGGGGGGACATAAGTTGGCCACCCTTTTGAGAATTCTGCGAATCAGAGGGTGTGCAGAGAGGGAGTCCAAGGACTCGCAGGACAGCACCACTGATAGGGCTGCCACCTGTCAGCAGAGCGTGTTGGGGGAGAGGCCCTTGATCAGACCTCAGACCCTGTCTTAGAAACTGGAGGATGTTAATGATTGACAGCAGTACAGACCGCACAGCAGCAGCAGGTTGCATGGAGGAGGGGCGCCTGGGGTGGGGGACCCCCCCACCCTCCCCATGCCCTCCACGCATGAAGATAAACCGCCGCCTGCCCTGAACTCCTCGCCGCTCCCGCACTGATGCCCCGGCCCCACTCAAGAAGACACAAGACACAAGAAGTGTTTTTTCCCGAATGCCATCACTCTGCTAAACAAATAATTCCCTCACCACTGTCAAACTATACTAATAGTCAAACTATTCACTAGGCTGTATTACTATTACTATTAGTTTTTCTCATCATTCCTATCACCCATCTCCTCCCACTTATGACTGTATGACTATAACTTGTTGCTTGTATCCTTACGATTTATATTAATATTGATTGTTTCCTGATTGCTTACTTGAACCCTATGACAACCATTCTTGACAAATGTATCTTTTCTTTTATGTACACTGAGAGCATATGCACCAAAGACAAATTCTTTGTGTGTCCAATCACACTTGGCCAATAAAGAATTCTATTCTATTCTATTCTATTCTATTCTATTCTATTCTATTCTATTCTATTCTATTCTATTCTATTCTATTCTATTCTATTCTATTCTATTCTATTCTATTCAATATTTCTACCATTAAAATCCTTCCATCTTCATCGGTATAAATACATTTTGAATTTATTTTTTTCTGTATATATAATACTACTCCTTTTTTGCTTTGATCTGTTAATGTCGAGCATAATTCTCCCAATCTCACACATTCTAATAATTTCTTATGTTGTTTTCTAATATGTACTTCTTGTAAGCAAATAATATCCATTTTCAATTTCTTCAATTTGTTAACTATTCTTTTCTTTTTTGTAGCCGAATTCAGTCCATTTATATTCATTGAAATCATCTTAATCTCGTCATCCATGATTTTCTTTTTATTTTAATGCCTTAGTCGACCTTGTCATCCTCATTTCCCTTTGGTCCTTTGTCTCCATAGCTATTGCTCCTTCCAATCGTTTATCTTCTTCTTGTTGAGTAATTTGTTGCTTTAACCTTTTATCTATCCCCTCTTTTTGTGCTTTATTTCTCTTACTTCTCTCTCTCTCTCTCTCTCTCTCTCTCTCTCTCTCTCTCTCTCTCTCTCTCTCTCTCTCTCTCTCTCTCTCTCTCTCTCTCTCTCTCTCTCTTTTCTTCTTCACTATAAAAATGTTGGCTGTGAAAGGATTCAGCTTTGTCAATTGTATTTAATTTATTCTCTGCCCATGTCATATCACCATTATCCCTTCTGGTATCAGCCATCTGAAATTGACTCCTCTTTCAATCAGTTTCTTAGTCAAAAATTGGTAATCTCTTCTTAAGTCTCTAACTCTTCTCGGAACTTGCTTCAATACTACAATCTCTTTTTCTTTGTATTTAAGAGTTGTGTTTCTCAATTTTTGTAGAAGCTCTGTTCTCCGTGCCTTTTTTGTAAATCTTATGTGAACTTCTCTTGGTACTTTATTTCTCATCATGTATCTAGTATTCACCCTGTAAATTTCATCAATATCATTCAATAATTTTTCTTTATTTTCACTGATTGCCTCTGCTAACATTTCAGCCATTATTTCCGCCAGATTTTCCTCTTTCTCTTCTATCACATTCTGAAACCGTAAGTAATATTCAGAATGGCCCATCTCTGAGGTTATATTTATCTTTTCTTGTCTTTTATCAGAATCTGTCAAATGTGCATCCACTTTTTGTATCTTCTTTTTATTGTCTTGAATTTCTCCTTCGGCTTTCTGTAGTTGTTCATTTTTTCCCATCAAACCCCTCATTTCTTTTAATTCTCCCTCTACTTTGCCCATCTTGCTGACAATATCTGTTTTAAAGTCCTCAAGTAATGCTTGCATCATATTTTTTAATTCCATATTAGATCTATCTTCTTGTGTTGTTGTGTCGGTCATCTTCTGGACGGGACTTTGTGTTTATGAAGTCGATGATGATGAGAGATGTGATGGTATCTTTCTTGTCGCCATCTTAACAAATATTTATAATCCAATTTGTGGTATTGTAATTCAATATAAAAAAATAAGGGATTAATCCAATAGATACGGATGTAAAAGTCAAAAACAAAAGAAAAGAAAGCAAAAAACAAAAAACAAAAAACAAAAGACCAAAATATTCCAATTCCAATATCCCCCCCCCAAAAAAAAGACGAAGGGAGAAAAAGAGACAATGTCCAGTAAAATCAAGCCAACAGTAAAAAAAATAAAAAATATAAATTCCAATATGAGCACTCTAAAAAAGTAAAAAGAAGAAAGAGGAAGGTGTAGAGGGGAAAGGGGGGGGGGAAATTTCTTTATCCAATATTCCAAAACCAATTCCAATAGAAATATAAATTAAAAATCAACTCCAAAGTAAAAAAAAAAGGTGGTATGACGAATACCATAAAATGTATATACCTCTTCAGGCTCTTCTTGCCCTAATCCACTTATCCACCAAAAAGTAAAAACAAGGGCTTCAAAGTACAATTCAAAGTAAAGATTTAAAAATATAGAAAAAGAAAACAATTTTCCAACAAGAAGCTAGAAGCTAGTTCCAGTCAAAACAATTAGATTCTAAGTATAGTTCTCCTTCCTCATTTCAACACAAATAGATATTTCTCAAGGAAAACATAAGACATAGTAAGCATTATGCAGCTGTTCTCTGGAGCTACAATGTATCCAAATTAGTCACTAGGTGTCACTGTGTTTATACTAGCTACAATGTTCCAACACAGTATTGAAATGCAGAGAAAAGGGATAAGGGACTCCAATAGTAAAACAAAATATCACAGTCCAAAATAAGTTATTGTCTTTCTTAAATTTTTAAAAGGCACTTGAATCTCTGTTATCCAAAATAATCCAAACAAAAAATATTTCTTTATAAATGCTTATTCCGCTGCTAAAGTCTGGAAGTGGCTAAAATCCCCACTTTCCTTTTTCACGACTCTTTTCGGCAATAATCCTTTTACTTTAAAAACCAAAAAATAACTATTTCCACTCTTTTGATTAGGTCTAGTCTGCTAGTTAGAATTAAACAATTCTCTCACCCAGATGACTCCAATCTTCATATTACTCACTCAAAGCACTTATCGTCAGGACTAATGGCAACGTCCTGGCCAGGAAGGGGTCTGCGGCAACCCCTGCAGTTCATCACAGCGTTCCCTTCTTCACTACTCACCTGAGCAGCTCCGATCCAAATTTAGGGTCTCCGTTCAGCTGTGGTTCGGAGCTGCCACAGGAAGCATCCGTCGCGTCCCGATGTTGGCTCCTCCTCCTCCAAAATTACATCAGAAAATAATTGAATTAGATTATGAAAATATATGTATGCTGGGAGATTTCAATGCCATTGTACAGGTGGATTTAGACTATAAAATG
This sequence comes from Diadophis punctatus similis, assembly GCA_023053685.1. NCBI lineage: Eukaryota > Metazoa > Chordata > Lepidosauria > Squamata > Dipsadidae > Diadophis > Diadophis punctatus. The sequence goes on from JALIGW010000031.1 coordinate 1,472,556, forward strand.
TCAAAAAGAATAAGACTCAAAGGAAAAAAATATCAAAATCCTTTTTCACTATGGCGGATGAATTGAGTATATTTGATGCATGGAGACATAAATTTCCAAGAGAAAAACAATATACCTTTTATTCTTCAAGACATATGTCATGGTCAAGGATAGACATGTTGTGGATGTCCTTGAAAATGTTAACCAATATACAACATATAAATATTGAAACAGGCACCTGGGCTGACCATAACCCAATAACTTCCGGGGAGGAGCCGAAGTGGGAGGCTGCAGGAGAACTGATCTCCGCTCCCTTCACATGAACTTTTGGGGAAGCCTTGGACCCCCGACCCAACTTTCTCAACGCTGTGGTCGGGTCGGTGAAAGTTGAAGATCCCCCCAACCCCCCCAGCTCGTTTGAGCAAAAAAAGACAGTCTGCAAAGAAGAACTAGATCGGGAGAGCTTTTGGAGCTCGGAGGACGCCGTCAGCTTAAAATGGCGATATCGGCGTCAGAGAGCTCTTTGCATTAAGGCATTTTACAAGCATTGGCTGGGAAGAGGTTGCCTAGCCCTGAGGGGATTCGAGCGAGAGCCAGGTATGTTTTTACAGCCGGACTGGCAGCTCCTTGGGCAACGATTTATCACCAGCTGCCGACCTTTAAAGAACTTACACCAGGCTTCTTATCTACAAGACTGCCTACGAGACTGCCGTAGGCGCGTACCGTCTCTTTGCTGCTGCCTGTTATTTCTATCACTATTAAACCCCTCAGTAACAACTCTCCCGAAGATTAGAGCAACTGGGTTAGACCAGGCTTTTTTCCAGCAGGACGGCCGCTGTTGCCTGACATGTGTGCGACAACCGACCTTTTGGCAACGGCTGTTCAAACAAACAGACCACCCCAGTTGTTACGGGGGCCTCGTTGGTCCGGGTTGGCTGGGTATGTTCCATCACCGCGATGATTTATGCTGGTCATCAATCCTGCCAGCACAGACAAAGTGTGGCCTTTTTCAGCTGCCCTGCTGGATCAGTTCCCTTCCCCACTTTCAGCGAGGGCTCCGCAGGAGAGTTTCTACCATTACGGCTGCTGATGCGGCTGCGAGGCCTTTTTCAGCTGACGCAGCCCCAACTTTATCGTTGTTTCCAACTGCATTGGACTCGCTGAGTAGCTTGAGAAGAGGACTGCCAGATGATACTGTGGGCTTGAGCCCTTCTATTACCAACATTGTGGGGGAGAGCAGTAGTCAATTACAGACTGTTGTGGAAACCCCTAATGATTACTTTAGATCTTGTGGTGAAAGGCAAGGACGAAGAACTAATATTGACTGGCTTGGAGGCTGTACATATACCTCCCCTTTGGCGCTATTATTGACTATTAACTATTTTTAAAAGGATTTCCCCCGGAAGCGGTATGGTTGATATGGGTTTTGCTTGTCAGGAGTGAGTGAACAATTGTTTAGATTGTAGAAGAATGGTTTGTTAGAATGAGGGAGCCGGGGACTGGGGTTTGCCCCCCTCTGCTGAGTGTGGAAACAGAAGTGGAGGGGGGACTGACTCTACTACCTGGCTCAGTAAGGAAGGTATGCATGGCCTGCAGGAAGGGAGGGGGACCAGCAGGGGAGGGGAGGGGGTCTCTGGAGGGGACGAGAGCTGGAACATCTCAGTCATAATGGGAAGAGGCAGATATGGCGGGAGCAGAGGGGTGGGCCGCTCTTGGGGAATGAGATCTCGCTGCTTACAAGCGATCCCTTGTTCCGGCCCCTCCGATGTGGTTCCATCTTGCTCAACCCAAGTACCTGGCAACCAGGGTCTTCAGGGCCCTGGGCTCAGGATGCTGCTGCTTAACGCCAGGTCAATCACCAACAAAGCCCCCTGATACGTGATTTAATCACAGAGGAGGGGGCAGACCTGGTTTGTATAACTGAGACCTGGCTGGGCCAGGAGGGAGGAGTAGCTCTCTCCGAGATATGTCCAGATGGGTTCTCGGTGCAGCATCATTCTCGACCCCAGGGAAGGGGGGGAGGAGTGGCAATAATAACGTGCGGTAATCTGCACCCTCGTAGGATCCCTGCCCCGGAGATTGTTGAGTGTGAGACGCTCCTTCTGAAGTTGGACTTAGGGGTTCAGGTGGGCCTTTTCTTAACGTACCTGCCTCCCAGCTGCATAAGTAAGGCCCTACCTGAGCTGCTCGAGGCAGTAGCCGGCTTGGCAGTTGAGTTCCCTAGGCTTATGGTGCTGGGGGACTTCAACTTGCCTTCCACTGGTGAAACCTCTGGGGTAGCTCAGGAGTTCATGGATTCCATGACAACCATGGACCTGACCCAAGTAATCCAGGGTCCGACTCATGAGGGTGGTCACACGCTCGACCTAGTGTTTCTCTCGGGGCAGTGGAGAGATGATCTGAAGAAAAGGGACATAGTCATCACCCCACTTTCATGGTCAGATCATTTCCTACTGAGGTTGGATTTCGCAGCCCCATTCCTCCCCCACAGGGAGGCAGGACCGACTAGGTGGTTCCGCCCCAGGCGCCTAATGGAGCCGGAAGGATTCCAGAGGGAACTTGAGGAAATACCTGAAACCCTGGTACACAATTTGGCTGATTCCCTGGTGGCTGCTTGGAACACTGCAGCATCAGGGGCCTTAGACCGAATTGCGCCTAAGCGACCTCTCCGTGGCAGTGGATCCCGGAAAACTCCCTGGTTTACCGAGGAGCTCCAGGAGATGAAACGCCAGAAGAGACGTCTGGAGTGCCGCTGGAGGGCCAGAAAAACTGAATCTGACCGAACACTATTAAGAATTTACATCAGATCTTATTTAGTGGCGATAAGGGCGGCAAAACGATCCTATTTTTCCGCTCTTATTGCGTCCGCAGATTCTTGTCCAGCCGCCTTGTTTAGGGTGACTCGCTCCCTCCTTGCAAAAGGGGGGAGCGAGGAACACTTACAAGGCAGAGCTGAGGAATTAGCAGAGTTTCTGTCGGATAAAGTCGCTCAGATTCGGTCGAACCTGGACTCTGGCAGGGCAGAGTCCATAGAGTTGACAGGGGCAAGTCTTAGTCCACCATTATGGGACTAATGGACTGTTAGGGCCTGTTTCTCCTGAGGATGTGGACAGGGCTGTGGGAGCGATGGGTACCTCCATCTGTTTATTGGACCCGTGCTCCTCCTGGCTGGTTTTGGCCAGCAGGGAGGTGGCACGCGGCTGGATCCAGGCAGTGGTCACCGCTTCTTTGAGGGAGGGATCAGTACCGCAGTCGTTAAAAGCTGCAGTGGTGCGACCCCTCCTGAAGAAGCCTTCCCTGGATCCAGCTGACTTGAAGAACTATCGTCCAGTCTCCAACTTACCTTTTTTAGGGAAAGTTGTGGAGAAGGTGGTGGTGACTCAGCTTCTGCAGCTCCTGGATGAAACAGATCATCTAGATCCTTATCAGTCGGGTTTCAGGTGTGGCTACAGTACAGAAACTGCCTTGGTCGCTCTGATGGATGATCTCTGGCGGGCCCGGGATGGGGGGAACTCCTCCATCCTGGTGCTACTTGATCTCTCAGCGGCTTTCGATACCATCGACCATGGTATCCTTCTGCATCATCTCGGCGAGTTGGGAGTGGGAGGCACCGTTTTGTGGTGGTTCTCCTCTTATCTCGCCGACAGGATGCAGTCGGTGTCAGCAGGTGGGCAGAGGTCGTCTCCTATGCCCCTGACTTGTGGGGTGCCTCAGGGTTCGGTCCTCTCGCCCATCCTGTTTAACATTTACATGAAACTGCTAGGTGAGATCATTTGCAGACATGGGGTGTGTTTCCATCAGTACGCTGATGACACCCAGCTGTACATCACCACCCCGTCTGACTTCAGTGAGGCAGTTGATGTAATGTGCCGCTGCCTGGACGACGTTAAGATCTGGATGGAGAGGAACAGACTCAGACTTAATCCCGACAAGACTGAGTGGCTGTGGATATTGCCTCCTAAGGACCATGACAACTGTCCCTCCTTGGTCTTCGAGGGAGCGAAACTGACTCCCTCGGACCAGGCCCGCAACTTGGGGGTCCTCTAGATCCACAGCTAAAATTGGATCATCATCTTTCTGCTGTGGCTAGGGGGGCCTTTGCACAGGTTCGCCTGGTGCACCAGTTGCGGCCATACTTGGAGAAGGAGGCTCTACTCACGGTCACTCATGCCCTTGTCACCTCGCGTTTGGACTACTGCAATGCGCTCTACATGGGGCTACCCTTGAAGAGTATCCGGAGACTTCAGTTGGTGCAAAATGCGGCTGCGCGTGCTGTGGTGGGTGTGCCAAGGTACACCCACGTGACACCGATACTCCACCAGCTGCATTGGTTGCCCATCGGTCTCCGGGTCCAATTCAAGGTGTTGATCACCATCTTTAAAGCCCTTCATGGCTTAGGACCAGGCTATCTTCGGGACCGCATTCTGCCTCATACTTCCCTCCGACCGGTTAGGGCCCATAGAGTTGGCCTCCTCCAGGTCCCGTCGGCCAAGCAATGCCGGCTGGCAGGCCCTAGGGGGAGAGCCTTCTCTGTGGCCGGCCCCGCGCTCTGGAACCAACTTCCCCCAGAGACCCGAACTATCCCCACTCTGCTGGCCTTCCGAAAAGCCGTTAAGACATGGCTTTTCCTGCAGGCTGGGGGTAGAGCTTAATCCACTCGAGCTCACCCCCAAGTATGTATGGTTGGTGAATGGTTGTCGATGTTTTTTTATATTGTGTTTTTAAATTTTGTATTTGCTTTTAATTAATATTTAATTTTGGTTTATTCTTGTATTTTTCTCTGTTGTACGCCGCCCTGAGTCCTTCGGGAGTTGGGCGGCATATAAGAATACCAAAATAAATAAATAAATAAATAAATAACAATAACTTGGAAAGGGAAAAGGAAAAGAACTGGATGGACTTTGAATCAGGAAATATTAAATGAAAAAGAATTTCAATGGTTCATAGAAAAAGAAATGAAATTTTTCTTTAAAGAAAATCAGAGGAGCAATACATCTCTACAAATTCTATGGGACACAGCTAAAGCATACTTTAGAGGATTGGCAATGATTTATATGGCTAAAAGAAATAGATAAAAATGAGAAAACCCCCCAATGAAGATGTAGCAAGAAAGTTAAAAAATTTCCAAACAATTTTTTTTGAACATGCTAATAAACCAGGGAGATGGTTAGCCTACAAGATGAAGAAAGAAAAAGAAAAAAATGGATAAAACAACTGGAAGATATTGGTGGAGACATCAGACATAGTGGAGAGGAAAAAAAGAAAATAGCATGGACATATTACAAGGACCTATATAAGAAAAAATTGAAAATATAAAAATAGAACAATACTTGGAAGGAATGGAACTACCAAAATCACCAGAAAAATATAAGAATTTATTAGAGGAAAAAATAACAATGATGGAATTGAATGTAGCAATTAAAAAACAAAAATGGCAAGGCACCAGGACCAGATGGATTACCAGCAGAAATGTATAAAACTTTTGAAGAAACATTTGGAAATGTGATGTTAGAACTTTACAATGAATTAATATTGAAAGCTAAAATACCAGATTCTTGGACAGAAGCATTTATTACTTTGATAGCAAAAGAAGATACGGATCTACAAAAAATACAAAATTACAGACCGATCTCATTGTTGAATGTGAACTATAAAATATTTGCTTCAATAATAGCAAATAGATTAAAAAAAAATTCTTAATGAATTTATACATTCTGATAAAAATGGGTTTTTACCAAAAAGACAGATAAAAGACAATATGCGTATGATTTTAAATACTTTAGAATACTATGAACAACATCCTGGAAAACAAGTAGCCTTAATGTTCCTAGATGCACAGAGAGTTTTGATAATGTTAATTGGCAATTTATGACACAGCAACTACAGATTATGGGTTTTGGGGAAAGATTTATTGGGGTAATCAAAACAATATATACTAAGCAATCTGCAAAAATAATTTTGAATGGTGACATGACTGAAAAAGTTGATATTATGAAAGGAACTAGACAAGGATGTCCACTATCACCATTACTATTTATTTTGACCCTGGAGGTTTTAACTAGACATATAAGACAAAATAAAGATATAAAGGGAATAAAAATTTAAAAAGAGGAATATAAATTACAAGCTTTCACTGATGATTTGGTGTTTATATTGGAAGAGCCAATGGAGACGGGTCCAAGATTACTACAACAGATTGAACGATATGGTGAAGTGGCGGGACTAAAAATTAATTAGGATAAAACAAAACTTTTAGTTAAAAACAGAAAAACAAAACTTTTAGTTAAAAACAGAAAAACAAAAAAAAAAGAACTAGTTGGATTATTAAATGTACAAATTGTTAAGAAAGTAAGATACTTGGGGATCCAATTATCTGCAAGATGTATAACAATTAAGGAAGATAACTATACAAAGTTAAAGAAACAAATTGAGACAGATTTGAAAAATGGAAAGATATTCAAATATCACTGATGGGCAGAATTGCTTTGATCAAGATGAATATATTACCTCATTTATTATTTCTATTCTCGACAATCCCAATAAAAATAGAAAAAACTTACTTTAAAGAGATAAATATAATGATTTTGAAATTTGTTTGGCAAAAGAAAAAAGCGAGACTAAATTTTAAAATGTTACAAGATGCTAGGTTTAGAGGTGGATTTGGACTACCGAATTGTGAGTTTTATTATTATGCAGCAGTATTGACATGGATGAGAGAATGGGTTTTATTAAGAAACCAGAGACTTTTGATATTGGAAGGACATGACTTACAGATAGGCTGGTACTTATATGGTACGGGAGAAATAAAATACATACCATATTTTTTGGAGTATAAGACGCACCGAAGTATAAGACGCACCTTAGTTTTAGGGGAGGAAAACAAGGAAAAAAGGCCTCTGCCTCCAAGCAATTTGCCAAACAGCAAATAGCAAACAGCACAGATGATATACACTGTTTGCTGTGTATTTCTGTGCATGTGTGCTTGACCCATAGAAATAGTAAAGAATTGGAGGAATGTACATTATGCCAGAAAGTTTTCTTAAATGTAGTCACACTAACTCCTCCCAATTATTTAAATAGACCTACTCCAAGGTAAGTCAGGATTTAACTCTAATACTAAACAGGACACTGTTACATTTCAGACTATACTTGTACAGAGCTGTTAAAATTAATTAAAATTTCTGGAAGTTTACATTATTCTCTATTATTTAAAAGAAGATACAATAGTACTGGGCCTCTTCAGAGCAAGCATTTATTTTAAAAAGCTTTTATATTTTGTTAAGTTGTCTAGATTTACAGGGATCTCCAACCTTGTCAACTTTAAGACTTGTGGACTTCAACTCCCAGAATTCCACAGCCAGCAAAGCTAACAAAGCTGGCTGTGGAATTCTGGGAGTTGAAGTCCACAAGTCTTAAAATTGCCCTTGGCTCTAGAACAATAATAAAGCAGTCTTTAAAAAATAAGTCTAATAATTTGAACATTCTACAGACATTTATAGTTATTCACTTATCCCCTTCCATCCAGTTCAGCAAAAAATAAAAATCTGTGCATCTCTCCCAGCTATTTGCCTTTGCAGTTTCACTTTCACTTTCACTTTCCCAGTGGCAAATCAGCTGTAGATTGGAAAGTGCTAATGACTTACTTGGCTTTATAGGCTCTTCCCTCTTTGCTGCAAACAGGTAAATTGCTGGAAGACAGAGGCCAAAGGGTGGGGGTGGCTGGCTGGCTGGGGCTACATTCGGTGTATAAGATGCATCCAAGTTTTCACCCTCTTTTGGGGGGTAAAAAGATGCGTCTTATACTCTGAAAAATATGGTAGCTATTTTTAGAGACACTTGTGGTGCCCACATACAGATGCTGAATGTAAAGGAGTTAAGTTGTTGTATAAAGGTAATGTATTGTTAAAAGGAATTGTATACACAAGTAAGTGCTCTGTCCCCACAGGTATGCCCCCAAAATAAGATGCACAAGAAGGAATTGGAAATAATATTGTTTTACTGCAAATAAATTCTCAGCCAGAGTTGAGTTTTTTGAAAAGAATATCATTCATTCACAAAGTCTTTCCAGTATTTGGCTAGAGCCTGAAAGAGCAATTAAGGCGTCTTATCTCACCTAGTGGAAGTTTTGGCGGAAATCCAAGCTCTCATTAATCACAGGCAAAATGTTAACTGCTAATAATCCAAGATGCAGATACAAGAACCAAAATGTTGAAACCACAGAACGGGGTTGTTCTCTGCAATGAAGCCCCTCGTGACAGACCCTTAAATAATCTCAGGGCATGGTCAAGCCCTGCATTACTACTCAAGAGGAAGCCTCCTCCTGATTAGCCACTCATGTCTCTTTGAGAACCTGCGTGCTCTGGCATCCAGAAGAGCCTCCTCCTCTTCTCCTGAGTCACTAATCTCAGGAGATGCATCAGGTTCTAATTGTTCGCCAGCCTCTGACCCCACGTCCTCTTCACTCTCTATCTCTGGTGCCAGGAACACCGGTCTTCCGTACTGCACCCTCACTACCTCCGAATCCTCGGGATCGGCTGCTAATTGCCCTAGACTCAACCTGGCCACAACAAGTAAGTATGGAGCCAAACAGCTTTTAAATATATGGTAAGTAGAAAGGGGGAGGTGTTTATCCCAGTGCTCCAGAAGGGAGGGGGATAGATTACATCATAAGGAGACAGCCAATCGGATCATAGATTCATGTTGTACGCCGCCCTGAGTCCCACGGGATTGGGCGGCCTATAAGAGCGTCTAAATAAATAAATAAAATAAATAAATAGATAGCAGGGCCAGGAACTATAAAAGACCTAGTTGAAAGAGCTGAGGAGAGCTCTGTTTTGTGGTAACTTCCAAGAGGGAAGGTTTATAAGGATTCTCTGCCTGAATTTAACTGTCCAAGAGGGAAGTTAACAGGAGAGAAAATAGGCTCTAGGCAGTTCTGTGGGAAGCAGGTGCCAGGGTCAGGGGACTTTATTGATTGATATATTGTGTTATTTGTAGATAGAGATAAATGGTGAAACGTGCTCTAATCTATAGGCCTTAATCTAAAGAAGAACTAGGTTTTTTTAGATTTAGTCAGGAAGGCTAGGAAAGTCTCTGAGGAGAAGAAAAGGTGTAAAAGAATTGAATAGCTGATTGTGGCTGCAAGAAATTTACTTGACATTTACTGAGAAGTTTGTATTGAAATAAACTATTTTCTTGTTTGTTCAAGAAACATCTCAAAGTCTTTCTATTTCTCACATAAAGCATATCTTAAGCAATTCTGCAGAGCATAGAGATATTGTAACAGTAAAATCAAGCCTCTAAGGAGAGAGAGAGAAGTGAAACAGAGGGCATTACCCTTGGTCAGGGAGATATAAAAAGAAAATTAAACATAAATCTATTCTGAGCACTATTTTACGCTACCAAGACATATAAAACAATAAACCTGATATCAGAAACTCTTTATACTTAGTATGGGAAAAAATAAAAAGAAAATATTACATGAGCATACCAAGTTGGATATCAATAATAGAGGCACTAATTCATCCAAGCAGAGTGAACTGGCATAATATACCACGATACAAGGACATCTTGACAGATGAAGGAAAAGAATGATGTGTTACTCTTTTATAAAGGAATATTAAATGTACTAACAAGCTTTAATAAATATATTAAACATAACCTATAAGGCACTTCTCTGACTAACCCAGAATGTTTATAGTAAAACACATGAAGAATAACTAGGGACAATTCCTCTTGGAACACACCCAAGGGCAGAACACAGGAAACACCCCATGGTCAAGCTACAATGCATTAAGATAAGGCTGTCGCCCAGGGAGGAACAGCAGAAGGACAAGATAAGATAGTTCTGCCTAGAGAAAGAGAGAAATGTCAAACTGACCTGTTAGGATAGAAAAATGTAGAAATTATTTAGCAGAATAAAGGGGGTGTAAGGAGAGATAATTAGGCATGGTGTGCGATGTGTAGGAGGTATAAAAGTATAGATCGTAACATGTGTTTTTGCCCTCCTTGCTCTCAATCCAACTTGGGAGGAGGCTTGGAGGCCAAGCCTTTGCAAATGCTTTGCTTTCTCTCAATAAAGCCTTTGATTTGTGAACCAGATCTGTCTCTGTATTGTGAGTATTAAAATAATTGGCAAGCTTATCTCACACAGATGAAGGGGAGCTGAAATCGATTCAAGAATTAGAGGAACAAGGAATTAAAATGGATTGGTTTATGAGATGGGGCATTGTACTTACCTGATATGCCCTTTCTCGTAAGGTGGAGCTAGCCTCCAAGAATGGGAAAACACTATCCTTAGCCAATCAGGACTGAGTCTGAAAAAGGTATAAATAGCATCCCTGTACCTCAGTTCCCCCTCTTTTGATGAGGGACTAAAGTCAGACCCTGCGTGCAACTCCTCAAGAAAAAACAATTTATTTACATAGAATTTATTAAACAGAAACCACCAGCCAGCCAGACCGCAATGGAAGGGAGGGACTTGGAGGCTAGCTCCACTCTATGAGAAAGGGCATATCAGGTAAGTACAACGCCCCTTCTCCATAGTAGGTGGAGCTAGCCTCCAAGAATGGGACATACCAAAGTAATCAGTCCCTTGGGTGGGCCACCTAAGTCTGGCTGGAATCCCCACAGCCCTGCACCACCTGCTGCAACACCTTCCAGTCAAACGACACCTCATCTGAGGCGAAAGCGTGATGGACGGATGGCGTCAGGGATGATCAGGTGGCCGCATGGCAAACCTCCTCAGTCAACACCCGGGTATGCCATGTGTGAGCGGCACTACGTGCCGAATGGGCAGTAACCCTGTGAGGTCTTGGTAATGATAATTGGTCAAATGTCATAGAAATAACAGTATGAATGCAGTGACCTGCTGTGGAGGAGGACACCCTATGACCCATGGGAGAGGGCTGGAATGAGACAGGGATAACTGATTAACAGATTTGGAAGGGACCCTGCGGGTCATCCAGTCCAACCCCCTGCTCAAGCTGGAGACCCTACGTCTGCCTCTACCTAGGATCTAACTCACAAACAGTGCCTCAGTCTTACCAAAGGGCAAGGTGTGCTGCAGGTAAACGGCCAGTGCACACTTCACGTTCAGAAGGTGCCACCGACGTTCAATGTCATTAGAAAGGCAAGGAAAGACACTAGGTAAGACAATTTCTTGAGCCCTATGGAAATAGGAGTCTATCTTTGATATAAAGGTAGGGCCCAATCCCAGGACCACCGTAACATGGTGGAAAACACAAGGATCAGTCCTCGCAGAGAGGGCCTCCAGTTCAGATATCCATGTTACATGTAGATGTAACAGCCACTAAAATACCACTTTATAAGTTAGACTACGGAGAGAAGTAGATTGTAAAGGTTCAAAGGAGCCCCCTGTGAGTGCGTTGAGCACTTTGGACAAGTCCCGGGTTGGATAACTATGTATAACGGGGGAACACAAATTGACCGCCCCTTCGATGAACCTGCGAATCAGAGGGTGTGCTGACAGAGATTCGAGGGACCCACAGGACAACACTGTTGACAGGGCCACCACCTGGCAACGGAGCGTGATGTGGGAGAGACCTTTGGCCAGACCCTGACGCAGGAATAAGATGACATTAGTAATGGTCAGGTCCACGGGAAAACAGTCAGTCTGCGTACACCAGTTACAGAAGACCTGCCAGGTGGCTGAATATATATGCTCCATGGACGGCTTCCTAGAGGCCAGCCTAATTTGTGGAATATCCCCCGGAACCTGGCGATACCTCAGAGTGAGCCACTCAAGTGCCAGGCCATCAGTTGTAGCCAGCACAGATCTGGATGCTGGACTGACCCCTGCACAAGTGGCCACTCTGTTGGAGGGATCCTCCAAGGAGGTGACACTGAGAGGGGTACCAGGCCTGCACACCAGAATCTCCTGGGCCAATGAGGGGCCAGGAAGGCTACCTCGGCCCTGTCCTCCAGAATCCTCCTGATTACCTTGGGGATCAATGGCAGGGGAGGGAACGCGTACAACTGCCCTTGAGGCCAGGCACAACAAATAGCATCTGTCCCCTTTGCACCCTGAGTCCTGTACCTGGTCAGGAACCTGAGCAGTTTGGCATTTCCCGCCGTGATGGATAACAGGTGCCTCTCAGCCCAGAACCCCAAGTCCATGGTCTCTGCCATCAGCTGTCTGGACATGGTCCCCCCCCCTTGCCAATTTACGTGAGCCTTGGCGGTCACGTTGTCTTTTATTACTAGCACATGCTGGTTCGACAGGAGAGTCCTGAAATGTCACAGGGCTAGAGAAACAGTGCAAAGTTCCAGTAAGTTTATGCTGAGGCCGGTTTCTGCCTGTGAGCAGGTACCCTGGCCAACCTCTGAACACACATGCCCCCCCCAGTGTGCTGGCATCGGTCCTCACGGTGACCTTGTGGGGTTCCAGGAAACAAGTGCCTTTGTAGACGACAGGCGGCATCCACCACCGGAGTGACTTCTGGACCGAGGGCAGAATCCTGACTTTGGCCGGTGAGGCATGGCGTCCTGACTGTTGAAAAGGGAGAAGAAACCATTGAAGGTCCCTGGAGTGCAAGTGAGCCCCCGGGGTGATGCGGATAGCAGAGATCATCTTGCCCAGGGAGGGAGGACAAAAGGTTCAGAGGCTCTTGCCCAGATTGACCAGGAACCCATGGTGGCTGAGGATGTTAACGGTTACCTGGACCTCCTGCTTCACTTGGAGCAGAGGGGAGATTGAATGAGTTTATTGTCGAGGTAATATTGGACACGCACAGGGTAGCCAGATTTTGGGAGACTGGCCGGACACAGAAAAACCTCGGGGGAAGGAAGAGAACTCGCCTATCCTGGGTTAAGGAGTCCCTTTGGGAGGCATACCGGGAAATGAAACCCCCCCGGGAGAATCTAATGGTGGGTTAACCACCCCCTCAAAGGGCCTCTTAGATTGGCGACCTCAGGGGGCCGTGTCCTGGAACTGTCTGGGCTGATATGAATACTCACCTGTCCTGGGGGATCAGACCCCCAGAAGGCCCTGCGGGCATATTAGAACCCCCTGGAGCCCCCTTGAGTCAAGGAGGGGAGGTCTCGGAGAGCCCGCAACCAGATGAGGGAGGTACGGGAAAGGAACGAGGCTGATGTGGGAACCCTCACGGCCCAAGCCGCAGCCAGGTGAGTTTCTGCAGTGACTGCTCCAGTCGTCTATCCTCTGGATGTAAGAGTTCAGTTTTTACACTATGACAAAGTCAGCTGCATTTTCATTGTCTTCATAGTTAAACTTGCTAATGTAATAAAGCAGCCATCTCCAACCTCATGCCCTCCACATGCTTTTAGGCTACAAATGAATGTGGATGCAATGGGTTTGGATGATGCGAGCTGTAACCCAACCCATCTGGAGACCACCAGATTGAGGGTGCCAAAACTTTTTTTGAATAAAATAGTGACTTGCAATTGCCCAAGATTTCTTATCCGTTTTTCCCTGCAATTTCTATCAGCAACTTGCAAGCATGGCCTGTGCCGAAAGAAAAAAAAGGGGGGAAGAAAAGAAAAACCTTCCAGATGAAACACTCATTACTCCTCCCTTCTTGTTATGCACCTCTTAGCTAACAGGTACCCCTAACAAGCTGGGGAAGGAGAGGCATCATTCTGGGGTCAATGCTGGCATTTTGCCCAGGGGAACGAGACATCCACAGCCAATTCTGCTTACTTACAAAGTGCACTTAAAGTAAACTGTACCAGTTCACTTGTCTTTTTTGAAAAGGAATTACTGAGTGAGTTTAATAACTTTAACTTGGTTTCATCACCAGTATTTTTCTTGCAATTCTTAGGAAACTCTCCGCATACTACTACCTGTATGATATATGCTATTTCTTCTATATACTTGTACACACTGAGATTTGAAATTGGTCCCATTCATTCTTTTTTTTTTAATTTGGCTTGTGGATGGCACTGTCTGGGCTTGGCTTGTGGATGGGGCTGTCTGGTTTGTTTGTTTTTTTTACTTAAAATGATGAATACCACACCCACAGGAGTCAGTGTTGCTCCCATGTACTTGATACCATTTTTGTTTCCTTGTGGCACATGCTTAGCATGTTAGAGATACAGGGTCGCTGCCACTGTACTATTAATAATGCCCTTGTAAGTCAAGGCTGCCCTCCTCACCAGATAAAAGAGATCGATTGTCTGTTGCTTGCCTTGGGAATGATCCCAATCATGGCCATGGTACTGACTCTGGAAGTTCAAGCCTGCCTCCATCCTATTGCCTGTATGCTGATACTGGACAGTTTGATTATGGAGCCTCATCGGGTGGAAACAATCAGAGATACCCAAGGCCATGCAGCTGTGGAGGGCTTAATGACTGTGGCTGGATGGGCAAGGACAGCCGCTTGAGCTGCTGCTGATTGAGCAGCATGTTGAATTTGGCTTGTGGATGGAGCTGTCTGGACTTGGCAGGTGGATGGAGCTGTCTGGCTCCAAATGCCAAAGTCGGCTAATGGGGATTCCCTGGCATCCAGGGAACTCCCGTCCCCTTGGTCCCCCTCCCTGGGGGATGCTAGGTAGGAATGAGTAGACTGCTCTGGATTTGGCCATTTTTTTATGCTTGTCTGCGGGGCAAACATTGCTGGGACCTCATCCAGCCGAATAATTTAAATTTCCCCCTGTAGCTGATAATTAAGACAATATGGCTGTGTGCGCACCAGAGGACACCATCACCTGTAGGGGAGTTAATGAGGCTCCAGAAACTGGGTTCCTACCAGAGAATTTGACCCGGAGGATCGCCCTGGTGATATCCTGTGGCCCTGTGTCAGACCCGTGTTATCCCCCTGGGCCCTGATAGTGGATGCTGGTGGGGACATGGGGCCTTGTGTCTTGGCCTGTTGACTTTTAGGTTTATCCCCCATCTTGGTTGAGACCATCCTCTTTTTCTGCCCAGAGTGGTGGGTCTTGTGCCTGGTGCCAGAAGGAGAAACCTGAGCCCTCAGAGGAGATAGGGCATTGTCTTCTTGCTGAATGCCCCTTCTCGTAGGGTGGAGCTAGCCTCCAAGAATGGGATGACACATTCCACAGCCAATCAGGACTGAGTCTGATATCATATAAAAAGCTGACCTCCATGTTACTCCCCCTCTGGAGACGAAGGACAGGATCAGACTCTAGTGTACTCCCCAGCACAGCCATTACTACCCTAATCAGGGGGGGATTTGGAGGCTAGCTCCACCCTACGAGAAGGGGCGTTCAGCAAGACAACGCCCTTTCTCCATTGTGGGTGGAGCTAGCCTCCAAGAATGGGACATACCAAAGCAGTATCGTCCCTAGGGAGGGCTCGAAACCCCTATGTCTATGGTCAAAGGCTGAACGGCCGATTGCAATACATGCCGTCCAAAATCCGCATCAGTCGAGGCAAACACGTCCATCTTATAGTGGCGTATGAAAGGCGTTGGCGACGACCATGTCGCTGCCCTGCACACATCCTCGATCGATGCATGTGTTGACCATGCCGCGGTAGTGGCAGCACTCCTCATGGAGTGTGCCGTCAAGGGTCTGGGACACGGAAGGCCCAATTGTCTGTAGATGTCCGCGATAACCTCACGGATCCAACGTCCCACCACCGCCGGGGACGCCCTTTATCCCAGACAAGCTGGCGTGAACCCGACGAAGAGGCTTTCAGATTTGCGAACCGGTGCTGTCCGCTGTACGTAAACCTCAACGGCTCGACGCACGTCAAGGGCATGCCATCTGCGCTGGTCCGCCGTAGAAGGATTTGGATAGAATGCCGGCAGGATCAACTCCTGCGCACGGTGGAAATATGAGTTCACCTTGGGTATGAATGTGGGGTCTGTGCGGAGTACGACCCTGTCCGGGTAGAAGATGCATAGACCCTCCCGGACAGACAGCGCCGTGAGCTCGGAGATCCGCCTGGCGGACGTAATTACCACTAGAAATGCGACCTTTAACGTTAAGGGCCTAAGATGCACCGATAACAATGGCTCGTACGGTGACTCCGTCAAGGCTAGTAGGACCTTCTGAAGATCCCAGGTTGGAAACCGGTGGACCACCAGAGGGGCCACGTTAGTGGCCACCCTGAGGAAGCGGCGAATCAGCGAATGGTTGGAAAGGGGCTCGCGGCCCTGACAGGTAAGGACTGTAGATAGAGCCGCCACTTGGCATCGTAAGGTGTTAGGCGCCAGGCCCCTGTCCAGGCCAGCCTGTAGAAACTGTAACAAGTGGATGAACGAAAGGTCCATCGGGCACAGGTCCGCCTCCGAACACCAGTTGCAGAGTTACACCTTGGAACAGTTACACCTTCCAAGTGGAGTTGTAAACCCGAACCGTGGATGCTCTGCGCGATGAGAGGAGGGGGGGTGAAAGTTCCCCCCTATCATCTTCAGGGCAAGGCCTGTTAGGCTTAGGTCTAGCCTTGCCCTGCTTCTGGGGATTTTCCGGCACGGTGCTCCTCTGATTATTTGGAGATAGCTAATCTGGGGGTATGGCTATGCAGATTTGGGCCCCAACTGGTGTCCGATCATGTGACTCCCTTTTAAATGGCTGCTGCGGTAAACTGCCGGCTCCTGCGGCCATGCGGAAAGACTAGGGATGAAAGACGGAGCCTGACCACGTGGCTCCCTTTGAATGGCCACCATGGCAATCTTCTGGCTCCTGAGGCTCACAGCTGTCTGGGAGGGCATCTGAGGTGTTATGAGGGGGTGAGGTTTGTCCCAACGAACCATGAACCTGTTCACATGCAAACACACTGGGGTTGAAATAAGCTGACAGAGGAGTCTTGTCAAAATATACTTTACTAAAAACATCAAAAAGGACATGTCTTTAAAACACATCAGTAACAAACACTTTATCTTCATTAACACATCAATAACAAACACTTATCTTCATTTATCTTCATTAGCTGAAGATAAATCCAAACCTACTATGGTCGTCAACTATCGTTAGAAAATACCATCTCTTGCTAATGGAAGGCGTCAATGGGCCTACCAAATCCATGTGGACAAGCTGGAATGCGTGTTCGGAGTACCTCTGAGATTTCTGGGGTGCAGGTTTCACTTTCAATTTTGCACTCCTGCAAATTGAACAGTCTAGAAACATGTTACAATCATTGATCTTGGTTCCACTTGAATATTCAGTTACCTTTTTCACTATAGGAAAGCTCACATGACCCAACCTACGATGCATTAAGTGGACACATTCGTTGTGCAACGGTTCACCTACAGAATTTACATTAGCATTCTCAGGCTCCTTATCATTTCGCTTTAAATTACCGTATTTTTCGGAGTATAAGAAGCACCTTTTTCCTCCCTAAAAGTGGCTGAAAATTTGGGTTCCCCCCATATTATACTCTGAATGTAGCTTTTTTTAATTGAAAAGTTTTATAAGTACAAAGTACAAACATTTTTTCCACTTTTCTCCCCCCCTCACCCCCCCACCCTCCCCCCCTCACCCTTCCCACCCCCCCCCGGACTTCCCAGAAAAAGCACAAGGTATAAATTCAAAAAAACAAACATAAAAATTAAAAAAATACTAAAAAGAGAAAAAAATTATTAGTTCAAAAATACCTTTTCTTCCTTAACTCTTTGTTAAACCAAAAACTTGAAAGTATAATCTAACATTTCACAAATTTCTAACATTAATAAGCTATTTGAGTTATCTTAATCTGATACTTTTTTTGAATATATTCAGTCCACCTACTCCATTCCAATATATATCTTTCATTTGAGTGGTCCTTTAAATATGATGAAATCTTGGCCATTTCAGCCAAATGTGTCATTTTCAATGTCCATTCTTCAATTGTATGTATGTCTTCCTTCTTCCAATATTGTGCCACCAGTAATCTGGCAGCAGATATAAAATTCAAAACCAACTAAGTCTCTATAACAGAACAATCCGTTATTATACCCAACAGGAAAAATTGTGGTGTGAACTTGATCTTTTTCTTTAAAATATTTTGTATAATCCACCAAATTTTTATCCAAAATGCCTTAATCTTTTTACAAGTCCACCATATATGAAAATATGTAGCATCCTCGCATTCGCATCTCCAACATTTAGGATCTAAATTTTGTTTACATACAAGCTAGTTTTTTTGGGTCTAAATGCCAACTTTCTTATGGTACTTTTTTTTTCACTAAAAGGAACTTCATTCTGATTAAAACTGCCATAAACATGTTACTATTTAGATATTTAGTTGTCTAGATCTTAAAAATTATCAGACACTGCAGTGGCTGCTAAAAGAAAGTACTGTAAGTAGATTTGCAAATGTTGGAGAGAAGAGTTATAAACATCCATACTATGTTTTCTTCTTTAAAAAAAGGGAAATACTTCTGAGGAATATTTCTGCTTCTTTCCAGTACACTAAAGCAGATATACGAATAATAATAATCAATAAATAAGATTGAGAAGTAGTACTCTGCTATTTAAAAGAAGATACAAAAGCACTGGGCCTCTTCAGATCAAGCATTTATTTTAAAAAGCTTCTTCATTTTGTTGTCTAGAACAATAATAAAGCAGTCTTTAAAAATAAGTCTAATAATTTAAACATTCTAAAGACATTTATAGTTATTCACTTATCCCTTTGCCTCCAGTTCAGCAGAAAATAGAAATCTGCCTGTCTCTCCCACCTATCTGCCTCTTTGCAGCCTAGTTTCAGTTTCACTTTAGCTAGCACGTGGCCATGCAGCCTCTCTCAGCTGTGTGTCGGGAGGCTGATAATGACCAGTTTATGCTAATCGGGCTCTGGCTATTTGCTACAAAGGTAAATTGATGGGAAGCAGAGGCCAAAGGGTGGGGGTGGCTGTGTGAGTGGGGCTACATTCGATGTATAAGACGCACCCAAGTTTTCACCCTCTTTTGGGGGGTAAAAAGGTACGTCTTATACTCCGAAAAATACGGTATATTGAAACCATGTTCTGATTATACCTTCTTCTCTTAATTTCTCAAACGGTTTTAATTGAAATAAAGTTCCCTCTTCAGAAAGAAGTTCTTTATATGTAATTTTATCAAATTTTTGTTCCAAAATTTTTTTCTTGTTGCTGGTTCGGGGTGTATACACCAATCACCAATATCTTCTCTCCTTTAATTAAAAGTTCTATAGCTAAAAATCTTCCTTGATCATCTGCCTCAATTAATTTAGCAATCAGATGTTTTTTTAACATATATAACAATGCCATTTTTTTCCCCTGGTGCTGCTGTGGCAAAATGTATTCCTAATCTTGAATTTATCAAATATTTTTGGTCTTGTATTCTAATATGTGTTTCTTGAAGGCAGACCACATCATTATTAAATTGTTTAAGGTAATGAAATATTTTCCATCTTTTCTGTGGTGAGTTTAATCCATTAACATTCCAGGTTAGAAATCTACTTCCCATCTAAGGGCTTCTGAAGCATCTGGAACATTGAATGGACATCTTGCATCTTTAATCCCTTTGGTATTGTTCCTCCCACTGCTTCTATTTTGGTACCTTTTTTGGCTTCCAGCTGGAGTTGCTGTTGTGACATTTCCTGCATACGCTTAGTTGTCGCTCTGGTCTGTCTTTGTTCTTTTATCCGTTCTTCTCCAAATAAATCCAGACTTTGATCAGAATGAATTGTGGCTATATCACTTTGGTCAGATGAGGCACCTGCCTGCTGGACTTCATCTCTTTGTCTTGCTCTTTCATCCTCCTTTCTCCTCCCTTCTGGTGCTCTTGGTGTCCCAGCCTTTAAATTAACATATGTGTAAAAATCTCTTGCTTTCTGAACCGTATTGAGTCGGTGTCTTTCTCCAGCATAAATCAGAGAAATTCCAGCTGGGACCTCCCACCTAAATGGCAGTTGTTGTCTTTTAAGTTCTTCCACTAGAAAGGAAAATTCCTTTCTAGCTCTCAGCATTTTTGGAGGGATTTCTTTCATTGTCATCAGTTCATGTCCGCCCACCTGTAGCTTATTTTGATAAGTTGCTTGTAGGATGTCATTTCGCAATGTTCTGTTGTTAAAATATATTACAATATCTCTTGGGAGGTTTCTCATTCTAGCCACACGGGAATTCACTTGATATATCTTATCAATTTGCCACACCAACTCTTCTTTCCTCATGCCCATCGCTTGGGCAAGAGCCTCCAACATCAAATCTCTCAGATTTTCTTGTTTATCTTCCTTAATCCCCCTCACTCTGCTCGCAAATTCCATATTCCTGTAATGAATTAATGTAATTTCATCTGCATCTCTTTCTCTTTTCTCTTCCACATTTTGTATTTCTCCTCTCAGTTTTTCTGTAATTTCTCTAGTTCGATCAATTTGTTGTTCCAAGTATTCCACATTATTTGCCAAACCTTTAAGTGCTACCAAAATATCTGCTCTGGTGTCATTGTTGCAGATTTCTATTTTTTTTTCAATTTTGTCAGAAACATCTTGTATTTTGTCATTAATCATATCATTAATTTTTTCATTAGATTCATCAATTTTTTTATTAAAATTTTTAGTCATTTCAACCTGCATGGCCTTAAGACTATCTTGTGGCATGGGAGCTCTTAGAGTAGAATAACTTATGCAGTTTTGTCCAGACTTTCGTTATAGTCAGGTTATGTGATATACTGGGATATAAAGCGGGATCAATTGACATCAATATTTATTTATTTATTTATTTAAATGGATTTATATGCCGCCCAACTCCCAGGGGACTCTGGGTGGCTCACAACATGTCCAGTCCATTTATCAATTAAAAAAAGACACAACAATTAAAAACTACAAAAATTAAAAAGAGCATCTAACATTCATAATCAAGGGGGGAGACCCATATCTGGTCTGGTTGGTCTCACTTTCACCCCGCCTGCCGGAAGAGCCAAGTTTTTATTGCTTTACAGCAGGGTGGGGATAGTCCTGATCTCTGGAGGAAGCTGGTTCCAAAGGGAGGGAGCTCCCACAGAGAAGGCTCTCCCCCTCGGACCCATCAACCAGCATTGCTTGGTCGATAGGACCTGGAGGAGACCAACTCTGTAGGCCCTAACCAGTCGTAGGGAGGTATGCGGCAGGATGCGGTCCCGAAGGTAACCTGGCCCTGAGCCATGTAGGGCTTTAATGGTTAAAACCAACACCTTAAATTGGATCCGGAGACTAATGGGCAGCCAATGCAGCTGTCGGAGGATAGGTGTTACGTGGGTGTATCTAGGTACACCCACCACAGCTCGCGCAGCTGCATTTTGCACCAATTGCAGTCGCCAGACACTCTTCAAGGGTAGCCCCATGTAGAGCACGTTGCAGTAATCCAGCCGGGAGGATACAAAAGGCCTTGTGGTGCAAAAGATCAATTTCCAAAGACCAAGGTTTAGGTGGTGGTTTCAACAATAACGATAAAATGTTCTCTTTCATTAAAATGACTTGAATACTCTTGATCCATTCCTTAAAATTTCCTCCACCCACACGCAAATTCTTAAAACTAGGAGGGAGGACCTGTACATTATTAAACATAGAAACAGACGTTAATTGATGTTCAAGGTGGGGTTCATCCTGGAATGGGCAATAAGGCATTGGGATGGAAGCACATAACACAGTATCATCCAGCTGACATGCCAATAATTGTTCCTCGCCAATGGGAGGGATCAAAACCTCACGTTGTGTGGATATAGAACTTATTCTAGTTTGGTTACAAAGGTTCAATTATCCTCTTTGCTGCTCCTCTCTAGAAAATTTTGGATGTGCTCCTAGGTTCCTGTCTCCAATTGAGTCAGTCTCCGGAATGGTCCTAGATGTCAATGTCGTCATGAATGGGTACATCCCGCTCGTGACGTGCACTGAATTGGTCGCAGGCATCAGGGATGAATTAGCATGTACAGTTACTGTACTTTGAGCCGATGGCACCTGTGAACTATCGCTTAAAATGGTTGTTAGCATTTCTATTGCATTTACAACCCTAAGTTCAACATGAGAGTCTCTCGAACTTTCAGCTAGAGTCATTGTTGCCACCAAAGGAGCTAGAATTTTTATTGCCTGATCTACGATAGTTTGAACAGCAAATGACACTGTATCAATTTGGCCATGCTGGTTTAACGAAGAGGCAGGGACATTCAAAGCAGGCGGCCTATTATCCCCCATCCTCAACTTAGAGTCCACAATAGGGGTTTTTGGAAAGGATTGAAAGTCTCTTACCGGTCCGGTGTTTTCTAGAGCTTCAATCCTATTTCTTTCAGTTGTTATCACAGCGGAATCCTCCAGCAACATGCTAAAGTCAGCAATTGGATTTTAACTTGTTGCTGGCAAACCTAGAGCTCGAAAAATTGCCTTCTTAAATTAATCATCCACTTCTGAATTTATGTTTGAAGCCAAAAGTGGCAGTCTTTTGGTCTCTACTCCTTCAGATGATGATGGTTCGCTCACTGCTTTAGGCATTTCAAAAATTGAGGCTTCTGCTCCAAGACTTATGGCTCTTCTACTTTTTTGCTCAATTAAAGTCTGGGGTTTTTCAGCCAAGACCATTTTGGCCTGAGCCCCAGATGGTCTATCTTGTGATTCCATACTTCTTACAGCAGCCCGAGTCAAAATCTGTTTTTCTTGCTTTGGTCTAATTGTAGACATTTCACCTTAGTGCATTGCAATGTGAACGAGGGTTTGCCAAACCATCCTCTGCTACCAATTGTTACGAGGGGGTGAGGTTTGTCTCAACAAACCGTGAACCTGTTCACATGCAAATGCACTGGGGCTGAAATAAGCTGACAGAGGAGTCTTGTCAAAATATACTTTACTAAAAACATTAAAAAGGACTTATGTCTTTAAAACACATCAATAACAAACACTTTATCTTCATTAGCTGAAGCCAGGCCGTCTCCCTAAATTCCTCTCCTGCAATACTGAAACCAGTCCTCTTAACCCTTTCCAAGGGGAAAGAAAAACTAACACAACACTAAGTAGCTTCAGGATTGATACATCATTGAGGCAGTGGAAAGCGGCAGCATAGGCTTCTCAGCAATGATGTATGAGAAAGTCCTGAATCAATCACCTGTAGAGTTGATCCAATCAGCATCATGGCTTGAAGCTCCTGGCAGGGGAATTCTCCAACTCTCCCTCTTGTCATGGCTCTAGCAGCACCAGCAGCAGCCACAGCTCGGAGACAAGAGCAAATGCTGGCTTGCAGGCACAAGCTAGCTTGCACGCTCAGCTCAGCAAAGGCAAGCTTTCTTCTCTCTTCTCTCTGGCTTTCTGGCTCTGAGCTCCAGCTCTTAGCTCAGGCATTTAGTGACTTTGTTTCAGCTCATTCTCACTCAGCTCGGCTCTGGATCTACTCTCCGCGTAGGGGCTAATGGCAGGTAGCAACCTCCTGCTTATATAGTGAATCAGTGGGCAATTAACTAGGGCGGGGAAGGCTTGTAGTTAATTGTGAAATGGAGATTGGCCTGTTTGAATCTTCACAGTTTGTAACTAATCTAATAGTCACAGCAATCCTGGCAATACTCTTGACACGAGGTTATCCGGAGCCCTATCCTTGTATATAAATAAGGAGGAGCCATCGGAATCGGCCACTGCGGTCCTCACCAAGCCTGAAATCAATGGGATCAGCCAGATCAGCTGCAGCATTATCATGGCAAGCCCACAGTTTCTTTTTTCTTTTTAATGCCGATTATGAGAGTCGTTCTCCCTCCGGAGCGATTGCTGCCCTTGTTTATCGGAAAAAAGGGCACTGTGATTTAAGATTGCTAGGGCCACTTTCCTTGTAGGCAGAAGGCTGAACAATCAATTTATTTAGTTGTCCTCGGCTCTCGGAGCACCACCTCCAGCCGGAGGGGGAGGGGGGAAGCAGCCTCAAGGGATCTTCAGTCAATGAATGGAATTATTTCCCCGTTCCTCACCCAGCTGGGTTGCTGTAAATTGGTGTGGGCCTTGGGCTGGGGGGGTTGAGCAGCAGCTGGGCTGACGCCCAAGACTGCCTTCGAGCAGCAGCTGGGCTGATGCCCGAGACTGCCTTTGAGCAGCAGCTGGGATGACACCCGAGACTGCCTTCAACCCAAGTGGTAGATATCACTTGGGGAGCTCAGTAAGGGCAAGGAGGATAACTCACTGCAAAGTAGATGGTAGTAATAGAGTCCTCAAAGGAGAAAAATGGAGAAGTCCTCAAAGCAGAAAAAGCACACATCCCTGGCTCAGGACTGAGTCAATGGGGGGAACTGAGGCACAGGGGTGCTATTTATACCTTTTTCAGACTCAGTCCTGATTGGCTAAGGGCGGTGTTTTCCCATTCTTGGAGGGAAAACTATGAAGAATACAAATACCTACTATGGAGAATACAAATACAGACAAGATACAAAAAAGATAGTAAATCAGAGGGTATTATGTTGGAGAAGACTGAACTAGATGAAATACTTACAGGATCAGATGAAAAACTAATTAAGAAGTTATATAATTATTTACTTTATGTTGACTTAGAATTCGAACAGGTGAAAGAGACAATGATAAAATGGGCACAAAATTTTGGCTACACAATACAATTAGATAAATGGAAACAACTTTGGGAAAGAAATTACAAATTGATTATGGCAACAGCGTACAAAGAGAATTTGTACAAAATGTTTTATAGATGGCACATGTCACCCGAAAGAATTGCTAAAATGTTTAAAGATAAGACTATGAAATGCTGGAAATGTCAACAAATACCAGGTTCTTTTTATCATATGTGGTGGACATGTGCAGAAGCAAAAAAATATTGGACTCAAATATAGACATGGATAGAGAAAATGGTGAAACAAAATATAGAGTTAAAACCAGAGGCATTTCTGTTGGGCATTTTGCCAGAGAAATTTAATAAAGAAGACACATATTTGTGATAACATACATGTGATAACAGCAGTGAGAATTGCATTTGCACAAAAATGGAAAGGAGCCAAGATTCCATCTGAAGCAGATACACTTAAGAAGATTTTGGACTGTACTGAGATGAACAGATTGACAATGAAGATTAAAGATAAGGAAGATTCTGAATATTATAATGTTTGGATGAAGTTTTATAATTGGATAGAAAGTGAATATAGTTAGAAAATTGAAATAGAATGATTACAAAATTAAAAGACTAGGAGTGATGAATAAATGGGGAAACTCAGATGACAAAATTAGAATTTTAAGGAGGTAGCATTAATGTTAAAGTGTATACCTATAGCAAAGGATAATAGTAATAAATATGATATAAAAATATTAAAAAGCAGAAGGGACACCGATAGGTTATAAATATTTAGTAATATACTATCAGTCTGTTAAATATAAGAGATAATAGAATTGAAATCACTCAAGGGAAGGTTTAGAGGGAGAAAGAGGAAGTAGTAAGAGAGAGGAGAAGGGGTGGAGAGAGGAAGGAAGGTCTCCTAAAGTCTACCACCATTTCTACAGTTTTGAGTGTGTTCAGTTCCAGATTGTTCCGGTTGCACCACGAGGCTAGCTGTTCAACCTCCCGTCTGTATGCGGTTTCATCATTGTCTCGAATGAGACCAATCGCTGTTGTATCATCTGCAAACTTCAGTAGTTTAACAGATGGATTGTTTGAGATGCAGTCATTGGTATATAGAGAGAAGAGAAGTGGTGAGAGTACACAGCCTTGGGGGCTCCCTGTGCTAATTGTATCTGATGTGATTTTGCCTAGCTTTACCTGCTGCTTCCTGTCTGTTAGGAAGCTTGTGATCCACTTACAAGTGTGTTCAGGTACCGCTAGTTGATTTAGTTTAGTTAGAAGAATGGCCGGTATGATGGTATTGAATGCTGAACTAAAGTCTACAAAGAGGACCCTTGAGTAGGTCTTTGGAGATTCAAGATGTTATAGGATGTAGTGCAGATCCAAAGACCTTGACTATGTGTCGGAATAGTCAAACAAGTGGCATCTTCAAATCTCAACCAACAAATGCTTTGTCTTACATATTGGCAAAAAAAAAAAAAAGAACATAAAATACAAGCTGGATGGACACGACCTTGTAGACAACCCTCACTCTGTCAAAGACCTTGGACTACTCATCTCTAATGATCTAAGGGCCAGAGCCCACTGTAACAACATTGCCAAAAAGGCATTAAGAGTTGTTAACCTAATCTTGCGTAGCTTCTTCTCTGCTAATATTGTACTGCTAACTGGAGCATACAAAACATTTGCTAGACCAATTCTTGAATACAGCTCATCCGTCTGGAACCCACACTGCATATCAGACATTAATACAATTGAGAGAGTCCAGAGATATTTCACGAGAAGAGTCCTCCACTCTTCCGCTCACAACAGAATACCTTATGCCACCAGATTTGAAATTTGGGTTTAGACAACTCAGAACTACGCTGCCTTCAGTCTGAAATAAGCATAGTACATAAAATTATCCGCTACAATGTCCTACCTGTCAATGACTACTTCAGCTTCAACCACAACAATACAGAGCACACAATGGATACAATCTTAAGGTAAATCGCAGCAAACTTGATTGCAGGAAATACGACTTCAGCAACAGAGTGGTCAATGCCTGGAATACTCTACCTGACTCTGTGGTTTCTTCCCCAAACCCCCAAAACTTTAACCTTAGACTATCTACTGTTGATCTCACCCATTCCTAAGAGGTCTGTAAGGGGCATGCATAAGTGCACCAACGTGCCTACCGTCCCTGTCCTAATGTCCCCTTTTATTCGTATCCATTTCATGTATTAATAACCATGTTTACACCTATATCTGTTATCTAATACATGCTTGACAAAATAAATAAAATAAAAATAAATATTATGCATTTCCACAAATATTTCCTTTCGTAATATAATTATCTTTTGACATTTTTATCTTTTTACATTTTATATAATTTAATCAACACACACACACGTATACACACACAGAAAGATTCCTAATCTTAACCTATGGGTCAGTATCTTTTCTCTTGAAAAAAGAACAGTTAACTATCAGGATATGGGAAAAGAGCCTTATTATCTTTTTAGCATAAAACTGTTTATAGAAAACTGAAAAGACAATGCTCCTACTGGATATTTTTACATATACACACATATCATAGGAGCCTACTTAAGCCAACCCTTCTTTCTATCCAACATCATCTAATGTAGAGCTGAAAAATGAACTTGCTGCCATCAGTCTTGATGATATGCAATGCTTTGGAGATAATAGCATACTGTTCTTGGGTCAAATAGCTCTAAAGCAAAGAGAGCCTGAAGTATTCACTCCCTTCCTCATCTGGAAAAAAATGTGAATCAGGAATATAGAACTAAGGTTTCATTGTTTCTTTATTAGAAACTTTATTCTAGTTTCCAGCATTTATTGAATATAGGCTATTTTGCATTTATCTACTTTAAAATATCCAAAATACACTAGGCTTATCTGCACTATTTTCCCATCTCTGATTACTCAGCTTGCTTGACAAGGTATTTCTTCCTCAAACTGAAAAGGAGAATCTTCAAACTACAAATGAGTTCTAGCTTCAACTCACTGCATGCAATTTTATATTCCTGACTGAATACAAATAACATATTTTATTTGGCATCAAGTACTGTTAAGTTAGAACAGATGTCCACCGCTGCATAACAGATTAAAAATAAAGAAGTGGTTCATTATTCTGTAAACCAACTAGCTTTGACAGAAGTACAATTCATAAGAAGTATTCTGCAGCCATTCTGTATATTCAATGGCAGCCATTAGTTCTTCCCAATCAGGCATTAATGTTTGATACACACCTTCAAAAATATATAACATTCTTAGTAGGAATAACAACAATCTGTACAGTATCTGAGATTCAATAATTTAAATATGAATTAAAGAAACAGCTTCACTTGTCACATGAAGGTGATAAGCATAGCTAGAGAGAGAATAAAATAATATTCAGTTCACATAAATATCAAACAGCTTCTTGAGACTGATGGGCCAGGAATACATTCTTAACCATCACTCTGTCAGACAAGCCTAAGGACACTCATAACTTATTTTATAATCATTTAGTTTCAGTTCAAGTGGAAAATGTGACAACTTATCCCTGCAAGAAGATATCATATCAAGCCATACAATTAACTTTCCTATGATTATCTGCCCAGCCCACCATTAGCTCAGCAGCTTCCAATGACAGCTACAGGCAGCTTTTCTAATGATGATCAGTTTCAGAATTTATAGCTACCTATCACTTATCATATATAAAAGCATATATATATATATATATATATATATATATATATATATATATATATATATATATATATATATATATATATATATATATATATATATATATATATATATATATATATATATATATATATATAACATACAGTATATGATAAGCAAAGATATATTACACACAGACACAGACACACAGACACACGCACACGCACGCACACACACACATGTAAATAGGGATTAGTGTCTATATTCCTCAATTCACATGAATTTATAATCATTAAAAATGTGGTGAATACTGGTAATTAAAGTTAAGTCTTTTCTGAGTCAAGCTCAACTCCCAGCAAGTTCATGAAGAAGTTTTTGGCAGTCATAAGAAAACTACAAACATAAATTTTAACCTCCTAGTCTAGTCTGGAGGTGTCGTATCCAAGCAGTAGTCAGATCCAACTCTATTCAGCTTTTCAAGATAAACTAAAGTGGAATATGGCATGTAATTACTAGGTTTGAGATAGCCAAGGCAATGTGAACTAATCAGCAGGTAGATAACAAGTACACTGTTTATGGGCAACCATACTAACATACCATGCATGATGTATAATGGACAGTGACAAAATTGACTCAACTTTAATATTACTTTGTAAAACCCAGCACAAGGTTTATTATAAATTACATCATAGCAACTATGTAGATGTTTTTTTCCTGCAGAAAGGAATTCCAGGAGAACTTAGAACATTATTTCATTACAAAATAATAAAACTTGGAACAATTCTATTTTAATTTATACAAAGGTATCTATGCTTCTATAAATAAGAAGTTATCTATAGATAACATCTCTTAGAATGAAATTAAATAGTATCAAAATAGGTTAATATTCCAATCAAATATTAAAAGTTTAATATTTTAATAAAATACTATAGTTAAAATATTAAAGTATTATTAAAATTATTTTTTAAAGTTTACAATATGTCCAGTATCACTGAGGTCTCCTTCCATTAACATTCCATTGTTTATAATCATACAACTGAAGCATACTGCTGGAGGGTAGTTTAGGCCTAAGAAGACCAGTCCCTTGCTTACTGCAGGAATCTAACGTAATGCATTACATCCAATAAATAGAAGACTATCATTTTCCTGGGCACTGTTTCCACTATAAAGCTCTTATTTTCCCTAACATTCAAATGGAATTTGCCCTCCTGTAACTAAAATCATTATGCCTTGTACTAGAATGAGAGTGACCAGATCTTGATATTTCTTTATATCATGTTTTCAGGTATTTATACAGTGATATTATATTTAGTCTCAGTCATCTTACTTAAGGTAAAATATACTTGGCTTTCAAACTGGGTTCACAGTTTTAAGTCATTCTTGCTGCAATTTTCTGAACTAATTCCTATTTCTTCAATTTTATTTATCTATTTAAAACATTTATATAACTGCCCATCTATAACCAACTCTGGGTGGCTCCCAATAAAAAGTTAAACAGCACAAAAGCCATATTAAAACTATAAAACTAAACACACTAAAACAACAGAAACCTGAAGCCAAGTAAAAGTCATCTAACCTTGTCCAAAACACTTAGGGGAAAAGTCAAGTCTTAAAAATTTTATGAAATTTTCATTTCATTCTGCTGCATACAAGAATCTTGAGATGCCAACTCCCATCACCCCAATTAGTTAGTTGGAGATGATGGGATCTGAGAAATTCCCCAGGCCTGGAAGCCACTTGATTGGGGCAAAGGATGGGAGGGGAGAGTTCTGTCAATGGGCCAGTGATGAAGCTACCCTCAAGAATCCTTTATACAGGGGGCGGGGCCAGCTCCGAGCTGAACGGTATGTGTGAAACAGTGCTCCGTGTAACACAGCCGCTTTCAACCATTCGATAAGCTTCTTCAGAGCTGTAGATCCCTCAGAGGGGGATCGGAAGAAAGGGGCGTTCTGACAATTGATTTTTGGATGGCGGTCCAGATCGGTGTAACAGGGAAAACCCCAGTGAGATCGGACGGGAAAGAAGATGGCCAGCAATGGCAGTTGCATAGAGCTGACAGCTGGATGAGACTGGCATCAACCTAGCGGGACAATGGAGGCAAATTGCTGGGAGGTAGAGGCAGAGGCAGATTTTTATTTTCTTGTGCTAATCAGGCTGTGCTGAAACTGGCTGTTTGTTGTTTGCTGCAAGGAGGTAAGTCAATAAGTATAAATGCCAATAGAATGTTCAAATTATTAGACTTATTTTTTAAAGACTGCTTTATTATTGTACTAGACAACTTAACAAAATGAAGCTTTTTAAAATAAATGCTTGATCTGAAGAGACCCAGTGCTATTGTATCTTCTTTTAAATAGCAGAGAATAACTATACTTCCAGAAAGCCACATCAATTTTAACAGTATCTGTACAAGTATAGTCTGAAATGTAACAGTGTCCTGTTGTAGTATTAAGATAAGGCAGCTGAGTTAGACCTTTTTTCTTTTCTTTTCTTTCTTTTTAACCTTATTCTTCTTGTGATTATAGAATTATAGTAAGACATAGATATAGTTAACTAAGAATATAAGAACTCTCTTTTAGATATTGTTGTATTAGTATTATAAACTTAATAGACTCTAAGACAAGAGGAGAAAAAAGAGATAACAACAATAAGTTAAGTGCATCAATAATAGAGGAGCAGTGGAGGGAGAAGTAAGAGAGGAGGCAAAGTGGGAATATTGGTTGAAAAAGTGGTTAAAAATGACAAGCATTACAAATTTAACAAAAGACTGGGACGGGGAGGAGGCAGGTAGCCCAGTCCACATCAGCTATCTCTAGCCCCTCTGGTCAAAGTTTGATAGAGGACATGGTGACGAAAGAAAGATCTAACTCATTTAAAGATTTACAGGCTATGCTGCTACAAATGCAAGATGCAATGGCAAAGAATCATGAGGATTTAAAAAGGGAGATAGGAAAGGTATGAAGTGATACAGGAGAACTTAAAGAAAAAATAAAATCAATGGATGGAAAATTTGAAATCTTTCAACACCAAATCTTAAAGAATGAACAACAACTTCAGGAGATGGAAGAAAGGATGGGAAAAGAAGAAAAGAGAGTAGATGAAATGAACAAGAGGTTGATGCAAGCGAACAAAGAACTGGAGATGACTGTTATCTTTTTAGAGTCCGAGAAAGTGGCCCACTACCTGCGCTTCCAAAACTTAAAAGAAGAAAAAGGGGAAGATTTGCCAGAGATGATGGAAGAAATATTGGCCAAGGTTTTAGGTATCGAAAAGGAAGAAATGTTAATAGAAATGGACGAAATCTACCGAATACATACTAACTATGCCAGACAACATAACCTACCAAAAGAAGTCCACATAAGATTTGTTAAAAAATCAATCAGGGACGAAATTCTTCATAGAACGAGAGATGATTCCATAGAATACAGAGGAAGGCAATTAGTGGTGTTGAAACAGGTCCTGAGGAGGGTGAGAGAGTTAAGAAGACCATATCCATTCTTGACCTCTAAATTGATCAGACACAATGTTAACTTTAGATGGCTGATGCCAGAAGGGATGATTATCTCATGGCAAGACAAAAGAGTAAGAATAGATACGGTCGAAAAGGCAGAGGAATTCTATACCATGAATTATAGTAATGAAAAAGAGGTAGAGGTGAGAGAAACAAGAGAGGAAGGAGAAATAAGAGAAATAAGATCAAAGGTAATAGAAGTGACAGAAATACAGGATAGAAAGAGAGATAGAGGGATAGGAGGAAGAAATGAAAATAATGAAGAAAGATTTAATGAGCCAAAAGAAACTAGAACGACAAGGGCAACAAGACCTAAATATAAGTAAAGCAGGATTGGAAGAGACTAAGATTCTATCACTAAATATTAATGGCCTAAATTCCCTTCAAAAAAGGAAATTTTTTAAAACATATTATATAAATTGAAATTAGATATAATAGTAGTACAAGAAGTTCATATAAAACAGCAAAGTGAGCAGTTATTGGTAAATCCAAAATTGGAAAAGTCCTTTACTTCGCTTTCGCAGCAAAAAAGAGGGGAGTAGTATTTTATGTAAAAGAAAATATTGAGGCGAAACAAATTCATCCTTATAATGAAGAGGGTAGATTATTTATAACACTGTTCTACAGGTAAAAAGTTGTGAGCATGAAAACAGTTGTTCTTACATAATTTTGGGGTGCTAAAATGAAAATAACATTTAAAAATGTATATTGGCTCTATTTTCCATGATATAAGCAACCAACTAATGAAGTAAGGTTTATAAAATGCATGATGCAACTTACACCATAGATTACATAGTCAGTATTGGTGACCAATAGAAAACCGCCACACATACCAAGATGATGCAATATTAGCTAATATTACATCACCAAATTCTATAAAAGTCACAGTATCTGTTGCTTGGCGAGTTAGACAGCATCTTTAAACATTGTTTTATGCTAGTAAATTTAGTTATGCCTTGAACCTGTTTAAATAAAGCAGATAATTTCTGCTATATTTGCGGTGAAGTTACTTTTGCATCCCAAAAATGAAGGATCACAACCATGATTAAGAAAGCCTACAACTTGTATTTCGGTTGCAAAATAGGAGACCAGGACAAAAACTGGGCACCACACATATGCTGTAATTCATGTGGATCAAGACTTGTCCAATGGTTGAATGGGAATAAGCCTTCTATGCCTTTTGCAGTGTCAATGATTTGGAGAGAACCAACAGATCATGTCAGTAATTGTTATTTTTGTATGGTGCCTCCAGTTGAGAAAGGTCTTACTAAGAAAAAAAAGTTGTTTGTGCAGTATCCAAACATTCCATCAGCAATATATCCAGTACCTCATGGAGAAGGACTACCGATTCCAAAAGCGCCTGAATCTTTCGTAGTTGAGTCCAGTGAGGAAGAACCTCAGGAAGCTTGTAGTGATGAACCAATAGCCTTACATGACCCAGATTATCTGCCATCCACATCCACTGAACCGCACCTCATAACACAAATGGAATTGAATGACCTAATAAGAGAGCTGGATATTCCAAAGAACAAGGCAGAGGTTTTAGGTTCAAGACTAAAGCAGTGGAATCTCCTGGCAAGTGATGTTTGTACAGATCCGTGAACTTATTAATGATGATGAGTTTCTTTCTCTGTTGCATGGCAAGGAAAAGACTGCATGGATAGCATTCATGTTAATGACATCAAATTGTCTTGGAAACAATAAAGCAGCAAACTACAAGGAAGTGGTTGAAAAACTCATCCAGGCCTACTAAAATCTTGGTTGTAACATGTCCTTAAAAATTCATTTTCTACACTCTCATCTGAATTTCTTTCCATCAAATTGTGGAGCAGTGAGTGACGAGCATGGGGAGCGCTTCCATCAAGACATTGCAGCTATGGAAAAAAGATATCTAGATAAATGGAGCCCATCAATGCAGACTACTGTTGGACAATTGTAAGAGACAATCCTTTCCTTGAATACAAAAGAAAAGTCAAGAGAAGCAAAAGGGACACAAACTGAAGGCAAGATTAATGAGAAATTTAAACTTTTGGACATTTTAAACTTGTTTTCTAATTTAGTTTTTCTTGATAAACATATACAATAGATTTTTTCATGTATTCACTGTTGCGAATATAATTCACTTAATTTTAATAAAAATATATGGGTTTATATATATGTATTAAGTTTTGGCACATTATTTGCCTATTACCTGTAGTTGGAAAATATAAAATGTCCATTGCATAAAAACTAGAGCCAACTACAGGTGCCTGCAACTGTAGGCAACTGCTTCCGGGGTAGAGACACAGCAGATGGGTTGGGTAAGCTCTGCTCTGCTCTCCTGAACCTCAATTTTGATCAATTTCGATCAAATTCCTAGTGGTTTAGCCCAAAAAGATTCCATCTAGAAGGGAGCGTAGGAGATAGGAAGACCCCAGGGAACAATCGAGGCAAATTGAGACCTGCCCGGTGTCGAAGTGGGGGGACTTCTGGAACTCGAAAGCTCCGAATGCTGAACGCCGAAATAGGAAGTGCCATCTTTACATAGGCAACAACTCAGCTGTGAGAAAGCAACCTACGATTTTAAAGGAACTAGAAATTGCATCTTCGCTGGAGAGTGTCTGAATTCTAGGCTGACTATTGTGGAAAAATAACAATTAAATAACATCCTAAGGACAAGGCGGGGGTTGAGAGAGAACGAAAGAGTCCGAGAGAGAATGGAAAAAGATTGAGCAGAGATCGAATAGAGACGAAGGTTGGGGGCGTCAGCTGTCTTAGTTTGCTGGTTCCCCCCCATTTGGGAGGGGTTGTCAGCTGCCTTAGCCTGCCGGTTTTGCCTCCCGTTTGGGGGGGACGATATTTTACATCAGCCTTCTTCCCTGACATCGGAAGACATGAGCAAACTTTACTCGAGCTTTAGCTGCCTCAGCCTGCCGGTTTGCCTCCCGCCTGGAGGGACGACATCTTACATCATCCTTCCTCCCTGATATTGGAAGACGTGAGCGAATCTCTATTCGAGTTTCATCTGCCTCAGCCTGCTGATTTGCCTCCCGCTTGGGGGATGATGACATCTTATATTATTCTTCTCCCTTGACACTAGAAGATGTGAGCGAATTTTATTCGAGCTCTCTGCACAACTGCCTGGCACCGCTTTTGGGGTGCCACCATTATGAGATTGCTTGGGGCCAATATGATCTGGGCCTTGTTGTTGGCGTTGGGAGTGGTTTTGGCGTTCTTATAGGAGCTGTAATAGTGACAGTGGCTGAAAGAAAGAGGACAAGTAGGTCCAATGCGAATGGTAGGCGACTGTGATTTTACTGTGGGAGGGGGCAGATGGACTCAGATGAAGGGAAATGGACCTTTTGTTCCAGCCTTTTGCTCATCAACCTCAACATCTAGGACCTTTCCCAGGTGGGATGTTATACTACCCCGATAGTCATCACGGGCAACAGACAATCTTTTGTTGGCCTGAAACCCAGCACAGCTGTTTTTTCTCTGGCACTTTACCTAACATCGATGGTTCCTTATTTTATATTGTAATCTTCACCCTAGACGTTAATTTTTTTTTCTTTTTTAAATTTTCTTATCTTGATAGTGTGGGTCTGTATGGTAGATGTGTGGATTTGATTGTGGGAATTGAATGTGTAAATTTTAATGATTGGTTGTGAATGATTACTGCTTTTTAACTATTTAATTATATCCCGGAAGTGGTGTGTGTTGGTTATGAAAGTGATTGGATATGATTCAGAATATGAAATGAGTGAGTCGGGAACAGAGGCCCGGACCCCCTTCGCTGAGTGTGCAAACAGAAGCGGAGTGGGGTCTGGCTCTTTTACCTGGCTCAGCGTGAATGGTATGGATGGCCTGCAGGAAGGGAGGGGGACCAGCGGGGGAGGGGAGGGGGCCTCTGGAGGGGACGAGAGCCGGAACATCTCGGTCATAATGGGAAGAGGCAGATATGGCGGGAGCAGAGGGATGGGCCGCTCTCGGGGAATAAGACCTCGCTGCTTACAAGCAATCCCTTGTTCCGGCCCCTCCGATGTGGTTCCATCTTGCTCAACCTGAGTTCCTGGCAACCAGAGTTTTCAGGGCCCTGGGCTCAGGCTGCTGCTGCTTAATGCCAGGTCAATCACCAACAAAGCCCCCCTGATACCTGATTTAATCACAGAAGAGGGGGCAGACCTGGTATGTATAACTGAGACCTGGCTGGGCCAGGAGGGAGGAGTAGCTCTCTCCGAGATATGCCCAGACGGGTTCTCAGTGCAGCATCATTCTTGACCCCAGGGAAGGAGGGAGGAGTGGCAATAATAACTCGCCGAAATCTGCATCCTTGTAGGATCCCTGCCCTGGAGATTGTTGGGTGTGAAAAGCTCCTTCTGAAGTTGGACTTAGGGGTCCAGGTGGGCCTTTTCTTAACGTACCTGCCTCCCAGCTACGTTAGTAAGGCCCTGCCTGAGCTGCTCGAGGCAGTAGCCGGCTTGGCAGTTGAGTTCCCTAGGCTTATGGTGCTGGGGGACTTTAACCTGCCTTCTGCCAGTGAAACCTCTGGGGTAGCTCAGGAGTTCATGGATTCCATGATAACCATGGACCTGACCCAAGTAATCCAGGGTCCGACTCATGAGGGTGGTCACACGCTCGACCTAGTGTTTCTTTCGGGGCAGTGGAGAGATGATCTGAAGATAGGGGACATAGTCATCACCCCACTGTCATGGTCAGATCATTTCCTACTGAGGTTGGATTTCGCAGCCCCATTCCTCCCCTACAGGGAGGCAGGACCGACTAGGTGGTTCCGCCCCAGGCGCCTAATGGAGCCAGAAGGATTCCAGAGGGAATTTGGGGAAATACCTGAAACCCTGGTACACAATTCGGCTGATTCCCAGGTGGCTGCTTGGAACACTGCAGCATCAGGGGCAAATGAGGACCCAGATTGTTGGGGGGCAATATGCTGAACTCTGTAAACCGCTTAGAGAGGGCTGTAAAGCACTATGAAGCGGTATATAAGTAAAGTGCTATTAGACCGGATTGCGCCTATGCGACCTCTCCGTGGCAGTGGATCCCGGAAAGCTCCCTGGTTTACCGAGGAGCTCCGGGAGATGAAATGCCAGAAGAGACATCTGGAGCACCGCTGGAGGGCCAGTAAAACCGAGTCTGATTGAACACTACTAAGAACCTACATCAAGTCTTATTTAGTGGCGATAGGGGTGGCAAAGCGGTCTCATTTTTCCGCTCTTATTGCGTCCGCAGATTCTCGCCCAGCCGCCTTGTTTGGGGTGACTCGCTCCCTCCTTGATAAAGGGGGGGGAGGAATACTTGCAAGGTAGAGCTGAGGAATTTGCAGAGTTTAAAGTCACTCAGATCCGGTCGAACCTGGATTCTGGCTGGGCAGAGTCCATTGAGTTGACAGGGGCAAGTCTTAGTCCACCGTTGTGGGAGGAGTTTGAGCCTGTTTCTCCTGAAGATGTGGACATAGCCATGGGGGCGATGGGTGCTTCCACCTGTTTATTGGATCCGTGCCCCTCCTGGTTGGTTTCGGCCAGCAGAGAGGTGGCACGCGGCTGGATCCAGGCAGTGGTCATCGCTTCCCTGAGGGAGGGATCCGTACCGCAGCCGTTAAAAGTTGCGGTGGTGAGACCCCTCCTGAAGAAGCCTTCCCTGGATCCAGCGGACTTGAAGAAGTTTCGTCCGGGCTCCAACTTACCTTTCTTAGGTAAAGTTGTGGAGAAGGTGATGGCTGCTCAGCTTCTGCGGCTATTGGAGGAAACAGATCATCTAGACTCCTATCAGTCGGGCTTCAGGCGCGGCTACAGTACAGAAACTGCCTTGGTCGCTCTGATGGATGATCTCTGGCGAGCCCGGGATGGGGGAAATTCCTCCATCCTGGTGCTACTTGACCTCCCAGCGGCTTTCGATACCATCGACCATGGTATCCTTCTGCATCGTCTCGGCAAGTTGGGAGTGGGTTCTCCTCTTATCTCGCCAACAGGATGCAGTCGGTGTTAACAGGAGGGTAGAGATCGTCTCCTAGGCCCCTGTTATGCGGGGTGCCTCAGGGTTCGGTCCTCTCGCCCATCCTGTTCAACATTTACATGAAACCGCTGGGGGAGATCATCCGCGGACACGGGGTGAGTTTTCATCAGTACGCTGACGACACCCAGCTGTACATCACCACCCAGTCTCAATTCAGTGAGGCAGTTGATGTAATGTGCCGGTGCCTGGATGACATTAGGACCTGGATGGGGAGGAACAGACTCAGGCTCAACCCCGACAAGACTGAGTGGCTTTGGATATTGCCTCCTGAGGACTATGTCAACTGTCCCTCCTTGGTTCCCGAGGGAGGGAAATTAACTCCCTCAGAGCAGGTCCGCAATTTGGGGGTCCTCCTAGATCCACAGCTAAAATTGGATCACCATCTTACTGTTGTGACTAGGGGGGCTTTTGCACAGGTTCACCTGGTGCACCAATTGCGGCCATACTTGGAGAAGGAGGCTCTACTCACAGTCACTCATGCCCTTGTCACCTCCCGATTGGATTATTGCAATGCACTCTACATGGGGCTATCCTTGAAGAGTATCCAGAGACTCCAGTTGGTGCAAAATGTGGCTGCGCGTGCTGTGGTGGGTGTGCCAAGTTACACCCACATTACACCTATACTCCGCCAGCTGCATTGGTTGCCCATCGGTCTCCGGGTACAATTCAAGGTGTTGATCATCATCTTTAAAGCCCTTCATGGCTTAGGACTAGGTTACCTTCGGGACCACATTTTGCCTCATACTTCCCTTCGACTGGTTAGGGCCCACAGAGTGGGTCTCCTCCAGGTCCTGTCAGCCAAACATTGCCGGTTGGCGGGCCTAGGGGGAGGGCCTTCTCTGTGGGGGGCCCCGTGCTCTGGAACCAACTTCCCCCAGAGACCCGAACCATCCCCACCCTGCTGGCCTTCCGAAAAGCCATCAAGACATGGCTTTTCCTGCAGGCAGGGGGTAGAGACTAGGCAATCTGAGCTCTCCCCCGGGTATGTCTGGTTGGTGAATATTTTTAATTGTTCAATTTTTTTAAACTTTTTAACTTGGTTTTTAATTACTGTTTATTATCTAGTGTTCTTGTATATTGCTGTACGCCGCCCTGAGTCCCTCGGGAGTAGGGCGGCATATAAGAACAAACAAACAAACAAGCAAACAAACAAACAAACAAATAAATAAATATAAATAAATAAATAAACAAACAAATTTCATTATTGTATTTGAATTCAGCATGTGAAATTCATTAAGAAATGGCACATTTCATTTCTGAAATTAACAAAAATTGTAAATTTGTAGAACAGTGTAATAGAGGTAATATTAAATAAAAACCGATTACCCTTGTAGGAATTTATGCAACAAATGAACGTCAAGAACAATTTTATAGGAAACTACATAATAGAATCAGGAAATAGAAGGAAATAAAATCTGCATTTTGGGGGACTTCAATATGATAATTGACAGGAAATTAGACTATAAAAGTGATACAGTAAGAAAAGGAGTTACCCAAACATTTCTTTGAAATGGTAGAATTGAAATTACAAGATAGCTGGAGAGAGCGAAACAAGAGAAAAGACAATTTACTTACTATTTGAATAGACACAAATCATGTTCCAGAATTGATATGGTCTGGATGACAACAAAACTAAATATGGAAGTAGATGAAGTAGAAATAGAGACCAATCTTTGGGCGGACCACAATCCAATAAGAATTAGATGGAAGGGACAAAAGAAAATGATTAGATGGACTCTAAAAAGATCAGTTTTAAAACTCAAGGACTTCAGGCAGAAGATGGAAGAACAAATGTGTTTGTTCTTCCAAGAAAATAAAAAAGAACATACGAACCTACAAAATCTATGGGATACGGCAAAAGCATTTATGAGGGGTATTGTGATAGCATACATGGCCAAAGAACATAAAAGAAAGAAACTACAACAGAAAGATTTAGAGGAGGAATTCAAAAAACTAGAGGTAGGATTGCAAATAGAACCTCAACGAGAAGATATAAAACAACAAATGGAGTTGACAAAACACAAATTAAATATGCTTGAAAAAGAGGACTTAGCACAACAAATAATACAGAGTAAACAAAACTTTTTCAAAAATGTGAACAAGGGAAGTGGCTAGCATATAAACTGAAAAAACAAAAAGAAAGAAGATTGATTAGTAAATTACAAAATGAGAAGGGAAATATATGTTATCAAATTAAGGAAAAGAAAAATATTATCTATTATTTTTATAAAAATCTATATAAAAAGGACATTGTAATATAGAAGAAAAAATACAACAGTGTTTTGAAAAAGCGGATTTATCCAAAGTTCCAGAGGAGATAAAAAAACATGTTAAATGAAGATATCAGAATGACTGAACTAATAGACGCAATTAAAAAACAGAAAAATAACAAAACACTAGGACCTGATGGGTTACCACCGGAATTATATAAAGAATTTCAAGATTCCCTAGGAGAAATACTACTTGAGGTATTTAATGCAGTATTGAAAGAAGCAAAGACACAAGCTTCATGGGTAGAAGCAAATATCACTTTGATCCCAAAAGAAAATACAGACCAAACGTTAATTATAGACCAATATCCACTGGAATTATAGACCAATATCAACTAGAAAACCAACTCAGCACCAAGTGAGAAATCTAACAGATTCCTAACCAGCCTAGCTGACAACTTCATTGTCCAAAAAGTGGAGGAGGGAACTAGAGGGGCAGCCATACTGGATTTAATACTTACAAACAGAGAAGGAACAATAGAAGGAGTTGAAGCTGCCGGAACACTGGGCGAGAGTGACCACATCATACTAAAATTCACCATAAAGCAAACACAAATAACTGAACATAACGACACCTATATCCCAGACTTTAAAAAAGGCGACTTCAATAAACTCAGAGAAAACTTGGGGAAGATCCCTTGGATGAAAGTACTAAAGGGTAAAACAACTCAAGAAGCCTGGGAGATCCTAAAAAACATGATCATAAAAGCCCAGAACACCACAATACCAATGAGGAAGAAAAACAAGAAATCCAAAAGGAAACCAGCATGGCTAAACAAAGACCTCACTGATAAACTGAATGAAAAAAAGATAAATACAAAAATGGAAAGAGGGGCACATAACCAAGGCAGAATACAAAAAAGGTAAAAAAAACAGACCCAGGAAACTACAGACCAATCAGCCTAACATAAAGTGACCAGATTTTTTTTTCTTCAAGCGGGACACCATTGACGGGGGTGGGTTTCTCCATTTGAGTTTTGCCCTCTGCGCATGCGCAGAGGGCAGAAGAAGGCAAATGTCGGCGTCCAGGTGGGTGGAGGGGGGGAGGCGGGAGGCCTTTCCTCGCCTCCCGCCTCCCCTTCGGGAGCCGGCAATGGCTTGGGCTGGCTGGCAAGATCCTTACAACCGTCTCAGGTGACGCTCTCGGTGCGCTGTTTTAATTCTTCCCCCATGCTCGGGCCCAGCGTGCGCAGGCGCAAAAGAGGAAAACAAGTGGCGGGGGAGGGCTTTTTAGCCGTTTCTAGGCGTCTCGGCCGGTGCCTGCATGTCCGCTCTGTGCGATCCGGCGGGGGTGGTGGGGCAAGCCCCAAACTGGCCGCCGCGCCTCCATCGCTCAGGTAGTTGGCCGCCAGTCCTGCCCCGCCCGCCCAACCCCCAGCGCGAGACGCGCGTCCTACCTGGGACTTTTCCCGGTAGCTCCAGTCACGTTCCTTGCTAATAGCGCCCAGAGCAGAGCAGCCCCTTCCAAAAGATAACGTCACGTGATCTTTTGGAAGGGGCTGCTCTGCTCTGGACGCTATTAGCAAGGAACACGATTGG
This sequence comes from Diadophis punctatus similis, assembly GCA_023053685.1. Taxonomy (NCBI): domain Eukaryota; kingdom Metazoa; phylum Chordata; class Lepidosauria; order Squamata; family Dipsadidae; genus Diadophis; species Diadophis punctatus. The sequence continues at coordinate 1,513,916 of JALIGW010000031.1, forward strand.
AGCTACCAGGAAAAGTCCCAGGTAGGACGCGCACCCAGCCCTGCCCCGCCCCTTTTGCCGCGGCACATTTGGCATGGCCTCAAGGCACACCAGTGTGCCGCGGCACACCGGTTGGGGAGCACTGCTAAGGTGACCAGACGTCCTGCTGTTTCGTCGGGCATTCTTTCAAAAAAAGCGTGACTTTTTGGAAAGAATGCGGGATGCGGGACACACGCTTGAAAAGCGTGTCTGTCCCGCCAAAAGCGGGACGTCTGGTCACCTCAGCCTAACATCAATACCTGGGAAAATACTGGAAAAAATAATTAAAAACCAGATCTCCCATCATCTAGAAACAAACCAAGTAATAACCAACAGCCAACACGGATTTGTTAAGAACAAGTCATGCCAAACCAGCCTTATTTCATTCTTCAACACTGTAACCAAATTAGTAGACCAGCGAAATGCAGTGGACTTAATATACCTGGACTTCAGCAAAGCATTTGACAAAGCAGACCCCAACCTACTTCATAAGCTAGAAAAAAGCGGGATAGACAGCTACACAACCAGATTAACAACTGGCTGACCAACCGTACCCAGTGAGTAGTCCTCGATGGCTCTAAGTCCACATGGAGATAAGTAAGCAGTGGGGTACCACAAGGTTCCGTCCTAGGCCCAGTACTCTTCAATATTTTCATAAATGACCTAGATGAGGAAATAGCAGGAGAACTAACCAAATTTGCAGATGATACCAAGCTGGCGGGAGTAGCAAACACCCCAGAGGACAGACTCAAAATCCAGAGGGACCTCGACAGACTTGAACACTGGGCCCAAACCAATAAAATGAAATTTAACACGGAGAAAAGTAAAATTCTACACCTAGGTAAGAAGAATCAAAAATACACATACAAATTGGGCGAAACCAAACTCAATAGCAGTGATTGAAAGAGGGATCTTGGAGTCTTGGTAGACAGCCAACTAAATATGAGCCAGCAGTGTGCAGCAGCAGCCAAAAAGGCCAATGCAGTCCTGAGCTGCATAAATAGAGGGATACAATCAAGGACCAGAGAGGTACTAGTACCACTCTATAAAGCCTTGGTCAGACCACACCTAAAGTACTGCATCCAGTTTTGGTCACCACACTACAAAAAAGACATTGAAACCCTAGAGAAAGTGCAGAAGAGAGCAACCAGGATGATAAAGGGTCTGGAAAATAAAACATACAAAGAGCGGTTGCAGGAACTGAGCTTGGACAGTCTGGTGAAGAGAAGGACCAGGGGTGACATGATAGCAGTGTTCCAATACTTGAGGGGATGCCACAGAGAGGAGGGGGGCAGGCTGTTCTCTATGGCACCAGAAAGCCAAACAAGGAATAATGGATGGAAGCTGACCAAGGAGAGATTCAACCTGGAAGTGAGGAGAAACTTTCTGACAGTGAGAGCGATCAACCAGTGGAACAGCTTGCCAGCGGAGGTTGTGAGAGCCCCAACACTTGCGACCTTCAAGGGGAGACTGGACTGCCATCTGTCTCAAATGATGTAGGAACTCCTGCTTGAGCATGGGGTTGGACTAGATGACCTACAAGGTCCCTTCCAACTCTAATAATAAATCTAAAAATCTAAAAATCTAAATCCCTACTATATTCGGACTATAAAATATTTATGTCAATAATTGTTGAAAGACTTAAAAGATACTTAAATAATTTTATACATGTTGATCAAAATGGCTTCTTGCCTAAAAGGCAAATCAGAAACAATATAAGGATGATATTAGGACTTTCGGTGGTGACGTTGGGGCAGTGCAGAAGGAGAAGGATGACCTCTGTCCTTTGAATCTGCTTTACTTCACGTTTGGAGACCTTTCGAGGCACAGAAAGTTTGGAGGACTTGGTGAAGCAGAGGGGCATCCCGAGTGACAGCATGGTGGAGAGCAGCTGCCCACTGAGGTGAAGGGCACCCTCTTTAATCCAGCGTGAAAGAGTCCTGTCATGTTATTTTAACATGGCGGACCCAAAGCTGTAACTAGCCACAAGAGACTTGGAAGCAGAATTATTCAAGCAGTCTATGCCTGACTCAAGAGTGTGGAATCCCATATTCCCCACGGATAGAATCATCAAGTGAGTGGTCTAAATCCTTACTGCAAAGAAGGAAGCTCCAGATGGAATTTAGCGGTGACTGTGAGAAACAGCAGGAAATTAGAAAAGAAATTGCTGAAAATGAGATTAAATATAAGAAAGGACTTGAACAGAATGAGAGATTGATAGTGAGTGTGCGAGAAGAGAAAGATGGTGAATAACCCCTCCGAAGGGAAAACGAAGTTGAACGTGTGCTGGTTAATTAGCCATCTGGTTGGAGACGAGTTGGTGGTGATTCAACCCGAAAAAAGACCACGGAGCTTAGAGTTTATATGGGAGAAGATTACCAGAGGAGAATGAAAGGAGAGAACTTTGTGGAGTAGAAATGAACTTAAGTCCAGGACTAACGGAAGGTGAAAATCCAGAATGAACAAGAGCATTCCAGTGAAAGTTATAATACCAGAAGGAGAGGACGGAAATGAAGAGAGCTGAAAAGCAGTAGCGGTGGATAACTAAGCAAAAGATTTGTCAGAGATGGTGCTGAGTGTGAGACTGCAATATCACGAACTTGGAATAACTTTGAAACTTGAAACTTATATTGCTGGAAAAGTTGTATAAAATTAGTTTTTGATTAAGTAACTGTTAAAATTACTTGACTATTAAGTAGATTGATGTGATATCACTGCATACTAATGTGAAATTACTCTCTTCTTCCCTTTTTCTTTTCATATTTTTTCCTTCTTTCTTCCTACTCACTCATCTTGTTAGATTATAACATTCATAATATTAACTTCTCATCTAATTTTTTTACCTATTTAAAAATATATTTATAGTCATATTGTATAAAATATATTGAATGAATTAATATAGTCAATACTTTTTAGAGACTAAGTATATTACAATTGATATTTATTATATAGATAATATAGTTGACTATTGTATAGATTATATTGATTAAGGTTTATTTATAATATAGTCAATATATATTAGAGATTAAGTATATTAGTACTGATATATTTCTCATATATCAATACTGTGTTTCCCCGAAAATAAGACAGGGCATTATATTTTTTTGAACCCTGAAATATGGCATTGGCCTTATTATTGGGGGGGGGGAAGTGTTATTATTTTGGGGGTGCAATAGGTGGCGAGTGTGGGACTGGATGCCCCATTGCCGCCGCCTCCCCTCCCTATTGTTGCTGGCGGCCAAGTGGCTTGTTGTCCCGTTGCATGTACAAACTGCAGGACTGCCGCGAGCTTCATCATACCGGCACAGCTGGGGTCCTGCTGCCATTCATGCATGCAACCACACAAGCCTTGCAGAGTCCTGCTCCACAAGGCAGCAGTGGTGGCGTGACGAGACTCACAGAGACTCATTTCTGGCAGGTGGAACGTGTTGGGCCGCGAGATGTGCATCCTACCTGGGAATTTTAGCTCTGTTGTGTTCCTCAGCGTTGTGTCCAGAGAAGCCCATTGTAAAAGAAAACTTCTCGTGAGTTCAATCAAACTTCTCAAACTCACTAGAAGTTTTCTTTTACGGCCAGGAGCCGCTCTTTCTTCAGCGGGCACTCTTTTGGTCAGGAGAGAGAGAGTGGGAGAGAGAGAGGGAGAGAGAGAGAGAGGGAGAGAGAGGGGGAGAAGGAGGGAGAGAGGGGGGGGCAGGAATGTGCACACCCTGCACGACTTGCCGCAGCTGCAAAAGGCTGCCTCCAGCAGCCTTTTGAAATGCGCTCCTGCCTGCGAGGAGGCGGTGGTGAGGCAGGGATTGATGCTTGCATCCTCTTCCTCGCAGGCAGGAGCGTGTTTCAAATTGCCGTAGGCAGAGCCCAGAGGAGCTGAGCTAGTCCCACGGGGTGTGCGCACACCCGCCTCTCGCTTGGTCTTGCTCTCCCGGCTAAAAGAGTGCCTGCCGCAAAAAGAGCGGCTCCTGGCATGTCCCCCCTTTCCCTGGAAAGTAGTTGGAGGGGGATTATTTTCAGGGGTGTGTATTATTTCAATGCATGTCCTGAAAAACCCTGTTGACCTTATTATCAGGACATGTCTTATTTTCAGGGAAACACGGTAGTAGAGGATTTATAAATTAACAACCGTAGATAAAATAATAGGCGTGTTGATAGATGAAGTCATAATATCGAAGGAGGAATAAGAAATACATAAAGTTAGTTAGTAATATTTATAGGATCTATAGAATTTAAGCTATACTTAAACTATATCTATTAGTGGAAGTCATACATAGTCATACATAAGTTTATAGGCACGGAGAAAGTAATTTAGAAGGGGGAGAAAATACTAGCAACACAAAAAGTACTGGATGGTGATTTGGGGAAGAATTTATAAAATTTTAGGGGAACAAAAGAAAATAATAAAGGAAATGACTACTATCACCACAACATCACTGAGAGCAGGGAAAAAAGCATCATCCAACCCTACAGTAGCGACAGCTTCCCTTGCCAGCCAGCGCTCAATGGAGATGTTGACCATTGAAAAAACAGGTGGTACATCAGTAATTCAGGCAATGAATTCTACACTTGTAATGATGCAAGAAATCATGGTGAAATTACAGGAAGCAATATCACAGAACCATGTAGAATTAAAATCAGATATCCAGTAACTAGATAAGATGGAATTGATTCAAGAGGCAATTCAAAAAAATGAACAACACATAAAACTGGTGGAAACAAACACTGAACAAACGGAGAAAAAGTTAGAACGGATGGATGAAAAAATATCAACAGTAAATAAAGAATTAGAAAAACCCCTGATACATCTGGAAATGGATTGATCTTCCTATTATCTGCGGTTCCAAAATGTGACGGAAACCAAGGAAGAAGACCTGGGGGGAATAATGGCGGAAATGATAGCAGAGACCTTGCAGAAAGACAGACAAGAAGTGATAAATGAACTGGATGAAGTATATCGAGTCCAAACAAATTACGCTAAACGCCATCACCTATCCAGAAAAGTGCACATAAGATTTGCAAGGAAAAAAATCCGAGACACCTTTTATAAAATCACGAGAGAAGAACCAATGATATATAGGGAGAAAGACGTTATCATGCTAAAGCAGGTCCCGAGACGTGTCCATGAACAAAGAAGATATTACTGGTTCTTGTTGTCCTCGTTAAATAAAAGGAATATACTATTCAGATGGATCATCCCAGAAGGGATGATAATCACCTGGGATGGCAGGAAAATCAAAGTGGATAATTTAGAGAAGGCCCAAGAGGTATATGATAAATTAATAGGGATGGAGGAAGTATCAAATAGTGGAGAGAGACTGGAGCTGGTAAGCCAAGAAGAGAGACAGGAATCAGAAGAAGAAGAAAAGAAAGAAAGAACTAAAGAAGCTAAAGAACCCCCAAAACAGGTAGAAGGAATCAGAACTAGGACACAAAGAGCTACAAAAACAAGCAAAACTAAATACTCATAAGGAAATAGGAAATGCAGAAAGAAACCAAATTAATATCAATAAATGTGAAAGGATTAAATGATGCAGGGAAAAGAAAAAATATTCACGAAATTAGTAAAACAAAAAGCAGATATTATATGTCTTCAAGAAATACATATCAAAGAACAAGACCAAAAATATTTAGAATATAAAAAACTGGGAAAACTCCACACATCGCTAGCAGAGAAGAAAAAAAGAGGGGTAGTGATATATACTTAAAAAGAAATAAGAACTAACAAAATCTATGCAGTTCCCAAAGGAAGATTATTAATGCTTGAAATCAAGACAGGTAAAATTACAATGCTTTTGGTAAATATCTATGCTCCCAATAAAAACCAAAAAGAATTTTATAGGAAAACTCATGAAAAGATAATAACGACAAGTTACAAAAATGTATGCATAGTGGGAGACTATAACGGAATAGTAGATACCAAAAAAAATTATATTAGTGATAAGATAAGAAAAGAAAAAGCAAAAAAAAAAAAGAACTACACTACCAAAAACATTTTTTGAAATGGCTGAAGAACTTAATTTAATAGATGTGTGGAGAGTATTACACCCAAGAGAAAAACAATTTACTTTTTACTCTAACGCACATAAGTCATATTCAAGAATAGATATGGTATGGGCAAATGGTGAATTGAGCAATGAAATAGAGAAAGTAGAGATTATCCCGAATATCTGGGCAGATCATAATCCCCTAGTAATAATATGGAGAGGTCAAACAAGGAGAACTAAGAGATGGACATTAAATACACAAATTCTGCAAGATAATGAATATCCACAAATGATTGAAAAAGAATTAACTCTATTTCTTGAAGAGAATAAAAAGCAACCCACCTCATTACAAAATCTATGGGATACGCTGAAGGCCTATACTAGAGGGATTACAATAGCATATACCACAAAGAAGAATAAAGAAAAATGGAAACAACAAAATAGACTACTGGATGAAATAAAACAACTAGAAAATAAACTTCAAAAGAAACCAGGAGATGAACAAATAAATGAGACATTAACCATATCAAAACACAAATTAAATATGATAGAACAAACAGAATATGCAAAAAACATCAGGTTCATGAAGCAGTCTTTTTTTGAAAATGCAAATAAACCAGGCAGGTGGTTGGCATACAAACTTAAAAAAGAAAAGAAGAGTAGAATGATACATCAATTACAAGATGAGGCAGGAAACCTACAAAATAATGAAGAAAAACTAAAGAAGATTATTTCAGATTATTTCATTTTGAAAACTTGTACAAACAAGAAGGAACAGAGATGGATAAAATAAATGAGTATCTAGAGGTATGCCACCATTAGATGAGGAAGATAAAACAATGCTGAACAGAGAAATAACACTGACGGAATTAAAAGATGCAATTAAAAAGCAAAAGAATAACAAATCTCCTGGACCAGATGGCCTCCCAGGGGAATTTTACAAAAACACAGGAGAATTATTGGAACCAATACTATTAGAATTGTATAACGAGGTCCTATTGAAAGCCAAAATAACAGATTCATGGAGGGAAGCATACATCACCATGATCGTGAAGGAGGGTGCTGACGCAAATCAAATTCATAACTATAGGCCAATTTCATTGTTGAACACCGACTACAAAATCTTTATGAATATTATGGCAGGAAGAACAAAGAGAATATTAAACAAAATTATACCCTCTGATCAAAATGTTTTTTTCCAACAAGACAGATTAGAACTAACACAAGAATTGTACTGAATATGTTAGAATATTACAAAGTGCATCCAGTTTTCCATGTTTTCCATGTTTTTCCATGTTTTCCTGGATGCACAAAAGGTGTTCAACAATGTAAATTGGCAGTATATGATTTTGCAAATCAAGGAAATGAAATTCGGAGAAAAATTTGAACAGATGATTGAAACAATATATTCTTCCCAGAAAGCCAATGTAATAATAAATGGTGATATCACAAGGCCATTCCAAATAATGAAAGGACTCCGACAGAGATGCCCATTGTCACCTCTACTTTCCATTTTGACTTTAGAAACATTATTAAATAAAATTAGATCAAATCCAACTATTAAATCACGGTATTTCCATTGCTGTCTGGGAGTTCTACGATGAAATCCATTGCGATTTCTTCCCAGGGTTGGCTGGGATTAGCTACCTGCTGCAGTAATCCAGGAAGCTTGCCTGGCCGATTTTTTCTTGTTGCTCCTAAAGTAGTCTTCCACCTCGGCTTTCATCTTTGGCCACCAAAACTGGCGTTGGGTTAGATGGAGAGTTTTTAGAAACCCAAAGTGCCCTCCTAGTTTGGAGTCATGGCTTCGTTGCAGTACTTTCAGTCTTAAGCTGGCAGGTATGTATAGTTTGGATCCCTTCCATGCTAAGCCTTCTCTCATAGTTAGGACTTCTTTATTGTCGTTGAGCCAGGGGTCACTGGATAGTGCCACTTTCAGCTTTGCAGTCAGCTTGTCCTGGCCATGAGCAACTGGCCGCCTGACTTGGCCTCGGATGATGACTTGAGCTGCCATCTCTTCCTGTTGGGGGGGGACTGATGGCATGCACCTCCTGTTCCCTTTGACTGTCATACTGTGGCTTTCTGGATAAAGCGTCTGCCAGTAAGTTCTTCCCAGCTGGGATGTGTTTCAACTCAAATTTAAATCTCCTGAAGTATTGTGCCCAGCGGACTTGTTTTGGCGACAGCTTCCTAGGGCTCTTCAGGGCTTCGAGGTTTTTATGGTCAGTCCATATTTTGAATGGCACCTTGCCCCCTTCAAGGAATTGTCTCCAGGTGAGTAATGCCCAATGGATAGCATAGGCCTCTTTCTCCCATATGGCCCACCTCCTTTCAGTGGTGGTGAATTTGTTTGAGACGTAAGCGCATGGCAAGAGTTGTTCCTCTTTGTTTTTCTGCAATAGCAATGCCATTACAGCTACATCACTGGCATCGGACTGGATTATGAACTGCTGTTCTGGGTCGGGGTGTTGCAGGATGGGCTCCTGAGTGAAGAGCCACTTCAGTTTTTCAAACGCTTTTTGACATTCCATAGTCCACCCAATAGGCTGGTTCGATTTTGGCTTTGTTGGTGAAGGCCCTGTCTTTAGCAGCTCGGTCAGTGGCATAGCCACCTCTGCAAAAGTTGGGATGAACTGCCAATAGAAGGTTCCAAAGCCCAGGAAACTTTGTAGCTGTTTGCAGGTGCGTGGGGGTTGCCAATCTAGCACTGCTTTCAGTTTTCCTGGGTCCATCTCTATCCCTTCGCTGGAAATGCGATATCCCAGATAGTCTGGTGAGGTTTTGTGGAATTCACACTTAGACAGCTTTGCGTATAGCTTGGCAGCCAGAAGTTTTTCCAGGACCTGCCGCACTAGCTTTACGTGTTCTTCTATGGTCTCACTGAAGATGAGAATGTCATCCAAATACACGAGTACTCCCTTGTACAGGTGCGAGTGGAGTACTTCATTTATGAATTGCATAAAGACTGCGGGGGGCCCTTGTAGTCCAAACGGCATGACTTTGAATTGGAAGCTCCCAAGTGGGCAGTTGAAGGCGGTTTTCCACTCATCCCCCTCCCTAATTCGTATTCGGTAATACGCCTCTCTTAAATCCAATTTGATGAACATCTTGCCTTTGGCTAAGTGATTCAAAAGGTCCTTCATAAAGGGGAGGGGGTACGTGTTTTCGACGCAAATGGCGTTGATCCCCTGGAAGTCCACGTAGAGCCTGACCTCCCCATCTTTCTTCTCTTTGAAGAGTACTGGGGCTGCTACTTGTGATTTGGCCGGTTGGATGAATTCCCGTTCCAAGTTGGTATCGATGTATTTCCTTAGCTCCTCCAACTCTTTGAGGGTCATGGAGTACATCTTTGGTTTTGGGAGCTTTGCCCCCAGCATAAATTCTATTGCGCAATCAGTGGGTCAGTGAGGGGGAAGATAATTGCAATCTTCTTCACTAAAGACCCCTTCTAGGTCCCGGTATTCTTTTGTCACCTGCTGGGTGCCTGGAAGTTTGGCCTTGACTGCAGGTGCGGCTGGCTCGGGATGATCGGCCCTGAGGGGTTTGGCTTCCTTTTGGCTGTCCTCAGGGCTTTTGGGTGGTAGTGGCCCAATGCCTATGGTTAGCTTCCGATAACCGTCTTCCCATTTTATGGTGGAGGTCCACTTGTCTACCCTTGCAAGTCCCAATATGATTGTCTCAGGCATTTTGGGGGCAATGATGAACCTGAGGAATTCATGGGAGCGCCCGATTTGCAATTTCACCAATTCCATGATTTGCGTGGTGGGGGACCCCCCCCAATTAGTGTCCCATCTACTTGTTGGAATCGTATGGAGTTGACCAAGGGCCTAATACGTATCCCCAACTGTTCTACGATGGACTTACTAATTAAGCATCGCGTGCATCCCGTGTCCACAACTGCATCTACTTCTCCTTCTTCCCCCATCTCAGGCACTATAAGTTTGGCTTTGATGGCAAAGGGGCAGATGGCTGCACTTACCATCAGGTCATCTTCACTGCTGTTTTCTCCCTCAGAGCGTGGAGGGGGTTCCTCGTCTGATGGAGTCTCAGTTCCTTCAGATTGGGGAGGAGCTCCCTCCACTTGCTGTGCAAGATGACTTTTCTTGGGGTTTTTGAGGCCCCCTTCTTGGCCACAGCAGCTGCTTGGGTCCTCGTTTGTGGGACTGGGGCCAGTGCCAGACATTCTGAAGCTCGGTGGCCAGATTGGCCACACCGATAGCACTTTATGGCTCTTCTCGCCCTTGGGGGAGAAAGCACGGCTTGCTTCATTTGGGATTGGTGGCCCAATGATCTCCTGGCTGGTCTTTCGGTCGGGGGCTTTTGTAGGGAGTGAAGTTCGTGGTCCAGGACGATTGCAGTAGTATACCAGTCCTGGATCCAGTCCGGAACCCCTCTAATGCTGCAGGATTTCCTCAGCTCTGGGTCTAAAGTAGCCTTGAATGTGTGCACCAAGAGCTGCTCCAGCCAGTCTCTTAGCCCCCCCGCCACCCTTTTGAACTCCCAAACAAACTCTTTGGCTGGGCGGCCTGCTTGCCTCAGCCTCTGGATTTGCTCCTCCACTTCTACTTGTTCAGCTACATTTTTAAACCGAATTCTCATCAGCCGAATGAACCCGTCAGCGTCTTTGAGCTCCGGAGCCACTTCATCGTGGAGCTCTGCCACTCACTCAGACACTTCCCCCTTGTTCATTCCTTCAGTTATCGCTGTGATTAACTCTCGGTCCGAAAGGTATTGGTTCCCATACTGGTCAATGTGCGCCCAGACTCGGTTTAGGAAGTAGGCTAGCTTCCCGGGGGTCCCATTGAATGTCACCCAGAATTGGGGAGGTGGCACAGGAGCCGGTGAGGTGGCCGCAGGGATTTGGGCAGCCGATTGGGTGAGCACTTGCGGTTGGGTACCCCCTTGTTACACCCCTCTTTGCAGTGGCTGCTGGGCAATGCCTGGCTGGGTCCCGGTGGCTTGTGGCTGCCCTTGCGGAAGCGGTTGGGCAAGCACGTTCTGACTAGGCATCGCGGGGGGCTGGACCAGTCCAAACACCTGCATGAGGTCCAGCTGCAGTATGGGGCCTAGTGCCCATTGGCACTGTACCCATCCCAGGCCCGGGAAGAAAGCCCACTCCAGAGGGGCTTGACTCATCAGTGGTAGGTCAAGCATCTGTGGCTGGCCAGGGGTCAGTATTCCCCATGTGCCATGCTGCCGAGTTGGTGGGGCCCGAAACCCAGGCTTCTGGGTCATCTGCATCTCCAGGGGGAGGGGGGTCCAGGTAGGCTTCGCCCAAGCAGCAAGGCTTGATGGTGACTTGCTTTTTGCGGTATGGAAGGAGACTGAATCCCCACTCCAATGTGCTAAGGGGTTTCACACGGGAAAAGAGAACGTTGGCTGTGCCAAGTTCCAACTGGGCACCTCAGAGCTCGAGCAAGGGTTGGTCCAACTCATGCTTAGCCGTCCAAACTGGTCTGGGAGCCCCATCAGCGATTGGCTGCATGACTGCGGCTGGAATCCCTCATCTTCGGAGTGCCCTGTTCGCGTCTGCTCTGGTTGCCTCCACTCGTGGGTCGAGGCTGATCTCGCACCCAGGTTTGGCTCCAACAGCATCTCTGAAGGGAAAGTTAGCCCTCTGGCTTCACCTCGAAGGGCTCGGTCTAGCAGGGAGGTGTGCTCAGGGGCTGGCTGTTTGCACCGAGCCCCCGACTGACGCTCCCTCTCTGTGGCCTCTTCGGCTTCCACCACTGCTTGGGAAGGTGAGTAGATGGTCTCGATATGGATAGGCGATCCATCATCTACCAATTCCCCCAAGGCTTGCTTCCTCCATCTTCCCTGAGTCATTACGCCACCCGGTGCCAGGTCAGCACTGGGGCTCAGGACCCCGAACAGTGGCCCAAAGCCTCGGGGTAGCTGGGTTATTTTTTAAAGGAGGTTTGGGTTAATGTCAGGGTTCCAAATAGCATCCAAAATTAAATCAGAGTCCAAGGCAAAGTATTCCTCAAAGTTCCAATTTATTAATAGAGCCATGTTGGCACATCTGGATGAAACCCGAATCTGAAACCTCCCAGGTTTCACCACCCAGTTGAAAGTTCAAGTCCTTGCCCCCACACCCACAAGTCCATCATGTTATCCAATCTTCTATTGCCATGCCAGCAGAATCCACCCATCTCCTTCCATGGAGGTGCAGAGGTGCAGAGACAAAGGATGACCTTGGCTTTCTAGAAAGAATTTGTTATGGCTACATACTAACAACCTCATACAATCCCCCCTCACATTTTCCCACAATAGAAAATGCATAGTAGAATAGTATAAAGTGTGGCAGGCCTAAGATCCCAAATAACAATGGCTTTGGCCTGACACAAAACTGAATTTGAAAAAGGCATTTTCATAATTCTGGAGATTACACCAAAATATATACTTGGCTACAACTTCCTGAAGTGCTAAAGATTATTATATTACTCTGAGAAAGAGATAACAAGACTTTCTCAGGGCCATCCTCTGGTGCTGCAGTCCACATGGCCCACCCTCCCCTCACATTCCCCAAGAGGTGAGAAAGTATCTGGCGGCTAAGGTGCCAGGCAACAGTTATAAATCAGGTTAAAGGTTATAAAAGAATGCAATGCAGGATGTGGGATACGTGGAAAGGATAATACAAGTATAAGGTACCAGAAACCAAATCTCCCCCTCTCCCTGAAGAATGGCAGATCACGGATCTGACACTGGGTCTTGCTTGGCTGGACAAATGGGGCCCGACCATCATGTGGGAAGATGGTTATCGAAAGCTGAGAATAGGCATTGGTCCAATGCCGCCCATCCAGCCAGAAAAATGCCAAAAGGCAACGAACTCTAGTAGCCCCAGCCGGCCAGAAAGCACAGCAGCCGCCACTAATAGACTCCCTGGCTGCCCACAGGTGCCTAAGGTGTATCGAGATTTCGCAGACGTCTTTAGCGAGCAGGAGTGTAACTTCCTCCCCCCCCACACACACAGCTCAACAGACTGTGTGATTGAGTTCGTGCTGGGAGCCAAGTTGCCAAAGCTGAAAATATACTCATTCCAAAAGAAATGGCTGAATTGAGAAAATACAACAATGCCAACTTAGCCAGGGGCTTCATCCAGCCTGCCAAATCCAGAGTGGTGGCCCCCATACTGTTCAAGAAGAAAAAAGACGGGGGAATGAGACTCTGCGTTGATTTCCATGGAATTAATGCCGTGTGCATGGAGAACACCTCCCCCCTCCCCCTAATGAAGGACATGTTATGCCACCTGGCGAAGGGCAAGATGTTCACCAAGCTAGACTTAAGAGAAGCCTATTATCGCATACGGATTAGAGAGGGGAACGAATGGAAGACTGCATTCAACTGCCCGCTGGACAGCTTCCAATTTAAAGTCATGCCATTTGGCCTTTAGGGAGCCCCCACAGTCTTCATTCAGCTAATTAACGAAGTGCTGCACAAGCACCTGTACAAAGGGGTCCTAGTTTACCTGGTGACATTCTCATATTCAGTGAAACACTGGAAGAGCATGTTAAGTTTAGATTTAGATTTATTATTAGAGTTGGAAGGGACCTTGTAGGTCATCTAGTCCAACCCCCTGCTCAAGCAGGAGTTCCTACACCATTTGAGACAGATGGCAGTCCAGTCTCTCCTTGAAGGTCGCAAGTGTTGGGGCTCTCACGACCTCTGCTGGCAAGCTGTTCCACTGGTTGATCGCTCTCACTGTCAGAAAGTTTCTCCTCACTTCCAGGTTGAATCTCTCCTTGGTCAGCTTCCATCCGTTATTCCTTGTTTGGCTTTCTGGTGCCATAGAGAACAGCCTGACCCCCTCCTCTCTGTGGCATCCCCTCAAGTATTGAAAAACTGCTATCATGTCACCCCTGGTCCTTCTCTTCGCTAGACTGGCCAAGCTCAGTTCCTGCAACCGCTCTTCATATGTTTTATTTTCCAGACCCTTTATCATCCTGGTTGCTCTCTTCTGCACTTTCTCTAGGGTTTCAATGTCTTTTTTGTAGTGTGGTGACCAAAACTGGATGCAGTACTCTAGGTGTGGTCTGACCAAGGCTTTATAGAGTGGTACTAGTACCTCTCTGGTCCTTGATTGTATCCCTCTATTTATGCAGCTCAGGACTGTGTTGGCCTTTTTGGCTGCTGCTGCACACTGCTGGCTCATATTTAGTTGGCTGTCTACCAGGACTCCGAGATCCCTTTCGCAATTGCTGCTATTGAGTGTGGTTTCGCCCAGTTTGTATGTGTATTTTTGATTCTTCTTGCCTAGGTGCAGAATTTTATTTTTCTCTGTGTTAAATTTCATTTTATTGGTTTGGGCCCAGTGTTCGAGTCTGTCGAGGTCCCTCTGGATTTTGAGTCTGTCCTCTGGGGTGTTTGCTACTCCCGACAGCTTGGTGTCATCTGCAAATTTGGTTAGTTCTCCTGCTATTCCCTCATCTAGGTCATTTATAAAGATATTGAAGAGTACTGGGCCTAGGACGGAACCTTGTGGTACCCCACTGCTTACTTATCTCCATGTGGACTTAGAGCCATTGAGGACTACTCGCTGGGTACGGTTGGTCAGCCAATTGTTAATCCATCTGGTTGTGTAGCTGTCTATCCCGCTTTTTTCTAGCTTATGAAGGAGTAGGTTGTGGTCTACTTTGTCAAATGCTTTGCTAAAGTCCAGGTATATTATGTCTACTGCATTACGCTGGTCTACTAATTTGGTCACAGTGTTGAAGAATGAAATGAGGTTGGTTTGGCATGACTTGTTCTTAACAAATCCATGTTGGCTGTTGGTTATTACTTGGTTTGTTTTTAGATGATGGGAGATCTGGTTTTTAATTATTTTTGCCAGTATTTTCCCAGGTATTGATGTTAGGCTGATTGGTCTGTAGTTTCCTGGGTCTGTTTTTTTAACTTTTTTGAAGATGGGGACCACGTCAGCTCTTTTCCAGTCCTCAGGTAGTTCCCCTGTGTTCCAGGATTTGTGGAAGATGTGGTGCAGTGGTTCTGAAGTGACTTCTGCTAGTTCTTTTAGGACTCTGGGATGTAATCTGTCTGGTCCTGGTGCTTTGTATTCATTAAGTTCAGATAGGTGATCTTTTACTGTATTTTTGCTTAGGTTGAGTCTTGCTTGGAATCTGTTTTTTATATTTGTGTTGCTGGGTAGTTGAGCTGCAGTTTCCTTTTGTGTGAAGATTGATGCGAAGAATGTGTTCAGTAGCTCTGCTTTGTCTGTGTTGTCTGTTACTTCTTTGCCGTCTTCTCTCTTTAGTGGACCAACTGTTTCTTTGATTTTTTTCTTGTTGTTAATGTGTTGGAAGAAGCTTTTTTTGTTGTCTTTGACTTTTGTTGCGAGTCTTTGTTCATTCTGGGCCTTTGCTGTCCTGATTTTTTCTTTACAGATTCTGGCTGTCTGTTGGTACTCTGCCTTGGTTATGTGCCCCTCTTTCCATTTTTTGTATTTATCTTTTTTTTCATTCAGTTTATCGGTGAGATTTTTGTTTAGCCATGCTGGTTTCCTTTTGGATTTCTTGTTTTTCTTCCTCATCGGTATTGTGGTGTTCTGGGCTTTTATGATCGTGTTTTTCAGGATCTCCCAGGCTTCTTGAGTTGTTTTACCCTTTAGTACTTCCATCCAAGAGATCTTTCCCAGGTTTTCTCTGAATTTATTGAAGTCAGCTTTTTTAAAGTCTGGGATATAGATGTTGTTATGTTCAGTTATTTGTGTTTGTGTTATGGTGAATTTTAGTATTACGTGGTCACTCTCGCCCAGTGTTCCTGCAGCTTCGACTCCTTCTATTGTTTCTTCTCTGTTTGTAAGTATTAGATCCAGTATGGCTGCCCCTCTAGTTCCCTCCTCCACTTTTTGGACAATGAAGTTGTCGGCTAGGCTGGTTAGGAATCTGTTAGATTTCTCACTTGGTGCTGAGTTGGTTTTCCAGTTGATGTCCGGGTAGTTGAAGTCTCCCATTATTACAATGCTATTTTTCTTGCATATGTTCTTTAGCTGGTTGGTAAAAAGGGTGTCCATTGTTTCTGTTTGGTTTGGTGGTCTGTAGTATACTCCTATTGTTGTGTCATTCTTTTTTTCTTTTATGTTGACCCATATGCATTCTAATGGGTTTTCTTTCTTGGTTACTTGTAGCTCTGTAGCTACATAGTGGTCCTTTATATACAGTGCAACTCCACCTCCTTTTTTGTGTGATCTGGTTTTTTTGTAGAGTTTGTATCCTTTTATCTGTGTGTTCCAATCGTGTGATTCGTCCCACCAAGTTTGTGTTATTCCAACTATGTCATGTGTACCTTCATGCATTAACATTTCAAGTTCACCGTGTTTATTCCCTAGGCTTTGTGCATTTGTGTAGAGGCATTTGAGTTCTTTGTGCCTGATTGTGGGTGTTCTTTCTTTGTCTCTTGTTTGGCGTTTGAGTTTGTTTTCTTCCCCATCCCTTTTTGGTTTGTTGTTTGTTTTGTTTGCTTGGGTTCCATTCTTGGAGTTGGGTCCCAGGGATCCTGTAGATTGGTCACCCTCCCCTTGTGATTTTAGTTTAAAGCCCTCCTGACAAATTGGGCCAGTCTTTTTCCGAAGACATTCTTCCCAGTCTTTGTGAGGTGTAACCCATCCCTTGCCAAAAGTCCATCTTGGAGGTAGTACAGTCCATGGTCCAGAAATCCAAAGTTTTTTTGGCGACACCAACCTTTTAGCCAGTGGTTTACTTGTAGGATTCTTTGTTCCCTTGCTGGGTGTTGTCCTCTTGTTGGTAGTATGGATGACAAGACTACTTGCGCAACTAGGTTTTTGACGTTCTTGCCTAGTTGCTCATAGTCGTTCTGTATTGCTTTCAAGTTCTTTTTTGTGTCATTTGTTCCTACGTGGAGTAATAGTAGGGGGTAATAGTCTGTGGGTTTTATTATTTCAGTTACTTTCTCTGCTACGTCTATGATTTTGGCTCCTGGGAGGCAGCAGTTCCTCTGAGGATTGAGTCTCCTATTACCAGCACTCGTCTTTTTTTGCCTGGGGATGTTTGGGGATATTTTTCTTTATCACAGTGGCATTTGATGGTGCTATTTTGTTGAGGATTTTTGCTGGCGTTTCTTTTTTATGTGTCTGTATGTTTTCTTCTATTGGGAGTCCATGGTATTGGTTGCTTAGTACCAGTGGGGTTGAATCTGGGTGGGTTGGTTTGGACAGTGGTTTTGTGTTTGGTTTGTATTTTTTTCTGTTGGTGACATGTGTCCATCTGCTTTCTTCCTCCGAGGGGTTAGCTGAAGTGGAAGTTGCTTGGTCATTTTTGTGTTCTTTTTGTGCGTGTTCTTTTTGTGGGGTTTGGGGTTTCTTGTTTTGTTGGTTGAGTTTCAGGGTGTTTAGGCTTTTCTCTAGATCTTCTACTTTTTCTTCTAGTAATTTGATTAGTTTGCATTTGGTGCATGTGTAGGTATGGTTTTCTGTGGGCATAAGCGTGTACATGGAGCATGTTCTGCATGTCACAATGGAGTCTGTTCCTTGATCCATGTGTGTGGCTTTTTGGTTGGGGGGGTGAGAGTAGGAGTGTAGAGTGTGGGAGTGTGGAGTTACTAGTAAGTTTCCCTTGTCTGTGAGTGTGTAGAGTGTGGGTGTGTGGTTACTAGAAGATTTCCTATTGTCCGTTAGTCTATCAAATTGCTTATTCTGCTCGCTTATTCTACTTATTATTTACTACTTATTCTGCTTATTCTACTTGTTTCTTGCTAACTTATTCTACTTACTATTAACTATTTTATTCTACTACAGTAGGTGGTCTCAATCTTTCTTACTTGTTCTACTTACTATTTACTATCTTATTTTACTTATTCTGTTTGCTTCTTACTAAGTTATCCTACTTACTATTTAACTTATTTTGCTTCTTACTATCTTGTTCTACTTACTATTTACTGTTTATTTTACTACTTCTTACTATCTTATTCTTCTTACTGTTTACTACTTTTTTTAATGCTGCAATCAGTTGTCCCCATCTATCAATTAGCTTATTTTGCTTCTTACTGTCCTGTTCTACTTACTCTTCACTACTTATATTACTGCTTCTTGCTATCTTATTCTACTTACTATTTACTTTATTTTTAAAATACTTTATTTTTAAAATACTTTATTTTACTATAATCAGTTGTCCCAGTCTATCAATCAGATGTGAGTTGGCTAATCACTCTATTATCGGTTGATCAATCTATTGGTCAGATGGATTCTATTCAATCTATTAGTCAGATGGCTAATCACTCTATTATCGGTTGATCAATCTCTTAGTCAGATGGGTTAGTTAGCTAAACAATCTATCATTTTTTCTAGTACATATCCCTATAATTAAACAATCAAATAACTTAATCTACTAAAAATCAATGGTCCTATGATCATTTCCAATCTATCAATCAATTAAATTCCCAATCTATCAATCAGTTAGGTTAAATTAAACAGTCAATGATAAATCTCAATCTATCAATCCCAATCTATAGTCCAGGAAATAAGCAGGCTCCGATGAGGGAAATGAACAAGCTCCGATGGGGGGAACAAGCAGGCTCTAAAAGCTTCTGACTCTGCTGTAGCACGCTGGGGATCACACGTGCTCCACTGATCTTTGCTGGTATAGGCTTTGTTGCGCTGCTTCCCGTTGCTGGCTCTCTCCTTTGCTGTGCTTCCCAGCCACGTGGCTCCCTTTATCCTCTGGGTGCAGGGGAATCCGATGGTTGAGGGGGATCAGGTTACGCTGAAGCAGTCTCCGCTCGCAGGGAATAGGGATCCTAGCCTCACAGCTCCAGCTCACTTCAACAAACAAGATGGATTGCTTTGTAGATAATCTCTGTGCTTTTCAGAGCTCGTAAGCAGGGAGTCAACTCACAGGGAATTCCTTCACAGAGAGTAGCCTTGCAGGGAATAGCCTTGCAGGGAATAGCTCAGAATCACCCCACAGGGAGTTTCAGGGAATCTCTTAAGTCTCACCTTCGTTTGGGAATTTGTCAGGATCACCCTTCAGAAATGCCGGATTTGCAGTAGATCGTTTAGCCGGTCTTCCTGGGTGTCCTCCTTTGGTCAAATCTCCTTCAGTCAAATCTGGATCCACATGGTTAGTCTTTTTTTCCCCTCTGGTTCAGCTGGTCCTAGATCCTAATTGTTGCTATATTTGTAATCAGGACCTAAACTATGTCTATTCTCTTTGTTTGGTTGCTTCTAATCCTGTCTATAACCCTAGGTTTTGGGTTTTTTCCTATTACTGATCTCCAGCAATGTGGCTAGGCGTCTGCCTCAGTCGCCATCTTGGAAAAAAAAAGTTAGTGTGGCAACTGCTGAAAACACTTCTAGCTGCAAAGGTCTATGCGAAACTGTCTAAATGTGAATTCCATAAGACTTCCCTAGACTACCCGGGCTACCAAGTGTCAAGCGAAGGAGTGGAGATGGACCCAGGGAAAGTGAAAGCAGTACTAGACTGGCAGCCTCCTCGTACCTGCAAACAACTCCAAAGCTTCCTGGGGTTTGCAAACTTCTATAGGCAATTCATCCCAGCATTCGCAGAAGTAGCCCTGCCCCTAACGGAGCTATTAAAAACAGGGGCTCCTCCTACGAAACTGTGCCCAATGCAACCGCATTGCCAAAGGACATTTGAAAAATTAAAGCAGGTTTTTGCCAAGGAGCCGATTCTCCAACACCTTGACCCTGAAAGGCAATTCATTGTCCAAGCTGATACCAGTGACCTGGCGGTAGCAGCCATGCTCCTAAAGAAGGAACCACAGGGTCAGCTCTTGCCTTGTGCATATGTGTCCAAACAACTCACCTGCACTGAGAGGTGGTGGGCAATTTGGGAGAAGGAGGCATATGCAGTCCATTGGGCTCTCCTTTCCTGGAGACACTTCCTGGAAGGGGGCAAGGTACCTTTCGAGGTCTGGACTGATCACAGAAACCTTGAAGCCCTAAAGACCCCTCGAAAGCACTCCCCTAAGCAAGTCTGCTGGGCACAGCATTTCCAACGGTTTAACTTTGAATTAAAGTACATCGGGGGGGGGGGAGAACTTGCTAGCTGACGCTTTATCAAGAAAACCACAATTTGATAGCCAGAGGGAAGAAGTCATCCATGCCATCATTCCCCCCCTTACAACAAGCAGCGCAAGTCACCACCAGGGGCCAAGCCAAGTGCCAAACCGATCCCATGTGGGAGAAACTGACAGCAGCACTGAAATCTGTGCTCCCAGCTGACCAATGGTTTAATGACAACAGAGACATTTTAACCATGAGAGAGGGGCTAGCTTGGAAAGGGTCCAAACTGTATGTCCCTACCAGCTTGAGGCTGCAAGTCTTGCAGTGCAGCCACGATTCATGATTGGCAGGCCATTTCGGCTTCCTAAAAACCCTTCACCTGGCCTCAAGACAGTTTTGGTGGTCAATGTAGAGGAATAAGTAAAGAGTTGTGCCACCTGCGCCACCATGAAGATGGGACCAGGGAAACCTCCTGGACCCTTCCAGCAAGTGGCTAACCCCAGCCAACCCTGAGAGGAGATCGCGATGGATTTTATAGTTGAACTCCCAGAGAGTGGGGGGAAGACAGTCATTTGGATGGTAATTGACTTGTTTTCCAAGCAAACCCACTTCACTGCTTGCTCGGGATTATCCTCAGCCAAGAAGCTAGCTAAGATGTTCATCAGAGCTGAGGTGGCGCAGCGGTTAGAGTGGGGTACTGCAAGCCACTTTAGCTGACTGTGATTTGCAGGTCAGCGGTTCAAATCTTACCGGCTCAAGGTTGACTCTGTCACAATGTGAATATTGTCAGTTTGTGCATCTCTATGTTTTTCTACTGTTTCTTGTATCTATGGTCAAACAGACGTATGATATGTTCTACTGCGCATGTCTGCATTCCAAAGGTTTCCTCTTTCCTTTCTCATCGCCATTTCTACCGGAGGTAGAAATGATTTATAACTTAGCCGATACAATGTAGTCCTAATAAGAATTCTTTATTACTTTTCTACTGAAATAAATATTTTGTTAATTAGATTTGAATCTCAGGTTTTATTTCCTAAGTCAGAATGTTTTCAAAGGAGCTACGATCCATCGACCTATGGAGGACTGATTTCTTCCGCTAACAATGGTAGCAGAGGATGGTTGTAAACTTTATGGCTTCTTTTGAAAGTTTTATTGCGTTTTAGGATAGTTAGCTAATTAGAGAGATTTATGACCAGCCATGTCCTCCACGAACGGAGATAAGGAATTTCGTACACATGCTGCCGCTGCTGAAAACAGATAGAGACCGAAAAAATGATTTTAGAAGCCCTGCAGAAAGTTTTTCCCTGCATGAAGAAGTTTCACCCACTCTCTTTGGAACGCAGACCGAAAAAATGATTTTAGAAGCCCAAGCAGAAGTAAAAGCTGGAGAAGAACTTTTTCAAAGGTCAGTGCACTATGTTAAAGGCACCCCTTTTCTCCCTGGGGGAAATTCTACATGTTTAGAAGCTATGAAATGAGAGGAGACATTAGAAAAATGAAGGAGAGAATGGGTAATCTTGATGAGAAAATGGGAACAATACAACAAGTACTAATAAATAACGAAAAAAGAATGAAAGCAGTAGAAGATAGAACTGAACAAATAGGTCAAAGAGTAATGGGAACTGAGAGGAGACTGGAAACAATTAACAGAGACCTCGAAGAGGCCATAGCACATCTGGAAAATGATAAGGCTTCTTTTTACTTGAGATTCCAGAATGTGCCAGAAGAACAAGACGAATGCCTTTTTGAAAAAATGGCTGAGATTATTGCAGGATTAAGAAATAGAGCCCAACAAGAGATTCTGAGTGAAATGGATGAGGTCTTTAGACTGCAGACAAATTATTCCCGTAGACATAAGCTACCTAGAGAGGTCCATGTTCGATTTATTAAAAAAAATATTCGAAATGAAATTTATAACAACGCAAGAGAGAGGACGCCGATATTTAAAGAGAAAGAAATTATAGTACTGAGACAAGTCCCCAGAAGAATTAGAGAGAAAAGGAAGGGATACAGTTTTTTAACTACACAATTGATAAAACAAAATATACTATACAGATGGCTGATTTCTGAGGGAATATTGATATCTATGGGAGACAAAAAGTTTAAGATTCTCTCAGTAGAGGAAGCTAGAGAATTTTACAAAGAATATATTGAGGAAGAAGAAGAGCAGGGACTTGCAGAGGAGAGAGAAAGAATAGATTGAGAGGAGCAAGATGCAATTGTAAATGAGATGGTACAGCAAAGAAAGGAGGCGAAAAGGACAGTATATCAGGAAAGAGATGGCGCAAGAACAAGGGCTCAATCAGAGTATAGGAAAAAAGGACAGAGGGAACCAACGAAATGAAGGATCAAAAGAAAGAGAAATAAGTCTTATTTCTATGAATATAAATGGATTAAACGCTCCAAATAAAAGAGAGAAAATTCTATCGAGATTAGAGAAATTGAATTTAGATATATGTTGTCTCCAGGAAGTTCATGTAAAAAATGTCCAATTTAATATTTTAGAAAAATCCTCTTTGGGCAAACTATTTGTGGCTTTGGCTAAAGAAAGAAAGAGAGGTGTGATTGTATACATAAAGAAATGGTTAAACCCAGAAATAATATATTGTGATGACGAAGGGCGACTTTTAATCGTGGAAATAAAGTTGGGATATAAGAAAATATTGTTGGTAATGATTTATGCCCCAAACACAAAGCAAAAACCTTTTTTTTCCAAAATTCATAAACAACTTTTGGAAATTCAATGGGAACATCTTTGTTTAATTGGCGATTTTAACGCGGTAACAGACCGAAAGAAAGATTGTAAAAGTAACAATAGGAGGAAAAAAAGAAGGAAGCTACCTGATTCTTTTGAGGAAATGAGAAAGGAATTTATACTGACTGATGGCTGGCGGTACTTAAATCCTGAAAACAAACAGTTTACTTTTTTTTCATATCCTCATAAGTCATGGTCACGAATAGACATGGCATGGATGACCCCCAAATTGTTAGATGACATAATGGAATTAGATATTCTTCCCAACGCTTGGGGAGATCACAACCCATTAAAAATAAAATGGAAAGGATTAAACCAGGGAAAGAAAAAAAGATGGTCCCTTAATCAAAGAGTTGTCCAGGAGAAAAACTATAGACAAAAAATAGAAAAAGAATTAGAATACTTTTTTGAAATCAATACGAAAGAACAAATCTCATTAACAAATTTATGGGATACAACCAAAGCATATATTAGGGGATTGACGATAGCCTATGTTGCCAACTGAAATAAAGAAAAAAGGAATAACTTAAACCTATTAAACCTTAAACTTAAAGACCTAGAAAACAAACTAGCAATTACCCCACAAGATGACGAAACTTTGGAAAAAATGAACGCAATCAAACATAATATAAATCTGATCTCGCAGGAAGATTTGGCGCAGAAAATTAAAATGTCAAAACAAAATTACTTCGAATTTGCCAATAAACCGGGGAGATGGTTAGCCCATAAATTGAAGAAAGAAAGGATGGACAGACAAATTGACCAACTGAGAGATGAGAACGGAGCGTTGTATCGTAAATCAGAGGAAAAGAAAAATATAGTGCGAAATTTTTATACTGAACTATACAAAAAAGAAAATATTAGTCAAGAAGAAATTAAGGAATATATGGAGAAACTAGAATTGCCAGTCCTATCTGAAGAGGATAGGACGGTTCTAAATAAAAACATAACAACCGCAGAAATTAGAAAGGCCATTGCCAAACAAAAAAACAATAAAACGCCAGGCCCAGATGGTATACCTTCAGAATTTTATAAAAAATTCCAACAACAATTAGAAAAATTAATGTTAGAGGTTTATAATGGGGCTATGGAAGAAGCTAAAATTCCCGAGTCTTGGAAAGAGGCGTATATAACGTTAATCCCGAAAGAAGAAGCAGATAAATTACAAATCCAAAACTACAGACCCATTTCATTATTAAATACAGATTATAAGATATTAGCCTCTATTATGGCAGAAAGACTTAAACCAATACTAAATAAACTAATACACTCTGACCAGAACGGATTTTTGCCAAATAGACAAATCAGCCACAATACAAGAATTATACTGGATGTCCTTGAGTATTACGATATACATATAGGAAAACAGCTGGCATTAATCTTTATTGACGCCCAGAAAGCTTTCGATAACCTGGATTGGCGGTTTTTCATAACCCAGCTTGAGATGATGAATTTTGGTGTTAAATTTTTAAATTTGATTAAGGCAATCTACAAGGAACAATCAGCCAAAGTACTTGTGAATAATGATCTGACGGACAAAGTAAATATTCAGAAAGGAGTTCGCCAAGGGTGCCCCCTATCTCCTCTACTATTTATTCTGGCCTTAGAAATTCTTTTGAGGTGTGTAAGACAAAATCATAATATAAAAGGTTTAAAAATTAAAAAGGAGGACTATAAGGTGCAGGCCTTTGCAGACGATATGACTTATATCCTGGAAGATCCCATAAAATCGGGTCCAATATTAATTGAAGAAATAGAAAAGTTTGGTAAGGTGGCAGGATTAAAAATCAATAAAGAAAAAACAAAAATAATAACTAAAAACTTAACTGAAAAACAAAATAGGACTTTAGAAACAATACTGGGAATTAAAATAGTTTAAAAAGTCAAATATCTAGGGCTATGGCTTACTGCCAAATGTAGCACCATCAAAGAAGACAACTATACAAAATTGAATCAAAAAATACAAAAAGAGTTGCAGAATTGGGCTAAATTGCAACTATCGTTATTAGGTAAAATTGCCGTTATCAAAATGAACGTTTTACCCAAGCTATTATTTCTATTCCAAATTGCACCCATAAAACTTAAAAAGAACTTTTTCACGGAATTAAATAACATCGTCCGCAAATTCATTTGGTCAAAGAAAAAGGCCAGAATTAAACTCCAGACGTTACATGACCGTAGAATTAATGGTGGCTTTGGACTCCCGGACTGGGAAAGCTATTACAAGGCGGCTGCATTAAGCTGGATCAAAGAATGGGTTTTATTACGTAACAGAAGGATCTTAACTCTGGAAGGTTTTAATTTTCAAGTAGGCTGGCATGCATTCCTGTGGGGAGGGAAACATAAGGCACATGCATACTTTCAGAGGCATTATATACGGGGCCCCTTACTAGAAACCTGGCTTAATATAAAAAATGATTACTATAAAAAAATTCCTAAATGGCTATCAACATCTGAAGCCATTATACATCCAAATTTTATAAACAAGAATAAAACTATTATCTATCAACAGCTTTTAGATGAACAAAATAATCTTAGGTCAAGACAAGAACTTAGTATAAAGGGCATAGATTTAGAATGGTGGCACTATCTTCAGATTCAAACCCGATATAAGAAAGACCTCTCCCAATTCGGCTTCCAAAACAGTAATGAATTAGACAAAATATTTATGGGGCCAGATGAAAAAATGATCTCCAAATTTTATAATCTGCAGTTGAAAACTAAATTAAAAGAGAACGAAACTAAAGGCTATATGATCGCTTGGGCTCAAAATTTGGGATATGAAATAAATTTGAATGAATGGAAGGTTATTTGGAAAATCAATTATAAATTGACACTAGCGGCATCTTATAAAGAGAATATCTATAAAATGGTATACCGTTGGCACCTCTCCCCAGATCGCCTGGCAAAGATGTTTCCATCGCTATCACCTAAATGTTGGAAGTGTAAAAAGGAAGCAGGGAGCTACTACCACATGTGGTGGTCGTGCCCCAAGGTTCAAGTATTTTGGAAAAAGATTAGATCTTGGTTGGAACAGATTCTAAATGTGAAAATGGAATTAAAACCAGAAATGTTCTTATTGGGGATCTTCCGGAGCAAATTTACTAAAGAAGAAAGATATTTAATTTTACAAATAACAACCGCAGCTAGACTACTATATGCCCAAAATTGGAAATCTGATATTATTCCCTCCTCAAATATGATAATTCGGAAAATTTTAGAATGCTCAGAAATAAGCAAGTTAACGATGGACATCCATCAAAAAGACAACTCTGATTTCTATGAAATATGGGCAAAATGGTATTCCTGGTTACAATCAAATAAAAATTTAAAACTATGGACATAGAAGAAGACTTGATCCAAAAAATCTTTCCTTACCATCTCCTTTATAACAATAAAAATGATTATTATCGATGCACATAATCCGAGGATATAAATATGAAAAATAATGTAAATATGTATAAATACGTTTTAGATTAGTTTGAACTAAAGAGTAAAAGGGATAAAGGTTAAAAGCAACCAATGTAGTAAGATTGCAAAACTGGATTTAGTTATATAAAGATATAGCTGTTAAATTGAAATGCTGTTTTTTTTTCTTTTGTGTATTAGTGTTTGTATTTTTTTTTCTCCTTCTTTTCCCTTTTCCCCCCTTTCTTAATGTTTTCTTTTTTCTTTTTTCTTTGATGTTGTGTGTTATTATGTATGTTCTTTTTAAAGCTTAAAAACCAAATAAAGATTATTTTTTTTAAAAAAAGAAGCTATTCCAAAAATCTCTCAAGCTAATGCCCCACAAGATGAGGAAGAATCCTTTTATAGGCAACAAATTGCCAGCCCACAAACGTCTTCCATAGAGCAGACAAGTGCTGAAAGAGAAATAAATTTAACTTATGGCCAGGCACTGCAAAGACAGCGGGAAAAGATTATTTTTTTGCAAAGGGAGTTACACGAAATTAAATTGCATGCATTTCGTGCTGAACACCAAAATGTCCACCCGCCTACAGGCATTTCAGGGAGGGGCCATGATCCTCCTCCTTCTTCTCTAAACAAATTAGAACAACGCCCTTGGATGCACACGTCACAATTATGTGGGCAGAAATTTTTTGATGAAAGGGACTTTGCATTTCTCCAAGTATTTCAGGAACAGAATGAAATTTTGCATAAACAGAGTGGATTCTTGTATAATCAAAATGAAGAATTAAAAATATTACAAGCCCAGAACAGAATGAATCAAATGAGATTAGATGCATTAATGCAGCCTGTTCAACCTGGCCAACCTATGGCAGCCCAAATTGTGCATCCACCACAAGCAGGACCACCTCCTACTCCAGCACCAGCAGCCCAACTTTTGCCTGCTCCAGGGCCACCACCAGCTGTGGCAGCCCAACTTTTGCCTGCTCCAGCTCTACTACCTATTGCTGCCCCTCAGCAACAGCCAATCCAGGCACCTCAAGCAGCTCCGCCTGCTCAGGCCCAAGCCTCACCACAAGTGATTTCACAGGCCGCACCAGTGCAGGCCCCAATAGTCGCCCAACAGTCACAAATTGTTCCATTGGTTGGCGACGCAAAATTAAAGCAATCGGGACAGAACTATAAGGCCTGGGGCACTGATATAACTACTTTGCTTCGTCGTGAGGGCAGTTTTGACATAATCCAGAATTCTCCACAAAAGGTACTAAGATGCCAATATTGGGATCGTGTGGGTCATACAAGCAAAGAATGTCTTAAATTGCAACGCACTCAAGTTCCTGTCCAGCCCAGAGGAAAAGATTACAGACACCAGTACCAGCCCAGAGGAAAAGCACCGAGAGGCAGCAGAGGCAGAGGACAGCGCCGACCTGGTCCGAGGCATGATTTCCCACCTCCATACACCATGCTAGCAATCACCAATGATACACAGCCAAAGAAATATGACCGCTCTCTTTTATGGACTCTCGATAGTGGAGCGGCTGTTCACATTACTTACAGAAAAGAACTTTTCAAAGAGCTACATGAGCCTGAACCAGAATATCATGAACTGTACGCATTTGGTGGCCACCCTTTCAAAGTTGAAGGAAAATGGATTGTTTTTATTGAAGAGTTAGGTACCCTGGTACCTGATGTTTATTATATTCCTACAGCTAATTGTAATTTGCTTAGTCAGAATCATTTATCTGCTGTTTTGCATTTTTATGTCCTTCATTTAGGTAACGCCAGTTATATTTTTAAAGATGGTCATATTGTTGCTACACAATTGTGATTGGTCAGATCTACTATTTGAGGCCAAAGGCAGAACCTCAAATTCAGGCAAGTATAAAAATCTCAATAGAGAATATCACAGGCCCAGAGAGAGATACCCCAGAGAGAGATCCTGTGAATACTCCAAAGGCTCTTAAAGCCACAAAGCAACAGGTAATCAAACCTAAGGTTCCTCATGTTAATGTTAATGCTGCAACTCCACTTACAGGTTTTCGTTTACATGACAGGTGTATACATAGATGGCACAGGAGATTAGGCCATCCCAGCTTTGAGGTCCTTAAAAAGATGCCATTTTTCACACAAGGTTTGAATTTCAAAGGATGTAAGGTACATCTAGATTGTGCTGTTTGCAAAAAGGCAAAGTCGAGGGCAGCAGCTGTTCCAAAACATGCTACACGTAAGTCAACACACATTTTTGATTTGGTTCATACTGATATTGTGGGCCCTTATGGTCCAACTATTGGCGGTAAAAAGTATTTCTTAACTATTGTTGATAATCATTCTAGATATGGTTATGTCTTTCTTATGAAAGAAAAATCTGAAGCCTTTCAGACCTTTAGAGACTTTGCAGTTCAAATCTACAATCAACACGGAGTGAGAATCCAGAGAATCCAGAGTGATCGTGGTGCCGAGTTCACGGCTCAGCGTTTCCAGGATTGGATGCGACAAAACGGTATCCTACACCAAACATCTGCCCCATTTACGCCGGCTCAAAACGGAGTTGCAGAAAGGAGACAGGGGGTCCTGCAAACTATGATGCGTTGCCTCCTAGAAGATGCCAATCTCAAACACTCATTTTGGGGCGAAACAGTTCAGTATGCAAAATACATTGTCAATCGTACATGGAGCAGTGTCATTGACCAAACACCCTTCTACATGTTATATGGCCGCCAGCCAGATCTTAGACACTTACACATTTCTGGTTCATATGCCATGGTCAACATTCCATTAGCCCAAAGAAGAAAAGGTGGCCCAGTAGCAAAGAGACTGAGATATATGGGTGTTGATAGCAATTCTAAATGGGGAAGATTCATTGACTCTCACAATGTGATAACAATTTCTAATTCAGCTAATTTTGAAGAAGATACAGATTGGTCCAGGATACATTCTAATGACCCTGGAGTTTATTTCCCTAGAACTGAAATTGTTGATACAGTGCAACCAGATGACCAACATTCATCACCTGATATCCCATCCTACAACGCCGTGGATGCTGAAGCTAGCGACGCTGATGGAGATGTGGACAGCAAGAAAGATGACTGGACAATCGTCCCAAGACATTCCAAGAGAACTACAAAAGGTATTCCACTAAAGAGATACACAATGCAATTGACAAACACTCCCACCGGAGAACTTTTCACAAATTAAATATCTTTCTGAAGATGAACAACAAAAATGGTATGAAGCCATGCAACTTGAGATGGACAGTTTGCAGAAACTCAAAGTATACACATCTGCAACACCTCCAACACACAAAAAAGTCATTGGCACAAGATGGGTCTACAAAATCAAACAAAAGCCAGATGGTGAATTATTATACAAAGCAAGACTTGTCGCACAAGGTTTCGCACAAAGCTATCCTGAAGATTACACAAATACTTACTCACCTACAGTGCGAACTGAAAGTGTGAAAATTGCTCTAACCACTGCTTCTATCCTTGGACTCGAAGTTTTCCAATTTGATGTTGAAACAGCTTATCTACATGCTGATCTAGATGAAGAAATCTACATCAGGTCCGCTCCCGGCTTCCGGGACCGAGAAGGGGATACCTGGTTCCTAAACAAAAGTCTCTATGGTCTGAAACAATCAGGTCTGATGTGGTACACATGTCTAAAAGACAAACTAAATTTAATGGGCTTTATTAAGTCTGACACTGATGAATGCGTGTTCACAAAAAGGTATGGAAATATTAATGAAATTGTTCTTGTTTATGTTGATTACATTGTTTACATTGGTCCAAACAAATGCATGAGTGAGAATTTTGTTAAAGGTTTGCAGAAATACTTCACATTGAAATCATTAGGACACATCAATGAATATTTAGGAGTTCACATTGAAAAGACACAGAAGGGGTTTAGCCTTTCACAAGAAGCTAAGATAGACCAACTTTTGCATCAATGCAACATGACAGATGCAACGCCTACAAACACCTATGCAAACTGATTTTCACAATTTGAAGGATACACACAGTCCTGAGTTCAAGGATCAAACACTTTATCGTTCAGTAATTGGTTCACTACTTTACATTAGTGAATGGACTAGACCAGACATAGCACTTACTGTTAATTTACTTTCAAGACATGTAGGCAAAGCAACAGAGTTTCATTGGTCATGTATTAAGAAGTTACTGAGATACTTGATACACACAAAACACTTCAAATTGAAGCTAGAACCAGAACATACAGATTTTGCTGACATGTATTGTTATACAGATGCAGATTGGGCAAGTGATAAGGAGTCAAGAAAAAGCACATCAGGTTACATAGTGTTCCTGAATGGATGTCCAGTTTACTGGAACGTAAGAAAACAAAGTTTCATTTCCTGCTCATCAACTGAAGCAGAGTATGCATGTGTGTCTGATGCGTGTAACTTTTTAACCTGGTTCGATGCCTTGGTTACAGATATCTGGACGAAGCCCGAAAAACCGATCACTGTGATGGAAGACAATCAATCAGTAATTTACATTTCCAGGACTCACTTCACAGGTTCAAGGTCCAGACACATTGACATACGTTACAAGAATGTTAGAGAGTCAGTAAGACAAGGTCTCATAAAGTTAGAATATGTGCCAACAAAATATCAGATAGCTGACATTCTGAACAAATCATTACCTATTGCTCAGCATGATTACCTCAGATATTTACTGTGTGTTGAGTGACACATTATATTAGCCCAACTGACAAAGAAGGGGTGTCACAATGTGAATATTGTCAGTCTGTGCATCTCTATGTTTTTCTACTGTTTCTTGTATCTATGGTCAAACAGACGTATGATATGTTCTACTACACATGTCTGCATTCCAAAGGTTTCCTCTTTCCTTTCTCATCGCCATTTCTACCGGAGGTAGAAATGATTTATACCTTAGCCGATACAATGTAGTCCTAATAAGAATTCTTTATTACTTTTCTACTGAAATAAATATTTTGTTAATTAGATTTGAATCTCAGGTTTTATTTCCTAAGTCAGAATGTTTTCAAAGGAGCTACGATCCATCGACCTACGGAGGACTGATTTCTTCCGCTAACAGACTCAGTCTTCCATCCTTCCGAGGTAGGTAAAATGAGGACCCAGATTGTTGGGGGCAATATAAATATACATTGCTTACTGGTGTAAACCGCTTAGAGAATGCTTGCACTGTGAGGCGGTATATAAATGTCACTAATAATAATAAATAAATCAAGCAGATTTACCGGCTGCACAGAGCACGGACATCTCTAATAAAATGAAACTTTGAGGAATTGCCTGCCTCACAGTCTTACTTGCTTGGGGGTGTTATTTGGATCCCTGACAATATAGTTGATAAATACAATTAGCTTAAAGGAATAGAAGTAATAGAAAGGGAGAATATAATTTAAATATGAATTCCTACTCAGAAATCAAAATGAATGGTGTTAGTGTTATAGAGGACATTTGTGTTAAAACATGTGAGGAACAAATAAAGCAATGCTGCTGTTGATTTTGTTATCATTATTTTTCAAACCAAGGCAATATCAGTTATACCTCCAAAGCATGAAGTCATAGTGATTGGGAATTTAAACATACTGTAATAGTATGTGGAAATGACATTGAAGGATGAGAAGAGATGCTGCCTAGTGAATGATCAGAGAAGAAGGAGAGGAGCTGACAGTTGCTTAACAGTTAGAGAAATCAACTTAGCAAGTGCCCGTCCTAAATTGATCAATCTCTAAAAAGAGTTGTAGCCTTCAATAAAGTAGAATTAGCTCATCTGGTCATGCTTTCTGTCTGATTTACCTGGGAAGGCTGATACACACTGACCTATGGCGGGAGACAAATTCTGCCAAACACAGTACTTCCCAAAATTCTAGGCTTGTCTTGCTGGCAACAGTAATGGAGAAAAGTTACACTTGACTTAATATCCACCAAAAAGAAATACTCAAAGAAGTGAAAATAGCAGGGACATAGCAGGAAAGTGGACATATAATAAATTGTGAATAGTAAAGCATGTATCTTGAACTAAAAAAGAGAGATTATTTTATTAATACATTAAGAACAATGTTAAGTAAGATCCTGTGGCATTGGGAAAGGGGGCTTAAAATGGCAGGGACTTTTTAAGAAGCAGATTCTAGAAGTGTAATTGCAAAATTTGAAGTAAGGAAGGAAAATGGAAGTAAGAAGAGGAAAGCAACATAGTCAATGGGCACAAATGCCATACTTAACATTTTTATTTATTAAGAATGTCTTCCTGGCTTACGTTAACTCTAAGAACATTTTTGGAAGTAAAACTGATTCTAGATACAGGTGCTTTAAAATGTAATGGCTTCTTTTTGTTTAAATTTAAACCATTTGTATTCTTCAGATTGCAATCTGTAGTTTGTGGGCATTTTGGCTATATATACTGGAAAATAAATGTTACCTCCAGGTAGGGAGCAGTATATCTCCAAATATAAATTGCAGGAGAATAAGAGCAGGAGAGTGATATATGTCCATCTTACAAAGTTGGTAAAAGATTGGGCTTGGCTGGATCCAGCAGGGCTATTCATATTGGAGATGTCTACAGCCATATTAATGCTATGCATGCAATGCCATCTTGTATTGTTTCTGAATCACTCAATTAGTCTTTCCTAATCTGGACTAAAACTCCCACTTTCAGCCTCCGAAATGTCTGCTTGCTTCAGCTGCCATAGCAACGGTGGGAGGGGGGTTGGGATAGGTATTTGGGAGGGGGGAAACTGCTGGAGATGTCCCTGTTTGTCTCTCGCTAGGACTTTAGGGAGGAAAGTTCTCATCGCGCTCTACCAGGCACACAGACATGTTTATAGCCTGCTGAAGGTCAACGGCTTCGTCGGACCAGATGTGGAAGTTCAGCCTGCCGGTGCGCCCACATGACACCTTAGCGCATGGGGATTGGATGATCTGCCCAGGGGGGTTATGAGGAAGGTTTTGGGATGCTTTGTATATGCATTTTGCGTGCTTTTTGCTTCAGAACTTGCTTTCCTTTTGTTGCTATCACTTCTTGTCTAGTAAAAGTACTCATCTCTATAAACATGGATTTGGGGTTTTTATTTCCTGGACTTTGAATGGAAGCACACCTGACACCCACTATTCCTAGCAGGCACTATAGAGATAATTCTTATTGTTTGCAGCATGGAATAATTCCTACTCTTCTCTCGACATGCTTCTATTATCCTATTATGTATTATTTTTAGATTGTTAATTTTTGGACAAGGTCCATCTAATTTGTCATGTGACACACTCCTAATTCACATGACGCACTAAAACATACTCAACCATCCATATTGTAGTGTGTCATATGAGCCCCATCTGTATGGTTAGTTTATGGTTCAAGGTAGTGTATGAATCCAGAAATTTGAGTTTATTTTGTGCATTCATAGCCAAATGTTCAACCTTCCCTGAAAGTTTTTCAAGTAATTATACCCAGTAGAAGGAACAAAGTTAAAACCACACTACCGGTATATGAGAATATTTGAATATGGATTATTTCTATCCTTGCCTGCTGATTTCAGTTTTTACATATGGTACAGATTTTGACCTAACATAAAAACTGGAATATAGATCCAGATTGAACTGATCATTTAGAAAGGTTTGAAAAAAGAAAGTACTTTATTTGTTTTAGAGTACTATCGATTAATCTTTAAAATTACCATTGGAAGTATGACAAAAATGTATTACCAATATAAGTGCTTTTTTCATACATGCTCCTACATAACAGTTTTATAGAGCTGAAGTGATACCCTATTTGGAAAGTAAATAATATATAGCTATTTAAAGACCTAATACATTTACTTTCTAGTATTGCAGTGATAGTCTGGCTAGTTTTCATAACCTGTGAGGACCCAAATCCACACACTGAGTACTATTTAACATCTACAAGAAACTGCCTCACAGTGCTGTTATGCTCAATTTGTATTTTCATTGAAGACAAGAAAATCTTTAACAGTTCTGAATATTGTATTTTTTGGAGTATAAGACCCACCAGTGTATAAGACGCACCTTAGTTTTTGGGGAGGAAAATAAGAAAAAAAAATTCTGCCTACCAGCATCCATCTGGCTAGCGTCCTTAGCAAACAGCCTGGAACAGGTATATTAGCCTTGCAAAGGTCCGTTTCAGAGGCTGCTTTTTCAGCCTTGCAAAGTCATTTTGAGAGGTTGTTTTAGCCTTGCAAAGGTCCGTTTTAAAGGCTGCTTTTCAGCCTTGCAAAACTCATTTTGAGAGGTTGTTTTCAACCTTGCAAAGCTCGTTTTGAGAGGTTGTTTTAGCCTTGCAAAGGTCCGTTTTAAAGGCTGCTTTTTCAGCCTTGCAAAGCTCAGTTTGAGAGGTTGTTTTATCCTTGCAAAGGTCCATTTCAGAGGCTGGACGGGGCTACATTCGGTGTATAAGACACCCAGATTTTCACCCTCTTTTAGGGGGAAATAGGTGCGTCTTATACTCTGAAAAATACGGTAAGTACTGAAGGGCCATAATACATCACCAGTGAGCTAACAAATTTAAATTTAATCCCAAAAGATAAAGTAGGTTACTGGTTTATGTCAAGGAACAGCTGTTTTAGTATGAAATCGGTTTTTATATAATATAAATTCTTTAAAATTATAAAAATAAAAATTATTTAAAATAATATTTACATATAATATTTAGATTTTAGGGCTACCTGAATTTGGCCTTGCTTCCAATAATAGCTGTCCTCTCTGGAAACCACAACTTAGTAGGAAATCAAAGTTATGGTTTCCAGAGAGGACAGGGAGTTCAAATGCCAAAAATTGCACTGTAATGCTACAAAATTTGCACTTTTTATATTTGTGTTTTGTGTTGCTGGCAAAAATGTAAGGGACAGGGCTTGTGTTGCTTATCACAATGCACATACTAACATTATGATGAAATCTTTGCTTGCTGCGAATGCCCCTGCTACTATCCTCACTGCTTTCTATCACTACTTTTAAAAAACATTTTTATCTTCTGGATGCTCAGGGTGGGGCATACACAGAACATAATAACCCTGTAAATAGGAAGTCCACAAAAATTCCTAAGCTTATAAAATAATACATTATGAGGCCTAAGATATATCTATAATGATAACTTAAATGTGTCTTAAGATTTAGAGCATGACAGTATATAACCTTTATATTTAGTGAATGTCACAATTTCAAATAAGGCAAGCATAACTATTCTGAACATTGAGATAATCCACCACTTAGTGCCAGCAATAAACTTGGGTCAACCCACTCACTTCTTTCTATTATAGTTTGGTTTGTGTATCTCATTTCTAGATTGTCCTGTATCCAAGATTAGTGATTTGTCCTATTCTTCTGAACTTATTATGTTAGGCTCTCATATTTTGTCATAGCAAGCAATCTGTTGTTAAACCTTTTCTGGGAAATCAAGCATTTTCACTTCTCCATCTCTCTAGTGATTTTTCAAATACTAAAGCCATCAGGAATGTTTAAAACACTGGTTTGGCCTCGTCCAAAAATGGGAGGGGTGCTCATAAACCTATTTTCAATACTGAACCACCATTGATATCTAACATTCCCGCCATGCTGTTTTTCTCCACACTCCAGCAATCAGGACATCCAGCAAACCCATAAAATCCAAACTAATAGCATGAATATTCAGTGACCTAGAATACTAATTATTGTCATGAATATTAATGCGATCGGACTTGCATTTTCCTCTTCTGTACTTGTTCTCTTTTTTTCCACTCAGCCAGCTCTAAAGATGGGCCATAATGAGAGCATTTAAGAGAGAGTGTTCTCCATCGTGACAGGGACTGGGGTAATAAGCAGAGCTTGATTAACGTGGTGCACTTGGGGGAGAGATGAGAGGCTTCACATGGTCCTGTTGTGAAGGAGGCAATGAGGCACCGGCGGCTGTATTGCTGCTGCCTCAGATTAATGAGGCCTAAGAGTGCATTAGGAACAGTGACAAAGGTTTGATCTAATGGGTTCAGTCATTTTTCCTTTGAGTGACAGACGCACAGAAGTAATTGGCTGTGCAGAATGCAGCTCGTTGGCAGTACTTAAGGATACATTATCACTGTTGTGTGGCCCACAGAGGCTATTTATCAAAACTGCTCACACTGCAGACTTGCATTTACTAAATTGTTGTTACAGAGTAATATCTTTAAAATATTCCAGTAACAATAACAGCACAGAATCACAGTCTTTGTGTGTAGGGGTCAGTTTTTATCTTCATTTAATTTTAAATGGTTTTGAAATGAAGTAATAAGTACAGTTTGCTCTAACTTGGAAGCATCTGCATTTTTGCACCATGCTAAAGTTCATATACATTGAGATATTCAATGCATTTTGTATTTCTGTAACAGTCAATGTCTGTGTGTGGCTATTCAAAATCAAAAATGATTTTTACAAGATTATGCCATGATTGGGAAAATATTGTTCTTTCTACCTTACCTCCTATACTCCTAATGGATTGCTTCCAGCTATCATTACTTGAAAACCATACTTCTCTGGAATTAATCTAAACTTATTTAATACTAGATAAATTTATTAAAGCAAATCTTTCACAAACATTTTTGATCTATTTGAGTCTTTGCACCCCAGGTTTTTTCAATACAGTTCTCCAATGTTGATAGTAAACTGAAAATCTAAAACATTTTTTATTAATTTTGATCACTATGCACCTGATGACAGTGTACCTAGCATCATCACTTTTATATGGCCATGTAGCCCATGGGAGGTCTGTCGTAACTTCAAATAGTCACTAAAGAACTGGTTGAAAGTTAAGGACTCCTTGTACATGTAAGATAAAATTAGCTGGGGATCCAGTTGTTGCTAATTGTATATAACATTTATATTTATCTGATTGAATGGACCATTGCAGATGCTTTTATGTATGAATATGATGTGTCAATAATAATGCAGAATGGAAAATTAGAGGGAGCATCTCATGTTTTTTATTAGCACTGAGGTTTTTTTTAAGCTCGTTATGTGTTTTCCAAACAGACACTCTCATTTGTAAACTGTTACAAAATTCTCATGAGGCAAAAAAGAAGTTGATGACATTCTATCTTCTCCTAGGGGCTTAAATATATCTAAAAGGAGATATATTGGCAGAAAACAGAGGAGAAAAACACTGAACTCTTTCCTTGTTCTTTGTCCTTGAATTTTTTCTGTACTGGTTGCCTTTGTTTAATGTCCACTAGTTCATTGACTGTTCTAACTTCTGATGGCACAGCATAAATGGTATTTTTAACTGGACCTTCTGCTTATAGTTGTCATAATGTCCCTGCAATCATTATGATTGGCAATCTTTCCTTGCAATCTTCTCTCTTTAGTGGACTAACTGTTTCCTTGATTATTTTCTTGTTATTTATATGTTGGAAGAAACTTTTCTTATTATCTTTGGCTTTTGTTGCAACTCTTTGTTCATTCTGGGCCTTTGCTTTCCTTACTTCATCTTTGCAGATTCTGGCTATCTGCTGATATCCTGTCTTAGTTATGTGTCCCTCCTTCCATTTTTTGTGCTTGTCCTTTTTTTCATTCAATTTGTCAGAGAGATCTTTGTGCAGCCATGCTGGTTTCTTCTTGGATTTCTTGTTTTTCTTTCTCATCGGTATTGTGCTGGTTTGGGCCTTTATGATCATATTTTTCAGAGTTTCCCAAGAATCTTGGGTTGTTTTTCCCTTTAGGACTTCCATCCAAGGAATTTTTCCAAAGTTCTCTCTGAGTTTATCAAAGTCAGCTCTTTTAAAATCTAAGACTTTGGTGTTGTTGTGTTCTATTGTTTGAGTTTGTGTTATGTTGAATTCTAGTATGACATGGTCGCTCTCACCAAGGTTCCTGCAGTTTCAACTCCCTCTATCATTTCTTCTCTGTTTGTAAGTATTAAGACCAGTATGGCTGTCCCTCTAGTTCCCTCCTCTACCTTTTGGACAACAAAGTTGTCAGCTAGGTTGGTTAGGAATTTGATTTCTCACTTGGTGCAGACTTAGTTTTCCAATTGATATCTGGGTAGTTGAAGTCCCCCATTTCTATTGTAGTGTATTTCATACATATGTTTGTTAGTTGGTTGGCAAAAAGGATATCCATTTTTTCTTCTTGATTGGGTGGCCTATAGTATATACTCCTATGGCCATATCTTTCTTTTTTTCTCTTATGCTGACCCACATGCATTCCAGGAGGTTTTCTTCTTTGGTTACATGTAACTCTGTAGCAATATAGTGGTCTTTAACATACAGTGCAACTCCTCCTCTTTTTTGTGGTCTGGTTTTTTTGAAGAGTTTGTATCCTTGTATCAGTATGTTCCAGTCGTGGGTTTCATCCCACCAAGTTTCTGTTATTCCAACTATGTCGTATCTACCTTCGTATATTAATATTTCAAGTTCACCCTGTTTATTCCCCAGACTTTGTGCATTTGTGTATAAACACTTGAGATTTTTGTGCCTGACTCTGGGTGTGCTTCCTGTGACTCCTATTTGGCGTTTGAGTTTGTCTTCCTTCCCATCCCTCTTCAGTTCGTTATTTGCCTTGCTTACTATGGGTTTTTGCTTAGTGTTAGATCCTG
The DNA here is from genome assembly GCA_023053685.1 of Diadophis punctatus similis. Lineage (NCBI taxonomy): Eukaryota > Metazoa > Chordata > Lepidosauria > Squamata > Dipsadidae > Diadophis > Diadophis punctatus. The sequence continues at coordinate 1,552,598 of JALIGW010000031.1, forward strand.
GAGATCCTATAGACTGGTCACCCTCCCCCCTCATTTTTAGTTTAAAGCCCTCCTGATAAGTTGGGCCAGTTGTTTTCCGAAAACATTCTTCCCAGTCTTTGTGAAGTGTAGCCCATCCCTTGCCAAAAGCCCATCTTGGAGTTACTACAGTCCATTGTCCAGGAATCCAAAGTTTTTTTGGCGACACCAACCCTTTAGCCAGTGGTTCACTTCTAGAATTCTTTGTTCTCTTACCGGATGTTGTCCTTTCGTTGGCAGTATAGATGAGAAAACTACTTGTGCACCTAAGTCCTTGACTTTCTTGCCTATCTGCTTGTAGTCACTCAATATTGTTTTCAAGTCTTTTTTTGTATCATTTGTCCCTACATGCAGTAATAGAAGGGGATAGTAGTCTGTGGGTTTTATTATTTTGGTTAGTTTCTCAGCCACATCTTTGATTTTAGCTCCAGGGAGACAGCATACCTCTCTGGATTGATTGTCTGGTCTACAGACTGCAGGTTTTGTTCCTCTGAGAATTGAATCTCCTATCACCAGCACTCGCCTTTTTTTTCTGGGGATGTTTGGGGTGTTTTTTTATCTATCATAGTAGCGTTTGATGGTGCTGCTTTATTAGGGTCATTTGATGGTGCTTTTTTTCTCAGTGTTTGCACGTTATCTTTTAGTGAGAGCCCATGGTATTGATTGCTTAGCACTGGTGGGGCTATTTGTTTTCTTCCTCTAATGCAGGGGTGGCCAAACCGTGGCGCATGCACCAAACATGGCACATTGGATGATTACAAGTGGCGCACTGCATCCTTGTGCCTACTTTTTTTTTAAAATATGTGTCATAACTGAATCCATCTTAATACCAATGTTCCCTGTAAAATTAGAAAACAGCGCGCGGCAGTTAAAAACTGCCATGCAGCATTTTCTTTTCATGTGCGTGGCCGCACAGGCGTGCAGCCTCTGTAATTAGAAAATGCCGGGCGGAAGTTAGAAAGTTCCATGCGGCTTTCTCTCATTATGTGCGCGGCCGCACACCTTAGAGGGAACAGTGCACCAAAGTGATCTCAGTTCAATTCGTACAGCCTTTGGTAATGTTCAACTTCTCGGTGTCTGAAACTTAGAATGGAAATTGTGAGATGTTACTTTAGGCGGGTTTACAAACATATGAATATTTTTATCAGTGTTGCAATTGTGCGTTCCTGCTCAAACGAACGCAAACACGACGCACTAGCAACACATCATGTGTTTGAAGTCATGTGCGAATGAGCGGCAAGCGTTCGATATGGTCAGTCAGTTCTGAATGAGCCATCATGTTTGAAGCAGTGTTTTATTGAGTGTACTAGCGTGGTTTTTGTATTGCGAGTGAACGAAAGACAGATTCAAGATTAAATATATATTATGTTTGTCAAATTTTGAAATGGCATAAATTAATTAATTGAATTGCATGATTGAGTTATTCCTTTTCCTTCCTTAAGCAAAGCAGATCCTACCCCTATCCCTATTTTACAACCCCAAACGTGAAAGTAAGAAGGTAAAAAACGTGCTTGAGTTGTATGGCGCATCTGAACTTATCTGTGAAAAAATTGGCGCATGGCATGCTTAAGGTTGGCCACCACTGCTCTAATGGGTCAACTCTTTCAGAAGTTGTTTGGTCATTTTTATGTTCAATTTGTGCATATTCTTTTTGCAAGGTTTGGGTTTTTTCATTTTGTTGGTTGAGTTTCAGAGTGTTCAGAGTTTCCTCTAGACCAGTGGTGGTGAACCTTTTTAGGCTCGTGTGCCAAAAAGGGGGGGGCGCCCGCGCACGCTCGTGTGCCCACACCCATTCCCTCCCCCCACGCATGCACACAACACCCCCCCATGCTGCCCCCTGCGCATGCGCGCACACCCCCACCCCCACGCAAAGGCCTTACCGGAGCCTGGGACGACGAAACCGGCAAACCAGAAGTGTGGAAAAACGCACTTCCGGTTTGCCGGTGAGCTGTTTTTTTGCACTCCGGATGGTTCAGGGAAGCTCCCTGAAGCTCCGGAATGCAAAAAACTACAAAACGGACAAACCAGAAGTGCAGAAAAGTGCACTTCCGGTTTGTCCGTTTTGTAGTTTTTTGCATTCCGGAGCTTCAGGGAGCTTCCCTGAACCCTCCGGAGTGCAAAAAACAGCTCACCGGCAAACCGGAAGTGCGTTTTTCCGCACTTCCGGTTTGCCGGTGGGAACCCTCACGTGCCGGCCGCTATGGCTCTGCATGCCACCTGTGGCACGCGTGCCATAGGTTCGCCACCACGGCTCTAGACCTTTTATTTTTTCTTCTAGTAACTTGATTAATTTACATTTGGTACAAATGTAGTTTGGTTATTCTATGGGTATAACTGTGTAGATGGAACATGTTCTGCAGATCACAATAATGTCAGTTCCTTCTTCCATGAGTGGATTTTTTAAAAGAAATTTGAGAGTGAAAGTGTAGAGTGTTTTACCACAGATTTGTAAAAGGGAAAATTGTCCAATTTGGAATACAGATATTCTAACAGATCGTTTAAAGCTTAAAATTTGGGGAACTCTAGCCTAGTTAGGGGTTTAAGGTTCTAATATTTAAAGAGTGCCTGGTTTAGGGATTTAAGGTTCTATAGTTCTAATTGTCTAATTTAAAAAATTTAGGTTCTAATTACCGTATTTTTCGGAGTATAAGACTCACCTTTTTCCTCCCTAAAAGTGACTGAAAATTTGGGTGCGTCTTATACTCCGAATGTAGCTTTTCCGAAGCTTTTTTCCCCAGCCCTAACTAGGTCTAACGATCTTCCCAGCTCTTACCTTGCAGGCTCTTTCATTGTTACTCTCTCAGAAGAATGTTTTTCCAGCCCTAAGTCTTTGCAGGGTTTTTTCATTGTTCTACTTCCTCCAAAGAAGTTTTTTTCCAGCCTGGTATACCTGGTAGGCAGATTTTTTTCCCCCTATTTTCCTCCCCAAAAACTAAGGTGCGTCTTATACTCCGGTGCGTCTTATACTCCGAAAAATACGGTAGTCTCTTATCTGATGGTATTCAATATGTTAGGCAATCAATCAGTTAATTAATTAATTATAATAAACAATTATAATTATTATATGTTTTACCATCTACTGAAAACCAATAATCTCCTATGTTAATGCTACAGATGAATGTTTTTCTTTTTTCCCTTTTTACAGTTTCTTTAGTGTATTTATTTTATATATATTGTTTTTAATTCATTGTCATTTTATTTGTTGCATTTTATCAAATCTGTTATTACTGCACTGATTTGTCTAATACTGACTGATTTATGTTTCTCAAGTTATTCTAGCATGTGAAAAAAGTATTCTACAAATGATAGATAAATCCTCACTTCAAAACAAAAAGTCAGAACAAAAATTGGACCTTCTTGAGCTTATGTGGCAGAAGTAAAGAGAAAGGTTAACAAAACACCAAAGTTTACATGGCTTCCATTTGACAGAACAGTCATAAATTGGTAATTTACCCAGTAATCATTCTGATGGTCATATTATAATATAAGATGATGATGGTAAAGAAAGTCTTGGCATATTTGCACAATGTACATACATTTTTGCACTTAAGTTCCAGTTCCCATTAATAAAGCATTACCTGTGCCTGGGGTATATCATTTACACTTTAAGCTGACATTCATATGATAAGGCTCTTTAGTCCCTTCTTTCACATGGCATTTTATTCAAGTTCCTTCCTACCTTTATTTATTTATTTATTTATTTATTTATTTATTTATTTATTTATTTATTTATTTATTTATTTATTTATTTATTTATTTATTTATTTATTTATTTATTTATTTATTTATTTATTTATTTATTTATTTATTTATTTAGTAGTTTTTCTATGCCGCCCTACTCCCTCAGGACTCAGGGCGGCGTACAACATTTTTTAAAAATTCCAAACAAATCATTAAAAAACCGCTTAAAAACAGTTAAGAAATATATAATTACACACCATACATACATGGGGGAGACATCAGATATAAAATCATCTCAAACTCACCCTGCCTGCAAGAAGAGCCATGTCTTAATGGCTTTTCTGAAGGCCAGCAAGGTGGGGATGATTCGGATCTCTGGAGGAAGTTGGTTCCAGAGAGCGGGGGCCCCTACAGAGAAGGCCCTCCCCCTAGGCCCCGCCAGTCAGCATTGTTTGGCTGACGGGACCTGGAGGAGACCCACTCTGTGGGACCTGACTGGTCGGAGGGAGGAATGCGGCAGAATGCGGTCCCGGAGATAGCCTGGTCCTAAGCCATGTAGGGCTTTAAAGATGATGATCAGCACCTTGAATTGTACCTGGAGACCAATGGGCAGCCAATGCAGCTGGCGGAGTATAGGTGTTACATGAGTGTACCTTGAAACACCCACCACAGCACGCACAGCTGCATTTTGCACCAGTTGAAGTCTCCGAATACTCTTCAAGGGCAGCCCCATGTAGAGCACATTGCAGTAGTCTAGTCGAGAGGTGACAAGGGCGCGAGTGACCGTGAGTAGAGCCTCCTGTTCCAAGTATGGTCGCAATTGGTGCACCAGGCAAACCTATGCAAAAGCCCCCCTAACCACAGCTGTAAAGTGTTGGTCTAATTTTAGCTGTGGATCTAGGAGGACTCCCAAATTGCGAACCCATTCTGAGAGAGTTAATTTTTCTCCCTCAAGAACCAAGGAGGGACAGCCGATATAGTCCTTCGGAGGCAATATCCAGAGCCACTCAGTCTTGTCGGGGTTGAGTCTGAGTCTGTTCCTCCCCATCCAGATCCTAACTTTGTCCAGGCACTGGCACATCACATCAACCGCCTCCCTGAATTTAGACAGGGTGGTGATGTACAGCTGGGTGTCGTCAGCGTACTGTTGGAAACTCACCCCATGTCTACGGATGATCTCCCCCAGCAGTTTCATGTAAATGTTAAACAGGATGGGTGAGAGGACCAAACCCTGAGGCACCCCATAGGTCTGGGGTCTAGGAGACGACCTCTGCCCACCTGCTAACACCGACTGCATCCTGTCAGCAAGATAAGAGGAGAACCACCGTAAAACGGTGCCTCCCACTCCCAACTCACTGAGACGATGCAGAAGGATACCATGGTTGATGGTATCGAAAGCCGCTGTTGTGCCTTGGCTGCGTCCGGCACCAAGGATGGAGGATCCGGAGGACATGGAGCCGCTCATGGTGCAGCAGTACCAGCCCATGTGCCTGGCACCAGAGACGGCTGGTGATGAGGACTCGGTGCCAGAGCAGGACAATCCCCCAGGACCTTCTGCACCTGCACAGCAGAGTGAATCATCAGGAGATGAAGAACCCCTGCTGGATGCCAGAGCTCGCAGAGCAGCCAGAAGACAGGACTGGCTGAGTAAGCATAGGTCTACTCGGAGGTAGCACTGAGGGCTAATTGGGCCACGCCCTTCAGTGCCTATATTAGACCGGCGCAATCAGCCCTCAATGCTGAGAACAACAAGTCAATGATTGCAGCACATCCATATTCTTACCTCTACATTTGTTCGGAAATCTTGTATTCGGAGACAGCAGCTTCTGAAAGGCTTATTCCGGGAAGCCAGCCAACTTGTCAGATAAGAGGAGAATTACTGAGTATTGTTTTGAACATTTGACCATTTGATATTTAACCCTCAAGTAACCAAAAGAACATTATTCCTCGAGACTTTACTTTTGTGTTGTTTATGGACTTTTAAAACCCCTGAGCTTTTGCTAAGAAACCTTATTAGTAAAAGGACCCTTTTTGTTTGAATCACAAACGGTTGTGTGTGTGTGTTTCTGGGGGTTGTGGTGCTGGGTCACAACAGTTTGTTCTCAGCCCAAACTGACCACACACAAGCCCAGATAGCACCATGGAGCAGCTTCAGGATGAGAATGCTCAACTTCGGCAGCAGCTGGCAATCATGAATGCTCAGTTGATGATGCAGCAAAATCAGTTGGCAGCAGCTGCTCCTGCTTTGGCTCCCGCCCAATGGACATGCTGCCCAATAGCCATGCCGGATAAGTTCCATGGAGACGAGGCTATGTTCCCGGCGTTCCTGGGCCAGTGCCAGCTGTTTATGTCTCTGAGGCCAGAGGATTTCCCCCATGACCGGGACAAGGTGGGGTTTGTAATTAGCCTGCTGTCTGGAAATGCAGCACATTGGGCCACCCCTCTACTGGTCCAGAACAGTCCCCTCCTCCAGGACTTTGGGCGTTTCTGTACCCATTTGGAGGAGATGTTCGCTGACCCAATTAAGGCCCAGACAGCATGCAGGCAATTAAGGCAGCTGAGGCAAGGCCGGAGACCACTCAGGGAGTACATCAGTGAATTCCGTCTCCTCAGCCAAGACTCGGCCTGGAATGAGGCTGCGTTGTTGGATGCCTTCCAGGAGGGCTTGGCAGACAGCATCCAGGACGAGCTGGCACGCGTGGACATTCCTGCAACCACCCAAGAACTCTGCCTTAAAATTGATGCCCAGTTGCAAGCGAGGAATGCACGCCGTGCTGCTCCGGCGTCTCTCGCACCACCTGAAGTCCCCGCTGTTCCGGCTCCACGTCGCGCTGCTCAGGCACCTCCTGTCCCCCGTGGACTTCAGTTGGCCCCGGCTCCCCGCTTGACCGGCGCGGAAAAGGACAGACGCAGGGCAGGGGGGTTGTGTTTGTATTGCGGCGACCCGGGCCATTTCACTCGTTCGTGCCCTAGGAAGGGTCGGGGGCCCACCGCTTCTGGTCCTGCTCCACCGTCTCAGCCATCGCCGTCGGGAAACGGCCAGCGCCCAGCCTAGCGGAGACGCTGGGTCGGGCATGCACACCCAAGGACTCCGGCTCAGCTGACGTGGGTCCCGGTCCTCCGCGGCATCTGCTATTGGACACCAAGGTCTTTATTGACCACCGGGCCCGCGGGATCTCCGCACACACTTTGGTGGACTCCGGGGCAACTACCAATTTCATCGATGAGGCGTTCGCCCAGCATCTTGCCGTCCCCTTGTGCCCCGTGGACCCGCCGATGAGGGTGGAAACGATCGATGGCCGGGTGTTGCTGTCCGGTACGATCAAGGCCATCACGCAGCCGGTGCGCCTTTGCATTGGACGGCACGAGGAGGCCATCCAGTTTTATGTGACGTCGGGACTCCATTTCCCTCTGGTTCTCGGACTGGCGTGGCTGCGCACCCACGATCCTCGGATTGTATGGTCCCAGAACTTCATTGCCTTCCCGAGTCTCCAGTGTGTGGACCATACGTGCCAGGTTTGTGCGGGTGCGGTACCAGACCCTCCGGACATTTCACTCCCGGCTGAGTTTTCAGACTTCGCCGATGTGTTTAGCGAAAAGGAGGCGGACCAGTTGCCCCTGCACCGGCCCTACGATTGCCATGTGGACCTGATTCCCAACGCTCCGCTCCCTGTGGGCCGCCTCTACTCCATGTCGGAATCCGAACTGGCCGCACTGCGGGACTTTATCGATAAAAACCTGGCCAGGGGTTTCATCCGACCCTCCTCGTCGCCCTTGTCTGCCCCGTCCTCTTCGTCAAGAAGAAAACCGGGGACTTGCGCCTGTGCTGCGATTATTGAAAGTTGAACGCCATCACAGTGCGTAACCAGTACCCGTTGCCCCTCATCCCGGAGTTGATGGAACGCCTCCGCTCGGCGACCATCTTCACCAAATTGGACTTACGTGGCACTTACAATTTGGTGCGTGTTCGTGAGGGGGACGAATGGAAGACTGCGTTTGGGACCCGCTACGGTCATTTTGAGTATACGGTCATGCCGTTTGGCTTGACCAACGCTCCGGCGGTGTTCCAGCATTTCATGAACGACATCTTTAGGGATTTGCTGGACCAGTTCGTTGTCGTGTATCTGGACGATATTATGATTTATTCCACGTCCCGGAGCAGCCACGTCCAACATATCCACCAAGTCCTGCAGTGGTTGCGAGACCACCAGCTGTACGCGAAATTAGAGAAATGCCAGTTTTTTCAGATGACCGTGGATTTCCTGGGCCATCGGATTTTGCCGGAAGGCATCGCCATGGACCGTGGCAAGGTCGAGGCCCTGAAAACCTGGCAACCCCCGCGCCGGGTGAAGGACGTTCAGTGACTCCTGGGGTTCGCAAACTATTATAGGACCTTCATCCCGGGGTTCGCCACTCTGACCACGCCTCTCACTCGACTCCTTCAGAAACAAGTCCCTTTCCGGTGGGGCAATTCCGAACAAGAGGCGTTCAAGATCCTCACGGATGCCTTCATGCAGGAGCCGATCCTCAAGCACCCAGACCCTCACCGCCCTTTCGTCGTGGAGGCGGACGCGTCCGACATTGCCGTGGGCGCCGTCTTGTTACAGACCTGGGAAGATGGCGGCCATCTCTTCCCCTGCGCCTATTATTCACGGAAATTAATCCGGTCAGAGCGCAACTATACTATCTGGGAGAAGGAGTTGCTGGCCATCAAGACGGCTTTCGAGACCTGGCGGCACCACCTCGAGGGGGCTCGTCATCAAGTGGAGGTGTGCATGGATCATAAGAACCTGGAGTTCTTTTTTTTTTAATTGAAAAGTTTTAAAGGTACAAAGTACAAACATTTTTCCCCCATTTTTCTCCCCTCCTCCCCCCTCCCCCCTCCCCCTTCCCCCCCTTCCCCCCTCCCGGACTTCCCAGGAGAAGCACAAGGTATAAATCTAAAAAAAACTAACATAAAACTTACTATAAAAGAAAAAAAAAGTTATTAGTTCAAAAATACCCATTCATCCTTAACTCTTTAACAGTCCAAAAGCTTGAAAATATAGTATATCATTTCACAAATTTCTAATATTAGTAAACTATTTAAATTATTTTGATCTGATACTTTTTTTGAATATATTCAGTCCACCTACTCCATTCCAATATATATCTTTCATTTGAGTGGTCCTTTAAATATGATGAAATCTTGGCCATTTCGGCCAAATGTATCATTTTCAACGTCCATTCTTCAATTGTAGGTATATCTTCTTTCTTCCAGTATTGTGCTACCAACAATCTGGCAGCAGATATACAATTCAAAACCAGCTTTGTCTCTATAACCGAACAATCCGTTATTATCCCCAACAAAAAGAATTGTGGTGTAAATTTGATCTTTTTCTTTAAAATGTTTTGTATGATCCACCATATTTTTATCCAAAATGCCTTGATCTTTTTACAAGTCCACCATATATGAAAATATGTAGCATCCCCACATTCACATCTCCAACATTTAGAATCTAAATTTGGATACATACAAGCTAACTTTTTTGGGTCTAAATGCCATCTATAAAACATTTTATAAAAATTTTCTCTCAAATTTTGTGCCTGCGTAAATTTAACATTTCTGACCCATATCTTTTCCCATGTATCCATCATAATCGGTTCACCAATATTCTGAGCCCATTTTATCATACAATCCTTAACTAATTCTGTTTCTGAATCTAATTCCAATAAAATATTATATAATCTCTTTATATGCATTGGGCCCTTATCTTTCATTTGTACAATCAAATTGTCCTCTTTTTTCAAAATACCAGTTTTTTTATCGTCTCTCCATCTAACTTGTAATTGCATGTATTGAAACCATGTTCTGATTATACCTTCTTGTCTTAATTTCTCAAACGTTTTTAATTGAAATAAATTTCCCTCTTCAGAAAGAAGTTCTTTATATGTAATTTTATCAACTTTTTGTTCCATGTTTATATTTTCTATCGCGTGTCTGGGTACTGTCCATAAGGGTAACTTATCATTTAGTTTAGATTGGTGTTTTTTCCAGACACGCAATAAAGCATTTCTTAATATATGACTCTTAAAAGCTTTATCTACTTTTTTATCATATATTAAATAAGCATGCCACCCAAATACCAAACCATATCCCTCAATGTTTAATACACTCTCTTCCGTTAAGTTAATCCAATCTGTAACTGCTGAGAGGGCCGCTGCTTCATAATACAATTTCAAGTTAGGCACTTTTAAACCACCTCTTTCACGTATATCCTGCATAATCTTCTGATTTACCCTTGGCTTCTTCCCAGCCCAGATAAATTTATTTATACCCTTCTGCCATTCCTTTATTACTTCATCTTTTTTAAGTATTGGTATCATTTGAAAGAGGAATAAAAACCTTGGTAAAACATTCATTTTAACAGCAGCTATCCTACCCAACAATGACAATTGTAATTTCTCCCAGCTTTCCATATCCCTCTGTATTTTTGACCACAATAGTTCATAATTATGTTGATATAATTTTGTATTTGTGGACATAATATTAACCCCTAAATATTTAATCTTTTGAGCTATCTCAAAGCCAGTTACCTTTTCTACTTCTTCTTTTTGGTTTTTTGTCATATTTTTAACTATTATTTTTGTTTTCGCTGTATTTATTTTAAAACCCGACACTTGTCCATATAAATTAATTGTATCCATCAGAGTCCTAATAGATTGTAATGGTTGAGTTACAGTAACAACCAGATCATCCGCAAACGCTCGAAGCTTATATTCTTCCTGTCTAATTTTTATTCCTTTTATTATATCATGCTCTCTTATTTTATTAAGTAATATTTCTAAGCTCAAAATAAACAACAAGGGAGATAGGGGACATCCTTGTCTTGTTCCCTTTTCTATGTTAAAAACATCTGTTAATCCACCATTGATTATTATTTGCGCCGTTTGTTTGCGATATATTGCCCCAATAGATTGTACAAAATAGTCTCCCAATTGTAATTTCTCTATTAATCTTAATAAGAACCGCCAATTCAATCTATCAAAAGCTTTCTCAGCATCTAAAAAAACTAATGCTGCGGGGATCTGGTTATTGCTTCTCAGATACTCCAATAAGTTAACAATTTGTCTAACATTAGTTTTCATTTGCCTACCAGTTAAAAACCCTGTTTGATCATAATGTATCATTTGTTGCATGACTGTCATTAACCTATTCGCTAAAATTTTTGTAAAGATTTTATAATCTATATTTAAAAGTGAAATCGGTCTATAATTTTTTGGATCTGTACCATCTAAGCCCTCTTTTGGGATCAGAGAAATAAAAGATGTCTTCCATGTTGGGGGAACATTACCTCCTTTTTGAATATTATTAAATAATTCTTTAAGGGGCTCCCCCATTTCTTCCTGTAATTTTTTATAATAAACAGCAGTTAACCCATCTGTCCCCGGGGCCTTACCCACTTTTAACTGTTTAATTGCCATTGTTATTTCTTCTAAAGTTATTAATTGGTTTAACATATCCCTCTGCTCTTTTGTGGTTATATAAATATTCTGTTTCCGTAAATAATTATCTATATCTTCTTCTTTAATTTTGTCCTCCATATATAAATCTGAATAAAATTCTAAGAAAGATTTTTTAATAAGACCATGTTCATAAACTTCTTTACCCTTATATCTTATTTTTTCAATAGTTCTTGATTTTTGCTTCTTTCTTAAAATGTAAGCCAACCATCTTCCTGGTTTATTAGCATTGCTGAAAGTATTAAATTTAGCATATTGTAAATTTGTTGCTACTTGATCAGCCATTAACATATTAAATTGACCCTTCAGTAAATTAATCGTCTCTTTAATTTTTTTATCTCTTGGATTAGAAATTAAAGCTATTTCTTGTCTCTTAATCTTCTCCTCTAGTTCTTTCCTTTTCTCCCCCTTTTTCCTTCTATGTTTATTATTCAAGTATATCAAAATACCTCTCATGTATGCTTTACTTGCATCCCACACCATTTCCAACGACGTACCCTTTTGCATATTATTAACAAAAAATTCTTTCATTAGTTTTTTACATTCCATCACATTTTCTTCATATCTAAATAGATTCTCATTTAACCTCCATGACCTTCTATGTCCATTCCTATCTTCTAAGTCCATCCAAACCGGACTATGATCTGTCAATACTCTTGGACATATCTTCGTCTTCTTCACCCTAGAAAAGAGATTATTAGTAATCAAAATAAAATCAATTCTTGAGAAGGACTGGTGTCTATCGGAAAAAAAGGTAAAATCCTTTTCCTCTGTGTTTCTTTCCTGCCAAATATCTCTCAGCTACCAATCTTCCATCATCTCAAAAAATGGTTTAGGCAGTTTTGCTCTTAAAAAAGTATTTTGCTTAAGTCCTTTCTTGTCTTTTACTGCATCTGGTACACCATTCCAATCTCCTAAAAGAATGCAAGTACTGTAATCCCATTGTACCAATTTTGTATGTAGAAGATCATAAAATTTTTCCTGTTGTTGATTCGGGGCGTACACACCAATTACCAAAAGTCTCTCTCCCTTAATTAAAAGTTCAACCGCAAGGTATCTTCCTTGATCATCAGCTTCAATTAGCTTAGCAATCAAATGTCTCTTTACATATATAACTATTCCATTTTTTTTATCATTTGCTGCTGAAACAAATTGTGTTCCTAATCTTGAGTTTATTAGATATTTTTGATCTTGTGTTCTAATATGTGTTTCTTGTAGGCAAGTCACATCATTATTAAATTGTTTTAGATAATGAAAAATTTTCTTTCTGTTCTGTGGCGAATTTAATCCATTAACATTCCACGTTAGAAATCTACTTCCCATCTGGGAGCTTCTCAAGTGACTGGAACATTGCCTGCATGTCAAGCTTCTGTATTACCTTTGGCCTTGTTCCTCCCACTGCTTGCTTGGTTTCTTCTTCAGTTAACAATTGAGACTGTTGCCGCGACAATTCTTGTATATGCTTGGTTGTAGCCCTGGTCTGCCTTTGTTGTTTTCGTTCTTTTCATTCTCTTATTCGTTCTTCTCCAAATAAATCCACCGTCTTATCAGCCAAGGTTATATCTAATTCACTTTGCCCGGCTGTGGCTCCCTCCAGCTGCAGTTCATGTCTTTGTGCTCTGTCCTCCTTTCTCCTCCCTTCTGGGGATCTTGGTGCCCCAGCCTTTAAGATGTATGTAAAAAAAATCTCTTGCTTTCTGCACCGTGTTCAATCTGTGTCTTTCTCCTTCATAGATCAAAGAGATTCCGGCTGAAACTTCCCACCTAAATGATAGTTGTTGCCTTTTAAGTTCTTCCACTAGAAAGGAAAATTCCTTTCTAGCTCTCAACATTTTTGGAGGAATTTCTTTCAATGTCATCACCTCTTGTCCTCCCATCTGTAGCTTATTTTGATAGGTTGCTTGTAGAATATCATTTCGCAGTGTTCTATTGTTAAAGTAAATTACAATGTCTCTTGGGAGGTTTCTCAATCTAGCCACTTTTGAATTCGCCCGATATATCTTATCGATTTGCCACCCCAGCTCTTCTTTCCTCATGCCTATAGCTTGGGCAAGAGCATCTATCATCAGCTCTCTCAGATTTTCCTGTTTCACTTCCTTCACTCCACGAACTCTGATCGCAAATTCCATGTTACAGAAATGTAACAGTGTGATTTCATCTGTGTCACTTTCCCTTTTTTCCTGAACATCTTGAACATCTTCTCTCAGATCTGCAGTAATCTTTCTGATTTCCTCAATCTGCTGTTCCAAGTACTCCACATTATTTGCCAAACCTTTAAGAGCTAACAAAATATCTGTTCTGATTTCACTGTTGCCAATTTCTATTTTTTTCTCAATTTTCTCAGAAACATCTTGTATTTTATCATTAATCATATCATTAACCTTTTCATTTGCTTCAACAATTTTCTTATTAAAATTTTTGGTCATTTCAATTTGCATGAGTTTAAGACTATCTTGTAACATTGCCAGAGTTAGGGGCTGTGGTTGTGCCGCCAGACTTTGCAATTTAGAAGGGAGAGGGGGTGAGCTCTCAGCGCTTCCAGCCCCTTTGGAGGGAATCTTCCCAGATTTGGATGCCATTTAGCTTTATTTAAGTCCTAATAATAATATTCCAACTTATATTAGTCTTCTTGCCAAAAAGAAGAGTATCCAAACCACAATATCAGTTCAAAATCAGCTCAAACAGGCTCTCCTATGGAAGCCTGTCTGTAAAGTAAAACTTTCTGTCTTTCCACTTTCACTTTCACTTTCACACCCTTTCAAGCTTTCATCGCCATTTTAAGAGTTGCTTCTTTGTTTCCTTCACAGTAAGAGGCATTAAGAGTTAAGTGGTGTTTACTTGCCTGGTTTATCTCTTGTCTTCTCCTGCTGCTTTTTGTAGGTTTTTCTGTTGTTTATTCAATCTTTAAAAGCAGTGCGGGACACAACCGTCTTGCTCCATTTAGAAAAACAAACGAAGGAGTCTCTTTGTCTGGAGCTCAGCAGCTTCCCAGGGAGCCCTCCCTTTTCGTGACCCAGGAATCCTCCTAGGGCACTTTGGGGGCTCTACCTGTGTCCACCGACTCTCTACCCTTCCCTTTGCCTGGGAAGGGAATTTCCAGCCGCCAGCCAGCTGATTTATAGCTTTCTGGCAGCTTTACAGATCAAAGGACTGACGCCCCTGAAAGAGAAGCGTATTTCGGCGGTTGTGGAGCCTGCCGGAAGCCCTAGAACCTGGAGTTCTTACAGACAGCCAGGAAGCTCAACCAGCGCTAGATACACTGGTCGTTCTTTTTCTCCCGCTTCAATTTTCACATTACGTACATCCCGAGCGGCCGGAATCAGCAGGCGGATGAGCTGTCCCGCAAGCCGGAATATGCCCAAGCCCAGGACCCGCTGCTGCCCCGGACGGTCCTGCCCGTTGAGTCCTTTGCAGCTACCCAGGATCCCGTGGACCTCCGAGGACAGATTCGGGAGGCGCAGCGACACGACGCCTACGCAGCACAACGGAGGCAGGAGATAGGGCCTGAGTCCCCTTGGATGTTTTCGGACGACCTCCTCCATTTCTGGGACGTGCTCTATGTTCCCGCCGGTCCGCTCCGTGGCCTGATCCTGCAGCAGTGCCACGACAGCCCAGCGGCTGGCCACTTCGGCCTTTTCAAGACTCTGAACCTGGTGGCTCAGACTTTTTGGTGGCCCCGACTCCATGACGATGTCCAGGCCTATGTGACGTCTTGTGTCCGCTGTCGCCAGGCCAAGTACGCCCCTGGAGCGCCGCCGGGCCTGCTGCAGCCCTTGCCGACGCCTGAGTGACCCTGGGGGCCGTCTCTATGGACTTCCTCACGGACTTGCCCCCATCCGCCGGCTTCACAACCGTGTTCGTAGTGGTCGATATGCTGACCAAAATGGCACATTTCATCCCCTGTCGAGGGTTGCCGACAGCTCACGCCACGGCGCGCATGTTTATCCAGCATGTTTTCCACCTGCACGGTCTGCCGGATCGGGTCGTGTCGGATCGGGGAGCCCAGTTCACGGCCCAGTTCTGGAAGGGTCTGATGGCGGCCCTGGAGGTCCAAGTCTGCCTATCATCAGCGCATCATCCAGAGACTGATGGGGGCACTGAAAAAGTCATCGGCATCCTTGAACAGTACCTGTGCTGCTTTGTCAACCAGCAGCAGGACAACTGGGCGGACTACCTTGCCGTGGCCGAGTTTGCTTTTAATAACTCTCAGCACACCTCCACGCACGCCTCTCCGTTCCTCGCCAACCTTGGTTACCACCCCCGTTTCTTCCCGCTCACGCTCCTAGACTCTCCTGTTCCTGTGGCGGAGGAATTCTTGTCCGAGCTCCAGGCTGTTCACCAACTGGTAAAAAGATCATTGAATAAAGCCAAGGAGGATTACAAGAGGATCGCGGACCGCTCCCGGTGAGCAACTCCACCCCTGGCGGTCAAGGATCGCGTCTGGCTGTCCACGAAGCATCTCCCCTTATGGACTTTTAAAACCCCTGAGCTTTTGCTAAGAAACCTTATTAGTAAAAGGACCCTTTTTGTTTGAATCACAAACAGTTGTGTGTGTGTGTTTCTGGGGGTTGCGGTGCTGGGTCACAACAGCCGCTAAGAGGTGAAGTAGCACCAGGATGGAGGAATTACCCCCATCCCGGGCTCACCAGAGATCATCCATCAGGGCAACCAAGGCGGTTTCTGTGCTGTAACCGCACCTGAAACCCGACTGGTAAGAATCTAGATGATCAGTTTCCTCCAATAACCAAAAGAGCTGAGAATCACCTTCTCCACAACTTTATCTATAAAAGGCAAGTTGGAGACTGGACGAAAGTTCTTCAAATCCGCTGGATCCAGGGAAGGCTTCTTGAGGAGGGGTCTCACCACCGCAACTTTTAACGGTTGCGGTATGGAACCCTCCCTCAAAGAAGCATTGACAACCGCCTGGATCCAGCCACGTGCCACCTCTCTGCTGGCCGAGACCAACCAGGAGGGGCATGGGTCCAATAAACAGGTGGCAGAGCTCATTGCTCCCACAGCCTTGTCCACGTCCTCAGGAGAAACAGGCTCAAACTCCTCCCACAATGCTGAACCGAGACTTGCCCCTGTCAACTCAATGGACTCTGCCCAGCTAGAGTCCAGGTTCGACCGAATCCGAGTGACTTTATCCGTCAGAAACTGCGAATATTCCTCAGCTCTACCTTGCCAGTGTTCCTCGCTCCCCCCTTTGGCAAGGAGGGTGCGAGTCACCCTAAACAAGGCGGCTGGATGAGAATCTGCGGACGCAATAAGAGCGGAAAAATGAGATCATTTTGCCGCCCTTATCGCCACTAAATAAGACTTAATAAACATTCTTAAAAGTGTTCAATCGGACTCGGTTTTACTGGCTCTCCAGTGTCGCTCCAGACGTCTCTTGTTGTTGTTGTTTTCCCCAAAAAATTGTTCTGCCAGTCAAACCTTCCAGGAGTGGCTTAAAACCAAACTTTATGCTTGTGTATGTAAAAATAAATGGTAATGAATAAAATGGAATTTACTTCTACATAGAAGTTTTACCTTTACAATGCAACCCTAAGTGTCCCCATTCAGAAATAAGTCAATGGAACAAACACCTGGTAAGTGGTAATTAGAGTTCACTGAATCTGTCTAGAGAATAGGTGAAAAAGCAATACGTACATCTAGGTTACACACCAGAAAATTTTAAACAGATGGCATCACACTGTTTTAATCTTTATCAATTTATTTCACAGAGCATGACTATATAAAGAGACTGATTACAATGTCTTGAGAAAGCAGAATTGCCAAAAATCCCAGAAGAAATTAAAAATATGTTAAATGAAGAAATAAAGATGTCGGAATTAATAGAGGCGGTCCAAAATAATAATAATAATAATAATAATAATAATAATAATAATAATAATAATAATAATAATAATAATAATAATAATAATAATAATAATAATAATAATAATAATAATAATAATAATAATAATAATAATAATAATAATAATAATAATAATAATAATAATAATAATAATAATAATACGCCAGGCCCTGATGAATTACCAATATAATTATATAAAGAATTGTAAGATAGCCTATGACAAGTCTTACTTGAAGTATACAATGCAGTGTTAGGAGAAGCGAAGATACCACCATCGTGGCTGGATCATATTGCATTGATACCAAAGGAGAACTCTGATAGGATGCTAATAAAAAACTATAGGCCTATATCTCTTCTAAATACAGATTACAAGATCAATAATAGCCGAATGGCTAAAAAAGTTCCTAAATGAGTTTCTACACATTGACCAAAATGGTTTCTTACCAAAAAGACAAATTAAAAATAGCATAAGAACAATACTAGATATTTTAGAATATTATGAGATACATAGTGGTAAACAGGTGGCATTGCTATTTTTAGATGCCCAAAAAGCATTCAACAATGTTAAATGGGAATTTATGTTACAACAATTAAAGTACATGGAATTTGGCGATAAATTTTTAAATATGTTTTTGGCGATATATTCTAAGCAAGAAGCCAAAGTAATAGTGAATGGAGAG
Source organism: Diadophis punctatus similis (assembly GCA_023053685.1). Taxonomy (NCBI): domain Eukaryota; kingdom Metazoa; phylum Chordata; class Lepidosauria; order Squamata; family Dipsadidae; genus Diadophis; species Diadophis punctatus. The sequence goes on from JALIGW010000031.1 coordinate 1,570,340, forward strand.
GTGACAAAAAAAATTAAAATTCAGAAGGTTACTAGACAAGGGTGTCCATTATCCCCATTATTGTTCATATTGACTTTGGAAGTGTTAACGAGGATAGTTCGGAAAAAAACACAAATTAAAGGTCTGGAAATTAGGAAAGAAGTTTACAAATTGCAAGCCTTTGCAGATGATCTAGTTTATATTCTTGAGGACCCACTGCAATCGGGTTTGAAGCTTATGGAGGTATTAGAAGAATACAGAGATGTAGCCGGATTGAAAATTAACAAGGAAAAAATAAAATGATAGTTAAAAATATGATGAACAAACAGGAGGAGGAGTTGGCCAAGGGAATAAATATACAGATAGTGAAAAAAATGAAATATTTATGAATTTATATAACTGCAAGATCAATTAAAGAAGACAACTATGTTAAATTAACAAACTACATAAAAGAAGATCTGGAGAGGTGGAGAAATTTGAGGCTTTCTTTAATGGGAAGAATAGCGGCGATCAAGATGAACATTTTACCAAAATTACTCTTCTTGTTTCAAAATATTCATATAAAATTATATAAACATATTTTGGAAATTTGACTAAAATTACATCAGAATACATCTGGCAAGGGAAGAAACCAAGGATTAAACTTAAACTTTTGCAAGAAGCAAAAGAAAGAGGAGGGTTTGGCGTACCAGATTGGGAGTTATATCATCAAGCAGCACACTCACCTGGGTAAAAGAATGGATAAAATTAAAAAAAAACCAAAAGATTGTTAACATTAGAGGGTCACGATCTACATCTAGGATGGAACGCATTTCTGTGGTATGGAAAACAAGTAGCACACCAATACTTTCAAAGACATTTTATAAGACAGACTTTATTGGAGATATGGAATACATTTAAACAGCAGAACTATAGGAAGGTCCTGATTTGGTTATCCACATTAGAAGCATTAGTGCACCCAAATCTTATCAATCAGGGAAAACATGTTACCTATAAGGATATGATAAATGAAGAAAGGGGATTGAAATTGAGGCAAGAACTAAAAGAACAAGGGATAGAACTGGAGTGGTGGTCCTATTTACAAATCCAAACATGTTACTTGAAAGATATGAAAGAGTGGGGTATTAACAGGGAGTTAATGACAATAGATAAGATCTTTCTGGGGACAAATGATGAATTGGTAAAGAAAATTTATACATTTTTTTACTACCGGTTTGGTGGACGTGGCTTGGTGGGCGTGGTGTGGCTTAGTGGGTGTGGCTTGGTGGGCATGGCAGGTGAAGGATACTGTAAAATCTCAATTCCCTCCCCACTCCAGGGGAAGGTTACTGCAAAATTCCCATTTCCTCCTGATCAGCTGGGACTTGGGAGGCAGAGAATAGATGGGGGCAGCAGGGCCAGTCAGAGGTGGTATTTACCGGTTCTTCAAACTACTCAAAATTTCCACTACTAATTCTCCAGAACTGGTCAGAACCTGCTGAATCCCACCTCTGTCATTAATAAGATAATGTGTGCATTTCCTTGAAGAGATAAATCAGGCTGAAGAAAATTAATCAATTTACATTTCATTGTCTAAATTTTAAGCATGATTAAATACTGATAAATTTGTGATTCTGGATGACCAATATTCTGGAAGTGACTGCACTCAAATTTTAGTCCTAAGAGTTGTAGTTTAAAGATTCTTGCAGAGCCACCTTTGAGAGTGTTATAACCTTCGATTCTGGAATAGACTATCTAGTCTGCAAATATCTAAATGTGCACCAGATGTCATATTGTGGTTATCTGTACTTTTGCAACCCAAATTCAGTAAACCCATTCTGAAGAAAACCTCAATTGAAGATTCATTTAGTCATCAGTCATCAATTGAAGACCCCTGAGAAGTCTGCCTGATTAAGTTTTATTTACATGTGCTATTGTTATTGTTTTATTGTGTTTTAATTGTATTAGTAACTGATATTTTAAATATATATTTGTATTTCTAAAAATTAAGTTTATATAAAAAATACTTATGCTCATCAAACAATCTGGTGTAACTGACCATGAAAAGATCAAAGAGCTGCATTTTCCCTAGAACAAAATCTCAACACTAATCTTAAATTTTATAATTTGCAGAAATAAAAATTTATAGCATGAAAAAAGCTTAACTGCTTCAGAGAATGGTAATTTACAATATGAGCATATTAGAAACAGTTGAAGATGACCTATCATCTGGAATATGCAGTGCTACAGAGAAACAGAAAGCCTGATTTTTGATATGCAAATATTACAAAGAGAATATCCCCTAGATATTAGCTGTTAAAAATGCTGATAGGAGAAAAGGGGTTGCTTTAACAAGACACAAGGGTAAATCAAAAGCCAAGTACTTTTAAACAGCACTTAACAAGTCCCCAGAGTCTACTCTACAGTGGGCCACCCCAGAAGTGCTATCTTTGGCCCCTTAACAGCTGAAAAAGTAGTAATTGCAAACCTATTTACATTTGGTTCTTCAGTATTCTATGTTCATATTTCAGTAGCAATAATGAAGCACCAGAAAAACAACGATTTTCCCCCAAATGTGCTGGTATTAAGCTTCCGAAGCCACTGTACTCCCATGGCTCTTGCACCTTTGCCACTGCTTGTTTTTTACGTTCTTCTCTTAATTATGTTGCATCTATTGCCATATACTTAATTAGCTGCATTAATGTGATTTCTTCACCACAGTCAAGCAATTAAGAGCTATGATTGAGTTTCATTCAATTAGTCTCAACAAACATGCTAATTGATGTCCCAGATGTAAATGAGATGCAATGAGATAAACCTGCTAACAATTGAGTGCCATGTTAGAGATCCATTGTGCTCAGCTTGCTCACACAAAAGCACATTTTTCTACTTTATGTGGAACTATTTTAAAGAGGATAAGGGTGAGGGTACAGTATCTCTATGCCATTCAGTCTTCAATATACTAAACCAGGGGTCTGCAACATGCAGCTCTGGAGCCGCATGCGGCTTTTTGGGCCCTCTGCTGCGGCTCCCTGTCACCCTGTCGCAGCAGAGGGATGAAAGAGCCATCATCCTGTCACGGCAGTGGACATGGCTAGAGCCTTAGTGCGGGAGCGAAGTGCCCTCTTCTTGCCTTTGCATGGCAACAGCATTTCACCTTCATTGTGGTACATTTGCTGTTGCAACCAGCAAAAAGGGCTGGGAGAGAACGGCGGGGTGGATCTTGTGGGGTGGGGGCCATCCCCCAAGCCTGGCCTTCCTCCTCCCTTCTCGGCGAGGCAAAGAGAAAGAAGGGGGGTGGCATGGGGAAGTGCTCCCCTCCCCCACCGAGCGCCGAGCACAACAGCCCAGTTGGGGGGGGGGGGGTGAGATGGCCTGGCAGAAGTGGCCCTATTGGCGAGTTGGATGGCAGAGAGGCCCTGGCCCGGAATGCTGTTCGCCCGCCTTTGAAATGTGCCACTTTCTGTTTCCTGTTCCTTCCCCCGGGCAGTGATGGCTGGGGGCCGTGGGGAGGGGGAAGCAGAGGCATCAGGGCTGCTCTCCCCCCTCCCCCACTCAGCAAGCCGGGCCTGGAGGAGCGCAGAGAGTTGTGGGCAAGCACCGGAGTGTCAGAAGATGAGCTCCGACGTCGCCCCAACACGCATTTCCAGCACACACTTCTCTGTCCTGAAGTAGGATTGAGTGGGGAGAAGGGAGCAGGGGAAAGGGTAGGAGGGGAAGGAGAAGCCCTGCTGGCTTTCTTTTGGCATGGAGTGGGGGGAATAGCAATAGCACTTTACTTATATACCGCTTCATAGTGCTTTACCAGCCCCTCTCTAAAGCGGTTTACAGAGTCAGCAATATTGCC